>LR738709.1:672555897-672594967 GCA_902687465.1 Secale cereale
CCCCCCGTTACATCTCCAACTCCTCCCGTAGGGTCTCGGCGAAGCCCTGCAGCTTTTCCCGTTGCATCCACCACCATGCCGTCATGCTGCTGGATCTCCATCAACCTCTCCTCCCCCCTTGCTGGATCAAGAAGGAGGAGACGTCGCTGTACCGTACGTGTGTTGAACGCAGAGGTGCCGTCCGTTCGGCGCTGGGATCATCGGTGACGAGGATCACGACGAGTACGACTCCATCATCCACGTTCCCACGAACGCTTCCGCTCGCGATCTACAAAGGGTATGTAGATGCACTCTTTTATGCTCGTTGCTATATGAACTCCTTAGATTGATCTTGGTGAAGCGTAGAAAATTTTTGAATTCTGCTACGTTCCCCTACACTGGACACACCATTAGGTCATGCCCGTCCTCGGCCAAACAATACGCCGCAACCCGACCTAGGCTTAATAGAGAGGTTAGCACGCCGGATTAAACCTATGCCCCAAGGGGTCTTGGGACATCGCCCCGGGAACTCCTGCATGTTGCGTTGGCGGCCGGTGAGCAGACCTAGCTACCTCCTTAAAAAGGCAGGTGCTTATGCAGTCCAACCTGGCGCGCGCCGCTGAGTCGCATGACGTCTAATAAGCTCCGGTTGATGCATACGGCGCAGAACGCCCATACTGTGCCCACGTGATGGTTAGTGCTATCAGACCAGAGGCCCTCGGATCAAATATCCAAACCGTTTAGTGTCTTGGGAACGCGCGGTAACGAGCAGAGACTCACTATCATGTGACCCCATTGCCCCGTCTCGAGGACTTGCGGCAAGGGTTAAGAATGCCCGGTCACGCCTCGTAATTATCTCGTGGGCACCTTCCAGGTCAACCCGACTACACATCACTCGCAATTAAGCTCGCGCGGGTACCCCTCAGGGCTGACCCGTCTTTAGTAACATGGTTCGGTGTAAAGTCATAGTAACCATAGTAACCGTGTGTCTAACACCAAAGGGAACCCTGAGGAATCACCCTCAGAGGAATTCCACATGATGTTATCATCAAGGTGAATGAAGGGGGGATCACCCTCGAGGTTCACTCTTGAGGAGTTGCACGACAATGTCGTTCTCGGGAGTGGAGAATGAGGAATCACCCTCGATGACCACAACCGATGAACTAACCTACAAGGTTCACATCAGAAGTGCTGATGAGGTATCACCCTCGGCACTCGAGAGTAACCCAGTAGTGTCGAACAACTAAGGGGAAGTGATGTGCGGTGCCGGGGCCTAGTCTTCGATCCCATTGATCGGGTCTTCTGATAATCCAGCGGGGGCAACACGGACAATGTGGGGGTCACTGGTGGATCTCTAACCAGCCTATACTAAGCAGTTTAGTATAAACATGTGAGGTATGAAAGCAGGTATCGACAACAGGCTATGCATCAGAATAGGATCATACAAAAAGCAGTAGCAGTTCTAATGCAAAGCATAAGAGAGAAGAGAGTGGGCGATATCGGAATGATCAAAGGGGGTTGGCTTGCCTGGAAGCTCTGCTGCAAAGTAACGGTCCTCGGTGACGTAGTCGATCACAAGGGCATCAGCATCGATCTCGGGGTCTACCCGAGAAAAGAGGGGGAAGAAATACAAGCAATCAAGTGCAACACTAAGCATGACAAGTCGATATGCATAACTAGTGGTGTTCTAACGCGGTACTACACGTTGCAGACGGAGAAGGAAAACACCCGGATGGATTTTTCCGACGTTTGGTTTATTCTGAACATATGAAAGAGAGGGGTTGGTTCCATGTTCATCATGCTAGAGGCATATGACAGATGAATGGATTGCATAATTGGATTTGATAGATTTTTCTGAGCAACTTTCGTATATAAAACATTTTAATCCGAGTTACAGATTATTTTCTATGATTTTCTAAAATTTTAATAGTTTTATGAAATTATTTGAATTAACAAAAAGGAATATGGCGTCAGCATTGCGTGGGAATGATGTCAACAGTCAACAGGATTACTGTAGCATCATTACACCGGGGTGTTACACCGCTCGTTGCGTCAAACTGTCGGCGCTTCGCACAGGCGAGCGACCGAGCAGCGACGCAACGGGCCGGCCCGTTTAACCGTTCCAACGCTCCCGGTTTGAGGAACCTTCTAGAAGTTCCCAGCAGGGCTTTTTTTAGTTTTGGAAAACTTCTAGAAGGTTCCTTGAATTATTATTTTTCTTTATTCTGTTTTTCCTATTTTCTTTTTTCTTTTCTTTTTCTCTCATTTTCCTTTTTCTATTTTTTTTATTTGTTTCTATTTTCATAATGTTCACGGTTTAAAGAAAAATGTTCATAATTTTATAATTTTGTTCGTGAATGTAAAATTTGTTCGTGAATGTAAAATTTGTTCGTGTTCCAAAATTTCTTCACAATTCAAATATGCTCACGCTCTATAAAATTTATTCGCAGATTCGAAAATGTTCACAATTTTATAATTATTTTTGGTGAATTTGAAATGTATTCATGTTTTAAAATTTGTACAAAATTAGAAGAAAAAAATTGTGGTTTCAAAATTTGTTCAGAATTCGAAAAATGTCCACAACATTATAATTTTGTTCACAAATTTGAAATTTGTTCATGTTTCAAATTTTGTTTACAATTCGAAAATGTCCTTCGTAGATTTGAAAGATGTTCGCCATTTTATAATTTTGTTCACGAATTTGAAATTTATTCATGTTTCAACATTTGTTCACAATTCAAAAAATGTTTACAGTTACAAAATTTGAAAAATATTCACAATTTTTTTCGCGAATTTGAAATTTGTTCATGCTTCATAATTTGTTCACAATTCGAAAAACGTGCGGTTTCAAAATTTATTCACATTTCAAAACATGTTCATGGTTTCATAATTTTTTTTAACTTTACAAAATTTGTTCTGGGATTAAAATATTGTTCCCATATCAAAACATTGTTCATGATTTTCGAAAATATGGCAGTTTTTGAAAAAAAAATGCTCAAAGTATCCAAAAGTAGTTGCGTTTCACAAAACATTCAGTTTTTTTTTTCAAAAAATGCGTTTGAAATTTCGAAAAAAATTGGATTTGCGCTTGGTAGTTCGTGAAATCAGACTTGAAAAATCGGATTTCACAAAACAACAAAGAAATAGTGAAGCAGCATAAACAACAACGAAAAGGTGAAACCGTTCGAACCACATCATTCCCGCGCTAAGAAATGGAACGCGCGCAGTGTAGCCCACTTAGCCCGTGAAGGAGGAGTCCCGTGCGAAAGCGCACTTAGTTCGCGAAATAACTAATTGAGAAGTACTCGTTGCAAAGATCACCTCAAACCCCATGTTGCGACAAGTGGCGCGCTGTATGTGCGCCACTTGTCGCAACATGAGCGTTTTTCCTTTTTTTTCATAGATCCGTTTATTCAAAACGTTTTATCTCTTAAACCGTGTGTCCAAATCTCGAATCGTTTTCACCGTTGAATTCCTCGCGTCGAGATCTTCAAAACTAGATCCCATATTGATAGGTTTGGTCGAACTTTTTTTTTCACGAAAAAAAAACCGGACAAAAGAAACCGGGCGAAAAAACCGAACCGGACGCAATGGTTTTTTCCCTTTTCGAAAGAGGCACGGCCGTGACTCTCGCGAAAGCACAACCGTGCCTCTTGCTGAAGCAAAACCGCGACTCTCGCGAAAGAAAAGAAAACACGTTTTTTCCCTTTCTGAAAGAGGCACGGCCGTGACTCTCGCGAAAGCACAACTGTGCCTCTTGCGGAAGCAAAACCGTGACTCTCGCGAAAGAAAAAAAAAAGAAAAAACGTGTTTTTTCCTTTCCGAGAGGCACGGCCGTGACTCTCGCGAAAGCACAACCGTGCCTCTCGCGGAAGCAAAACCGTGACTCTCGCGGAAAAAAAACCCCAGAAAACACGTTTTCCCCCATTCCGAAAGAGGCACGGCCGTGATTCTCGCGAAAGCACAACCGTGCCTCTCGGGAAAGCAAAACCGTGACTCTCGCGAAAAGCAAAAAAAAAACAGAAAATTCGTTTTTTTCTTTCCGAGAGGCACGGTCGTGACTCTCGCGAAAGCACAACCGTGCCTCTCGCGGAAACAAAACCGTGACTCTCGTGAAAAAAAAACGTGTTTTCGCACAAAAAAATCGATTTTTTTGTTCGTCGAGAAGCTAAGGAAGACAGGTGGATAACCAAACTGTCAAAAAAACCGGGAAAAAACCGTTCAATAAGCCGAAAACGCGTGCCAAAAAATAAAATAAAATAATCCGGAGGGAGCATCCAGAGTGCGACCCGTGGCGAATGGCTGAGAGCGGACCAAGTGGCGCTGATCGCTGCGAGGCTCCCGAAGAAGCGCTCGTTAACTTTTTTTTGAGCCAAAAAAAGGAGCGCTCGTTAACTAGTTGCTTTCCTTAGATCGGACGCGCGCTAGAAACAAAGATCCGCGCGGGAAAGAAGCCTCGCGGCCCATAAAGGCCCGCAAACGAACTCCCCTATGCGAACTCTCGTCTAGTTGACGCAGAATGCGGCGTATAGGGACTCGCGTGAGGGGGAGCCCCTATGTGCCACATTCTACGGCAAAGAGATGGCCTATCGCACAGGGTCCGTCCCGACTGGGCCGGCCCATTACACTGCCCCGCTAATGCTATGCTAAAAAAATCACAAAAATGGTAGTTCGCAGTTTGCTCACCCTGGGAATCGAACCCTAGAGGCCTGGACTACATTCCCAAGTGTGCTCGCTGCTAGCCACTACAACTGAAGAGGACTCGTGAGAAATATGCATCGCGAGGTTTTAAGACTAAATCTCGTTATGGCAAGTCTCTTTACTCGATCCGTAATCCATCATCCCGTGACTAACTACTTAGTCACATTGAGCTCATTGTGATTATGTCTTACCGAGTGGGCCCAGAGGAACCTCTCCGTCATACGGAGTGACAACATCCCAGTCTCGGTTCGTACCAACTCAACAGACACTTTCGGAGATACCCGATGCGTACCTTTATAGCCACCCAGTTACGTTGTGACGGTTGGCACACCCAAAGTACTCCTACGGTATCCGGGAGTTGTACAACCTCATGGTCTAAGGAATAAATACTTGACACCGAAAAGCTTATGCATTACGAACTATACGATCTCGTGTTATGCTCAAGTTTGGGTCTTGTCCATCACATCATTCTCCTAATGATGTGCTCCCGTTATCACTGACATCCCATGTCCATTGTCAGGAAACCGTGACCATCTGTTGATCAACGAGCTGGTTACTAGAGGCCTACCAGGGACTCATTGTGGTCTATGTATTCACACATGTATCGCTGTTTCCGTACAATACAATTCAAGCATGAATAACAGACAATTATCATGAACAAGGAGATATAATAATAATGCTTTTATTATTGCCTCTAGGGCATATCTCCAACAGTCTCCCACTTGCACTAGAGTCAATAATCTAGTTACATTGTGATGAATCGAACACCCATAGAGTTCTGGTGTTGATCATGTTTTGCCCGTGAAAGAGGTTTAGTCAACGGGTCTGCGACATTCAGATCCGTATGCACTTTACAAATATCTATGTCTCCATCCTGAACATAATTCCGGATGGAGTTGAAACGGCGCTTGATGTGCTTGGTCTTCTTGTGAAACCTGGGCTCCTTGGTAATAGCAATAGCACCAGTGTTGTCACAGAAGAGAGTCATCAGGCTTGATGCGCTTGGAATGACTCCTAGGTCGGTGATGAACTCCTTCATCCAGACTCCTTCCTGCGCTGCTTCAGAAGCAGCTATGTACTCCGCTTCACATGTAGATGCTGCCACCACGCTTTGCTTGCAACTGCACCAGCTGACTGCCCCTCCATTCAAAATATACACGTATCCGGTTTGTGACTTAGAGTCATCCAGATCTGTGTCGAAGCTAGCATCGACGTAACCCTTTACGACGAGCTCTTCGTCACCTCCATAAACGAGAAACATATCCTTAGTCCTTTTCAGGTACTTCAGGATGTTCTTGACCGCTGTCCAGTGTTCCGTACCGGGATCACTTTGGTACCTCCCTACCAAACTTATGGCAAGGTTCACATCAGGTCTGGTACACAGCATGGCATACATGATAGAACCTATGGCCGAGGCATAGGGAATGACACTCATCTTTTCTCTATCTTCTGCCGTGGTCGGCGACTGGGCCTTGCTCAATCTCATACCTTGCAAAACAGGCAAGAATCCTTTCTTTGACTGATCCATATTGAACTTCTTCAATATTTTGTCAAGGTATGTACTTTGTGAAAGACCAATGAGGCGTCTCGATCTATCTCTATAGATTTTGATGCCTAATATGTAAGCAGCTTCTCCAAGGTCCTTCATTGAAAAACTTTTATTCAAGTAGGCCTTTACATTTTCCAAGAATTCTATATCATTTCCCATCAGCAATATGTCATCCACATATAATATGAGAAATGCCACAGAGCTCCCACTCACTTTCTTGTAAATACAGGCTTCTCCATAAGTCTGTATAAAACCAAACGCTTTGATCACCTCATCAAAGCGAATATTCCAACTCCGAGATGCTTGCACCAGCCCGTAAATCGAGCGCTGGAGCTTGCATACCTTGTTAGCGTTCTCTGGATCGACAAAACCTTCCGGTTGCATCATATACAACTCTTCCTTGAGGAAGCCGTTAAGGAATGCTGTTTTGACGTCCATTTGCCATATCTCATAATCATAGAATGCGGCAATAGCTAACATGATTCTGACTGACTTCAGCATCGCTACGGGAGAGAAGTCTCGTCGTAGTCAATCCCTTGAACTTGTCGATAACCCTTAGCGACAAGTCGAGCCTTATAGATGGTCACATTACCATCCGTGTCTGTCTTCTTCTTAAATATCCATTTGTTTTCTATGGCGTGCCTATCATTAGGCAAGTCCACCAAAGTCCATACTTTGTTTTCATACATGGATTCTATCTCGGATTTCATGGCTCCAAGCCATTTATTGGAATCGGGGCCCGCCATCGCTTCTTCATAGTTCGAAGGTTCATCGTTGTCTAACAACATGATTTCCAGGACAGGGTTGCCGTACCACTCTGGTGCGGAACGTGCCCTTGTGGACCTTCGAAGTTCAGTAGTAACTTGATCTGTTTCTTCATGATCATTATCATTAACTTCCTCCCTTGTCGGTGCAGGCACCTCAGGAACAGTTTCCTGTGCTGCGCTACTTTCCGGTCCAGGAGGGGTGACTATCACCTCATCAAGTTCTACTTTCCTCCCACTCACTTCTTTCGAGAGAAACTCTTTCTCCAGAAAGCATCCATTCTTGGCAACAAAGACTTTGCCTTCGGATCTGAGGTAGAAGGTGTACCCAATTGTTTCCTTTGGGTATCCTATGAAGACGCACTTCTCCGATTTGGGTTCGAGCTTTTCAGGTTGAAGTTTCTTGACATAAGCATCGCAACCCCAAACTTTTAGAAACGACAGCTTCGGTTTCTTGCCAAACCAAAGTTCATACGGAGTCGTCTCAACGGATTTCGACGGAGCCCTATTTAAAGTGAATGCGGCAGTCTCTAAAGCATAACCCCAAAAAGATAGCGGTGAATCGGTGAGGGACATCATAGATCGCACCATGTCCAACAGAGTACGATTTCGACGTTCGGACACACCGTTACGTTGAGGTGTTCCGGGCGGTGTCAATTGTGAAACAATTCCACAGCTTCTAAGGTGTGTGCCAAATTCATGACTTAAATATTCACCCCCACGATCCGATCGTAAGAATTTTATTTTTCTGTCACGTTGATTCTCAACCTCATTCTGAAATTCCTTGAACTTTTCAAAGGTCTCAGACTTGTGTTTCATCAAATAGATATACCCACATCTACTCAAGTCATCTGTGAGGGTGAGAACATAACGATAGCCTCCGTGAGCCTCAACACTCATTGGACCGCACACATCGGTATGTATGATTTCCAGCAAGTTGGTTGCTCGCTCCATTGTTCCGGAGAACGGAGTCTTGGTCATCTTGCCCAAAAGGCATGGTTCGCACGTGTCAAATGATTCATAATCAAGAGACTCTAGAAGTCCATCCGAATGGAGCTTCTTCATACGTTTGACACCAATATGACCAAGGCGGCAATGCCACAAGTATGTGGGACTATCATTATCAACTTTACATCTTTTGGCATCTACACTATGAATATGTGTATTACTACGTTCGAGATCCATCAAAAATAAACCATTGACCAACGGGGCATGACCATAAAACATATCTCTCAAATAAATAGAACAACCATTATTCTCCGATTTGAAAGAGTAGCCATCTCGCAAAAGACGAGATCCAGAAACAATGTTCATGCTCAAAGCTGGTACTAAATAACAATTATTGAGGTTTAAAACTAATCCCGAGGGTAGATGTAGACGTAGAGTGCCGACGGCGATCACATCAACCTTGGAACCATTCCCGACGCGCATCGTCACCTCATCCTTCGCCAGTCTCCGTTTATTCCGCAGCTCCTGTTTTGAGTTACAAATGTGAGCAACTGCACCGGTATCGAATACCCAGGAGCTACTACGAGTGCTGGTAAGGTACACATCAATAACATGTATATCATATATACCTTTGACGTTGCCGGCCTTCTTGTCTGCTAAGTATTTGGGGCAGTTCCGCTTCCAGTGACTCGTTCCCTTGCAATAAAAGCACTCTGTCTCAGGCTTGGGTCCATACTTTGGCTTCTTCCCGGCAACAGGCTTGCCAGGCGCGGCAACTCCCTTGCCGTCCTTCTTGAAGTTCTTCTTACCCTTGCCTTTCTTGAACTTAGTGGTTTTATTGACCATCAACACTTGATGTTCTTTCTTGATGTCAACCTCCGCTGATTTCAGCATCGAATACACCTCAGGAATGGACTTCTCCATCCCCTGCATATTGAAGTTCAACACGAAGCTCTTGAAGCTTGGTGGGAGCGACTGGAGGATTCTGTCAACGATCGCTTCTTCTGGGAGATTCATTCCCAGCTGAGACAAGCGATTGTGCAATCCTGAAATCTTGAGGATGTGCTCACTGACAGAACTGTTCTCCTCCATCTTACAGCTGTAGAATGCGTCGGAGACATCATATCTCTCGACTCGGGCATGAGCTTGGAAAACCATTTTCAGCTCTTCGAACATCTCATTGCTCCGTGGTGCTCAAAACGTTTTTGGAGCCCCGATTCTAAACTGTAAAGCATGCCGCACTGAACCAGGGAGTAATCATCACAACGCGACTGCCAAGCGTTCATAACGTCTTGGTTTGCCGGGAGAACGGGTGCATCACCTAGCGGTGCTTCTAGGACATAGGTTCTCTTGGCAGCTATGAGGATAATCCTCAGGTTACGGACCCAATCCGTATAGTTGCTACCATCGTCTTTCAGCTTGGTTTTCTCTAGGAACGCGTTGAAGTTGAGGGAAACTGGAGCGTGGGCCATTTGATCTACAAGAGATATTGTAAAGATTTTAGACTAAGTTCATGATAATTAAGTTCATCTTAATCAAATTATAATGAACTCCCACTCAGAATGACATCTCTCTAGTCATCTAAGTGATACACGATCCGAATCGAGTAGTCCGTGTCCGATCATCACGTGAGACGGACTAGTCAAAAACGGTGAACATCTTCATGTTGATCGTATCTTCTATACGACTCGTGTTCGACCTTTCGGTCTTCCGTGTTCCGAGGCCATGTCTGTACATGCTAGGCTCGTCAAGTGAACCCTAAGTGTATCGCGTGTGTAAATCTGTCTTACACCCGTTGTATGCGAACGTTAGAACCTATCACACCCGATCATCACGTGGTGCTTCGGAGCAACGAACTTTAGCAACGGTGCACAGTTAGGGGAAACACAATACTTGAAATTTTAGTGAGAGATCATCTTATTTACTACCGTCGTTCTAAGTAAACAAGATGCATAAACATGATAAACATCACATGCAATCAATTAAAGTGACATGATATGGCCAATATCATCTTGCTCCTTGGATCTCCATCTTCGGGGCACCATGATCATCTTGTCACCGGCTCGACACCATGATCTTCATCATCATGATCTCCATCATCGTGTCTTGAAGAAGTCATCACGCCAACTATTACTTCTACTACTATAGCTAACGTTTAGCAATGAAGCAAAGTAATTACATGGCGTTATTCAGTGACACGCAGGTCATACAATAATTAAGACAAATCCTATGGCTCCTGCCGGTTGTCAAGTTCATCGACATGCAAGTCGTGATTCCCTATTACAAAAACATGATCAATCTCATACATCACATATATCATTCATCACATCTTCGTTCTTGGCCATACCACGTCACATAGCACATGCTGCAAAAACAAGTTAGACGTCCTCTAATTGTTGCTGCAAGTTTTACGTGGCTTCTATAGGATTTCTAGCAAGAACGTTTCTTACCTACGCCAAAACCACAACGTGATTTGTCAACTTCTATTTACCCTTCATAAGGACCCTTTTCATCGAATCCGATCCGACTAAAGTAGGAGAGACAGACACCCGCGAGCCACCTTATGCATCTAGTGCATGTCTGTCGGTGGAACCAGTCTCACGTAAGCGTACGTGTAAGGTCGGTCCGGGCCGCTTCATCCCACAATACCGCCGAATCAAGATTTACTAGTAACGGTAAGAAAGTTGAACAAGATCATACGCCCACAACTGCTTTGTGTTCTACTCGTGCAAGATGCTACGCATAAAACCTAGGCTCAGATGCCACTGTTGGGGAACGTAGCATAATTCAAAAAAATTCTACGCTTTCATCAAGATCCATCTATGGAGACATCTAGCAACGAGCAAGTAAGAGTGCATCTACATACCGTTATGGAGATTGCGAGCGGAAGCTTTCACCGAAGCGTGGATGAAGTAGTCGTACTCTTCACGTTCTTCGTCACCGATGATCTAGCGCTGAACGGAAGGCACCTCCGCGTTCAACACACGTACGGTGCAGCAACGTCACCTCCTTCTTGATCCAGCAAAGGGGGAGGAGAAGTCGTCAGAGATCCGGCAGCACGACGGCGTGATGACGGATGCAGTGGAGATCGCAGCAGGGCTTCGCCGGGCGCCCTGCGTGGGAGTAGGGAGGTGTGACGGGAGGGGGAGAGGCGCCAGGGCTTGGGTGCGGCTGCCCTCTCCCTCCCCACATATATATAGGGGCCAGGGGGGTGCGCCTGGGCCCCCTGCAGATCCAATCTGCAAGGGGGCGGCGGCCAGGGGGGGTTCCTTGCCCCCCAAGGCAAGTGGAGCCCCCCTCCCCCTTAGGGTTTTAACCCTAGGCGCATGGGGAGGTTGGCCCCCTAGTGGTGCGCCAGCCCTAAGGGCTGGACACTTCCCCTTGCGGCCTAGGGGCCCCATCGGGATGGGTGGCCCCACCCGATGGACCCCCGGGGCCCCTCCGGTGGTCCCGGGACGCTCCCGGTGACCCCCGGAGATCACCCGTTGGCCGAAACTGGACTTCCTATATATCAATCTTTACCTCCGGACCATTCCGGAACTCCTCGTGATGTCCGGGATCTCATCCGAGACTCCGAACAACTTTCGGGTTTCCACGTGCATTTATCTCTACGACCCTAGCGTTACCGAACTTTAAGTGTGTAGACCCTACGGGTTCGGGAGACACGTAGACATGACCGAGACCACTCTCCGGTCAATAACCAACAGCGGGATCTGGATACCCATGTTGGTTCCCACGTGTTCCTCGATGATCTTCATCAGATGAACCACCGTGTCAAGGATTCACTCAATCCCGTATGTTATTCCCTTTGTCCATCGGTACGGTACTTGCCCGAGATTCGATCGTTGGTATTCCCGATACCTTGTTCAATCTCGTTATGGCAAGTCTCTTTACTCGATCCGTAATCCATCATCCCGTGACTAACTACTTAGTCACATTGAGCTCATTGTGATGATGTCTTACCGAGTGGGCCCAGAGGTACCTCTCCGTCATACGGAGTGACAACATCCCAGTCTCGGTTCGTACCAACTCAACAAACACTTTCGGAGATACCCGATGCATACCTTTATAGCCACCCAGTTACGTTGTGACGGTTGCACACCCAAAGTACTCCTACGGTATCCGGCAGTTGTACAACCTCATGGTCTAAGGAATAAATACTTGACACCGAAAATCTTATGCATTACGAACTATACGATCTCGTGTTATGCTCAAGTTTGGGTCTTGTCCATCACATCATTCTCCTAATGATGTGATCCCGTTATCACTGACATCCCATGTCCATGGTCAGGAAACCGTGACCATCTGTTGATCAACGAGCTGGTTACTAGAGGCCTACCAGGGACTCATTGTGGTCTATGTATTCACACATGTATCGCTGTTTCCGTACAATACAATTCAAGCATGAATAACAGACAATTATCATGAACAAGGAGATATAATAATAATGCTTTTATTATTGCCTCTAGGGCATATCTCCAACAGAAACTTCAACCTGAAAAGCTCGAACCCAAATCGGAAAAAAGCGTCTTCATAGGATACCCTAAGGAAACTATTGGGTATACCTTCTACCTCAGATCTGAAGGCAAGGTCTTTGTTGCCAAGAATGGGTCCTTTCTGGATAAAGAGTTTCTCTCGAAAGAAGTAAGTGGGAGGAAAGTAGAACTTGATGAGGTTGTTGTAACCCCTCTTGAACCGGAAAGTAGCGCAGCGCAGGAAGATGTTTCTGTGGTGCCTGCACCAACTAGAGAGGAAGTTAATGATGATGACCATGAAGCTTCGGATCAAGTTACTACTGAACTTCGTAGGTCCACGAGGACACGTTCCGCACCAGAGTGGTACGGCAACCCTGTCCTAGAAATCATGTTGTTAGACAACGGTGAACCTTCGAACTATGACGAAGCGATGGCGGGCCCGGATTCCAACAAATGGCTTGAAGCCATGAAATCCGAGATAGGATCCATGTATGATAACAAAGTATGGACTTTGGTTGACTTGCCCGATGATCGACGAGCCATAGAAAATAAATGGATCTTTAAGAAGAAGACTCACGCGGATGGAAATGTGACCATCTATAAGGCTCGGCTTGTCACTAAGGGTTATCGACAAGTTCAAGGAATTGACTACAATGCGACTTTCTCTCCCGTAGTGATGCTGAAGTCCGTCTGAATCATGTTAGCAATTGCTGCATTCTATGATTATGAAATATGGAAAATGCATGTTAAAACGTCATTCCTTAACGGCTTCCTTAAGGAAGAATTGTATATGATGGAGCCGGAAGGTTTTGTCGATCCTAAGAATGCTAACAAGGTATGCAAGCTCCAACGCTCAGTCTATGGGCTGGTGCAAGCATCTCGGAGTTGGAACATTCGCTTTGATGAAGTGATCAAAGCGTTTGGGTTCATACAGACTTATGGAGAAGCATGTATTTACAAGAAAGTGAGTGGGAGCTCTGTAGCATTTCTCATATTATATGTGGATGACATATTGCTGATGGGAAATGATGTAGAACTCTTGGAAAGCATAAAGGCCTACTTGAATAAGTGTTTTTCAATGAAGGACCTTGGAGAAGTTGCTTACATATTAGGCATCAAGATCTATAGAGATAGATCAAGACGCCTCATTGGTCTTTCACAAAGCACATACCTTGACAAGATGTTGAAGAAGTTCAATACGGATCAGTCCAAGAAAGGGTTCTTGCCTATATTGCAAGGTATGAGATTGAGCACAGCTCAATGCCCGACCTCGGCAGAAGATGGAGAAAAGATGAGTGTCATCCCCTATGCCTCAGCCATAGGTACTATTATGTATGCCATGTTGTGTACCAGACCTGATGTGAACCTTGCCATAAGTTTGGTGGGGAGGTACCAAAGTGATCCCGGTATGGAACACTTGACAGCGGTCAAGAACATCCTGAAGTACCTGAAAAGCACTAAGGATATGTTTCTCGTTTATGGAGGTGACGAAGAGCTCGTCGTAAAGGGTTACGTCGATGCTAGCTTCAACATAGATCCGGATGACTCCAAGTCACAAACCGGATACGTGTATATTTTGAATGGTGGGGCAGTCAGCTGGTGCAGTTGCAAGCAAAGCGTTGTGGCGGCATCTACATGTGAAGCGGAGTACATAGCTGCTTCTGAAGCAGTACAGGAAGGAGTCTGGATGAAGGAGTTCATCACCGACCTAGGAGTTATTCCAAGCGCGTCGGGCCCGATGACTCTCTTCTGTGACAACACTGGAGCTATTGCCATTGCCAAGGAGCCCAGGTTTCACAAGAAGAACAAGCACATCAAGCGTCGTTTCAACTCCATTCGAAGTTATATTCAAGATGGAGACATATATATTTGTAAAGTGCATACGGATCTGAATGTCGCAGATCCGTTGACTAAACCTCTTCCACAAGCAAAACATGATCAACACCAAAACTCTATGGATGTTCGATTCATCACAATGTAACTAGATTATTGACTCTAGTGCAAGTGGGAGACTGTTGGAAATATGCCCTAGAGTCAATAATTAAATGGTTATTATTAGATTTCCTTGTTCATGATAATTGTCTAGTGTTCATGCTATAATTGTATTATCCGGAAATCGTAATGCATGTGTGAATACATAGGCCACAACATGTCCCTAGTGAGCCTCTAGTTGACTAGCTCGTTGATCAATAGATTGTTACGGTTTCCTGACCATGGACATTGGATGTCATTGATAACGGGATCACATCATTAGTAGAATGATGTGATGGACAAGACCCAATCCTAAGCCTAGCACAAGATCGTGTAGTTTGTATGCTAAAGCTTTTCCAATGTCAAGTATCTGTTCCTTAGACCATGAGATTGTGCAACTCCCGGATACCGTAGGAGTACTTTGGGTGTGCCAAACGTCACAATGTAACTGGGTGGCTATAAAGGTACACTACGGGTATCCCCGAAAGTATCTGTTGGGTTGGCAAGAATCGAGACTGGGATTTGTCACTTCGTATGACGGAGAGGTATCTCTGGGCCCACTCGGTAAGACATCATCGTAATGAGCTCTATGTGACTAAGGAGTTAGTCATGTTATGATGTGTTGTGGAACGAGTAAAGAGACTTGCCGGTAACGAGATTGGACATGGTATCGGTATACCGACGATCGAATCTCGCGCAAGTACTATACCGGTAGACAAAGGGAATCGTATACGGGATTGATTGAATCCTTGACATCGTGGTTCATCCGACGAGATCATCGTGGAACATGTGGGAGCCAACATGGGTATCTAGATCCCGCTGTTGGTTATTGGACAGAGAGATGTCTTGGTCATGTCTGCATGGTTCCCGAACCCGTAGGGTCTACACACTTATGGTTCGATGACGCTAGGGTTATAGGGAATATATGTACGTGATCACTGAATGTTGTTCGGAGTCTCGGATGAGATTCCGGTCATCACGAGGAGTTCCGGAATGGTCCGGAGGTAAATAATTATATATGGGAAGTAAGGTTTTGGCCACCGGAAGTGTTCCGGGCATCATCGGTAATGTAGCGGGACCACCGGAAGGGTTCCGGGGGTCCACCGGGAGGGGCCACCAGCCCCGGAGGCCTGCGTGGGCCAAGAGTGGAAGGGACCAGCCCCTAGGTGGGCTGGTGCGCATCCCACAAGGGGCCCAAGGCGTAGGGAAGAGGAGAGGGGGGAAACCCTAGGCTCAGATGGGCCTAAGGCCCACCTAGGGCGAGCCCCCCTCTCTCCCCCTCTGGCCGCCCCCGCCCCCCCCAGATCAATCTAGGGTTGGCCGCACCACCTAGGGGGAACCCTAGATGGGGGCGCAGCCCCTCCCCTCCCCGAGACTCTCCCTCTCTCTCTCGGCGCAGCCCTACCCCTCCCCCTCCTCGTCTCTCGTAGTGCTTGGTGAACCCTGCTGGAGTGCCATGCTTCTCCACCACCACCATGCCGTCGTGCTGCTACTGGACGGATTCTTCCCCAACCTCTCCCTCTCCCCTTGCCGAATCAAGGCGCGGGAGACGTCACCGGGCTGCACGTGTATTGAACGCGGAGGCACTATTGTTCGGTGCTTAGATCGGATTCGGCCGCGATCTGAATCACTTCGTGTACGACTCTACCAACCGCGTTCTTGCAACGCTTCCGCATCGTGATCTTCAAAGGTATGAAGATGCACTCCCCTCTCGTTGCTAGTAACTCCATAGATAGATCTTGGTGATGCGTAGAAATTTTTTGAATTTTTGCAGCAATCCCCAATAGTTACACTGATGCAGGCTTCATGACTGACCCAGATGACTTCAAATCTCAATCAGGCTATGTTTTCATATTGAACGATGGCGCAGTAGATTGGAAAAGTTCCAAACAAAAGACTATGGCGGATTCTATGACGGAGGTGGAATATGTTGCTGCTTCAGAAGCCTCCTAGGAGGTGGTATGGATCAAGCAATTTCTTGAAGACCTTGGTGTGGTTCCTAGTGCGCAGGACCCGGTGGAGATCTATTGTGATAATACACTAGTAGATAAAGGGACATCTGACCCGGTTCGTTAGGGCCTTTAGCCCCGGTTCTTGAACCGGGACTAAAGGGTCCGTACTAATGCCCTGGCCCTTTAGTCTCGGTTCAATCCAGAACCGGGGCAGATGGGTCTCCACGTGGCCTGTGCGCGGAGCCCAGGCAGGAGGGCCTTTTGTCCCGGTTGGTGGCACCAACCGGGACCAAAAGGCATCCACGCGTCAGCATTTCTGTGGCTGTGGTTTTTGTTTTTTTTTTGAAAGGGGAGGGGGGTTGGAGGTTTTGGGGGGTTAATTTAGGTGTTTCATATATTGTGTTAGCTAGCTAACTAATAGAGAGAAGTGTCCTCTCTTATGTCCGTGCTTGGTCGACGCTACGTACTACACGTACGTATAGAGAGGACTAGACACGCTAGCTAGCTAGCTAATAAGCAAACGAAGGAAACAAAAGATCGTAATCAACATATATATGCATACAGAGAGAAGTAATATCGACCACCTCTCCTTCTCCGAGAGATTGGTCGAACAACAAGTTCTCGTATATCTATCCGACACTAACGGGTACATATATACAATAATTATCTCTTACAAATATAATCTCCTATACGATGGACGCATGGTCCACATAGTATTCTCCGTCTGGCGCGATCACGTGTTCAAGGAAGAATGCCGCCAATTCCTCTTGAATTGCTCGCAGACGATCTGGTGCTAGGAGTTCATTCCGCATCCGAAACATCTAATTTGAAGAAGGGGGTCAATACATATTATTAATTGAAACTGAACACAAATGATGGTAATGAAATAAAATTGTGAATATTATTAATTGCTTACGCACTTCAAATTGTGCTTCAAAGTAGCCCCGCTCACAGGTCGTGTGGCGGATGGACTCGCAAATGTAGTATCCACAGAAATCATTCCCTTGTTCATGCCACAACCACTTTACAAGAAATAGAGGTCAATCAAACTGATAAGCAAGAATGCCAAATGGTATTGATGAAACTAGCGCTTGAATCAATATATAGGAGATGCACGGAACATGTTACTATATAGTACTTACTTTCGGGTGTCTAAACTCCAGCTTCTTCGGCAGTCCCGGAGCTTTTTTGGTGAATTTCCTCCAAACCCTGCCAGACAAAGAAAACAATTACTTGATATCAGAAATGAACAAAGTTGCTGATATGCATGGTGGATAATGATCGATTTAACTTACTTCTCGAGCATTTGAGTCATGCCCGCATACTCCTTGGGATCTTTTCGTTTAGAGTCCAAGACAGTTACTACTCCCTGCTCAAGCTTAATCTCTAGGAGAATATAGTGGAACATGCGCACGCATGCATGAACTCATCAATTACATTACTATAACCTTGACTAATATATAAGGGAAACCGAATATGGACAAGACAGTAACACTCACTTGAAGTTGTAAGGAAAGAGTATTATATCTTTGTTTTCATTTATCATCAACGATCGTAGCAAGTTGGCCTCGGTATCTGAGGCACGAAATTCAACCTCGGTTGCATCTATGGAATATGTGTTAATGAACCCTATATCACCGACTTGTTTTTTCTTCAATTCGACGATCTTCAATCTGCATAATATAGTGAGGATAATTATAAATACATGCAATGAAAGAGCTGAGCTATATAGAGAGACTTAATGACAGAAGTAGTACTACTTACAGACAGTAGCAGGTGACCGTTGCTTTATCGAGGGCCAATTGATTGAAAAACTGATAGAACTCCTCAAATGGAATAGGCAACAGTTCAATTCCAACGAGGTCATGCTCCGGTTTAACTCTCACATACAAACTATCCCTCCCCCCAGACTCTTTGCAGATTTTCAAGTACCAATCATGCAATCTTCGCATATTCGTTGATAGAGATCTTTCATTTTTGACGAGAAGCTTCCCGTACTCGTATCTTTGTATCTGCACCTCCAAGAAATCATAATGTACATCGTCGGACAGGTAATCTCCAAGATTGCTATAACCGGGCACCATCCTCGGATCATTAGCGACCATGTCGCTAGACACCTTGAGCGGGGGGCACGATTGGTCCGCTTGTTCGCATAGCTGGGCAATTTGTTTCCCAACTCGTCCTTCTGCTAACCATTGATCACTTTTAGTACTTCCCGACCGCTTCGCTTCGTGAAATGACTTTTCAATAATGCGGTCATAGTTGTCCTTCGGCTTACTTTTCGCTGGTTTCTTCAGGGCAGCAAGAGTGCGCTTTGCTTTCACTGGATCTATCTTCTCCTCCGGAGGTGGATGTCACTGTGCTTTCAACCCTTCAAGCCAGTCCTTCACTTCGCCTTCAGCGATCTTCGTGTTTTCCTCGTCGGATCTCTCGTATGGTAACTTCTCTAGAGGCGTGAGAGAAGGACCGAATGTGTATTGCCTCCCGCCTCTGGCTGTACTGCTAGACGTCGGCAGACCAGACGAAGCGGCTGTCTTCTTTCCTTGCTTACGCGCCGGAGAAGGAGCAGCCGGAGCGGCGGCAGGTCTCTTCCGCCCTTGCTGACTAGGCGGAGAAGGAGGAGGCTGGCTGCTCGGGCGCGCCGGCGCAGGCGGAGAAGGAGGTGGAGTGCCGCCACACGCCGGAGAAGGAGCCGGAGTGCCCTGATCGTCACTCGCCGGAGGAGGAGGCGGTGGAGGAGGCGGTGGAGGAGGCGGAGTGCCCTGACTTGCCGGAGGAGGAGGAGGAGGCGGAGGCGTCGAGTTGAGAATGTTGATGAGGTCCTTCCGCCATAGGCATGGAGTCTTCAATGAAGAACCCAGCCGAGTCTCCCTTCACCGGTAGGGTGGTCAAGCTGGAGCTCCTCAAATCCCTCCGTTATTTCATCCACCATCATCCTAGCATATCCTTCTGGAATCGGCCGGCAGTGAAAAGTTGCACCGGGTCCAGTAGGATAAACAGAGCCAGCAGCCGCCTTGACCTTCATAGTTATCCACTGCGTCATAAGGTGGCAATTTTGTACCTCCGTGATAGCATCCATGGGATAGCTGGCAGTAGCCGTCAAGACATGCTCCGGCTGAAGCAGCTCGGTGGAAGCCACGCTGCTTCTCCGCTGAGATGGCGGGGTAGCTTCGGGGGAAGCTTCGGCAGTTCTTTTGTCCCGATCTGCTTCTCGTTCCTCTATCGCTTGTATTCTAGCGCGCAGCGCCTGCAGTTCGGTCTGCTGCATTTTCTTCCTCCTCTCGTGGCATTTGTAACCGCCTGCGTCCGGAAACCCAGCACTCCACGGAACGGAGCCTGGCGTGCCTCGTGTCCGTCCAGGGTGCTCAGGATTCCCGAGGGCCATTGTGAGCTCGTCGTTCTCTTTGTCGGGAAAGAACGTCCCTTGCTGCGCTGCTTTGATATAGAAACGAAGCTTCTTGAGTGGTATTTCCAATTGCTTGTCTGTCCAAATGCACCTCCCTGATACAGGGTCCAAGGTTCCGCCAGCCCCGAAGAACCAAGTCCGGCAACGGTCTGGCCAGTTCATTGTCTCTGGTTCGATCCCTTTCTGAAGCAGATCATTCTCAGCCTTGGCCCACTTAGGTCGGGCTGTGAGGTAGCCACCTGACCCCGTGCGATGGTGATGCATCTTCTTCGCAGCATTTTTCTGGTTTGTCGCTGACATCTTCTTACTCTTTTCCGATGTCTTATAGGCCACAAATGCGGGCCAGTCATCTCTGATCTTCTCATATATGCCCACGAATTCTGGAGTCTCTTTTTTGCGGACAAACTTATTCAGTTTTTTCTTCCATGCCCTGAATAGTTCTGCCATCTTCGTAAGAGCAAAAGACTTGATTAAATCCTCTGTAACTGGCTTCGCGGATCAGCCTCTGGCAGTAGGGTGAAATTTGACTTCAGCTCAGTCCAAAGATCTTCTTTCTGCATATCAGTGACATAAGACACCTGAGCGTCTTCTGCAGCCGGCTTTAACCATTGATGGATGCTGATCGGGATCTTGTCCCTAACCAGAACCCCGCACTGATTAACAAATGCGTTCTTTGTCCGGATGGGTTCAATCGGTTCGCCGGTGCGCGAGATTTCTGTGATCTCAAACTTTTCATCCGACCTCAACTTTTCTTCGCGCCTCGTCTCTTTACCGAAGATTTGCTCGATCCGAAGGGCTAGAAAAAAGAACAAAGACGAGAGTTAATGAATGCATCAATTAACTAGTCAGCACAGGCTTGACTAATATATATACCTGCTGGCCGGACTCGGTTCGGTCATCGGAGCCAGCATCACGGTCTCCTTCTTGCACCGGCATTGGGTCACCGGAGCCGTCCTCACGGTCTACTTCTTCCATGTGCATTGGGTCACCGGAGCCATCAATATCATAGCCTAGATCTTCCTCTCTTTCCAGCAGCTCATTGGTGTCGTTGAGAAACGACAAGACGGCATCTTGTCCGTCTGCGATTTTGTCCATCAACATCACTTCTTGTGCTTCGTCTCGGGTGTTGTCGTCCATAGTTTCTACAAATATTTACAACATGCCAATTATTATTCAAACATGACAAATGGATATATTAATGGCAAACGTAGAACTAGCTAGCTAATCACAGTAAGGAATCATATATATTAATTTGTGGCCTCGACGCTGCTTCTCTAGGGTTTCGGGTGGCCTCGACAACGCTTCGACCCTCGACCCCTGGACGACCCTCGACTGCTCGGCGATCCACAACCCTAGACCCCCTCATGTCACATTTTGTCTAGTGTCGAAGGATTCAACAAAACCTGTTGGGGAACGTAGCAGAATTCAAAAAAATTCCTACGCTTCACCAAGATTAATCTAAGGAGTCATCTAGCAACGAGCATAAAGGAGTGCATCTACATACCCTTTTGTAGATCGCGTGCGGAAGCGTTCGAAGGAACGTGGATGAAGTAGTCGTACTCTTTGTGATCCTCGTCACCGATGATCCCAGCGCCGAACGGATGGCACCTCCGCGTTCAACACACGTATGGTACAGCGACGTCTCCTCCTTCTTGATCCAGCAAGGGGGGAGGAGAGGTTGACGGAGATCCAGCAGCACGATGGCGTGGTGGTGGATGCAACAGGAAAAGCTGCAGGGCTTCGTCGGCGCCCTGCGAGAGGAGTTGGAGGTGTGACGGGAGGGGGGAGAGGCGCCAGAGGCTTGGGGTGCGGCTACCCTCTCCCCCCCACTATATATAGGGTCCAGGGGGGCGCCGGCCCTAGGAGATCCAATCTCCTAGGGGGGCGGCGGCCAGAGGGGGGAAACTTGCCCCCCAAGGCATACGGGACGCCCCCTCCCCCTAGGGTTTCAACCCTAGGCGCATGAAGGGGGGCCCATGTGGGTGCGCCAGCCCACCAGGGGCTGGCTCCCTTCCCCTTGCGGCCTACGTGGCCCTCCGGGATGGGTGGCCCCACCCGATGGACCCCCAGGACCCCTCCGATGGTCCCGGGACACTCATGGTGACCCCCGGAATTCACCCGATGTCCGAAACTGGACTTCCTATATATCATTCTTTACCTCCAGACCATTCTGGAACTCCTCGTGACATCCGGGATCTCATTCGAGACTCCGAACAACATTCGGGTTTCCATGTGCATGTATCTCTACAACCCTAGCGTCACTGAACATTAAGTGTGTAGACCCTACGGGTTCGGGAGACACGCAGACATGACCGAGATGACTCTCCGGTCAATAACCAACAGCAGGATCTGGATACCCATGTTGGTTCCCACGTGTTCCTCGATGATCTCATCGGATGAACCACTGTGTCAAGGATTCACTCAATCCTGTATGTTATTCCCTTTGTCTATCGGTACGGTACCTGCCCAAGATTCGATCGTCGGTATGCCCGATACCTCGTTCAATCTCGTCATGGCAAGTCTCTTTACTCATTCCGTAATCCATCATCCCATGACTAACTCCTTAGTCACTTTGAGCTCATTATGATGATGTCTTACCGAGAGGGCCCAGAGGTACCTCTCCGTCATACGGAGTGACAATATCCCAGTCTCGGTTCGTACCAACTCAACAGACACTTTCGGAGATACCCGTTGCGTACCTTTATAGCCACCCAGTTACGTTGTGACGTTTGGCACACCCAAAGTATTCCTACGATATCCGAGAGTTGCACAACCTCATGGTCTAAGGAATAAATACTTGACACTAGAAAAGCTTATGCATTACAAACTATACGATCTCGTGCTAGGCTTAGGATTGGGTCTTGTCCATCACATCATTCTCCTAATGATGTGATCCCGTCACCAATGACATCCAATGTCCATGGTCAGGAAACCGTGACCATCTGTTGATCAACGAGCTAGTAACTAGAGGCTTACCAGGGACACGTTGTGGTCTATGTATTCACACATGTATCGTTGTTTCCGTACAATACAATTCAAGCATGAATAACAGACAATTATCATGAACAAGGAAATATAATAATAATACTTTTATTATTGCCTCTAGGGCATATTTCCAACAGTCTCCCACTTGCACTAGAGTCAATAATCTAGTTACATTGTGATGAATCGAACACCCATAGAGTTCTGGTGTTGATCATGTTTTGCCCGTGGAAGAGGTTTAGTCAACGGTTCTGCAACATTCAGATCCGTATGCACTTTACAAATATCTATGTCTCCATCTTGAACATAATTCCGGATGGACTTGAAACGGCGCTTGATGTGCTTGGTCTTCTTGTGAAACCTGGGCTCCTTGGTAATGGCAATAGCTCCAGCGTTGTCACAGAAGAGAGTCATCGGGCTTGACGCGCTTGGAATGACTCCTAGGTCGGCGATGAACTCCATCATCCAGACTCCTTCTTGTGCTTCTTCGCAAGCAGCTATGTACTCCGCTTCACATGTAGAATGCGCCATGACGCTCTGCTTGCAACTGCACCAGCTGACTGCTCCACCATTCAAAATATACACGTATCCGGTTTGTGACTTAGAGTCATCCAGATCTGTGTCGAAGCTAGAATCGACGTAACCCTTTACGACGAGCTCTTCGTCACCTCCATAAACAAGAAACATATCCTTAGTCCTCTTTAGGTACTTTAGGATGTTCTTGACCGCTGTCTAGTGTTCCATACCGGGATCACTTTGTTACCTCCCTACCAAACTTATGGCAAGGTTCACATCAGGTCTGGTACACAGCATGGCATACATGATAGAACCTATGGCTGAGGCATAGGGAATGACACTCATCTTTTCTCTATCTTTTGCCGTGGTCGGGGACTGAGCCTTGCTCAATCTCATATCTTGCAAAATAGGCAAGAACCCCTTCTTGGACTGATCCATATTGAACTTCTTCAATATCTTGTCAAGGTATGTGCTTTGTGAAAGACCAATGAGGCGTCTTGATCTATCTCTATAGATTTTGATGCCTAATATGTAAGCAGCTTCTCCAAGGTCCTTCATTGAAAAACTCTTATTCAAGTAGGCCTTTATACTCTCCAAGAATTCTATATCATTTCCCATCAAAAATATGTCATCCACATATAATATGAGAAATGCTACAGAGCTCCCACTCACTTTCTTGTAGATACAGGCTTCTCCCCAAGTCTGTATAAAGCCAAACGCTTTGATCACATCATTAAAGCGAATATTCCAACTCCGAGATGCTTGCACCAGCCCGTAGATCGAGCGCTGGAGCTTGCATACCTTGTTAGCATTCTCTGGATCGACAAAACCTTCCGGCTGCATCATATACAGTTCTTCCTTGAGGAAACCATTAAGGAATGCCGTTTTGACGCCCATTTGCCATATCTCATAATCATAGAATGTGGCAATTGCTAACATGATTCGGACTGACTTCAGCATTGCTACGGGAGAGAAAGTCTCGTCGTAGTCAATCCCTTGAACATGTCGATAACCCTTAGCGACAAGCCGAGCCTTATAGATGGTCACATTACCATCCGCGTCTGTCTTCTTCTTAAATATCCATTTATTTTCTATGGCGTGCCTATCATCGAGCAAGTCCACCAAAGTCCATACTTTGTTTTCATACATGGATTCTATCTCGGATTTCATGGCTCCAAGCCATTTATTGGAATCCGGGCCCGCCATCGCTTCTTCATAGTTCGAAGGTTCACCATTGTCTAACAACATGATTTCCATGACAGGGTTGCCGTACCACTCTGGTGCGGAACGTGTCCTTGTGGACCTTCGAAGTTCAGTAGTAACTTGATCTGTATCTTCATGATCATCATCATTAACTTCCTCCCTTGTCGGTGCAGGCACCTCAGGAACAATTTCCTGCACTACGCTACTTTCCGGTTCGGGAGGGGTGACTGTCACCTCATCAAGTTCTACTTTCCTCCCACTCACTTCTTTCGAGAGAAACTCTTTCTCCAGAAAGGATTCATTCTTGGCAACAAAGACCTTGCCTTCGGATCTGTGGTAGAAGGTGTACCCAATTGTTTCCTTTGGGTATCCTATGAAAACGCATTTTTCCGATTTGGGTTCGAGCTTTTCAGGTTGAAGTTTCTTGACATAAGCATCGCAACCCCAAACTTTCAGAAACGACAGCTTAGGTTTCTTGCCAAACCAAAGTTCATACGGCGTCGTCTCAACGGATTTTGACGGAGCCCTATTTAAAGTGAATGCGGCAGTCTCTAAAGCATAACCCAAAAAAGATAGCGGTAAGTCGGTGAGAGACATCATAGATCGCACCATGTCCAACAGAGTACGATTTCGACGTTCGGACACACCGTTACGCTGAGGTGTTCCGGGCGGTGTCAATTGTGAAACATTTCCACAGTTCCTAAGGTGTGTGCCAAATTCATGACTTAAATATTCACCCCCATGATCTGATCGCAAGAACTTTATTTTTCTGTCACGTTGATTCTCAACCTCATTCTGAAATTCCTTGAACTTTTCAAAGGTCTCAGACTTGTGCTTCATCAAGTAGATATACCCATATCTACTCAAGTCATCTGTGAGGGTGAGAACATAACGATAGCCTCCGCGAGCCTCAACACTCATTGGACCGCACACATCGGTATGTATGATTTCCAATAAGTTGGTTGCTCGCTCCATTGTTCCGGAGAACGGAGTCTTGGTCATCTTGCCCAAGAGGCATGGTTCGCACGTGTCAAATGATTCATAATCAAGAGACTCCAGAAGTCCATCTGCATGAAGCTTCTTCATACGTTTGACACCAATATGACCAAGGCGGCAATGCCACAAGTATGTGGGACTATCATTGTCAACTTTACATCTTTTGGCATTCACACTATGAATATGTGTATCATCACGATCGAGATTCATCAAAAATAAACCATTGACCAGCAGGGCATGACCATAAAACATATCTCTCAAATAAATAGAACAACCATTATTCTCGGATTTAAATGAGTAGCCATCTCGCATCAAACGAGATCCAGATACAATGTTCATGCTCAAAGCTGGTACTAAATAACAATTATTAAGGTTTAAAACTAATCCCGAGGGTAGATGTAGAGGCAGCGTGCCGATGGCGATCACATCGACCTTGGAACCATTCCCGACGCGCATCGTCACCTCGTCCTTCGCCAGTCTCCGCTTATTCCGCAGCTGCTGCTTTGAGTTACAAATATGAGCAACTGCACCGGTATCAAATACCCAGGAGCTACTATGAGCGCTGGTAAGGTACACATCAATAACGTGTATATCACATATACCTTTGACGTTGCCGGCCTTCTTGTCCACTAAGTATTTGGGGCAGTTCCATTTCCAGTGACCCGTTCCCTTGCAATAAAAGCACTCTGTCTCAGGCTTGGGTCCATACTTTGGCTTCTTCTCGGTAACTGGTTTACCGGGCGCGACAACTCCCTTGCCATCCTTCTTGAAGTTCTTCTTACCCTTGCCCTTCTTGAACTTAGTGGTTTTATTGACCATCAACACTTGATGCTCTTTCTTGATCTCCACCTCCGCTGATTTCAGCATTGAATACACCTCGGGAATGGACTTCTCCATCCCTTGCATATTGAAGTTCAACACAAAGCTCTTGTAGCTAGGTGGGAGCGACTGGAGGATTCTGTCAACGACCGCTTCGTCTGGGAGATTCATTCACAACTAAGACAAGCGGTTGTGCAACCCAGAAATCTTGAGTATGTGCTCACTGACAGAACTGTTTTCCTCCATCTTACAGCTGTAGAATGCGTTGGAGACATCATATCTCTCAACTCGGGCATGAGCCTGGAAAACCATTTTCAGCTCTTGGAACATCTCATATGCTCCGTGGTGCTCAAAACGCTTTTGGAGCCCCGATTCTAAGCTGTAGAGCATGCCGCACTGAACCAGGGAGTAATCATCACAACGCGACTGCCAAGCGTTCATAACATCTTGGTTTGCTGGGGCGGGAGCGTCACCTAGCGGTGCTTCTAGGACATAAGTTTTCTTGGCAGCTATGAGGATGATCGTCAGGTTACAGACCCAGTCCGTATCGTTGCTACCATCGTCTTTCAGCTTGGATTTCTCTAGGAACGCGTTGAAGTTGAGGGTGACATGAGCGTGGGCCATTTGATGTACAAGACATATTGTAAAGAATTTAGACTAAGTTCATGACAATTAAGTTCATCTAATCAAGTTTTAATGAACTCCCACTTAGATTGACATCTCTCTAGTCATCTAAGTGATACATGATCCGAATCGACTAGCCCGTGTCCGATCATCACGTGCGACGGACTAGTCATCAACGGTGAACATCTTTCATGTTGATCGTATCTTCTATACGACTCATGTTCGACCTTTCGGTCTTCCGTGTTCCGAGGCCATGTCTGTACATGCTAGGCTCGTCAAGTGAACCCTAAGTGTATTGCGTGTGTAAATCTGGCTTACACCCGTTGTATGCGAACGTTAGAGCCTATCACACCCGATCATCACGTGGTGCTTCGGAACAACGATCCTTAGCAACGGTGCACAGTTAGGGGCAACACAATTCTTGAAATTTTTAGTGAGAGATCATCTTATTTACTACCGTCGCTCTAAGTAAACAAGATGCATAAACATGATAAACATCACATGCAATCAAATAAAGTGACATGATATGGCCAATATCATCTTGCTCCTTCGATCTCCATCTTCGGGACACCATGATCATCTTTGTCACCGGCACGACACCATGATCTCCATCACCATGATCTCCATCATCGTGTCTTCATGAAGTCGTCACGCCAACTATTACTTCTACTACTATGGCTAATGTTTAGCAATAAAGTAAAGTTATTACATGGCGTTATCCAGTGACATGCCGGTCATACAATAATTAAGACAACTCCTATGGCTCCTGCCGGTTATCATTTTCATCGACATGCAAGTCGTGATTCCCTATTACAAGAACATGATCAATCTCATACATCACATATATCATTCATCACATCTTCTTGGCCATACCACATCACATAGCACATGCTGCAAGAACAAGTTAGACGACCTCTAATTGCTGTTGCAAGTTTTTACGTGGCTTCTATAGGTTTTCTAGCAAGAATGTTTATTACCTACGCCAATACCACAACGTGATTTGTCAATTTCTATTTACCCTTCATAAGGACCCTGTTCATCGAATCCCATCCGACTAAAGTGGGAGAGACAGACACCCGCCAGCCACCTTATGCAACTAGTGCATGTCAGTCGGTGGAACCAGTCTCACGTAAGCGTACGTGTAAGGTCGGTCCGGGCCGCTTCATCCCACAATGCCGCCGAATCAAGATTGGACTAGTAACGGCAAGAAAATTGAACAAACTCAACGCCCACAACTTGTTCGTGTTCTACTCGTGCAAGATGCTACGCAAAGACCTAGCTCAGATGCCACTGTTGGGGAACGTAGCAGAATTCAAAAAATTTCCTATGCTTCACCAAGATCAATCTAAGGAGTTATCTAGCAACGAGCATAAAGGAGTGCATCTAAATACCCTTTGTAGATCGCGTGTGGAAGCGTTCGAAGGAACGTGGATGAAGTAGTCGTACTCTTTGTGATCCTCGTCACCGATGATCCCAGCGCCGAACGGACGGCACCTCCGCGTTGAACACACGTACGGTACAGCGACGTCTCGTCCTTCTTGATCCAGCAAGGGGGAGGAGAGGTTGACGGAGATCCAGCAGCACGACGGCGTGGTGGTGGATGCAACAGGAAAAGCTGCAGGGCTTCGCCGGCGCCCTGCGAGAGGAGTTTGAGGTGTGACGGGAGGGGGGAGAGGCGCCAGAGGCTTGGGGTGCGGCTGGCCTCTCCCCACCCCCCCACTATATATAGGGGCCAGGGGGGCGCCGGCCCTAGGAGATCCAATCTCCTAGGGGGGCGGTGGCCAGAGGGGGGAAACTTGCCCCCCAAGGCATAGGGGGCGCCCCCTCCCCCTAGGGTTTCAACCCTAGGCGCATGGAGGGGGCCCATGTGGGTGCGCCAGCCCACCAGGGGCTGGCCCCCTTCCCCTTGCGGCCTACGGGGCCCTCCGGGATGGGTGGCCCCACCCGGTGGACCCCCGGGACCCCTCCGATGGTCCCAGGACACTCCCGGTGACCCCCGGAATTCACCCGATGGCCGAAACTGGACTTCCTATATATCATTCTTTACCTCCGGACCATTCCGGAACTCCTCGTGACATCCGGGATCTCATCCGGGACTCCGAACCACATTCGGGTTTCCATGTGCATGTATCTCTACAACCCTAGCGTCACTGAACCTTAAGTGTGTAGACCCTATGGGTTCGGGAGACACGCAGACATGACCGAGACGACTCTCCGGTCAATAACCAACAGCGGGATCTGGATACCCATGTTGGTTCCCACGTGTTCCTCGATGATCTCATCGGATGAACGACTGTGTCAAGGATTCACTCAATCCCGTATGTTATTCCCTTTGTCTATCGGTACGGTACTTGCCCGAGATTCGATCGTCGGTATGCCCGATACCTCGTTCAATCTCGTTACGGCAAGTCTCTTTACTCGTTCCGTAATCCATCATCCCGTGACTAACTCCTTAGTCACTTTGATCTCATTATGATGATGTCTTACCGAGAGGGCCCAGAGGTACCTCTCCGTCATACGGAGTGACAATATCCCAGTCTCGGTTCGTACCAACTCAACAGACACTTTCGGAGATACCCGTTGCGTACCTTTATAGCCACCTAGTTACGTTGTGACGTTTGGCACACCCAAAGTATTCCTACGGTATCCGGGAGTTGCACAACCTCATGGTCTAAGGAATAAATACTTGACACTAGAAAAGCTTATGCATTACGAACTATACGATCTCGTGCTAGGCTTAGGATTGGGTCTTGTCCATCACATCATTCTCCTAATGATGTGATCCCGTTATCAATGACATCCAATGTCCATGGTCAGGAAACCGTGACCATCTGTTGATCAACGAGCTAGTAACTAGAGGCTTACCAGGGACACGTTGTGGTCTATGTATTCACACATGTATCGCCGTTTCCGTACAATACAATTCAAGCATGAATAACAAACAATTATCATGAACAAGGAAATATAATAATAATACTTTTATTATTGCCTCTAGGGCATATTTCCAACAAAACCATGTCTTCATCATTAGGCGAAAGTAACAGGCGCATGATTGTACGAAGCTCTCCAAAGTAATTTTGGAACGGAGTCCCAGATAGGATAATTCGTAACAAAAGACGGATTATCCTATCAGGAACTCCGTTCCAAAACAACTTTGCAGAACTTCGTACCAACATGCCCCGGTTACTTCTGGCAAATGATGAAGTCATGGATTTCTTCACTACTTTGACACTAGGCAACCTCTCGACCCCTCGACCCTCGACTGCTCGGTGATCCACAACTCTAGACCCCCTCATGTCACATTTTGTCTAGTGTCAAAGGATTCAACAAAACCATGTCTTCATCATTAGGCGAAAGTAACAGTCGCATGATGGTACGAAGCTCTCCAAAGTTATTTTGGAACGGAGTCCCAGATAGGGTAATTCGTAACAAAAGACGGATTATCCTATCAGGAACTCCGTTCCAAAATAACTTTGCAGAACTTCGTACCAACATGCCCCGGTTACTTCTGGCAAATGATGAAGGCATGGATTTCTTCAATACTTTGACACTAGCTAGGCAACCTCTCGACCCCTCGAGCCTCGACTGCTCGGCGATCCACAACCCTAGACCCCCTCATGTCACATTTTGTCTAGTGTCAAAGGATTCAACAAAACCATGTCTTCATCATTAGGCGAAAGTAACAGTCGCATGATGGTACGAAGCTCTCCAAAGTTATTTTGGAACAAAGTCCCAGATAGGATAATTCGTATGAAAAGACGGATTATCCTATCAGGAACTCCGTTCCAGAATAACTTTGCAGAACTTCGTACCAACATGCCCCGGTTACTTCTGGCAAATGATGAAGGCATGGATTTCTTCAATACTTTGACACTAGCTAGGCAGCCTCTCGACCCCTCGACCCTCGACTGCTCGGCGATCCACAACCCTAGACCCCCTCATGTCACATTTTGTCTAGTGTCAAAGGATTCAACAAAACCATGTCTTCATCAATAGGCGAAAGTAACAGTCGCCTGATGGTACGAAGCTCTCCAAAGTTATTTTGGAACGGAGTCCCAGATAGGATAATTCGTAACAAAATACGGATTATCTTATCAGGAACTCTGTAACTTTGCAGAACTTCATACCAACATGCCCCGGTTACTTCTGGCAAATGATGAAGGCATGGATTTCTTCAATACTTTGACACTAGGCAACCTCTCGACCCCTCGGCGATCCCTCGACCATTGACGACCCTCGGTCCCTCGACGACCCTCGACCCCCCCCCCCTCATGTCGAAGTTCTCGGGGAGGAGGTATATCGACAACGACTGATACGTCCAAAACGTATCTATAATTTCTGCTTGCTCCATGCCTCTTTTGTGTGATATTGGTATGATATTTATACACTTCCATACACTTTTGATCATATTTGGACTAACCTATTAACTCAGTGCACCCCAGTGCCAGTTTCTGTTTTCTGCTGTTTTTGTATTTCAGGTTTTCCCATCACGTAAACTGCCAGAAAAATCCCAGAAAAATTATATAAAAAATCAGCGTTCCGGAAGCTTCCTTGCGGCCAAAGTAGGGCCGAAGGGGGGCCACCAGGGCTCCAGGCGCCCTGGTGGCGCGGCCCCCCTTCTGGCCGCGCCGGGGGGGCGCCTGGGCCCCCCAGGTCTCCGCTGAAGCCCCCCTTTGGCATATATTTACACCGCGTCCCGAAACCCTCGAGGACGGAACCCTTTTTCGCGATCTCATCTCTGTTCCGCCGCCGCCGCGCTTCCAAGATCGGGAGCACCAGGAGAACTCTTCCCGACACCCTGCCGGAGGGGAGGATCACCACCGGGAGCCTCTCCACCACCATGGACGCCTCCCGGATGAGTTGTGAGTAGTCTCCCTTGGACCATGGGTCCATGACCAGTAGCTATGTGATGTTCTCCTCCCCTCTTTGTTCTTCACTAATTAGACCTCGTGAGCTGCCCTACATGATCGAGGCACATATGTAATCCTTATGCTGTTGCTATGATGAGTTTGCTAGGATCCGGTGGATTGTGAGATTATGTTCAGATTGTGTGTGAGTAATATATTTGATTTACCTCTTTTATATTTATGTTCTTGAGTAATTCTTGCATGTTCTCCGTTGCTGTTTATTGCTTTGGCCAAGTAGTAGGTAGTAACTCCAAGAGGGAACGTTATGCTTGATTGTGGGTTCATGCCCCTCGATGACTAGTTTGAGTGACAGAAACATGAGTCTAGGGGATGTGATGTTGCCACAAGGGGGAAAACAACGGTGCTTGTACTCGCGGGTGCAAGGATTGTTTACTTTACGCAAAGTTCTTTTAATGCAGTTGTCTGTTGCTTTGAGTTTACACTATGGGTGGGACTCGCAACTTAATACCAGCGAGATGTTCTGGATAGATATCTCAAGGTGGATGATTAGTAGTAGATGCAGATGGATTTCGGTCTACTTACCTTGGCGTACCGCCCATGCTTTTGAGCCTCAACCTTTCTTGCAGCATAGTTAGCATTGGTTTGCGCACATAATTCTGTCAATTGCCGAGCTGTAATTCGTTTACCTCACATAGCTGTTTTATCGTCTTTTGGGAGAGAGACATCACTAGTGAACATCATGGGACGCCGGTCCATATTACCATCATTGATCACATCCGCTATTTACTTTCTGCTTTTACTTACTAGTTGCAGTTATACCTATCACTATTATCTCTTGCGTTTGATCCTTTGTAAACGACAAGGCCGGAGGGATTGACAACCTCTCTTTACTCGTTGGGAGCAAAGTTATTTGTATCTGTGTGCAGGTCCAGTTAATTGCTAAGTATCTGGCGCCATTAGTAGTTGACACCTTCTTGTTGAACCTTGGAGTCTCAGGGGAATTCGATCCTTGGTATCTTTGCCAAGGGAAAACTACCGCTACACTGCATCTCAAACCTTCCACTTGGGGTAACCAACGAGGGGCGAGAAGCCATCAAGCAAAGTTTTCTGGCGCCGTTGCCGGGGACTCCACTCTTCAAGATAGGGGAGTTGCACGCTATCTTTTACCTTTGCTTTTTAGTCTTGTTAGTTTACCTTTCAGTTTTTGCTTTAGTGTCTTCTATCAAAAATCACAAAAAAAAATATTATTTGCTAGTAGTCCTTTCTATTTAGTCAAGCATGTTAGGATTTGGTGCTTTGAGGGAATCAGAAGTCCTAGATTTCCATCAAAGGGATGGAGAAAATATGAAGAAGGCATGGGACAGAATTTCTGATGCACATAGGAGAATTATTCCTTGGATACCTATAAAAATTGTGCTTAGAAATTTTTACCATGGTCTTTTTAAATGGTGTAAACACTCTCTTTATATTATAGCTGAAGGAGATTTCCTAGAGTGTGATGAAGCTAGAGCTCTTGAAATTATACATGGTCTATCTAGTTACTTTGTTTATGATCATAACTTTGATACTGTCATAGATAGACTTGCTACTATTGAGAAGAGAATGGATGCTCTAGACTTGATGAAGGTAGAGAAACCCAAACCCAATAAGAGAGATATTTTGGAAATAGACAATGATTGGGAGCCTTTTGTTAGGATTAGCATCTCTAATCAAGACTTCCTTGCTTATTGTGATATTGGATCTATGGTTTCTACTATGCCAAAAATTGTTCATGATTCTTTAAAATTTGACATGGATAGATTATCATCTTATCATGAACACACTAATGGAGATATTTCTGAAATCCAGGGAAGAATAAAAGACGTGTCAGTTAAATTCCTTAAAGGGATTGCAATGATTGACTTCTTCATCATGAAGCCAAACCAAGGAAATATAGTGCTTGGAAGGGACTTCCTCCGAGCGGTAAAAGGCTTCATCGATATAGGTAAGGGACAAATCCGCTTACGCGGAAAGGCAAAAGGTGTGTACCCCTTTCCTAGAAGGAACAAGAGTGAACTTGTTGAGGAACCATTTGAAGCAATTTATAACTCCGATTATTATAATGATTATTGATTCCTTTTTGCATTATGCCTAGCTTAAAGGCATAAAAGAAAGCGCTTTTGGGAGGCAGCCCACAATGAATAAAATTTTATTTTGCTTTTGTTGTGTCTTGATGTTGTTACTACAGTAACATCATCATTGTATCTTTACTTTTCAGCTTTGTGCCAAGTTTAGCCTCTGATTGCAAGAAAGTTCAAAAGTTGTGACGTGCTGTCCAGGAAACAGATTGTGTCCTTGGATAGAAAAATTCGTATAAAATCACCAGATCATCTTTTTGGTCTGAATTTTTTCGACAGCGTGCTCTATACAATTGTCTTTCGGGCCAGTGTTCTGAGTTTTTTGATTTCAGTTGCAGAAGTGCACCGAAAAAATTATTTACTACCTGCTGGTCTGTTTTTCACAGATTCTGTCCTGTTTTGGCTTTCCTTCATTTTGCAAACCTTGAGCTTGCTTTTTCTTTGCAAAAACCTTTTGGCAATCTTGAGAAACAGTAGACCTTCAAGAATATCCTTATTTCCAGCAAGGAACAATTATTTTATTATGGGTACTAACCTCGCTAATCAGATTATGATGAGTTATGTATGAAGGGAGTTTTCAAGTGTGTGAGGGAAGATGATAAAAAGATTCAGGAGTGTCAAACGCTCAAGCTTGGGGATGCCCCCATGCACCCCCAATAAATATTCAAGAAGACTCAAGCGTCTAAGCTTGGGGATGCCCCCGTGCATCCCCTTCTCCATCAACAATTATTAGTTCGTCTTTCGTTCCACTATATTTTTATCACTTCATGTGTTATGTGCTATGCTTAGAGCGTCTTGCTTTTAGTTTCCTTTTTAGTTTTCTTTAGCTTTGCTTGCTGTTCATAACGAGTTGGAACTCAGCTTTCTTTGTGTGGGAGAGAAACACGCTCCACTTCAACCTAGAACATAACATAGAATTTTCATGTCTATCTTTGTTGTGTGTGTTCTTGGGCTTTCAATAGCTACTATCATGTTCAGCTCTTAGTTTTCATGCTTATCTTTTTAAAGAGCTTTTGTTTAGTTGGTCGCTGGAACTCTCTTTAGTTATCATGCTTATCCTATTAAGAGAGTTGACTTCTGTTGCATTGGTTGATATGTCTATGATAAAATGCTATGTGCATAATGATGCTTAGTAGTTCATGTTTTCTTATGGTTAGTCTCAAATAGCTGGGGGGTTCTCAATGTGTTATTGGAGTACCAACATGATTTGTTTGCCTATGATGTGGTATGGTTTAGTGATATCTTCCTTCAAGAATTTATTTTGATTGACTTGGCGTATGCTCACGCATATTTAAGACTGTAAAGAAAGTCTATCAAGCCTTGATGATCTTTAATTTCTGAGTAGCGATATAACTTCCATGCCTGATTCAATGTTGCTTTGTCGCTTTGCATGATTATGACCGTCATTGCTCTTTTAGTTGGTCGCTCCCAGTCTTTTGCTAACCTTCGCCTGTACTAAGCGGACTGACTGCTTGTGCATCCAAAATCTTTTAAACCAGTTATGCCATATGAGTCCACCATACCTTCCTATACATGGTATTTACCTGCCATTCCTAACGAAGACTTTCATGTACCATCTCGAAATTATTCAAAAAAGCATTTCTCTTTTGTGCCTCTGTTTTAGTTCATGAGGAAGTAGTAGTTAATTCATGATCTTTTTAAGTTGGACAAGCTTCACCCCGGGATTGCATGTCTAATGTGCAAACCCATAATACGAGAAGGAACTGGCATAGAGTGCGCCCGGCTCATTAAAAAATTATACAACAAACAAACCCTCCTTCACGCTTTGTTCATGACAAATCAGAAAACTTTGGCAGTGATAAACAAAGGAGATTAAGAGGATGTGATTGTCCTCATTCGGGAGCCGTTTTTCGAAACTTGTCCAGCTCAAGAAGTGATTGAGTTATCTGCTAGCATTCGTTGACGAAATATGCATAATCTAAAAAAATAATTATTACTCTGTTTTTAAAACCAAGAGCTCTGGTACATGTTTAGTTTTTGTTTCCGACCACGGGTTTTCAACCTTGCCATCAAAAGCCATAGTTGGAGAGTCTCCACCTTCTTTAAAGCACCAACTACTGAGAGCATGATTGTCATTCTGAGTGTAATGTGCATTGTCCCAAAGTAGCATTGTCTTTTGCATGATTATGATATCGTTTATTCTGAAATCATTGTATCTAGTCATCACTTAAACCTTGGAGGTGCCCCTGCATTTATGTTTTGCTTCACTAAAGGGGGCAAGCGAGGTACCACTTTATCATATTTGCACACCATGCTCATTACAAATCTTTTGAGTATTTCAGTATCATATTGTAAAACTTTCAGTTCTTTGTGATTTTCTCATGAGGGAACTTAATTACTACAGATTCATTGTCTCAGTAAGCACTTGTCATGTGACTGTAAAAAGTTCTTATATGGTTAATAGCATGTCACCACAGAAATTATGCTTGTTATCATTTACCTACTCGAGGACGAGCAGGAATTAAGCTTGGGGATGTTGATACGTCCAAAACGTATCTATAATTTCTGCTTGCTCCATGCCTCTTTTGTGTGATATTGCTATGATATTTATACACTTCCATACACTTTTGATCATATTTGGACTAACCTATTAACTCAGTGCACCCCAGTGCCAGTTTCTGTTTTCTGCTGTTTTTGTATTTCAGGTTTTCCCATCACGTAAACTGCCAGAAAAATCCCGGAAAATTTATATAAAAAATCAGCGTTCCGGAAGCTTCCTTGCGGCCAAAGTAGGGCTGGAGGTGGGCCACCAGGGCTCCAGGCGCCCTGGTGGCGCGGCCCCCCTTCTGGCCGCGCCGGGGGGCGCCTGGGCCCCCCAGGTCTCCGCTGATGCCCCCCTTTGACATATATTTACACCGCATCCCGAAACCCTCGAGGACGGAACCCTTTTTCGCGATCTCATCTCTGTTCCGCCGCCGCCACGCTTCCAAGATCGGGAGCACCAGGAGAACTCTTCCCGGCACCCTGCCGGAGGGGAGGATCACCACCGGGAGCCTCTCCACCACCATGGACGCCTCCCGGATGAGTTGTGAGTAGTCTCCCTTGGACCATGGGTCCATGACCAGTAGCTATGTGATGTTCTCCTCCCCTCTTTGTTCTTCACTAATTAGACCTCGTGAGCTGCCCTACATGATCGAGGCACATATGTAATCCTTATGCTGTTGCTATGATGAGTTTGCTAGGATCCGGTGGATTGTGAGATTATGTTCAGATTGTGTGTGAGTAATATATTTGATTTACCTCTTTTATATTTATGTTCTTGAGTAATTCTTGCATGTTCTCCGTTGCTGTTTATTGCTTTGGCCAAGTAGTAGGTAGTAACTCCAAGAGGGAACGTTATGCTTGATTGTGGGTTCATGCCCCTCGATGACTAGTTTGAGTGACAGAAACATGAGTCTAGGGGATGTGATGTTGCCACAAGGGGGAAAACAACGGTGCTTGTACTCGCGGGTGCAAGGATTGTTTACTTTACGCAAAGTTCTTTTAATGCAGTTGTCTGTTGCTTTGAGTTTACACTATGGGTGGGACTCGCAACTTAATACCAGCGAGATGTTCTGGATAGATATCTCAAGGTGGATGATTAGTAGTAGATGCAGATGGATTTCGGTCTACTTACCTTGGCGTACCGCCCATGCTTTTGAGCCTCAACCTTTCTTGCAGCATAGTTAGCATTGGTTTGCGCACATAATTCTGTCAATTACCGAGCTGTAATTCGTTTACCTCACATAGCTGTTTTATCGTCTTTTGGGAGAGAGACATCACTAGTGAACATCATGGGACCCCGGTCCATATTACCATCATTGATCACATCAGCTATTTACTTTCTGCTTTTACTTACTAGTTGCAATTATACCTATCACTATTATCTCTTGCGTTTGATCCTTTGTAAACGACAAGGCCGGAGGGATTGACAACCTCTCTGTACTCGTTGGGAGCAAAGTTATTTGTATCTGTGTGCAGGTCCAGTTAATTGCTAAGTATCTGGCGCCATTAGCAGTTGACACCTTCTTGTTGAACCTTGGAGTCTCAGGGGAATTCGATCCTTGGTATCTTTGCCAAGGGAAAACTACCGCTACACTGCATCTCAAACCTTCCACTTGGGGTAACCAACGAGGGGCGAGAAGCCATCAACGACATACCCGATAAAAAAAGAAGAGGAAGAAGAAGAAAAAAAAAGAGGAGAAGAAGAAAGGAACAGCTAGAGGAGAAGATCGAAGAAAAAAAAGAAAAAAAAAGGAGAAGAAGAAAGGAATAGAGGAGAAGAAGAGAAAATTTCTCTTCTTCTCCTCTATTCCTTTCTTCTTCTCCTCTTTTTCTTCTTCTTTTTTCTTCTTCTTATTTATTTCTCCTCTTCTTCCTCTCCTCTTCTTCTTTCTTTCCTATCCTTCTTTTTCTAAATTAGTAACTTTTGCATATATAAAACTTTCTATATATATTTAGCATATATAAACAAAAAACTATATAGCCACATACACATATACATCACATACACATCACATACAGCAACTATACATCACAATTGTAACTTTCTATATATAAACAAAAAACTTTCTATGAAAAAAACATTTTTAACATATATATTTAGCAAATTCCTAAGAAAAAAAATTATAGCCACATACACATATACATCACATACACATCACATACAGCAACTATATACACATATATGCAACTATATATATACACATACAAAATATATATACATATTATATCACATATGAAAAAAACATATTATTTCTCCTCACATCGAAGGGGCAGGCAGAGGGCGCCGGCGACGAGGAGCGCGGGGGCAGAGGGCGCCGGCACGAGGAGCGACAGGGGCGACAGCGCGGGGCCACGGGGCGACGGCGCGGGGCGACGGGGCAGGTCGACGGCGACGGCGAGCACGGCGCAGGGGCGTGGGGCGACGGCAACGGCGACGGCAAGCACGGCGCAGGGGCGCGGGGCGACGGCGACGGCGAGCACGGCGCAGGGGTGACGGGGATGAGAGCTCGGCGGGGGGAAATGAGATTGGAAACTGAAAATTTCACAAGTGCCACTTATATACCCAGGGCATTGGTCCCGGTTCGTGGCACCAACCGGGACCAATGCCCCCCTTTAGTCCCGGTTGGTGCCACCAACCGGGACCAAAGGTCTCTTTTCAGCAACCCAAAGGGCGGGAAGGAGGGACCTTTGGTCC
>LR738709.1:672595109-672619097 GCA_902687465.1 Secale cereale
AACCGGGACTAAAGGGGGGCATTGGTCCCCGTTGGTGCCACGAACCGGGTCCAATGCCCCCCTTTAGCCCCGGTTGTTGCCACCAACCGGGACCAAAGCCCTTGTCCTGCCCCGCGGCGAAAATCTTTAGTCCCACCTCGCTAGTTGACAGGGGATGGGACTGGTTTATAAGCCCCACTGCGGTGGCTGTATTGAACTCCTCTCTATTGCAGGCTTCTGGGCCTAACTCTGCGCGCTGCCCTGTGAGCTTGGTGGGCCTTATAGTCCAGCTGCATCCTGGGCTGTAGGCCTTGCAGGCTCATGGGGCAGCGCCCATTTTTTTATTTTTTTTCCTTTTTGCTTTATTTATTTCTAAGTTGTTTTTTGCTGTATTTAGAGTTTCTTTGTGAATATTATTGCTTTAGGTAAAACCAATTACAAACTTTCTGTTAGTGCAAGTAGTATTCAAATTTGAATAGTTTAAATTTGAAATTATTTGTTTTCTTTGTTGCTTTATTTATTTTATTTTGTTTCTACTTACAACAAAATACTTATTGTTGCTATTTTTATTTTTTTTGCAAGTTTTTTTGTTTTGTTTTCTGCATTATTTATTTTCTTTTGTTTTTTGCTTTATTTTTTAATTCTTTCTGTTAGTGCCATTAGTTTTAGAAAAATTATAAACTTTCTGTTAGTGCCATTAGTTTTCAAATTTGAATTCTTTGAAATTTGTGTGAATCACAAGTTTGTGGTTAACTTTACTAAAAAATGAACATATATAGAGAAAATTCGACCTAAATTCATAGTTTTCAAATGAACTCTGAAAAAGTTGGCATAGCATGTGCATGTACAAAATGGACAATGGTATCATACTCGTCTGTTACAAAGTTGGCATGGTATCATCATAATAGTTGCGGAAAAAAGTCTTCACTTTTTCTTCGCTTGTGTCATTTGCTTATTGCGTCGTAACCATGGATAATCTTCATCGTTTATCAGGATGCTTGGGTCAGCCTTGACTTTGAAGGGAGGAATTTCATGAAACTTTTCATAATCTTCAGATATGTCTGTCTTGCCCTCCACTCCCAGGATGTCCCTTTTTCCTGAAAGAACTATGTGGCGCTTTGGCTCATCGTATGATGTATTCGCTTCCTTATCTTTTCTTTTTCTCGGTCTGGTAGACATGTCCTTCACATAGATAACATGTGCCACATCATTGGCTAGGACAAACGGTTCGTTAGTGTACCCAAGATTTTTCAGATCCACTATTGTCATTCCGTACTGTGGGTCTACTTGTACCCCGCCTCCTGACAGATTGACCCATTTGCACTTAAATAAAGGGACCTTAAAATCATGTCCGTAGTCAAGTTCCCATATGTCCACTATGTAACCATAATATGTGTCCTTTCCCCTCTCGGTTGTTGCATCAAAGCGGACACCGCTGTTTTGGTTGGTGCTCTTTTGATCTTGGACAATCGTGTAAAATGTATTCCCATTTATCTCGTATCCTTTGTAAATCAATACAGTCAAAGACGGTCCCCTGGACAACAAGTACAACTCATCACAAACAGTGTTGTCACCTCTGAGACGTGTTTCCAACCAACTGCTGAAACTCCTGATGTGTTCACATGTAATCCAGTCGTCGCACTGCTCCGGGTGTTTGGAGCGCAGACTGTTCTGGTGTTCATCGACATACGGGGTCACCAATGTAGAGTTCTGTAGAACTGTGTAGTGTGCTTGAGACCAAGAATATCCGTCCCTGCATATTATTGAGTCCCTTCCAAGCGTGCCTTTTCCAGTCAGTCTCCCCTCGTACCGCGATTTAGGGAGACCTATCTTATTAAGGCCAGGAATGAAGTCAACACAAAACCCGATGACATCCTCTATTTGAAGGCCCATGGAGATGCTTCCTTCTGGCCTAGCGCAGTTACGGACATATTTCTTTAGGACTCCCATGAACCTCTCAAAGGGGAACATATTGTGTAGAAATACGGGCCCCAGAATGACAATCTCGTCGACTAGATGAACTAGGACGTGTGTCATGATATTGAAGAAGGATGGTGGGAACACCAGCTCGAAACTGACAAGACATTGCGCCACATCACTCCTTAGCCTTGGTACGATTTCTGGATCGATCACCTTCTGAGAGATTGCATTGAGGAATGCACATAGCTTCACAATGGCTAATCGGACGTTTTCCGGTAGAAGCCCCCTCAATGCAACCGGAAGCAGTTGCGTCATAATCACATGGCAGTCATGAGACTTTAGGTTCTGGAACTTTTTCTCTGGCATATTTATTATTCCCTTTATATTCGATGAGAAGCCAATCGGGACCATCATACTGAGCAGGCATTCAAAGAAGATTTCTTTCTCTTCTTTCGTAAGAGCATAGCTGGCAGGACCTTCATACTGCTTCGGAGGCATGCCGTCTTTTTCGTGCAAACGTTGCAGGTCCTCCCGTGCCTCAGTTGTATCTTTTGTCTTTCCATACACGCCCAAGAAGCCTAGCAGGTTCACGCAAAGGTTCTTCGTCACGTGCATCACTTTGATTGAAGAGCGGACCTCTAGGTCTTTCCAGTAGGGTAGGTCCCAAAATATAGATTTCTTCTTCCACATGGGTGCGTGTCCCTCAGCATCATTCGGAACAGCTAGTGCGCCGGGGCCCTTTCTAAAGATTACGTGTAAATCATTGACCATAGCAAGTACGTGATCACCGGTACGCATGGCGGGCTTCTTCCGGTGATCTGCCTCGCCTTTGAAATGCTTGCCTTTCTTTCGACATTGATGGTTGGTCGGAAGAAATCGACGATGGCCCAGGTACACATTCTTCCTGCATTTGTCCAGGTATATACTTTTAGTGTCATCTAAACAGTGCGTGCATGCGTGGTATCCTTTGTTTGTCTGTCCTGAAAGGTTACTGAGAGCGGGCCAATCGTTGATGGTCACGAACAGCAACGCCTTTAGGTCAAATTCCTCATGTCTGTGCTCATCCCACGCACGTACACCGTTTCCATTCCACAGCTGTAAAAGTTCTTCAACTAATGGCCTTAGGTACACATGAATGTCGTTGCCGGGTTGCTTAGGGCCTTGGATGAGAACCGGCATCATAATGAACTTCCGCTTCAAGGACATCCAAGGAGGAAGGTTATACATACATAGAGTCACGGGCCAGGTGCTGTGATTGCTGCTCTGCTCCCCGAAAGGATTAATGCCATCCGCGCTTAAAGCAAACCATACGTTCCTTGGGTCCTTTGCAAACTCCTTCCAGTACTTTCTCTCGATTTTTCTCCACTGCGACCCGTCAGCGGGTGCTCTCAACTTCCCGTCTTTCTTACGGTACTCACTGTGCCATCGCATCAACTTGGCATGCTCTCCGTTTCTGAACAAACGTTTCAACCGTGGTATTATAGGAGCATACCACATCACCTTCGCAGGAACCCTCTTCCTGGCGGGCTTGCTGTCAACATCACCAGGGTCATCTCGTCTCATCTTATATCGCAATGCACCGCATACCGGGCATGCGTTCAGATCCTTGTATGCACCGCGGTAGAGGATGCAGTCATTAGGGCATGCATGTATCTTATGCACCTCCAATCCTAGAGGGCATACGATCTTCTTTGCTGCGTATGTACTATCGGGCAATTCGTTATCCTTTGGAAGCTTCTTCTTCAATATTTTCAGTAGCTTATCAAATCCTTTGTCAGCCACAGCATTCTCTGCCTTCCACTACAGCAATTCCAGTACGGTACCGAGCTTTGTGTTGCCATCTTCGCAATTGGGGTACTACCCTTTTTTGTGATCCTCTAACATGTGATCGAACTTCAGCTTCTCCTTTTGACTTTCGCATTGCGTCCTTGCATCGACAATGACCCGGCGGAGATCATCATCTGGTTCCTCTTGATCTTCAGCAGCTTCACCCGTTGCAGCATCATTGGGCACATCATCTGGTTCCTCTTGATCTTCACCAGCTCCCCCCATTGCAGCATCACCGTATTCAGGGGGCACATAGTTGTCATCGTACTCTTCTTCTTCACCGTCTTCCATCATAACCCCTATTTCTCCGTGCCTCGTCCAAACATTATAGTGTGGCATGAAACCCTTGTAAAGCAGGTGGGAGTGAAGGATTTTCCGGTTAGAGTAAGACATCGTATTCCCACATTTAGTGCATGGACAACACATAAAACCATTCTGCTTGTTTGCCTCAGCCGCATTTAGAAACTCATGCATGCCCTTAATGTACTCGGAGGTGTGTCTGTCACCCTACATCCATTGCCAGTTCATCTGCGTGCATTATATATAATTAAGTGTGTCAAAAACCATTACAGAACATCATAAATAGATAATTAAGTGACCAAATTAATAGAAGTTCATCATCACATTAAAACCAAAGTACATACATAGTTCTCATCTAACAACATATAGCTCTCCATACACATCGAAACTATGTAAAACATTTCAATGTGAAAACAAATGCGATCATAATCGCAACCAAGGTAACAATTGATCCAACGGCATAATGATACCAAGCCTCGGTATGAATGGCATATTTTCTAATCTTTCTAATCTTCAACCGCATTGCATCCATCTTGATCTTGTGATCATCGACGACATCCGCAACATGCAACTCCAATATCATCTTCTCGTCCTCAATTTTTTTAATTTTTTCCTTCAAGAATTTGTTTTCTTCTTCAACTAAATTTAACCTCTCGACAATAGGGTCAATCTTGATCTTGTGATCATCGACAACTTCCGCAACATGCAACTCCAATTCCATCTTCTCCTCCTCCATTTTTTCCAATTTTTTCTTTAAGGAAATGTTTTCCTCTTCAACTAAATTTGACCTCTCCACAAGAGGGTCGGTTGGAATTTCCGGTTCAACTACCTCCTAGACATAATAAAACATCTATGCATATCAGGTTGGTCGGCATAATTGTCATAAACACTAAAACAAATAGTTATAAATTAAAGATAATATACCACATCCGAATCATAGACCACGTGGGCGGATATCAAAACTATCGTACTATATAATAACAAGCAATAATAAACGTAAGAAAATAGACAAATATCTATCTAAAGCAATAATAACAAGCAATAATAAAAGTAAGAAAAGCATGGACATAACAAGAGGCTCACCACGGTGGTGCCGGTGACGAGATCGGCGGGGGCGATCGACGGCGGCGAAGACGGGGACGGGACGTGACGGACCGCTAAACCTAGACAAATCTCGGAGAAAATAGAGCTTCGAGAGGACAAAAGCTTAACTAGTGTGGCTCGAGCATTCCATCGAACATGTTGTGTGCATAGGAGGTGAGCTAGAGCACCACCAAGCCCTCTCCCCCTCGGACAGAAAAAACAGAGCAGTGTGCTCTGCTCCTTTGCGAGGGGGTATATATAGGCACCTCAGTGGTCCCAGTTGGTGATACGAACCGGGGCTAAAGGTGAGCCTTTGGTCCCGGTTCGTCGCACCAACCGGGACCAATGGTAGTGGGCCAGGAACAAGACCCATTGGTCCCGGTTCGTCGCACCAACCGGGACCAATGGCCCACGTGGCCAGGCCGGCCCCCTGGGCTCACGAACCGGGTCCAATGCCCCCATTGGTCCCGGTTCTTGATTGAACCGGGGCTAATGGGCTGGACAGGCCTGGACCAAAGCCCTATTTTCTACTAGTGATAGTGGCGACATATCGCGAAGCAACAAGAATAGCTCACTGCAACTGGAGGTTCACTCGAATATTCATTCGTGTGGGTATAGGGGTCAATATGGGTGTCCACGGCTCCGATGTTGATCATTGATCGGAAGGGGTTCCGGGTCATGTCTATACTTCACCGAACCTATAGGGTCACATGCTTAAGGGTCATCTATCTACTGAATACTAGACACAGAGTCTGATAGAAAATCACCGAAAAAGTTCCGGACGCCGGAAAGGTTTCGGACAGCGGAAAAGTTCCGCACAGAGAGGTCATCGGATGAGTTTCGGGATATACTATTAAGTCAAATTGGTTTCATCACATGCCAGATAATTCTTGGAGGGTGCCAAAATCATTCTGGAAACTTTTTGGAATTTTCCGGGATAAAAACTGGAAATGTTCCGGAGCTATGGGAGCCACTTCAGATGCGTTTCGCAAATGAAAATCACTAAACCAGAATTGTTTCGGAACGCGTTGAAAATTATTTTAGTGGGTACTGGAAATGTTCTAAGCCCACATAAATGTTTTCAGTTCGAACGGACGCTGAAAAAATTTGTCATGAATATTGAAAATCACTTTATGGATATTTTTTGGAAAGCCACCTTTTAGGGCTTTTGCAAAAAGGCTTCTAGAAGGGCTTGGGGGCCAAGGAAGCCCCTCATGGGGGCCCCCTGTGACGCCCGAAGACTGACGTCCCAGAAGATTCCAGATGTTCCGGGTTCTCCCGTGTGTTTCATTTGTGCTTGTGTTATTTATTTTGCATTGCATCATGTCATCATGCCATCATGTCTTTAATTTCTGCAACTCAACCAAATAAATTGTGTGGATCTTCAATCCATTTAAATCGAGGGAAGGATGACTTCTCTTTATAACATATCCTCCTAATATTATGGAGCTATTATAAATAATTATTCCATTTGTTTGGAATTCACCATAACACACTTGCATATTTTCCCCATGCCTTCTCTTTCGCAATTCCTTGCCTCAAACCTTGTCTATAATTCTTATCCGTTTTATTGAGGCTCCTCCAAAAATTCGAACATTTTTGGACACTTCAAAAACCATGTCCTAGTTCAAACCATTTGAATTAAATTCAAATGGGTTTGAATTTATATCTCGATCTTGCCATTTCTATTTTTCTCGGACCGCGCTCATTTTTATGAGCCCGAGAAAATTACCCTCATGTGTAAATTCTTTCCGTAGATGCCTTTTTCTTTTCTCTCTCTTTAGTTCTCTATTTTTTTAATTTGAGAGAGAGAAGGGCAAGAGGTCCAGCACCGCGCCCCCCTTCTAACCCTAGCCCGACCCGCTCGTCCTCCTCTTCCCTCGCTCGCGCCGCCAGGCCTCAGCGTTGATCCCCTCGTCCCATCTCTCCCCTCGCTCTCTCTGGCTCGATCCTCTCGCGCAGTCCGACCCCATCGCTCCCGCACCTCACTCCCTCTCCCTTCCTGTGCGCGCCGCCCGTCCACATCGCGCCGAGCGCCCAGCTCGCCGGAGCTAGCGCCACCGGATCCAGGTCCCCGCGGCCATGCCCGCCAGCCTGCAGCCGCCGAGGCTCTGCCTCCGCCGCGGGAGAAGACGCACCAGCCCCGTCGCCCCGCTGGTCTCCCGCCTCGCGCCCCCCATCAGCAAGCCGTCGCCGCCTGCCTGCTCAAGGATCCTCCAGCCCTGCCTCCCCTCGTCTCTCCGTCTGCCTCCTGGTCGCCGGTGTCGTCACGACCATCCCTGGCCCGGATCCGGCGAGATCCGGCTGAGGTCCACCGCGACATGCACAAGCTGCCGACCTCCGCTGCCTTCGTGCTCGCGCATCCCCGTTGCTGTTGCTTCGCCGCCCGCAGATTTTGGACACTCCAAGTCCCTCGAAGCATCAAGTTCGACTACAAGGAGAAACGCCAAGTTCCTCTTCAAATGTACGGCTACCTCCGGTTGGTTTTCGGCAAGTTCAACGACGACCACTACCACGCGACAAGTACCTCGATGCTCGACGCCCGAACGACTACACAAGACGATGCGCAAAGTTCAACTACGTCCTACGACGTGTACATCTTCAAAACGAGAACGCCTACACGGCGACACGTCAAGTACCACTACCGTCGCCAAAGAACCGTGAACGAAAACGCCAACGTGTACGACTACTGTCGCCCCGGAAACAATGGATTCGCCAAGTACCTCTACGAACGAGTACCTCTACGTGAACGACTACCTCCCTCTACGAACGTGTACCACGTCCCGCGAGTACCTGTAAGGACCCGACCCAAATGGATCGAAGTCTCTGTGCTTAAGTGTCATCCCTGGATCGGTATGCTGACACACACAGTACTCGATGAATTATAACAGAGTTCAATCACACACTTTATTACATCGAGGTCCTCAAAAGAGTATTTATTACAATAATATGGCCAAAGGCCATCAAAATAAAAATAACTGCGGAAGCATCGAAGGTAAATGAGTCCATCCAACTCCACGGCAAACTAAGTGCAGAACAACGACCTATTGCACCTTTAATCCTCGTCAGAAAACTCTGCAACATGAGACGTTGCAGCCGTGTAGGTCAGCACATGGAATATGCTGGCAATGTCACACCATAGAATAATAATAATGAAAAAGAATATCTCTATATGCAAATTTAGCTGGTGGAGGCTCTAAGTTTAATTTTTGCATAAAGCCAATTTTACCCTACAACAAAGGAATTAATTTTTATTTACTACTAAATTTAAATGCCATTATTGAGAAGGTTCCTCCAACTCAATCCCAAAAATTCCCAAGTCATTAGTAACCCAATAATTTTTTTAGAAGAGTGATGAGATCAACCAATAATTCACTTCTAGATACTCAAGTTGTCCATAACCGAGGACACGGCTAATCATGATTAGTTTGTACACTCTGCAGAGGTTTGCGCACTTTTCCCCACAAGACTCGACCACCTCCATGATCGGAAGATCGAGACATAGTCTTTCTGAAGTATTTCCTCCAAACCCTGGGTAGACCGGTACACCTACTTTCCCCTACATCAGCTAGTCTACCACGGAAATAGGTCACACAACTTACTCAACTATGCCAGAGCCCATAATGGCTTGTGGCTGCACACGGAAGTTTCTAGGCATGAAATATCTTATGATCCCTTTGAGCCTGGGTGGCGGACCTAGGGTAATCACACGGGTACTCTGGGATTCCCCTTGGGCAAGAACTGGTTTCTCCAGGTGCCCCAAACAATCCACAAAGATGTGTATTAAAGTTGCCACCTTATGTTGTCCCAAAATTATTATCTCTCGCAACTTGCATGTATCACACATACCAATCCCCGTCTACGAGCATGGCTAAGCAATATATGACATAACGAATATTCCCGGGGTGATCAAAGGTCATAGGTTCCTACCACATAAACTACATAGCATATCCAGATGTTCCCAATCCTAATAATGCAATATTTGAGGGTGAAACTAATGCATAGTAAAAACTGGGTATTGAAAATTTATGATCAAAGTGTGAACTTGCTTTGCTGACGTTCGTTGAACTCTAAAGATTCGTAGTAGCAAGCTTCGCACTCCGGATGATCTAGCGTAAGCAAGCAATAACATACATAAGCATACAAGCAAAGAATCAAAAAGAAAACGAGTAAAAGACTTCGAAAAACTCCAAAAAAAAACACCCAAATAAAGTTTCTGTACCGAACGTAATTTTTACAGCAACAAAAATAAATGGTTTTGGTTTTAACAGAAGGTACATATCACAAGCTTCGATTAGCAAAAAGAATCACCCAAAACGGAGTTACGAAACTCAAGTTATGGCCTAACGAAGTTTGAATTCAGATCTGCTTGAATTCAAATTTTAAAATTTTCAAAAATATATTTCGTTTGGTTCTCTGGATAGAGGATATTTTTAGGAAACCGTAGGAAAAAGAATCAACTAAATCGGATCTATAGACTAAAAGATATACTAGAAACAAGATTTGGTATAGAATCTGAATTGGAAAATATACTGATAAAAGAGAAAAAAATCGGACAGGGTGTTCACCGGACTTGTCGCCGGAGACGAGGAAGAAGGCGGCTCTGGTGTGTTTCGGCGAAGGACGGGTGCGGGACGGTGAAGAGCAACGTGATGCGAATCCGAGGAGCAGTACCGCAGTGTCGGTATCGCCTCCTGGCGTGGTGGAGAAGCCGCCGGAATACACGAACTCCGGCGAGCAATTGGCGAGGTTAGGGAGGGAGATAGCTTTTGTAAACAGAGGGCTCCGGACGAGGGGAACTGGAGCAACACTCTGGGCTTTTATAGAGGGTCGGGGGAAGCCAGAGGAGAGCGGGGCGCTGCCGGAATTGATGTGTTTAATGGCTGCAGTATGAAACGTTCGTGGTGTCCATTATGGCTGTCTAGGAGGCGCACTAGGGGATGGGAGGGGTCGAGAGAGGCGAGGGGGTTCCATTCAGAGGCGTTTTGGGGCGGGGGAGAGGAAGGGGAGGGGTGGGGCACGAGGTGGGGGTGGTACGTGGCCATGGATGCTGTGTGTGTTGTGTACGTGCACGAGGAGGAAGACGAGCCATTAGCTCGTGGGCTGCTCGGCCAATGGGCCAAGTTGGGCCATGGCTGTAGGTTCATTTTTTTAATTAGACAAAGAGAAAAAATAAAAAGACAGAAAATAAAAATAATTTTATATAGGACATATATATATATCATAAAATTCAGAAAAATAAATCCTACAAGATGAACTATTTTTCAGAGGCTAAATAAAAACTTTATAAAAAATATTTTTCTAAAAAATCCAAATGAAACTCAAATTTGAATTCAAAACTTTTGGCATTGTTTTCTTCTGACTTTTTGGAGTGTCATGTTAGCTCCTCTCACACTTTTGAACAAGTGTTTGTCAGGGATTTTTGAAATAAATTTCAATTGCCAAGTTGAATCCAAAGTCAGATAAAACTCAATGCGTGTGAAATTTCCAAATGACACTCAAAATAAAAAATGCATAGATGCTTAGTTAATAATTGTAAAACATTCCAAATTGAAAATTTGGAATGTTACAAACCTACCCCCCTTAAGATGAATCTCGCCCTCGAGATTCGGGTTGGCTAGCAAAAAGGTGTGGGTGATCCTGTCGAAGATCTTCTTCGCGTTCCCAGGTGGCTTCTTCCTCAGTATGATTACTCCGCTGAACCTTGCAAAACTTGATGACCTTGCTGCGGGTAACTCTGTTGGCAAACTCGAGAATCTTGACAGGTTTCTCCTCATAGGTCAAATCACTATCCAACTGTATGGCTTCTAGTGGCACTGTATCTCTCAAAGGAATATCGGCCATCTCTGCATGGCACTTCTTCAACTGGGAAACATGAAACACATCATGAACTCCTCACAAGGCTTCGGGTAACTCCAGCTGATCCGCAACTTCTCCTCTGCGTTCCAAAATTATGTATGGCCCCACAAATCGTGGTGCTAGTTTGCCTTTAACTCCAAACCGTTTAACTCCTCGAAGTGGAGACACACGAAGATATGCTCTATCTCCGACTTCATAAGTTACTTCCTTGCGTTTAGTATCGGCATAACTCTTCTGTCTAGATTGGGCTATCTTAAGTCTGTCACGGATCAACTTGACTTTCTCCTCTGAATCTTTAATTAAATCTGGTCCGAATAATTTACGGTCTCCAACTTCATCCCACATTAATGGTGTCCTGCACCTCCTTCCGTACAAAGCTTCGAAAGGGGCCATCTTCAAACTAGCTTGATAGCTGTTGTTATATGAGAATTCTGCGTATGGCAAACTATCATCCCAACTAGATCCATAATCTAGCGCACAAGCTCTCAACATGTCCTCCAGAATCTGATTGACTCTCTCGGTCTGCCCATCTGTCTGCGGATGAAAGGCTGTACTGAACTCTAGCCTGGTACCCAAAGTTTCGTGTAACTGATGCCAAAACTTTGAGGTAAATTGTGTTCCTCTATCTGATACGATGGTCCTCGGAACTCCGTGCAGACATACGATCCTGGTCATGTATATCTTGGCCAATTTAGCACTTGTATATGTGGTTTTCGCGGGGATGAAGTGAGCTACCTTGGTCAAGCGATCAACTACTACCCAAATAGAATCATAGCCTGATCGGGTCCTGGGTAATCCTGTAATGAAGTCCATGCCAAGCTTGTCCCACTTCCAATCCGGTATCGGCAAAGGCTGAAGTAATCCTGCTGGTTTCTGGTGCTCTGCCTTAACCCTTTGACATACGTCACATACTGCGACATACTCGGCAATATCCTTTTTCATACCTGTCCACCAGAAACTTTCCTTCAAGTCCAAATACATCTTGGTGTTGCCTGGGTGTATCGAATAAGGCGAATCATGAGCCTCCTGAAGAATCAACTTCCTGATCTCTGTGTCATTGGGCACGTAAATACGCTTCTCAAACCATAAGGTTCCGTGTTCATCCTCACGAAATCCTTCTGCCTTTCCTTGGTTCATCCTTTCCTTTATTTCTGCAATACCTTTGTCTAACTTCTGGGCTTCTCGAATCTTTCCCAACAAGGTGGATTGAATTTCCATTGCGGTATCAAAACCTCGTGGTACTATCTCCAATCGGAGATCTCTGGGATCATCAATTAACTCTTGAGGTAATCCTCCTGCTGTGAGGGTATTGACATAACTCTTGCGGCTCAATGCATCTGCCACAACATTGGCCTTTCCTGGGTGATAGTGCAATTTCATGTCATAATCTTTTATAAGCTCCAACCATCTTCTCTGCCTGAGGTTCAACTCCTTTTGCGTGAAGATGTATTTCAAACTCTTGTGATCCGTGTAAACATCACAATGATTTCCAATAAGAAAATGCCTCCAGGTCTTGAGCGCATGCACTACGGCTGCTAACTCTAAATCATGCGTGGCATAATTCCGCTCATGAGGTCGAAGCTGACGTGAGGCATATGAAACAACTCTTCCTTCTTGCATAAGAACACCTCCAAGTCCCTGACGAGAAGCGTCGCAATACACCTGAAAATCTTTGCGTATATTCGGAAGAATTAGCACTGGGGCTGTGACCAAACGTTTCTTCAACTCTTGAAAACTAGCCTCACATTCTTCGGTCCAATTAAACTTGGTGTCTTTCTTCAATAACTCTGTCATGGGCTTTGCGATCTTGGAGAAATTCTCAATAAATCTTCGGTAATATCCTGCAAGTCCAAGGAAACTGCGAATCTCTCCGACTGAGGTGGGTGCCTTCCATTCGGTGACGGCTTCAACTTTCGAAGGATCCACTGCTATTCCTTCCCCTGATATAACATGTCAGAGAAATCCAACTTTCTTCAACCAGAATTCGCACTTGCTGAACTTTGCATATAACTGATGTTCCCTCAGCTTCTCAAGAACCAAGCGCAAATGTTCCTTGTGTTCTTCTTCATTCTTTGAGTAAATCAATATATCATCAATGAATACCACAACAAACTTATCCAAGAACTCCATGAATACCTTATTCATCATACTCATAAAATAGGCAGGGGCATTAGTCAAGCCAAAAGACATGACCGTATACTCATAAAGCACATATCTCGTGGTAAAGGCTGTCTTGGGTATATCCTGTTCTCGAATCTTCAGCTGGTGATATCTAGATCGAAGATCAATTTTTGAGAAAACTTTTGCTCCTTGTAGCTGGTCAAACAAATCACTGATCATCGGCAGAGGGTACTTGTTCTTGATCGTCACCTCATTCAACGCATGGTAATCCACAACCATTCTCATCCTTCTTCTCAACTAGAAGCACTGGGGCTCCCCAAGGTGATGAACTCGGTTGAATATAACCTTTCTCCAATAATTCCTTAATATGCTTCTTAATTTCCTCCAGATCATTTGCGGGCATCCGATACGGTCTCTTGGATATTGGTCCGGTGCCTGGCACCAATTCGATCAAAAACTCTATGTCCCGATCCGGTGGCATGCCTAGTAGTTCCTTCGGAAAAACATCGGGATAATCCTTCACAATTGGTACTTCCTCCTGAACAACTCCCGAAAGATAATTCACTTGAGTCCTCCTTGGCGTATGCCTCGACACATATTTGATCTGTTTCCCTCTAGGGTAGTGACGGTTGGTTGGTTGTTGTTGTTGTTGTTGTTGTTGTTGTTGTTGTGGTTCTGATTTTGGATGAGTAGCTGCATGAGGGCATTCTGGTTCTGGATCAACTGGGTAAGTTCCGATGGGAGTTCCGGGTAATGTCTCGGAGGCATCAGTTAGGTTTAGAGTGGATGAGAAATTAGAATAGAATAAGGGCCTAATGAGAGGAATCACTACCCATATGCTTATGATAGCAATGAAACTTCAAATCAAGCAATTCACACAAATCAGACCACACAAGCAAAACCTACAGGTAAGGTCATATCCACAAGAGATATGATCTCTTCATACTACCGCAATCATTCGTTGGACTACATTTGATTGTTGTGGTCTGAACTAAATCTTCTCAAATCAAAGTCAATTCTAGCTTCTTCTTCTTCGTCAATGATGTCTTCATGGGTCTTGGTCTCATCAGCTGAGCAACTTGGTCATGGGGTTCAACAACTATCGAATTGAAGTAGAGAAGAGATAGAAACGAATAGAGAAGAGTACCGACCAACGGATATATAAGGAAGTGGTAAAATAGAGTTATCTTCCTATGGTTTTCCATTTCCTAGTGGTCGCGTCCTACAGTCAGTGTGTGCTCTGATACCATCTTGTAGCGACCCGACCCAAATGGATCGAAGTCTCTGTGCTTAAGTGTCATCCCTGGATCAGTATGCTGACACACACAGTACTCGATGAATTATAACAGAGTTCAATCACACACTTTATTACATCGAGGTCCTCAAAAGAGTATTTATTACAATAATATGGCCAAAGGCCATCAAAATAAAAATAACTGCGGAAGCATCGAAGGTAAATGAGTCCATCCAACTCCACGGCAAACTGAGTGCAGAACAACGACCTATCGCACCTTTAATCCTCGTCGGAAAACTCTGCAACATGAGACGTTGCAGCCGTGTAGGTCAGCACATGGAATATGCTGGCAATGTCACACCATAGAATAATAATAATGAAAAAGAATATCTCTATATGCAAATTTAGCTGGTGGAGGCTCTAAGTTTAATTTTTGCATAAAGCCAATTTTACCCTACAACAAAGGAATAAATTTTTATTTACTACTAAATTTAAATGCCATTATTGAGAAGGTTCCTCCAACTCAATCCCAAAAATTCCCAAGTCATTAGTAACCCAATAATTTTTTTAGAAGAGTGATGAGATCAACCAATAATTCACTTCTAGATACTCAAGTTGTCCATAACCGGGGACACGGCTAATCATGATTAGTTTGTACACTCTGCAGAGGTTTGCGCACTTTTCCCCACAAGACTCGACCACCTCCATGATCGGAAGATCGAGACATAGTCTTTCTGAAGTATTTCCTCCAAACCCTGGGTAGACCGGTACACCTACTTTCCCCTACATCAGCTAGTCTACCACGGAAAGAGGTCACACAACTTACTCAACTATGCCAGAGCCCATAATGGCTTTCGGCTGCACACGGAAGTTTCTAGGCATGAAATATCTTATTATCCCTTTGAGCCTGGGAGGCGGACCTAGGGTAATCACACGGGTACTCCGGGATTCCCCTTGGGCAAGAACTGGTTTCTCCAGGTGCCCCAAACAATCCACCCAGATGTGTATTAAAGTTGCCACCTTATGTTGTCCCAAAATTATTATCTCTCGCAACTTGCATGTATCACACATACCAATCCCCGTCTACGAGCATGGCTAAGCAATATATGACATAACAAATATTCCTGGGGTGATCAAAGGTCATAGGTTCCTACCACATAAACTACATAGCATATCCAGATGTTCCCAATCCTAATAATGCAATATTTGAGGGTGAAACTAATGCATAGTAAAAACTGGGTATTGAAAATTTATGATCAAAGTGTGAACTTGCCTTGCTGACGTTCGTTGAACTCTAAAGATTCGTAGTAGCAAGCTTCGCACTCCGGATGATCTAGCGTAAGCAAGCAATAACATACATAAGCATACAAGCAAAGAATCAAAAAGAAAACGAGTAAAAGACTTCGAAAAACTCAGAAAAAAACACCCAAATAAAGTTTCTGTACCGAACGTAATTTTTACAGCAACAAAAATAAATGGTTTTGGTTTTAACAGAAGGTACATGTCGTAAGCTTCGATTAGCAAAATGAATCACCCAAAACGGAGTTACGAAACTCAAGTTATGGCCTAACGAAGTTTGAATTCAGATCTGCTTGAATTCAAATTTTAGAATTTTCAAAAATATATTTCGTTTGGTTCTCTGGATAGGGGATATTTTTAGGAAACCGTAGGAAAAAGAATCAACTAAATCGGATCTATAGACAAAAAGATATACTAGAAACAAGATTTGGTATAGAATCTGAATTGGAAAATATACTGATAAAAGAGAAAAAATTCGGACAGGGTGTTCACCGGACTTGTCGCCGGAGACGAGGAAGAAGGCGGCTCTGGTGTGTTTCGGCGAAGGACGCGTGCGGGACGGTGAAGAGCAACGTGATGCGAATCCGAGGAGCAGTACCGCAGTGTCGGTATCGCCTCCTGGCGTGGTGGAGAAGCCGCCGGAATACACGAACTCCGGTGAGCAATTGGCGAGGTTAGGGAGGGAGATAGCTTTTGCAAACAGAGGGCTCCGGACGAGGGGAACTGGGGCAACACTCTGGGCTTTTATAGAGGGTCAGGGGAAGCCAGAGGAGAGCGGGGCGTTGCCGGAATTGATGTGTTTAATGGCTGCAGTATGAAACGTTTGTGGTGTCCATTATGGCTGTCTAGGAGGCGCACTAGGGGATGGGAGGGGTCGAGGGTGGCGAGGGGGTTCCATTCAGAGGCGTTTTGGGCAGGGGAGAGGAAGGGGAGGGGTGGGGCACGAGGTGGGGGTGGTACGTGGCCATGGATGCTGTGTGTGTTGTGTACGTGCCACGAGGAGGAAGACGAGCCATTAGCTTGTGGGCTGCTCGGCCAATGGGCCAAGTTGGGCCATGGCTGTAGGTTCATTTTTTTAATTAGACAAAGAGAAAAAAAATAAAAAGATAGAAAATAAAAATAATTTTATATAGGACATATATATATATATATATCATAAAATTCAGAAAAATAAATCCTACAAGATGAACTATTTTTCAGAGGCTAAATAAAAACTTTATAAAAAATATTTTTCTAAAAAATCCAAATGAAACTCAAATTTGAATTCAAAACTTTTGGCATTGTTTTCTTCTGACTTTTTGGAGTGTCATGTTAGCTCCTCTCACACTTTTGAACAAGTGTTTGTCAGGGATTTTTGAAATAAATTTCAATTGCCAAGTTGAATCCAAAGTCAGATAAAACTCAATGCGTGTGAAATTTCCAAATGACAATCAAAATAAAAAAATGCATAGATGCTTAGTTAATAATTGTAAAACATTCCAAATTGAAAATTTGGGATGTTACAGTACCACTACTTCCCCTACGACCTCGAACCGCCCCGAAACGAATGTTCCGAAGGTATAACCCCGAGACGATGACCCGTGGATTGCTTGTGGTTGTATGAGATGTTTCCCTTGTGTGCACCGTGCCCGATTCGTCTTTTGTCATGCTCCTCGGTTGCCTTGTCGCCAACCTGTGGGAACCCGGTAACGGGATCACCCCACCTTTCATCTTGTTCGACTCGCTCACGCCACCTTTTCTTTTGCACCGGTCTCTCAACGAGTTACCGGAATCGAGATGTTGCCGTTGCATCATTTTCGGATCGTTGTCGTGGCACCCTTTCCTTCCACAACGGTGACAATACTTCATATATCTTCATGATAACCTTTAACTAAAAAATTGCATAAACTTGATCATGTCATCCGCATCATGTTAACAACATTAAAATGTGTGAATTGTTGTTTGCTTAAAAATTTCTAAATTTGCATATGGGGATTTTCCGGAATTGTTGTTGTTATTTCCGGCCTCATTTAAAATGCCTAAATAGTGTAGTTTTATTATACATCATACCTTGCCATGTTTTGCATATTGTCATGTTGCTTGTGTTGTTTTTCTGTGCTTCCTACCTTGCCATGTTTTGCTTCCTGTATAGACTTGTCATGCATCATACCTCATGTATTGCATCATATAGACTTGTGTTATTTTTTCTGTGCTTCCTACCTTGCCATATTTTACTTCCTGTATAGACTTGTTTTGCTTCCTGTGTAGAACTGTCATGCATCATACTTGGATGTGCATCGTATGCCATGTTTATGCTTGTGTGTTTACCGTCTTGCTTGCTTCTTCTCGTTAGTGCTTGTTCCGTTGCGATCGTGAGGATTCGTTCGACTTCTCGTGGGTCTTCTTCAAGGCTTCTTCTTCGTCCTCTTCTTGGACCCGTTCTTCTTCCTTGCGGAATCCCAGGCAAGATGGTCATACCCTTGGATACCTTTACTATCATTGCCATGCTTAGTAGTCTCGATGCTATCGTTACATGTCGCGCTACCCATCTTATTGTCAGCCCCTCTCCTTGTTCCCATGAAACCTCTAACCTTTGAAACCTTCCTAGCAAAAACCATTGTTTGGCTATGTTACCCGCTTGCTCAGCCCCTCTTATAGCGTTGTTAGTTGCAGGTGAAGATGAAGATCGTTCCAGAAGGGAACTTGTTGTTGGAATATCACAATATCTATTATTATTATTAACACACCTATATACTGGGCATGGGTGGAAGGCTTGGCCTTTTGCTCGGTGTTTTGTTCCACTCATGCCACCTTAGGCGCCGATAAACCGGCATTATGTTCCTTGATTTTGCGTTCCTTACACGATGGGTATATGGTGACCCCCTGACAGTTTGACTTTGAATAAAACTCCTCCAGCAAGGCCCAACATTGGTTTTAATTTGCCTCATAATAACAACTTAATTAAATAATTAAATTTTCATAGGGGGTCGCGCCCTCGGGATTCTTTTCTACATAGCAGGGGGGGCCAGTGCTGATGGTGTTGGTCCCAAACGGGCAGACTGCAGGAACGCCTCGGGGAAACTCGAGGTATCTGGCTCCTGTAGGATGTCCCATCCGGTTGTGGCCTGAGACGAGATACGCGCGGCTACTATCAGGGTGTCTGCACGCCGGGAGGTCTTGCTGGACTTGTTTTACCATTGTCGAAATGTCTTGTGCACCGGGATGCCGAGCCTGATCGGATTTCCCTAAGATAAGGGGTGATGATATTATATTTATCACTTCAGCTAATCGTGAGAGCTTGTGATGGGCTAAGTTGGGACAGCCCTGTAGGGTTATGATCTTTCGAAAGCCGTGCCCGCGGTTATGTGGCAGATTGGAATTTGTTAGTGTCCGGTTGTAGAAAACTTGACAGAGGATCCGAAGTAAAACACACAACTGTGTGAGTAACCGTGCCTGTCTCTTTTCACTCTGAGAAGAGAACACGGTGGGATTATGTTTGACTCATAGGTAGTTCAGGATCTTTAGCGATCACTATTAGTTTGCGACCGTTTGCGTAGATGCTCATCTTATTCTTGTACTCGTAAGTTAGCCACCATATTATGCTTAGCCGCTGCTGCAACCTCACCACTTTACCTCCTCCTACCCATAAAGCTTTGCTAGTCTTGATACCCATGGTTATGGGATTGCTGAGTCCTCGTGGCTCACAGTTACTACAACACCAGATGCAGGTTCAGCCGAGAATGACGCGGGAGATGGGTCAGAACTTCTGGGAGTTCCATGAAGAGCGTGGCCGTATGCTTGTGACATTTCGACGATCAGTAGTGGTTTCTACTAGGGGCGATTCGGACATGTGGCTTTATGTTTTTGGTATCTTTCTTTTGGATCTTCGCCCGTAGTCGGGTGGTGATGTTTTGGATGATGTTTTGCTTATGTAATTTATTGTGTGATGTGGCGAGTGTAAGCCAACTATCCTTTTGCAATTTCATCCCTATTTTTACATGAGTCGTGCAAAGATACCATACTTCAGATCATTCCAGAATGGGCTTATACCTTTAAGTTGTGCCTCGACACGTAGGAGGTATAGTCCCATCCTGGGCATTACAAGTTGGTATCAGAGCCTTCTCCGACCTAGGAGCCCCCACTGATTGATCGAATCGTTGACGGTTGAGTCTAGGCACACACTTGAAAATGTTTTGAGTCCTATATATATATATCAGAGAGTAGTATTTCATCTACTCCTCGTCTCTTTTCACTCTGGTGAGGACTCCTGACGATTACTTGTCTCTTCTACTCTCAAAAAAATTCACCAAATTTTTTTTAGCATCACGCGAGTATTGTTTGGATTGTTCCGATGTCTTTGTGACGAGAACATTGTTCTCGATGCCTCCTGTCATTTAGGGGTTGTGGCAGTGCCCCGGGGAGTTGAGCTCCGAGGTGTTGTCGTCACAAATATATCGCATCAGTTCTGGAATACTTAAGACGGCCGACATCGAAAACTCTCCTATGCGGTTAGTGGCAAGATAACCCCGACATCACCCAGTACTCGGGAGGTAGTTCGGGAGTATTGCCATAGCTTGTATAGCAGATGCGTTTCGAAGGTCCGAGGTAAACGGTTTCCGGAAATAACTGGTTATGTGTTGAAGGATGGATACAGCTGGATGTAGGATTAGAGTTGAGTGCGCGGTGCTTCCCCTGTATCCCCAACACCTGATTGCATAACTGGAAACTTTCGGAAATTAATAGGTGGGTTCATCTAGTAGTTCGTAGGCATTCTTCCAACGAGTGCATGATATGGAGTTCGGGGTTCTACATTGAGTGAAGTGGTTTTATGGGCGTTGTTCCAATCGGGAGTTGCATCTTAAAAGGGTCCTTGGCTATGCTGATCCGGGGATTGCAAAACCCTTTTGTAACACGTTCCATGAGCTTTCAGCATGAATATGTGGAACGAAACTTCTATCTTGTATTTGTTCCATCTGCTCCTTGTTGTTTTTATTTACCTTTTGTTCTCCCAATTGGCTTCTCGACAAGTTGATGTACCTAAGGAATTCATTCGTTCAATCCTCTGTTCGGATGATATTGTGAAGATTATGCTGCAACATATCTATCCTTTGTTTTTGTTTTGATTCTGGTATTCGAGTTGCTTCGATGTCAAATGTTGATTCCATACCTTTCCTAATCGGTGTTCTCATATTTCTATGGGAGTGCTAATTCTTCTTGACCATCCAGATTTTCATGTTAATCCTTTTCAACCGGTGTGCCTTCTCTTCAAATTATTCCATACGGATGCCGTTGAGAAATCCGACAATTTGTCTGTTTCATTCACCCCAAGTTGTCTGTGTTTCCCCGCCCTTCCTCCCTTTTTCTTCTTGGAACCAGAATTCTTAATGAAGTATCCATTTTATTCATGTGATGTTTCTTCATTCATTTCTTCAATATTCTTCTCCGGTGGATTACATTCAAGCTTCGGTCATGATCATATCTCTTCCTTTTTATTTCACATGTTTTCCCATGTTGAAATTTATTATCCGAAGGCTCTCTTATTCATTCAACTCTCCTATCCATATTCGGTGTGTACAAGGTATCTCAAAAGATTCGTGTTTCCATTCTTAATCCGTTCGAGCTATTTTGAGGATTATCATCTTATTCAAGCCATTTAATTCAACCGGTGCAAAATCTCTTAAGCAATCTTTTCAACGGTGATTTCTTTTGAGTGGGCCCTAACCCACAGGTCTTTTCCCAGGATCTTACCTGACTCTTCTATTTTCCGGAGTTATTCTAAAATTCTTTTCGAATGTGACGTAAGAATGGATTACATCAATCATATACCTTCTCCAAGATCACGTTCAATTATTTTCACCATTGTTTCAACCTTTTTAATTCTTCATTCCGGAGTGATCAACAATTCTTATGGCATTTCTCGTCTTCATTCTCAACATTTGAAGACCAGAGAAGAGTTTCTCTTAAATCTTGGCCGTCCTCTTGAAGATTCGTGGTTCTAGCTTCATGCCATCCTCATTATTGTTCAGATTGTGAGGAATTCTTTTATGCCATCCGAAGCATTTCATGAATCCTTTCCATTGTGATCCTCCGAAGGCCATCATTTCAGAATATTTCTTCGTTCTCAGTTTTCAACTTTGTCCTCCAAATATTCTTCATTGATGTCTCTTCGTTCGTCTCCATATTCTTACGGTGGTTCATTCAAGTTTACTCTTCCGTTGTTATCATATTAATTCAATTGCTCTTTTCATAATCCTACCGGTGAGTCGTGCAAGACTTTTCTCAAGTTTGTGCGAGATCTCTCTTTAATTCTTTGCAACGAGAATAAGTAGTATGCCAAATCCTTTGGTTGTCATCAACTTAAATTGGTGAAGGATATGCATAACATAAATCTTATTCTAGTTTCTTCCAAGAGGTTAATCCCTTCCTTCGGAGTTTGTTCAGAAGGAATATATCCTTGGTTCTAAATTGTTCGTCTTGTTCCCCGGTGTTCTAAGCTCTCTCAATTATCTTGTCACGTAGCTCTATCTGAATTCATCGCAGGCCTTGAATCTTATTATTTTCATCTTTCACTTCTCATGCTTTCATTACCGGAGTTCTCATGGTGATTCATCATGTTTTAATTCATCCTCGAAGTCTTCATCAAGATTCTTGTTGGAGCTCAAGCATTCTTCATCATGCATTCCAATTGCAATCCTTTCTACCTTATCTTTTCAGATGGTGTTATGTCATTCTTGACAATTCCTTCATGAATTATGATTCACGAGTTATCAAGAATGAGATATTTAAAACCATCATTTTCTTTGTTCAGGAGATCTTTTCAACCCTTCAATTATTCGTTGGAGTTATCTTGGGTTATAATTCACATAAAAGCTTTCCCTGAGAATTGTTGCTATTATGGTGCTTATAAATGACCCAAGTTCTTCATTTATCCTTCCGGTGAAATAAGTTTTTCGTCTCCTTGTTGATCTCAATCCAAGCAATTCGTTTCTGTTAGTGGCTGGTTGTCACCTCATAATTTTGAGATGTTTTCCATAAGCCCACATGAAGCTTATTCGTTTCGTTGTTGATTTTCCATCAACCACATTCAACCCTTCTTCGTAAGGATGCTCTTTCAAATTCAATTTTGAGAGAAGTTGTCATATTTTTCTCCGTTCATTTCTTTCATTGATCTATATTCTATTCTTTCATTCCGGAGGCTTTGTGATATTGCTCTCTTTAACCATTATCTCGTTTTTATCGAGATCATGTTCTTTCCTTGTTTATCTATTTATCCGGAGCGTTGTATTCTCCATTCTATTTCTCTCATCGCATCAAGTTTTGCCTCTCTTTTCAACCGGAGTGCTGTCTGAAGCCTTCCTTACCCCTTGTGCCATTCTTTCAATGTCCCGGAGGCTGTGTGTTGTGGTTTTTTTCATCAAGTAGCATCCCAACTTGGCAAGTTCATGTTCAATTCCTTACATTTTCAGTCGGAGTGCTGTCCGAATCATGTCATTCTTATTCCTTGGCTATACCATTGCGGTTTCATATTCTTTTGGTTCGTAAGCTCTTGTTTCATGTCTTTCAACCTACAAGGTTCTCATAATGTTCCTTGTTCCTCTTTTCTAACGGAGTTTTCATATTCGTTCATCTCCGTTGTATTCTTCTTTCATTTTGGTCAACCTCTCAGGTTCGTGGTTTCACTCGCCTGTCAAAGAAGCAACTTTGTTTTACCTCTTCCTTTATCCTCTTTTATCTGGTGCCATCTCTAGGATCTCGGGTCGAGATCCTCTGTTAGTGTGGGAGAGTTGTGACGCCCGAAGACCGACGTCCCAGAAGATTCCAGATGTTCTGGGTTCTCCTGTGTGTTTCATTTGTGCTTGTGTTATTTATTTTGCATTGCATCATGTCATCATGCCATCATGTCTTTAATTTCTGCAACTCAACCAAATAAATTGTGTGGATCTTCGATCCATTTAAATCGAGGGAAGGATGACTTCTCTTTATAACATATCCTCCTAATATTATGGAGCTATTATAAATAATTATTCCATTTGTTTGGAATTCACCATAACACACTTGCATATTTTCCCCATGCCTTCTCTTTCGCAATTCCTTGCCTGAAACCTTGTCTATAATTCTTATCCATTTTATTGAGGCTCCTCCAAAAATTCGAACATTTTTGGACACTTCAAAAACCATGTCCTAGTTCAAACCATTTGAATTAAATTAAAATGGGTTTGAATTTATATCTCGATCTTGCCATTTCTATTTTTCTCGGACCGCGCTCATTTTTATGAGCCCGAGAAAATTACCCTCACGTGTAAATTCTTTCCGTAGATGCCTTTTTCTTTTCTCTCACTTTAGTTCTCTGTTTTTTTTTATTTGAGAGAGAGAAGGGCAAGAGGTCC
>LR738709.1:672639342-672665752 GCA_902687465.1 Secale cereale
GACTCTCGCGAAAGCACAACCGTGCCTCTCGCGAAAGCAAAACCGTGACTCTCGCGAAAAAAAAAACAGAAAACACGTTTTTTTTCCTTTCCGAGAGGCACGGTCGTGACTCTCGCGAAAGCAGAACCGTGCCTCTCGCGGAAACAAAACCGTGACTCTCGCGAAAAAAATGTGTTTTTTCGCACAAAAAAAATCAAAAAAAAATTCGTCGAAAAGCTAAGGAAGACAGGTGGATAACCAAACTGTCAAAAAAACCGGGAAAAAAACTGTTCAATAAGCCGAAAACGCGTGCCAAAAAATAAAATAAAAAAATCCGGAGGGAGCATCCAGAGCGCGACCCGTGGCGAATGGCTGAGAGCGCACCAAGTGGCGCTGATCGCTGCGAGGCTCCCGAAGGAGCGCTCGTTAACTTTTTTTTGAGCCAAAAAAAAAGGAGCGCTCGTTAACTAGTTGCTCCCCTTAGTTCGGGTGCGCGCTAGAAACAAAGATCCGCGCGGGAAAGAAGCATCGCGGCCCATAAAGGCCCGCAAACGAACTTCCCTATGCGAACTCTCGTCTAGTTGACGCAGAATGCGGCGTATAGGGACACTCGTGAGGGGAAGCCCCTATGTGCCACATTCTACGGCAAAGAGATGGCCTATCGCATAGGGTGCGTCCCGACTGGGCTGGCCCATTACACTGCCCCGCGAATGCTATGCTAAAAAAATCGCAAAAATGGTAGTTCGCAGTTTGCTCATCCTGGGAATCGAACCCTAGAGGCCTGGACTACATTCCCAAGTGTGCTCGCTGCTAGCCACTACAACTAAAGAGGACTCGTGAGAAATATGCATCGCGAGGTTTTAAGACTAAATAGCGGTAGCGGACTTAAACCTATTTGAAAAGAATCCAGAACAATATTCCAAAATTTTATTTATTTTACGAAATTACGAAACATTCTTGAAAACCCAAACAATTTTCTCAAATGTCGAACAAAATTTTAAATTTCTGAACTTTTTGCGTAAACATGAACATTTTCCGAATTTTCGAACAAAACTTCCAAATAGGAACAATTTTTAAAATCATGAACATATTTTGAATTTTTAGAACAAATTTCGAAATGAAGAATTTTTTTGAAAATGCCAAACAAATTTGAAACACAAACAATTTTTTAATACGTGAATTTTTTTTAGAAAACAAGAATATTTTTTTAAATCTGTGAACAATTTCTTTACTTTTTAGTAAACATGAACATTTTTTGAATTTTTGAATGAAATTTAAAAATGGGAACAATTTTTAAAATCATGAATATATTTTGAATTTTTAGAACAAATTTGAAAACGAACAATAATTTTGAAAATCCAAGACAAATTTGAAGCACGAACAATTTTTTAAATACATGAACATAATTTAGAAGCCGAGAACATTTTTTGAAATGTGTGAACAATTTTTAAAAATAGCAACATTTTTCTAAATCCCGAACATTGTTTAAAATTCTGTAAAAAAGATGACGAGAAAAAGCAAATTCAAGGAACCTTTTAAATGTTTCTCAAACCAGAAAAAAACTAGCTGGGAACGTTGGAATGGTTAAATGGGCCGGCCCGTTGCGTCGCTGCTCGGTCGCTCGCTTGTGCGAAACGCCGGCAATTTGACGCAGCGAGCGGCAAATAGGATTTTCCCTCGTGAGGAGCTCGCTCCGCAGGGACCTCTTATACGCCGCTCGTTGCGGCAAGAAGTCGGCACTTCGCACAGGAGCTGCTCACCTGGGCCGGCCCATCTTGCGGGAGCCCAAAAAAGGATTCCATCGCATGGGAATCGAACCCGTCTCATCCTATTGATTTATGCCCTGAGCTAGCCACTATGCCTAGCTAGTTCTTATGCTAAATTGGCAGCGCAAACTTAAAAGAAACTAACAGTAGCGACAAAACTTAAAATATCACTTCACTAAATTAAAACTTAAAAGAAACTAACAGTAGCGACAAAACTTTTCAAAAGCTTCAAATATCAGTTCACAAAACTAAGTACTTTTCTAAATATGGGTCCATTTTTTCAAAAGTTGAAAGAAAATTAATAACCGCACATTTTTCATAAATTAAGTACTTAAAAAAGGGCAATTGTTTTTTGAATTTGCGAGTATTTATTACAAAAGAATTTATTTTAATTATGTACAAAATTAGAAAATCGGAACATGTTTCGAAAACATGATTTTTTTTGGGAAACTCAAACAGTTCTGAAAAAAGGAACACAAATTAAAAAAAGAACATTTTTCGAAATTATGATTTAAAATCCAAAATATTTTTTTGAATCTAGAAAACAATATTTTGAAATCAAGAACAAAATTTGAACATTAACATTTTTTTAAATCTTGAGAACAAATTTGGAAGCACGAACAATTTCTTAAAGCATGATTTGTTTTTAATGTTGTGAACAAATTTTGAAACGGAGAAATGTTTTTGAAAAATATTGAACAAATATGGAAGCGCGAACATTTTTTGAAAACATGAAATAAAAATGAAATCTGGTCCATTATATGAATTTCAAAAGTTTTGAACTTTTTTGTGTAACGAGAACAATTTTTGAATTTTGATAACATTTCTTTGAAAACTGAACATTTTATAGAACACAAACAAAATTTGAATATTTTTTTAGAAAAAAGAGGAGAAAAGAATAAGGAAATGAAATAACAAACCAAAGAAAACATCATGGAAAAAAGAGGAGAAAAGAAAAAGAAACGGAAAAGCAAAAGAAAAGAAAAAAAGAAGAAGAAAATCAACAGAAAAAACGAAAAAAAGAAATAAACCCGAAAAAACAGGTAAACCGGGTCAGGGAAACTTCTAGAAGGTTCCCAAAACTAGAAAAAAAAAACAGTTCGGAATCTCTAGATGGTTCCAAAACCAGAAACGCTGGAAAACGTTAATGGGCCGGCCCATCGTAACGCTCGATCGCCAGCTCTATGCGAAAGGTCCACTGTTCGACGCAGAGAGCGTCAAATAGGATATTCCCGCTCCACAAGCTGGAATCGTGGATTCGACGGAGCTGGGAACAGGCCCTAAGTGTGTCGTACCTGGCCGTGCCGGCCCATCTGGTCAGGTCTGGGTGGGGGCAAAAGAACAATTTCCCAAAGAAAAGGGTTCTGAATCGGTTATGTCAAAGAAGGATGTTTTGGAAATAAATAGACACGGGAAAACTCCAGAAGCTCTGTCCCCGTCCTCTTTCCCCAATCCTCGAATCGCACCGAAGTCCCAAACCCTAGCCGGCGGAGCCATGGAGGCGGGCGGCGACTCTCAGGCCCGCGACGAGCGCACGCCCCAGACCAGCGACGACGAAGACGAGATCGTCATCTACTGCAGGTTCTCCGAGCCCGAGTCCGACTCCGACGAGCCCCGCCCCAGGCCCGACTACAACAAGCCCATCCCGTTCGTCCGCGCTCGCACGGTGTTCCAGGAGCCGGACGGGGAGATGGAGCAGGTGCTGGAGCGGGCGCACGCGAAGGCCGAGCGCCGCCGCCAGCGTCAGCTGGCCGCCGCGGCGGAGGGGAGGATCGTCAAGCGGCCCAAGATCACCATCCGCCGCGCCTTCGCGGGACCCCAGATCCCCCGTCTCTACGGTCGTATCAAGAAGCGCCTGCCAGATGAATCCAGTGCTCCCTGAATTACTTTTGGATCGTGCCATGTCTAAGTACCTAGCTAGCTCGAATCAAGTGTTTATCCGTATGCATCTATGACTACTATATGTATGAATATGTATCTCGTAAGGGCACACAATGCCGTGGATTCTGTCTTGTCAGAAGTACTACTCCCTCCATTCCACAATGTAGTGCTTCCTCTATCCTCGTGCTTCAACTTTGACCGTAAATTTAACCAACGAGACCGACTGCGGCGGGAGAAAAAATTACATGATTGAAAACTTCTTTTGAATACGAATTCATTGGTATAACTTTTGCTCCCGCCGCAGACGGTCTCGTGGGTTAAATTTATGGTCAAAGTTGAACCTCGGGAAGCGCGGGCGCACTATATTTCGGAACGGAGGGAGTACTTATTACTGTGTTCTTAAATTGCTGGCGTCTGTATCAATTCATCTTAATGCTTTTGGGATATCTGTACATTCAAAGTATAGGCATGCCATCAAAATTGCAAATATAATGCACTCTTCTGACTATGGCCATGTGTATTATATCCTCCTGTTTATCATCTTGGTCTATCAATCTCTGTTCTCTCTTGTGGCATCCATATATTATCAGGTAAGCCCACCTTCCCATTCTTTTGCAACATGGGGGAAATACAAGAGTTTTTGTCCATTGCAGTGTCTTGAACTTGCAGATGATTTTGCAGTGACCTTGCATGAGAGCTTAACAATCATCAATTAAAAGGAGGTGAGAAATTTGCATTCTCAGTGAGATAAACTTCTCTTTTATATATATATATATATATATATATATATGCTGTTTTTTCTTCTCGGTCTTACTTTATACTCCCTCCGATCCAAAATAAGTGTCGTAGCTTTTGAACTACATATATAGCCGCTTATTCCTATCATCCACTACATGTATTCTGTTCCCAAATGTCCATACTGTGTAACATAGGGAGGTGGCAATCGATGTATGGGTTGGCCCGACGGCCAAGGATGGAGACCTTGTGCCATTCTAATGGACTTCATGGTGAGTAGTGTCCACAATGCATCAGCTTATCATGTGTTGTCTCCTTTGATTGGCATACCTGATCCCGCAACATGATTGTGCATTATGTCAATCATAAACTGAAAATGACAGTGTTGAACTTCATATCAACTGAGCAAACAAGAAACCTTTTATCTGGGTAATGATCTGGGCTTCTTATATCATGGGTTGGAACTTGGCCGACTGTACTTTTTCAATAAACGGCAGCAGAATTCTTCAGGGGTTGGATGTGTTCATCAATCAAACCCTGATTTTTATGAGACAATGAACAAGTACAAGGGCTGGAAGGGCTTTTCCATTGCCCGCTCAGCTCGTGCACACCAAACAAATGGGGCGCAAATATGGTGGACATACCTTTTACTCATGGAATGAATCCGTTGTAAAGTTTAATTAATATTTTTTCATATACAATTTGCCTTTTGTGGAGGATCTATCACTTCTAATTGTCTGTTGTCCACTAGCATAGTAGCATAAGCAGCAAGGTAAATTTAGGCTACCAACATTTCAATGTGTTTTGTTTTTTGAGCATTTTGCATATAGCACCTGCATTTCGATTTTCGAAGGTTGGACTGATGTTGTGCAAGTGAACTAATTTCTCTTGTTACATTTACCGCAGAAATGTAAATACTAGGTATGAGCACAGAGAAAAAAAGTCACTGATTTGGGGAAAATTATTAATGTGAAAACACGAAACACTAGAAGAGGCAAATATAGGACACCGGTGTAAGCAATTCAACTTGACCTGTGTTGAACCTACAGTGCCTAGAGGTGTTTCTTGTTCATGGAGAGAGATGCGGTGGAGACACCACCAATATGGAAGCGGCCAAAGATCACCATCAGCTGTGCCAACGCCGGGGCTCCGCGCCTCAAGGGACCCCAGATCCCCCGTCTCTTTCGTCCTATCAAGAAGTACTTGCCAGATGAATCCAGTGCTCTCTGAATTACTTTCAGACGTGCGATGTCTTGCATTAAAAAGACCGACACCTAGCTTAATCAGGATTCAGGTAGCTAGCTCTGAAGGACAGGCGTAGCTGTCCATTTAGCCGTTTGTCGGTTTGTTACTGTTGTTGGGTGATGATTTTACCCAAGTTCAGCCCCCGTGATGGTATTAACCACATAATTATGCCTGTCTAGAATTATAGATATCAACGAGTGTAATATGGGGATCGGGCGACATTTAAACTTAGGGCCTGTTCGGAAGCAGTCCACGAGCTGGCTTCCCAAAACTGCTCCGAGAAGCCACACTGAACGCCTCTGCTTCGAGAAGCTAGCTCCGCGGAGACGAGGATTCGGCAGTGCAATCATCGCGGAGACGAGAAGCTGGGCTGGCGCAGCTTCGCAAAAAGTAGAATCGGGAGTTGCTCAAAATTACGGTGCTAATGCCACCACGAAGTATACCTCGTCGAATCGTTTCCCTCACCTGGTGGCCCGACTCCTCTGCTCGTACAGAAACGAACGCCCACAGCAGCTCCTCCTCTGCTCTCGCAAGTCCCAACCCTAGCCGCCGCCCCGTCCGCCGCCGCCCCTCGGATGTACGCATCGCCCCGCAAGTCTCCATCCATCGCCGCTCGCAGCAGCTGCCCAATGTCCCCGTGTTGTCGTCTCCCCATCTGCCGCCACTTCCTCCGTTGGTCGCCGCCGGCAGCCGCACGAAGGAGAGCTCCTGGACGGGCCTGGCCGCAAGATCCACGGCAGAGAAGCCGTTCCCCTAGCTCAAGGTGAGCAGCCACCTCCCCCCTCTTGTAGTACTCTGATTCAGCCTAGTTTATGTTCTGTCTGTAGCCCCAATTTCTTGTGATATGAAACTGATGTGTGCACCTTTTTCGTATATATGTGTAGTGCAGTCTGTAGTGCTATGAATTGATTTCAGATCAAGTCAAGAATTTCCTTATGTTGGTAGTACATGTTCATGCTGGTTACTGTGTATTTTCCATATAGTAGGGCACATAATTATATACTGATGGATGCCGATTCGTTGCTACATATTTATGCTGCTACTGATTGTTTGTGAGATGTGTATTTTCCATATAGTTGGGCACATAATTATATACCGATGGATGCCGATTCGTTGCTACATATTCATGTTGCTACTGATTGTTTGTGAGATGGTAGTGATTGTTTCCCATATATTTGGACACATGACTATATACTAATGGACGCTGATTGTTGCTACATGTTCATGATGCTACTGATTTTGGTATCTATTTGTGAGAAGCTACTGATTGTTTGGCATATATCTCGAGGAAATATGTATCCGTAAAGTAACATCATTTTTGTATAGAAATGTCAAATGGGTCTGCCGAATGGACCGATGAGAATACTCGGATTATAGTGGAGTTGTTTGTGAAACAAGTGAAGGCTGGAAACATGCCAAGCACTCATTTGACACCCAATGCATATGATGACGTGGGAAAGGAATTCTTGCTGAGAACTGGACTTGAGTACACACCAAAGCAAGTGAGGAACAAATGGACCAAGTTAAAATGTGAGTACAACACATTCAAGAAGCTCAAGTTGCGCGAGACTGGAGGGGGCTGGGACTTTGAGAAAAACACTGTGAAACAAGATAATGAGTGGTGGAAAAAGGCGAAAGTTGTAAGTTATCATGCTTATGTTTCTCATAAAATAAAATCTAAACTTGTCATGCTTTATGTACTAATGTCTCTCTTTCATACAATAGGACCTCCCAGGTTGTGGCAAGTTCAAGAAGCATGGACTTCGTAATGAAGAAGGCTTGCGCATCTTGTTTGAAGATATCAATGTTGATGGCACTGATCATTGGAACCCCGCATCTGGTCTACCTCCCCCCTCTAGTTCGGCATTGAAATCTGCCTTGAATGTTGATGAAATCACTGATCTTGATTTGGAGGATGATATCGAAGAGCAACCTTCTCCATCAGTAGCTAGTTCATCTAAAGTGAGGCTTGGGGTCACTATTCCGGAGAAGAACAAGAAAACGAAGACCGCACAAGTGATGCAAGAGGAGATTAGAAAGATTAGTTCTATTGCGCAGGCTTCACACACATCGTTTCAATCTTTCCTAAAAAAAAAATGAGACCATTTCTGTTGCCTCTACCATGGATTTAGTTCGTAATTGTGGCGCAATAGACGGCACTGATGAGCATTTCATTGCTACAGAGCTTTTTCTGAAGAGAGAGCAAAGAGAGATGTTCTTGCACATGACATCCGACTCCCGAAAGGGTTGGTTGCGTAGGAGGTTTGACCTCAAGTATGGGAACTAGTTTGTTCTATCTTATCTTAGCTATGGGAACAATATTTATGCGTATGTTGGCGAACCTATTATTATCTTGTGCTATCGGTACAATATTTATGCCTATGTTGGTGAACCTATTATTATCTTGTGCTATCGGTACAATATTTATGCCTATGTTGGTGAATCTATTATTATCTTGTCGGTCAACATATTTATTCTTATGTTGGTGAACATACTATTTTGCATGATGCTAACTATTGTTTGATATGGCAGATGTCATCGGATAGTGATAGTGAGGATGACAATAGTTATGAAACAATGAGGAATTTGGTTATGCATCAACAACATAATATGAACATGCTTTGTTCGGGTGCAGCAGTCATATTTGGCAAGTATTGTGAAAGTTGGGTGATGAAGGCCGAGCCTCGGAAATCTATTTTGAGTGGATTTGGATGGCTTCAAGATACTATTGCCACACCGGGAGAGACCTACACAATGTTGAGAATGATGGCAAGTGTGTTCTTTGATCTTCATGACTTGTTGGTACGTGACTATGGTCTCAAAGAAACAAGCTTTGTTAGCACTTATGAGTCTCTTGCTATGTTCTTGTGGACATTGGGAGGTTGTGAATCAAATAGAAGAACTCAAAATCGCTTCAAACATTCAGCGGATACAATCCATCGTAAATTCCATAAGGTTCTACAGTGTGTAGTGAACATGGCATCTCACTACCTTAAGCCACAAGACCCAAACTTCCACATTGTGCATGATCTAATTAAAAAGGATAGGAGGGCTTATCCTCATCTCAAAGATTGCATTGGTGCAATCGATGGGACTCATATAAGAGCTTCTATTCCCGATGGGCCACCGAAAGTTAGGTACATTGGGAGGACGGGCATGACAACTCAGAATGTGATGGCGATATGTGACTTCGATATGCACTTTACTTATGCTTCAATTGGGCAACCTGGTTCTATGCATGATACAAATGTGTTATACCATGCAATTGAGAATGACAAACCCTCCTTCCCCCATCCTCCAAAGGGTGAGCATTTCTTTTCATTACACATGATGTACCTTATCCTCCAACTAACATGTATGTGTGTTGTCAATTTAGGCAAGTATTACCTTGTAGATGCCGGGTATCCTAATAGAGATGGATATCTAGCACCATACAAAGGAGAACGGTATCATGTCCCTGACTTTCAAAGAGGTGCACTTCCAAATACTCCTAAGGAGAAGTTTAACAAGATTCACTCCTCCAAACGCAATTGCATAGAGAGAACCTTTGGAGTGTGGAAAATGAAATGGCAAATTCTCCTCAAGATGCCAAACTACTCGTTCGAAACACAGATGAAGATAGTTGCAGCTACTATGACATTGCACAACTATGTTCGCCTCCATGACAAAGATGATATCCACTTTGTTCGATGTGAAAGGGATCCGGATTATGTTCCAACAATTCTGGATAGATATAAGAAGTATGTTATTCCTTCAAGTGCATCAGATGCTTCAACTTCGGAGGCAAGTGCTCCTGACATGGATAGGTTTAGGAATGAACTAGCTACCGCCATTGCTCTTGGTTGGTGAAGTCATGGTCATGTTGTATAAATATTTGTATCCATTTTGATTTGCAAACATATGCAAATTTGAGAAAGCTTTTGCCGTTGGACATCTCTCAAACCTTAAGGTTCTTTATCTAAACTTGGTGAAATTCAAAAATCTGCACGTTCATTACATTATTTGCACTTGTACTACCCAAAACTGCTCTCTGACTACCCAAAACTACTCTCTGTACAACCAAAATCGCAGAAACATACAGAGAAAAAAATTACAAGCATCTTTGTAATCTGGCCTGCAGTACTCTTTTCAGCCCAGCCTACCTTCCTCACAAAAACGGGCCATCAAGCAGCTCCCCCCGAATGGGCTTTAGGCTCCCTTCCTGGGCTGCCAGCCCATGCAACAGAACTGGAGCGCCCTGAGCAGCCGAACGATCCTGGCTCCCGTGGGAAGCTGGCTAGCGCTGGCTCCCACAAAAAGCTGGCTTTGCGGGAGCCAGGCGACGTTCCGAACGGGCCCTTAGTCGCTGGAGATATTTGGTGGTCGATCTCGATGGAATGTCCAAGGTAGTATCTAACCTAGGTCTAAAGCTACGTCGCGGTCTTCAATGTTGAAGGCGAAGTTGCGCTCACCCACCCACATTTGGTCTCGATGCCCAAGGATTTAGAGCATCTACAGGTGCATTAGAGTTTCTTCAAATGTCCGATGATTACCGTTGCTATTGACATTGTTGTTGGCAATTTTTGAAGTGCTTAATTTATTTTGCTAGGATTTTTTTGACATGAAATTATTTTGTTAGGATTTGGCATAAAGAGAGGATTTGAAGAAATTATGTAAATTAAAAGGTACCCCTTACAAAGGTTACCCCACCTACTCTGTTGGTGACAAGTGCACACCACATGTGCGTCACTTGTCGCAATCAGAGTCTTGGTGGTTTTTCTCACCCCGTTTGTTAGGACGAGAGATTGGTTGTTTGTGTTTTTTCTCGTAGATTCATTTTCTTAAAAAAAATCTCTTAAATCGTGCGTCCAAATCATGAACAGTTTACACTATTGCATTTCTCGCATCAAAATCTTTAAAACTAGATCATATGTTAATAGGTTTCGACAAACCAATTTTAGTCAAATGTGTGCTCCCAACTAGTAATAACTTTGCTTTCAGTGTGAACTAACCGCGCCCACAACTAGGACTAACTTGTGCATCCACGAGAAGAAACACAACTTTATTCCCACGAGAAAGCACACATGTGCTCCTCGCGGGAGTGCTCCCCCGCGCTCCCGTGGGTTGAAGCACAACCGTGTTCCCAACATAAAGTAAACTATGCTTCGTGAGGAAACACAACTATGCTCCCGTGCGGAGCATACTTGTGCTCCCATGGGGATGAAGCACAATGATGCTTCGGGCAGAAACACATTTCTGTTTCACACAGAAGCACAACACAACATGTCGACACTTCTAACAGACAAAACAAATGGAGAAATAAAAAAAAACATAAAAGCAAAGGGGAAAAAACACCCTTGATGGGGAAGCGTTTTAGCGTGCAACATGTGACGGCGATAGGACACACCACCTAAAACCACTGCAGCGCATATGTGCGCAGAGAGTGACCCCGCAGGCGTACCCTATTTTTTATTAAAGTGGTAGCCAATTTTTCTTACAACAATAGAACTTTATTTATCAGATGTCAAATTATTATTTACATGCAAAGATGAAAAGGGGAACCCAATGTTAATTGCTCCTAGGGTATGATGATTGCCATCGCCATACTATAGAACGTGGGAGCATCTCCAACAGGCGCGCTAAACAGGCGCCGCGCCGTAAATATACCCACTTTAGCGCGCGCGCAACCCGGCGGATGGCTCCAGCGGGCGCGCAATAACCGCGTGCGCGGTATAAGCAGTTGGGCGCGTGGTAGAAAGCGGTACCTCGCGCGGTGTATTTGCGGCGCCCGCTTCCGCGCGCGGCACACACGACGCTCGCGCTGCGCTCTTCTTCTCCCCCTCCAAAGCCCCGCGCGCGCCGGTGCCGGTGACCCGCACCCATGGACGCACGCGCCGGCACCCCGCTCACCCCGTCCTATGGCCGCGACCCCCCCCCCCTCACCCCCGCCGCCGCCGCCACAAACCCTAGCCCGGGTGGCGTTGGCCTCGCCTCCGTCGGAGCTCCTCCGACGAGCGGCCTCGCGCGCGGCCTCTTCATGCCGCCGCGGATGACCTCGGCGGCGGGTGGCGTCACGCCGGCGCCGGCCCGAGCCGCCGCCCCCTCCTCCTCAAAGCTCCCCAATGCGACGCGGCCAAAGAAGGGCAAGACATCGGCGAAGAAAAACAAGGCGACGAACGGCTCCGGCACCTCCAAGGCAAGGAAGAAGAAGCTTGCGGGGCGTGCGACGGGCGCGGCGGCTGCATTTTGGCAATGCACCGGCGAGTCGCGCGCGCTGCATTTTGGCACGCTGCTGGAGCGGCGCGCGCGCTGCATTTTAGCACGGCTGCTGGAGACAGCGCTGCGCGCCGCGCCAAACCAAGCAATGCGCGCGTGGCATATCTATTTTTGCGCGCGGCGCGACCGGCGCCTGTTGGAGATGCTCTGAGCACCTAATCAGAGCCGGGGGCGTACTTGGAAGGCTCCTGAAACGGGCATTTTGGTGGACTGTGAGCGCGCCAAGTAGTGCGCCCACCCGCCACCAAGTGTTGCACCCCGGGTAGACTTGCGAGCATATTGTTCATGTTTTTTTGGTTTTTGGATTTTGCCTCATTTTCTAATTTTTTTCGTTTTTTTACATGTGTTTTTCGTGTGTGTACAATGCAATTTCGGTAATCATTTTTCATTTTCAGTTGGAAAATGCAGTCGAATGTTTGAGGTACTATAAGTGATCAAGGGGTGGTAACTCATTTTTTTTGCGGGATGGTGGTAACTCATATTACAGAAGGAAACTTTGCACAAAGTTTCATTATGATTAATGGGCCGCTTCACCATTGTATACATCATTAGTCCGGTTCTTTGTTGGAACTACCCTAGTGTGGAAAGCGTGGTCGTGCTTCACATGAAGCGATTTACGATTTTGTGCCTCCCATACATGAAGAACGGATATGCTCCTGCGTGAAGCATAATTGTGCTTCTTAAAAAAATGAAGCATGATGTGCATCCACATTTTTTCGGTTTCTTGTTTTCTGGTTTTTTCGATCCTGATTTCTTCATTTCCCCATTTTTGTCTTTATCCTTTTTGGTTCCTGATTTTCTAGTTTATGTTTTTCTTCTTCTGATTTTTCGGCCTCTAGATTTTTTTTCTCATATTTTCTAGTATGTGTTTAGTTTTTCCAGTCTTCTGGTTTTTCTGATCCCCATTCTTCTATTTCCGTGTGAAGCATAGTTGTGTTTTCCGCGTGTACTCTCCAACCGTGCTTGCTCAAGTGAAGCCCATCCTCTGTGAAAGCTCAAGTTAGTTTACTTGAAAGCACGTGTTAATGCAGTTTGTAAGCACAATTTACTCTTTTTTTTGCGAGAGAAATTTTTAATCTATTCATTAATCATGTCCGTACAAAGAACACAAGAGGTGATAAAAATTACAACCAGGTCTATGGACCACCTAGCGACTACTACAAGCACTGAAGCGAGGCGAAGGCGCGCCGCCGTCATCGCCCCTCCATCACCGGAGCCGGGCAAACCTTGTTGTAGTAGACAGTCAGGAAGTCATCATGCTAAGGACCCAAAGGACCAACGCACCAGAGCAACAACCATCGCCGATGAAGAGACTTGTAGATCGAAAAGATCAAACCTGGAACCACAGGAGAAGACAAACAAAAACTGGATCCAAATAGATCCACCGAAGACTAGCACCGACCGAATCCCATGAGATCTGATGGAGACACACCTTCACACATCTCGGGCGGCTCGAGGGCGAGACCCCTAGCCCCCGCCGCCTCCCCCCTTCCTCCCCTACCTCCTCGCCGCCACCAGAGGCACCCGCCGGGCAAGCTCGGGGCGTCGCCAAGGAAGGTGGCGGCGGGGCCTCTGCTGCCCCGTTTCTCCAGCGGGGGGCGTCGGCATCTGGGGCGGCGGCCTAGTTCAGTGAGGCGCCACCATCCCCCGGCTGTTTGGTGGCGCGGGTGTGGTCCGGTGGGCTTGGCTGCGCGGGCAGCAAGCTCCCCGGTGGTCGAGATCTGCGGTGCCGGCGGTGGGGCTTTCGGCCTCTTGCAGCTCCAGATCTGGCCACCTCCTTCCCCATCTGCTGCCCTGCGTGCTCCACCACTTCAGATCTGGACCGGGTTGACTTGGTTCTCCGGTGCCTGGAGCTGGATGCGGTGTTGGCGGTGTGGAGCCTTGACCGGGAGAAATCCATGGCGGCGACGTCCAAGGATGCCGCTCCCCTTCTTGGAGGCGTCATTCAGGTCCTTTGCTCCACCCTCCCCTTCCCCTAGCCTCCCGGGTGAAAACCCGAACCTTGTTGGGCGGCGACGGTGCTCTTGGCGCCGTTTGCTTCTTGAAGTTGTCGCCTTGGATGCTGTTGGAAATATGCCCTAGAGGCAATAATAAAAGAGTTATTATTATATTTCCTTGTTCATGATAATCGTTTATTATCCATGCTATAATTGTATTGATTGGAAACTTAAATGCATGTGTGGATAAATAGACAAACTTTGTGTCCCTAGTAAGCCTCTTCAGGACTAGCTCGTTGATCAAAGATGACCGCGGTTTCCAGGTCATAGACATGAGTTGTCATTTGATAACGGGATCACATCATTAGGAGAATGATGTGATGGACGAGACCCAAACGTTAAACATAGATTTTGATCGTATCAGTTATCGCTATAGTTTTCTGCATGTCAAGTATAAGTTCCTATGACCATGAGATCATGTAACTCACTGACACCGTAGGAGTGCTTTGTGTGTGCCAAACGTCGCAACGTAACTGGGTGACTATAAAGGTACTCTACAAGTATCTCCGAAGGTGTCTGTTGAGTTGACATGGATCGAGACTGGGATTTGTCACTCCGTGTGACGGAGAGGTATCTCCGGGCCCACTCGGTAATGCATCATCTCAATGAGCTCAAAGTGACTAAGTAGTTAGTCACGGGATTATGTATTACGGAACGAGTAAAGAGACTTGCCGGTAACGAGATTGAACTAGGTATGGAGATGCCGACGATCGAATCTCGGGCAAGTAACATACCGACGAGACAAAGGGAACTGTATACGGGATTGCCTGAATCCTTGACATCGTGGTTCATCCGATGAGATCATCGAGGAACGTGTGGGAACCAATATGGGTATCCAGATCCCGCTGTTGGTTATTGGCCTGGGAGTGTCTCGGTCATGTCTGCATAGTTTCCGAACCCGCAGGGTCTACACACTTAAGGTTCGGTGACGCTAGGGTTGTTAGTGAGAACAGTGCATGGTTACCGAAGGTTGTTCGGAGTCCCGGATGAGATCCCGGACGTGACGAGGGTCTCCGGAATGGTCCGGGGACGAAGATTGATATATAGGTTGAGAGTGATCGGAGTCCGGAAGTGTTCCGGGGAGCACCGGGAAGTCGGCGGATGACCGAAAGGGGTTTCGGGGGTCCCGGAAAGAGTTTCGGGCCTAATGGGCCACAAAGGGGAGACGCAACAGCCCCCATAGGGCTGTGCCCCCCCCCCCTGGGCCCTCTCCTCATGCGCAAGGGGGCTGGCCCCCCCTAGGGCTGCCGCACCCCCCTAGGCTTGGGGGGCAAGGCACTTGGGGGGGGGAACCCTAACCCTGGGGCGCCGCCCCCTCCCACCTCCCCTTGGCCGCCGCCCCTAGGGGGAAACCCTAGGGCGCCCCCTCCTCTCTCTCCCCCCTATATAAAGAGAGGCAGAGGGAGGGCAGCCACACACATCCGTGCCTCGGCGCTGCCCTCCCTCTCCCACATCCATCTTCGTCAATTCCCGCAGTGCTTGGCGAAGCCCTGCTGGAATCCTCCACCACCATCTCCACCACGCCGTCGTGCTGCCGGTGTCTCCATCAACCTCTCCTTCCCCCTTGCTGGATCAAGAAGGAGGAGACGTCCCCGAGCTGTACGTGTGAAGAACGCGGAGGCACCGTTGCTTCGGTGCTAGGATCTTCGGCGATCTGAATCGCGGCGAGTACGACTCCATCAACCGCGTTCTTGAACGCTTCCGCTTAGCGATCTACAAGGGTATGTGGATCCAACTCTCCCCTCGTAGATGCATCTCCTAGATTGATCTTGGTGAACGTAGGAAAAATTTTTGTTTCCCATGCAACGTTCCCCAACAGTGGTATCAGAGCTAGGATCTTGCGTAGATGCTTTCACGAGTAGAACACAAAAGGGTTTGTGGACGTTGATGTTTAGATTGCTTCCCTCCTTAGTCTTTCTTGATTCAGCGGTATTATGGGATGAAGCGGCCCGGACCAACTTTACATGTCCACGTACATGAGACCGGTTCCATCGACAGACATGTGACTTTTGTTGCATAAGATGGCTGGCGGGTGTCTGTCTCTCCTATCTTAGTTGAATCGGAATAGAAAAAGGCGGTCCTTGTAGAAGGTTAAATAGCAACTTAAATATCACCGTTGTGGCTTTGCGTAGGTAAGAAGCGTTCTTGCTAGATACCCATAGCAGCCACGTAAAACATGCAACAACAATTTAGAGGACGTCTAACTTTTTTTTGCAGGGTATGTATGTGATATGATATGGCCAATGACATGATGAAATATATTTGATGTATGAGATGATCATGTTGTAATAGTTAATATCGACTTGCATGTCGATGTATACGGCAACCGGCAGGAGCCATAGGGTTGTCTTTAATTTTTTGTATGACCTGCGTGTCAATCATTAAGCGCTTTGTAATGCTTTACTTTATCGCTAAACGGTAGCAATAGTAGTAAGAGCATGGTGGGCGCGCGACAACCCCGATGGCGACACGATGATGGAGATCATGATGATGGGGATCATGGTGTGGCGCCGGTGACGATGGAGATCATGCCGGTGCTTTGGTGATGGAGATCAAAAGCACGAGTTGATGGCCATATCATGTCACTTATGATTTGCATGTGATGTTAATCCTTTTATGCATCTTATTTTGCTTAGGACGACGGTAGCATTATAAGATGATCCCTCACTAAAATTTCAAGATAAAATTGTGTTCCCCCCGAGTGTGCGTCGTTGCGAAGGTTCGTCGTTTCGAAGCACCACGTGATGATCGGGTGTGATAGACTCTACGTTCGCATACAACGGGTGCAAGCCAGTTTTGCACATGCAGAACACTCGGGTTAGACTTGACGAGCCTAGCATGTACAGACATGGCCTCGGAACACGGAAGACCGAAAGGTCGAGCATGAGTCATATAGTAGATATGATCAACATGTAGATGTTCACCATTGACACCACCTCATCTCACGTGATGATCGGACTTGGGTTGGTGGATTTGGATCATGTCATGCTCGGATGACCAGAGGGATGTCAATTTGAGTGGGAGTTATAAGTAATTTGATTAGTTAAAACTCACTTATCATGAACAATAGTCTAAGATGTCTTTGCAAATCTTTTGTTGTAGATGGCTCGCGCAGTAGCTCCCCTGAATTTTAATGCGTTCCTAGAGAAAGCTAAACTGAAAGATGATGGGAGCAACTTTGTGGACTGGCTCCGCAATTTGAGGATCATCCTCACAGCTGCCCAAAAGGTTTATGTCCTAAATGCACCGCTAGGTGAACCCCCCGCTCCTCAGGCCTCTGCGGACGTTATGAACGCCTGGCAGTCGCGTTCGGATGACTACTCAGTAGTGCAGTGTGCCATGTTGTATAGCTTGGAAGGAGGACTTCAAAGGCGTTTTGAACGTCATGGAGCATATGAGATGTTCCAGGAGTTGAAGTTCATCTTTGAAAAGAATGCCAAGATCGAGAGGTATGAGACCACCGATAAATTCTTTGCTTGCAAGATGGAGGAGAATTCGTCTGTCAGTGAGCACTTACTGAAGATGTCTGGGTACTATACCCGCATAGCTGATCTGGGACTTGTGTTCCCGGAGGAGGCTATCATTGACAGAATTCTCCAGTCACTCCCGCCTAGCTACAAGAGCTTCGTGCAGCAGTATAACATGCAAGGGATGAACAAAACCATCGCCGAGCTGTTTTCGATGCTGAAAGTCGCTGAGGCAGACATCCAGAAAGAGTATCAAGTGTTGATGGTCAATAAAACCACCAGTTTCAAGAAGAATGGCAAGGGCAAGAAGGGTAACTCTAAGAAGGGTGGCAAGGCAGTTGCTCATCCAGTGAAGAAACCCAAGGCTGGGCCCAAGCCAGAGACTGAGTGTTTCTATTGCAAGGGGAACGGCCACTGGAAGCGGAACTGCCCCAAGTATCTGGCAGACAAGAAGGGGGCCAACAACAACAACAAGCAAGGTATATGTGATATACATGTTATTGATGTGTACCTTACCAACTCTCGTTGTAGTGCCTGGGTATTTGATACCGGTTCGGTTGCTCACATTTGCAACTCCAAACAGGAACTGCGGAATAAACGGAGGCTGGCGAAGGACGAAGTGACGATGCGCGTGGGAAATGGTTCCAAGGTTGATGTGATCGCCGTCGGCACGCTCGCTCTTCGATTACCATCGGGATTAGTTATGAACCTGAATAATTGTTATTTAGTGCCTGCGTTAAGCATGAACATTATATCTGGATCTTGTTTGATGCGAGACGGTTACTCATTTAAATCAGAGAATAAAGGTTGTTCTATTTATATGGGTAATATCTTTTATGGTCATGCACCCGAAGTGAGGGGTTTATTCTTATTGAATCTCGATAGTGATGATACACATGTTCATAACATTGATGCCAAAAGATGTAGAGTTGATAACAATAATACCACTTTCTTGTGGCACTGCCGTCTGGGTCATATCAGCGTGAAACGCATGAGGAAGCTCCATGCTGATGGACTTTTGGAGTCTCTTGATTTTGAATCACTTGACACATGCGAGCCGTGCCTCATGGGCAAGATGACAAGGACCCCGTTTTCAGGGACAATGGAACGGGCAAGTGACTTATTGGAAATCATACATACTGATGTGTGTGGTCCGATGAGTGTCACGGCGCGCGGTGGATATCGTTATTTTCTCACCTTCACTGACGACTTAAGTAGATATGGGTATATTTACTTGATGAAGCATAAGTCTGAAACTTTTGAAAAGTTCAAGCAATTTCAGAGTGAAGTTGAGAATCATCGTAACAAGAAGATCAAGTTCCTACGATCTGATCGAAGGGGAGAATATCTGAGTTATGAGTTTGGCAATCACTTAAGAAAATGTGGAATTGTTTCACAGTTGACGCCACCTGGAACACCACAGCGTAATGGTGTGTCCGAACGTCGTAATCGAACCCTATTGGATATGGTGCGTTCTATGATGTCTCTTGCCGATTTGCCACTATCGTTTTGGGGATATGTGTTAGAGACAGCTGCATTCACTTTAAATAGGGCTCCATCTAAGTCCGTTGAGACAACACCGTATGAACTATGGTTTGGTAAGAAACCTAAGTTGTCTTTTCTCAAAGTTTGGGGTTGCGATGCTTATGTCAAAAGGCTTCAGCCAGAAAAGCTCGAACCCAAAGCGGACAAATGTGTCTTCATAGGATACCCAAAAGAAACGGTTGGGTACACCTTCTATCTCAGATCCGAGGGCAAAGTGTTTGTCGCTAAGAACGGGTCCTTTCTCGAGAAAGAGTTTCTCTCGAAAGAATTGAGTGGGAGGAAGGTAGAACTTGATGAGGTTATTGAACCTCTACTTCAACCAGAGAGTAGCGCAGCACAGAAAGATGTTTTTGTGGAGCCTGAAACGGTTGAAGAGGAAGCCAATGATGATGATCAAGAAGCTTCTGATCAAGTTACTACCGAACCTCGTAGGTCGACAAGGGTACGCACTGCACCTGAGTGGTATGGTAACCCTGTCTTGGAGGTCATGTTGTTGGACAACAGTGAACCTGCGAGCTATGGAGAAGCAATGGTGGGCCCGGATTCCGACAAATGGTTAGAGGCCATGAAATCCGAGATGGGATCCATGTATGAAAACAAAGTATGGACTTTGGAAGTATTACCTGAAGGGCGGAAGGCCATTCAGAATAAATGGATTTTTAAGAGGAAGACGGACGCTGACGGCAATGTCACCGTGTATAAAGCTCGACTTGTGGCAAAGGGTTTTTCACAAGTTCAAGGAATTGACTACGATGAGACTTTCTCACCCGTAGCGATGCTTAAATCCGTCCGAATCATGTTAGCAATAGCTGCATATTTCGATTATGAAATTTGGCAGATGGATGTCAAAACAGCGTTCCTTAACGGTTTTCTTAAGGAAGAGTTGTATATGATACAACCGGAAGGTTTTGTCGATCCAGAGAATGCTGACAAAGTTTGCAAACTCCAGCGTTCCATTTATGGGCTGGTGCAAGCATCTCGGAGTTGGAATCTTCGCTTTGATGAGGTGATCAAAGCGTTTGGGTCTGTACAAGTTTACGGAGAAGCTTGTATTTACAAGAAAGTGAGTGGGAGCTCTATAGCGTTTCTAATATTATATGTGGATGACATATTGCTGATTGGAAACAATATAGAATTTTTGGATAGCGTGAAGGGGTATTTGAACAAGAGTTTTTCGATGAAGGACCTCGGTGAAGCTGCTTTCATATTGGGCATCAAGATCTATAGAGATAGATCGAGACGCTTGATAGGACTTTCACAAAGTACATACCTTGATAAAGTTTTGAAGAAGTTCAAAATGGATCAATCCAAGAAGGGGTTCTTGCCGGTATTGCAAGGTAAGAAGTTGAGTAAGACTCAATGCCCAGTGACTGCGGAAGATAGAGAAAAGATGAGTGTCGTCCCCTATGCTTCAGCCATAGGCTCTATCATGTATGCAATGCTGTGCACAAGACCAGATGTCAGCCTTGCCATAAGTATGGCCGGAAGGTTTCAAAGTAATCCTGGTATGGATCACTGGACAGCGGTCAAGAATATCCTAAAGTACCTGAAAAGGACTAAGGAGATGTTTCTCGTTTATGGAGGTGATCAAGAGCTCGTCGTAAAGGGTTACGTCGATGCAAGCTTTGACACTGATCCGGATGACTCTAAGTCTCAAACCGGATACGTATATATTCTCAACGGGGGAGCGGTAAGCTGGTGCAGTTCCAAGCAAAGCGTGGTAGCCGATTCTACATGCGAAGCGGAGTACATAGCTGCCTCGGAGGCGGCAAAGGAAGGTGTCTGGATGAAGGAGTTCATGACAGATCTTGGAGTTGTGCCTAGTGCATTGAACCCAATGACTCTGTTTTGTGACAACACTGGTGCCATTGCTCTAGCCAAGGAACCAAGGTTTCACAAGAGGACCAGACACATAAAGCGACGCTTCAATTCCATCCGCGATTCAGTCAAGGAGGAGGACATAAGCATTTGCAAAGTACACACGGATTTGAATGTTGCAGATCCGTTGACTAAACCTCTTCCACGGGCTAAGCATGATCGACACCAAGACTCTATGGGTGTTAGATTCATTACCTTGTAATGCTAGATTATTGACTCTAGTGCAAGTGGGAGACTGTTGGAAATATGCCCTAGAGGCAATAATAAAAGAGTTATTATTATATTTCCTTGTTCATGATAATCGTTTATTATCCATGCTATAATTGTATTGATTGGAAACTTAAATGCATGTGTGGATAAATAGACAAACTTTGTGTCCCTAGTAAGCCTCTTCAGGACTAGCTCGTTGATCAAAGATGACCGCGGTTTCCAGGTCATAGACATGAGTTGTCATTTGATAACGGGATCACATCATTAGGAGAATGATGTGATGGACGAGACCCAAACGTTAAACATAGCTTTTGATCGTATCAGTTATCGCTATAGTTTTCTGCATGTCAAGTATAAGTTCCTATGACCATGAGATCATGTAACTCACTGACACCGTAGGAGTGCTTTGTGTGTGCCAAACGTCGCAACGTAACTGGGTGACTATAAAGGTACTCTACAGGTATCTCCGAAGGTGTCTGTTGAGTTGACATGGATCGAGACTGGGATTTGTCACTCCGTGTGACGGAGAGGTATCTCCGGGCCCACTCGGTAATGCATCATCTCAATGAGCTCAAAGTGACTAAGTAGTTAGTCACGGGATTATGTATTACGGAACGAGTAAAGAGACTTGCCGGTAACGAGATTGAACTAGGTATGGAGATGCCGACGATCGAATCTCGGGCAAGTAACATACCGACGAGACAAAGGGAACTGTATACGGGATTGCCTGAATCCTTGACATCGTGGTTCATCCGATGAGATCATCGAGGAACGTGTGGGAACCAATATGGGTATCCAGATCCCGCTGTTGGTTATTGGCCTGGGAGTGTCTCGGTCATGTCTGCATAGTTTCCGAACCCGCAGGGTCTACACACTTAAGGTTCGGTGACGCTAGGGTTGTTAGTGAGAACAGTGCATGGTTACCGAAGGTTGTTCGGAGTCCCGGATGAGATCCCGGACGTGACGAGGGTCTCCGGAATGGTCCGGGGACGAAGATTGATATATAGGTTGAGAGTGATCGGAGTCCGGAAGTGTTCCCGGGAGCACCGGGAAGTCGGCGGATGACCGAAAGGGGTTTCGGGGGTCCCGGAAAGAGTTTCGGGCCTAATGGGCCACAAAGGGGAGACGCAACAGCCCCCATAGGGCTGTGCGCCCCCCCTGGGCCCTCTCCTCATGTGCAAGGGGGCTGGCCCCCCCTAGGGCTGCCGCACCCCCCTAGGCTTGGGGGGCAAGGCACTTGGGGGGGGGGACCCTAACCCTGGGGCGCCGCCCCCTCCCACCTCCCCTTGGCCGCCGCCCCTAGGGGGAAACCCTAGGGCGCCCCCTCCTCTCTCTCCCCCCTATATAGAGAGAGGCAGAGGGAGGGCAGCCACACACATCCGTGCCTCGGCGCTGCCCTCCCTCTCCCACATCCATCTTCGTCAATTCCCGCAGTGCTTGGCGAAGCCCTGCTGGAATCCTCCACCACCATCTCCACCACGCCGTCGTGCTGCCGGTGTCTCCATCAACCTCTCCTTCCCCCTTGCTGGATCAAGAAGGAGGAGACGTCCCCGAGCTGTACGTGTGAAGAACGCGGAGGCACCGTTGCTTCGGTGCTAGGATCTTCGGCGATCTGAATCGCGGCGAGTACGACTCCATCAACCGCGTTCTTGAACGCTTCCGCTTAGCGATCTACAAGGGTATGTGGATCCAACTCTCCCCTCGTAGATGCATCTCCTAGATTGATCTTGGTGAACGTAGGAAAAAATTTTGTTTCCCATGCAACGTTCCCCAACAGATGCTTCTTGGACTGTGGGCATTGCGGTGTGGTGGTGGTCGGGCGGCGGCGACAGTGTGTCCCCAGTGGCGGCGGCGGCAGCTCAGCAGGTCTGGCAGTGGTCGGGTTTTCTTCTGGTGCTCTCCGTGCGTCTGGTGTCAGTTTGGTCCGGCGGCTTCTGGCCAGGAGGGGATCGGGCTCCCCTCCTCCGGCGGCTACATCAGTGCGAGTTGTGAGAGCCGGAGCGCCATTCCTTGACCTTGGACATGCCTCCTCAAGCTCCTTCCTCCCTGGACACTGTGTTGTGGTCTGACCGGCATCTTTCTCCTCTCCAGAGGATCGTCAGTGGGCAGCGGTGATGCGGTGTTTCTGGCGAAGTTCCTTAGTCAGGTAGGGTGTGCTCTGTTCCTACTCCTTAGTTGCCTCTGGTTGCATCCTTCGTCCATGTTCTAGGGTGAGCAACTCCATCTGTCAACGGTTCGGCGCCTTTCGAGCCAGGCGAGGAGGCAGGGGCCTCCTTCGACAGTGGGAATGGATGGTGATGTTTTGTTCCAGGGCCTTGTTTGTTAGGTGCCGACACACCCTATCCTCGACGGCGGGCTTTTCTCGGAGCCCAATTTCTTCTTCCCTGGTGATACTTGGGTGGACGAGGGCCTCTCTGTGCTTCAGCTTGTGCTTTCCTTGTGTTATCTTTTAGCTGTAGTGTGTGAGGTTTTGAGAGATGCCTTCCAGCACCTTTGTATCTTGCCGTGTTTTCTGTTTTTTGTTCGAGCTTGTTATGTTGTGGTTGTAATCCTGGCCGGTTGATGGCTTTGTTAATTCAAAGTCGGGCTCTTCTTGAGCCTTCGTTCCAAAAAAAACACACCTTCACACATCCTCCGCCAATGCTATTCCCACCATCGGGGCGGGGATAGGACGTGGAAGACATTATTGCTACCTAGAGATATCGCCGCCGCCACACAGCCCCAACCAAGACATTCAACCTAGCAAAAACGAGAACGAGGTCCCTCCTACCGGCGGGGGCTGAGATACTCTGCACCTCCACAGGCCAAATGCTATAGGAGGCGGGACGGATCCGCGGCGGCACCGACGAGAGGAGGAAGGAAACTTACTTCTAGTTGAGAGCACATATTTGCTTAAAAATGTTTATCAAAATTTATCAACATGAGATTTACTCCCTCCGTTCCTAAATATTTGTCTTTCTAGAGATTTCAACAAGTGACTACATACGAAGCAAAATGATTGAATCTACTCTCTAAAATATGTCTACATACATCCGCCCTCGTTCACGACGCCGCCCTCATTCGAATACACCTACCCGTCGCTCGGATGGTCGTCGGAGCCCAACTCCGTTGGGTCTCCGCCGTGCCTGGCCTCGTCGTCGGCGCGCGCGTATCCCCCCAGCCAGGCCCCGCCCGCTCGCGGCCACCCCGCCTCGGCGCCTGCCGCGCGCGTCGCCCGCCGGCGCCCCATCGCTCCCGCACCGTGCCCCTCCCATCGCCCGGCGGCCTGTCCCCTATGCCCGGATGGGCAGCGCACTAGCCGGGCAGGCGTCCGGCGCCCGCACCCGTTAAACACCCGCCCCGCTGGCCCGGGGCCACTGCCAGGCGGGGCCCAGCCGCTGTTTTATTTTAAAAAGGGTTTTAAGAATAGTTAAAATAAAATAATGTTAATAAATTAATTAATTAACTAGGTAATTAATTAACCTGGCTTAATTAGCATGTTGAACTAGATTAGACTATTTAAAATGTTAGTTAATCTGTACCTATCACAGACGGGTCCCACCTGTCAGGTTTGACCGGTCAACTGGTCAGTTGACCTGCTGACGTCATGGTGATGTCATGATGACGTCATCAATTACTATTCTGGATAATTCGAATTTAAACATTAAATGAAATCCAAAAAAAATTAAAAACTTTGAAAAATCATATAAATCAATCCACAACTCAGATGAAAATAATTTATATATGAAAGTTGCTCAGAACGACGAGACGAATCTGAGTACGCAGTCCGTTCGTCCGCCACACGTGCCTAGCATAGCAAACACGCAACTTTCCTCCTCCGGTTCATTGATCCGAAAACGCGAAACACCGAGGATACCTTCCCGTATGTTTTCCATCCTCACCAGTATCACTTAGTACCGCGTTAGGTCACATGTAACATCGCGTTTTGCCATGTTATGCTTTGTGTTGCAATGTTTTCTTTATATTTATTGTTTCTCCCCCTTCTTCTCTTCGATAGACATCGGGACTTGACTGCTGACGGTGCCACTGTGATCGACTGCGTCAACGACGACCCCTTCCTTCTTGCCAGAGCAACCAGGCAAGCCCCCCTCCCCCTTTGATCACCAGATATCGCCCATTCTCTCTCTCTTATTCTTGCATTAGAACTGCTATTGTTGATGATTCAATACCTCCTATTCTGTTGCATAGTCTGTCATTGTTGCTACAACTGTTGATTCCTATACCTGCTATCCTAATGCTTAGTATAGGATGCTAGTATTCCATCAGTGGCCCTACATTCTTGTCCGCCTGTCGTGCTATACAATCGAGCCGTGATCACTTGGGTGGTGATCACGGGTATATACTATATACATACTTTACATGACACTTGATGTCACTAAAGTCGGGTCGGCTCGTTGAGTACCCGCAAGTGATTCCGATGTGGGGGCTGAAAGGACAGGTGGCTCCATCCAGGTAGTGGTGGGCCTGAGTTCCCGATGGCCCACGATTGGATCTTTGTGGCGGAGCGACAGGGCAGGTTGAGACACCCAGTCGAGAGGTGGCCTGGCCCTGGTCGTTGTCCGTGGTGATTTCATAATAAGTCACTTAACGAGATTGGATATTTGATCTGAGTCTAGCCATTGGCCTATACGCACTAACCAGCTATGTGGAAATAGTTATGGGCACTCGACGTCGTGGTATCAGCCGAAGCCTTCTTGACGTCAGCGACTGAGCGGCGCGAGCCGGGTTGGACCGCGTAACGTAACTTCCTTAGTAATGGAGGTTGCTAGGTCTGCTCACCGGCCGCGTACGCAACGCGCATGTGTGTGTTGGGCGATGGTCCCGGACCCCTGCGCGCTTAGGACTTAGACCGGCGTGATGACCTCTCTGTTGTTCTTAGGTAGGGCTGCGATGTGTTGATCTTTCGAGGCCGGGCATGACCCAGGAAAGTGTGTCCGGCCAAATGGGATCGAGCGTGCTGGGTTATGTGGTGCACCCCTGCAGGGAAGTTAATCTATTTGAATAGTCGTGTCCCTCGGTAAAAGGACGACCCGGAGTTGTCCTCCGGCCTCATGACAACTAGAACCGGATACTTAATAAAACACACCCAGATGAGTTCCAAATATAACTCGGTGGTTGCTCTCTCATAGGGTGATGTGCGGGGGGGATCGCCGGGTAGGATTATGTTATACGATGTTACTTGGTGAACTTACCATCTATTCTATTCTACTGCTGCAAGACGGAGGCTGCGAGAAGCGGGGTTACTTGTTACTTTCCAGCTACGCTCGTCTACTGCTGCAAGATGGAGGTGGCCAGAAGTGTAGTCTTCGATTGGATTAGGTATCCCCCTCTTATTCTGGCATTCTGCAGTTTAACCCACGGATATTACCCCCTTTACACATATATCATTGCATATGTAGTGTAGATCCTTGCTTGCGAGTACTTTGGATGATTACTCACGGTTGCTTTGCTC
>LR738709.1:672674520-672706576 GCA_902687465.1 Secale cereale
CCCTAGATGGGGGCGCAGCCCCTCCCCTCCCCCTATATATAGTGGGGGTTTTGGGGCTGCCACATATGAGACTCTCCCTATCTCTCTCGGCGCAGCCCTACCCCTCCCCCTCCTCGTCTCCCGTAGTGCTTGGTGAACCCTGCTGGAGTGCCATGCTTCTCCACCACCACCACGCCGTCGTGCTGCTGCTGGACGGAGTCTTCCCCAACCTCTCCATCTCCCCTTGCCGGATCAAGGCGTGGGAGACGTCACCGGGCTGCACGTGTATTGAACGCGGAGGCACTGTTGTTCGGTGCTTAGATCGGATTCGGCCGCTGATGGCTTCTCGCCCCTCGTTGGTTACCCCAAGTGGAAGGTTTGAGATGTAGCGTAGCGGCAAATTTCCCTTGGCAAAGATACCAAGGATCGAATCCCGTGAGACTCCAAGGGTCGACAAGAAGGTGTCAATAGCGTCAGAAACTTCTGCTTGACAGGACCTGCACACAGATACAAATAACTTTGCTCCCAACGAGTACAGAGAGGTTGTCAATCCCTCCGGCCTTGTCGTTTACAAAGGATCAAACGCAAGAGATAATAGTGATAGGTATGACTGCAACTAGTAAATAAGAACAGGAAGTAAATAGCGGGTGTGATCAGTGATGGTAATATGGACCGGGGTCCCATGATGTTCACTAGTGATGTCTCTCTCCCAAAAGACAATAAAACAGCTAAGCGAGGTAAACAAATTACAGCTGGGCAATTGACAGGATTATGTGCGCAAACCAATGCTAACTATGCTGTAAAGAAAGGTAGAGGCTCAAAAGCATGGGCGGTACGCCAAGGCAAGTAGACCGAAATCCATCTGCATCTACTACTAATCATCCACCTTGAGATATCTATCCAGAACATCTCATTGGTATTAAGTTGCGAGTCCCACCCAAAGTGTAAACTCAAAGCAACAGACAACTGCATTAAAAGAATTTGGCGTAAAGTAAACAATCCTTGCACCCGCAAGTACAAGCACCGTTGTTTTCCCCCTTGTGGCAACAGCACATCCCCTAGACTCATGTTTCTATCACTCAAGCTAGTCATCGAGGGGCATGAACCCACAATCAAGCATAACGTTCCCTCTTGGAGTTACTACCTACTACTCGGCCAAAGCAATAAATAGCAACGGAGAACATGCAAGAATTACTCAAGAACATAAATATAAAAGAGGTGAATCAAATATATTACTCACACACAATCTGAACATAATCTCATAATCCATCGGATCCCAGCAAACTCAGCATAGCAACAGCATAAAGATTACATATGTGCCTCGATCATGTAGGGCAGCTCACGAGGTCTAATCCATGAAGAACAAAGAGGGGAGGAGAACATCACATAGCTACTGGTCATGGACCCATGGTCCAAGGGAGACTACTCACAACTCATCCGGGAGGCGTCCATGGTGGTGGAGAAGCTCCCGGTGGTGGTTCTCCCCTCCGGCAGGGTGCCGGGAAGAGTTCTCCTTGTGCTCCCGATCTTGGAAGCGCGGCGGCGGCGGAACAGAGATGAGATCGCGAAAAAGGGTTCCGTCCTCGAGGGTTTCGGGACGCGGGGTAAATATATGCCAAAGGGGGGCACCAGAGGCGGAGGTGGGGCCCCAGGCGCCCCCCTGGCGCGGCCAGGGGTGGGGCCGCGCCGGGTGGCCGCCTGGGCCCCCCCAGGCTCCCCTCTGGCCCTGCCTTGGTTTTTCCGGAAGCTCCCGATACGCTAATTTTTCCTATATTTTTCCCGGAATTTTTAGGGCACTTTTAATATGGGGGAAACCTGAAATAGAAAAACAGCAGAAAACAGGAACTGGCACCGTGGTGCACTGAGTTAATAGGTTAGTCCAAATATGATCAAAAGTGTATGGAAGTGCATAAATATCATAGCAATATCACACAAAAGAAGCATGGAGCAAGCAGAAATTATAGATACGTTTTGGACGTATCAGCCGCGATCTGAATCTCTTCGTGTACGACTCCACCAACCGCGTTCTTGCAACGCTTCCGCATCATGATCTTCAAAGGTATGAAGATGCACTCCCCTCTCGTTGCTAGTAACTCCATAGATAGATCTTGGTGATGCGTAGAAATTTTTTGAATTTTTGCAGCGATCCCCAATAGTTACACTGATGCAGGGTTCATGACTGACCCAGATGACTTCAAATCTCAATCGGGCTATGTTTTCATATTGAACGATGGCGCGGTAGATTGGAAAAGTTCCAAACAAAAGACTATGGCGGATTCTACGACGGAGGTGGAATATGTTGCTGCTTCAGAAGCCTCCTAGGAGGTGGTATGGATCAAGCAATTTCTTGAAGACCTTGGTGTGGTTCCTAGTGCGCAGGACCCGGTGGAGATCTATTGTGATAATAGTGGCACCGTGGCTCAGGCAAGGGAGCCAAGTACGCACCATAAGACAAGACATATTGAACGCAAAAATATAAACTCATTCGACATCATGTCGAACCGGGTTTAGTGAAAGTACACAAAGTTCACACGGATTTGAACGTGTCAGACCCGATGACAAAGCCTCTACCACGAGCAAAGCATGAGCAGCACCTGATAGCCATTGGTGTTAGGGAAGCCATGTAACTGGATTATGACTCTAGTGCAAGTGGGAGTTTGTAGGAGATATGCCCTATAGGCAGTAATAATAGTTATTTTGTATCTCCAAAGTTTGTAATGAATGTTTAGCTTCCATGCTATAACTACAATGATTCTCGAGTCTACAATATCCACGAGGCTCAGAGGAAAACTCATGTGCACGTGAGGTATACTAAATGGTAAAATTTATTCGTAGTCTTCTCTCTAAGACTGGCTCATGTATTGCATGATGATCATGTTTTCCTGATCATGGGCATGTCTATGCTGGCAATTATGAGGGCACGATGTTGGTAGAACACTTGTGTTGAATCGACCCATATTGATGTTATGCTACGAGATTCTTTTTGTCACAAGTTTATGGTTAATATCACAAAGATAGTTAATGTTTGCATAATTCCTCAGACCATGAGAGTATCGCGCTCCTTCGTGCTTGCTTCGTGAACTTTGGGGTTTGTTAAACATCATTTGTAACTGGGTGGCTATTACGGCGGCTTACGGGTTTACGGAAAAGTATGGAAAGTAACAAGATAGCTCAAGATTGGGATTTGCTCCTCTGACGATGGAGAGATATTCTTGGGCCCTCTCGGTGTTACGATATCCATAATCGTCTGCCAGACACCTTGTGATTTGATCGCTGGGATGCCGGAACACGGAATCGAGAAAAGAGAACAAAACCGGTAACGAGGTAACTTGCATGGTGGACAAATTATTCGTCCACGGCGATGCAATAAATCTCACTGCGGGTGTTTGTGACATATCGCGAAGCAACAGGAATAGCTCACTGCAACTGGAGGTTCACTCGAATATTCATTCGTGTGGGTATAGGGGTCAATATGGGTGTCCACGGCTCCGATGTTGATCATTGATCGGAAGGGGTTCCGGGTCATGTCTATACTTCACCGAACCTATAGGGTCACACGCTTAAGGGTCATCTATCTACTGAATACTAGACACGGAGTCTGATAGAAAATCACCGGAAAAGTTTCGGACGCCGGAAAGGTTTCGGACAGCGGAAAAGTTCCGCACAGAGAGGTCATCGGATGAGTTTCGGGATATACTATTAAGTCAAATTGGTTTCATCACATGCCAGATAATTCTTGGAGGGTGCCAAAATCATTCTGGAAACTTTTTGGAATTTTCCGGGATAAAAACTGGAAATGTTCCGGAGCTATGGGAGCCACTTCAGATGCATTTCGCAAATGAAAATCACTAAACCAGAATTGTTTCGGAACGCGTTGAAAATTATTTTAGTGGGTACTGGAAATATTCTAAGCCCACATAAATGTTTTCAGTTCGAACGGACGCTGAAAAAATTCGTCATGAATAGTGAAAATCACTTTATGGATATTTTTTGGAAAGCCACCTTTTAGGGCTTTTGCAAAAAGGCTTCTAGAAGGGCTTGGGGGCCAAGGAAGCCCCTCATGGGGGCCCCCAAGGGGGTGGCCGGCCAAGCATGGTGGAGCTCCATGGAGCTCCACATGGCATCCCATTTTGCCCATAAACCCCTCATATGTGACCTAAAGCATGGGGTTTTCTGGTAATTTGTGGAGGCACACTACCCCTTGGTTTTCCTATAAATAGAGGGGGTGAGGGCTGCCATATCTTCATACCTTGCTCTCATACACATGTCATGACTTGTCTGTCTTCTCTCTCCCTCCCAGCGAAATAGTTTCGTAGAGCCGAAAGGTTGTCTGGGTTCCGGCAGGAACTAGTTCTGGATGGCGAAGCCCTGCCGGATAGCTGACCCTGTATGTTGATACGTCCAAAACGTATCTATAATTTCTGCTTGCTCCATGCTTCTTTTGTGTGATATTGCTATGGTATTGATGCACTTCCATACACTTTTGATCATATTTGGACTAACCTATTAACTCAGTGCACCACAGTGCCAGTTCCTGTTTTCTGCTGTTTTTCTATTTCAGGTTTCCCCCATATTAAAAGTGCTCCAAAAATTCCAGGAAAAATACAGGAAAAATCAGCGTACAGGAAGCTTCGCGAAGAACCAAAGATGGGCCAGAGGGGAGCCAGGGGAGGCCCAGGCGGCCACCTGGCGCAGCCCCACCCCTGGCCGCTCCAGGGGGGCGCCTGGGGCCCCTGCTCCGCCTCTGGCTGCCCCCCTTCGCATATATATCCCTCTCGTCCCGAAACCCTCGAGGACATAACCCTTTTTCGCGATCTCGCCTCTGTTCCGCCGCCGCAGCGCTTCCAAGATCGGGAGCATCAGGAGAACTCTTCCCAGCACCCTGCCGGAAGGGAGAACCACCACCGGGACCTTCTCCACCACCATGGACACTTCCCGGATGAGTCGTGAGTAGTCCACCTTGGACCATGGGTCCATGATCAGTAGCTATGTGATGTTCTCCTCCCCTCTTTGCTCTTCATGGTCTAGACCTCGTGAGCTGCCCTACATGATCGAGGCACATATGTAATCTTTCTGCCGTTGCTTTGCTGAGTTTGCTGGGATCTGATGGATTATGAGACTATGTTCAGATTGTGTTTGAGTAATATATTTGATTCACCTCTTTTATATCTTTGTTCTTGAGTAATTCTTGCATGTTCTCCGTTGCTGTTTATTGCTTTGGCCAAGTAGTAGGTAGTAACTCCAAGAGGGAGCGTTATGCTTGATTGTGGGTTCATGCCCACTGATGACTAGCTTGAGTGACAGAAACATGAGTCTAGGGGATGTGATGTTGCCACAAGGGAGAAAACAATGGTGCTTGTACTTGCGGGTGCAAGGATTGTTTACTTTACGCAAAGTTCTTTTAATGCAGTTGTCTGTTGCTTTGAGTTTACACTTTGGGTGGGATTCGCAACTTAATACCAGCGAGACGTTCTGGATAGATATCTCAAGGTGGATGATTAGTAGTAGATGCAGATGGATTTCGGTCTACTTGCCTTGGCGTACCGCCCATGCTTTTGAGCCTCTACCTTTCTTTGCAGCATAGTTAGCATTGGTTTGCGCACATAATCCTGTCAATTGCCCAGCTGTAATTTGTTTACCTCGCTTTGCTGTTTTATCGTCTTTTGGGAGAGAGACATCACTAGTGAACATCATGGGACCCCGGTCCATATTAACACCGCTGATCACACCTTCTATTTACTTCTTGTTTTTATTTCCTAGTTGCAGTCATAGCCATCATTATTATCTCTTGTGTTTGATCCTTTGTAAACAACAAGGCCGGAGGGATTGACAACCTCTTTGTACTCGTTGGGAGCAAAGTTATCTGTATCTGTGTGCAGGTCCCGTCAACCGCTAAGTTTCTGGCGCCGTTGACACCTACTTGTCGACCCTCGGAGTCTCACGGGATTCGATCCTTGGTATCTTTGCCAAGGGAAATTTGCCTCTACGCTACATCTCAACCTTCCACTTGGGGTAACCAACGAGGGGCGAGAAGCCATCAAGCAAGTTTTTGGCGCCGTTGCCGGGGACTCCACTCTTCAAGATAGGGGAGTTGCACACTATCTTTTATCTTTGCTTTTTAGTCTTGTTAGTTTACCTTTCAGTTTTTGCTTTAGTGTCCCTTACCAAAAATCACAAAAATAGTTATCTTGCTTGCTGCTACTATGGGTTCCACCAAAAACACTAAGTGGGAGGAGTACACCCCTTCTTCCATCACGCCAATCACCATTGTCGGGATCTACAAAAGTAATAAACCTTGTGATTATGTTAGTTTTAATGGAGAGTTATGCCCATGGCATGGTCTTCCAGGAAAAAAGTATGAGCCTCTGTTTAAAGTTGCTCCGACACTTCCCCAAACTTGGGAAGACGTCCAAACTCTTATAATAGAGAGCAATTCATGTTGGGGAACGTAGTATTTTAAAATTTTCCTACGATCACGCAAGATCTATCTACCAGATGCATAGCAACGAGAGGGAAGAGTGTGTCTACGTACCCTCGTAGACCGGAAGCGGAAGCGTCAAGTGACGCGGTTGATGTAGTCGAACTTCTTCGCGATTCAACCGATCAAGCACCGAACGTACGGCACCTCCGCGTTCAGCACACGTTCAGCTTGATGACATCCCACGAGCTCTTGATCCAGTTGAGCTTCACGGGAGAGTTTCGTCAGCACGACGGCGTGGTGACGGATATGATGTATTCACCGGCGCAGGGCTTCGCCTAAGCACTGCGACGGTATGACCGAGGTGTGTTTCTGTGGAGTGGGGCACCGCACACGGCTGGAACAATTCAACTTGTGTGTCTTTGGGTGCCCCCCTGTCCCCGTATATAAAGGAGCAAGAGGGGAGGGCCGGCCGGCCTCCTATGGTGCGGCTAGGGCAATCGTACTAGGAATAGGATTGCAATCCTATTCCTAGTAGGAGTCCACCAAGAAGGAAGAGAGGGAAAGGAAAAGAGGGAGAGGTGGCGCCCCCCCCAATCCTAGTCCAACTAGGATCCCTAGGTGGGGCGCCGGCCAGCCTCTATGGGCTGCCTCTCTCCTTTCCTCAAGGCCCACTATGGACCATCCCCCTTCGTAGGGGGTTCCGGTAACCCCCTCCGGCAATCCAGTTAAATCCGAAACTTTTCCGGAACACTTCCGGTGTCCGAATATAGTCGTCCAATATATCAATCTTTATGTCTCGGACATTCCGAGACTCCTCGTCATGTCCGTGATCTCATCCGGGACTCCGAACTACCCTCGGAACATCAAAACTCATAAACTCATAATACCGATCGTCATCAAACGTTAAGCGTGCGGACCCTACGGGTTCGAGAACTATGTAGACATGACCGAGACTCATCTCCGGTCAATAACCAATAGCGGAACCTGGATGTTCATATTGGCTCCTACATATTCTACGAAGATCTTTTATCGGTCAAAACCGCATAACAACATATGTTGTTCCTTTTGTCATCGGTATGTTACTTGCCCGAGATTCGATCGTCGGTATCTCCATTCCTAGTTCAATCTCGTTACCGGCAAGTCTCTTTACTCGTTCCGTAACACATCATCTCGTGACTAACTCATTAGTCTTTTGCTTGCAAGGCTTATTGTGATGTGTGTTGCCGAGAGGGCCCAGAGATACCTCTCCGACACTCGGAGTGACAAATCCTAATCTTGATCTATGCCAACACCACGAATACTTTCGGAGACACCTGTAGAGCATCTTTATGATCACCCAGTTACGTTGTGACGTTTGATAGCACACAAGGTGTTCCTACGGTATTCGGGAGTTGCATAATCTCATAGTCATAAGAACATGTATAAGTCATGAAGAAAGCAATAGCAGTAAAACTAAATGATCATAGTGCTATGCTAACGGATGGGTCTTGTCCATCACATCATTCTCCTAATGATGTGATCCCGTTGATCAAATGACAACTCATGTCTATGGCTAGGAAACATAACCATCTTTGATCAATGAGCTAGTCTAGTAGAGGCATACTAGGGACATACTGTTTTGTCTATGTATCCACACATGTACTAAGTTTCCGGTTAATACAATTCTAGCATGAATAAAAGACATTTATCATGATATAAGGAAATACAAATAACATCTTTATTATTGCCTCTAGGGCATATTTCCTTCAGTCTCCCACTTGCACTAGAGTCAATAATCTAGCTCACATCGCCATGTGATTTAATACCGATAGTTCACATCGTTATGTGAATAACACCCATAGTTCACATCGCCATGTGACCAACACCCAAAGGGTTTACTAGAGTCAATAATCTAGTTCACATCGCTATGTGATTAATACGCAAGAGTAATAAGGTGTGATCATGTTTTGTTTGTGAGAGAAGTTTAGTCAACGGGTCTGTCACATTCAGATCCGTATGTATTTTGCAAATTTCTATGTCTACAATGCTCTGCATAGAGCTACTCTAGCTAATTGCTCCCACTTTCAATACGCATCCAGATTGATACTTAGAGTCATCTGGATTTAGTGTCAAAGCTTGCATCGGTGTAACCCTTTACGACGAACTCTTTATCACCTCCATAATCGAGAAACATTTCCTTAGTCATTCAGTTACTAAGGACAATTTTGACCGCTGTACAGTGATCTACTCCTGGATCACTATTGTACCCCCTTGACAAACTCATGGCAAGGTACACAACATGTTTGGTACACAGCATGGCATACTTTATAGAACCTATGGCTGAGGCATAGGGAATGACTTTCATTCTCTCTATATTTTTCTGCCGTTGTCTGGCTTTGAGTCTTACTCAACTTCACACCTTGCAAGTCAGGCAAGAACTCCTTCTTTGACTGATCCATTTTGAACTACTTCAAAATCTTATCAAGGTATGTACTTATCGAAATTCTTATCAAGCGTCTTGATCTATCTCTATAGATCTTGATGCCCAATATGTAAGCAGCTTTCACCAAGGTCTTTCTTTGAAAAACTCCTTTCAAACACTCCTTTATGCTTTCCAGAAAATTCTACATCATTTCCGATCGACAATATGTCATTCACATATACTTATCAGAAAGGTTGTAGTGCTCCCACTCACTTCTTGTAAATACAGGCTTCACCGTAAGTCTGTATAAATCTATATGCTTTGATCAACTTATCAAAGCGTATATTCCAACTCCGAGATGCTTGCACCAGTCCATAGATGGATCGCTGGAGCTTGCACATTTTGTTTAGCACCTTTAGGATTGACAAAACCTTCGGGTTGCATCATATACAATTTTTTATCTAATAAATCCATTAAAGAATGCAGTTTTGTTATCCATTTGCCAGATTTCATAAAATGCGGCAATTGCCAACATGATTCGGACAGACTTAAGCATCGCTACGGGTGAGAAAGTCTCATCGTAGTCAACTCCTTGAACTTGTCAAAAACCTTTCGCAACAAGTCGAGCTTTGTAAACAGTAACATTACCGTCAGCGTCGGTCTTCCTCTTGAAGATCCATTTATTTTTGATGGTTTGCCGATCATCGGGCAAGTCAACCAAAGTCCACACTTTGTTCTCATACATGGATCCCATCTCAGATTTCATGGCCTCAAGCCATTTTGCGGAATCTTGGCTCATCATCGCTTCCTCATAGTTCGCAGGTTCATCATGGTCTAGTAACATGACTTCCAGAACTGGGTTGCCGTACCACTTTGGTGCGGAACGTACTCTGGTTGATCTACGACGTTCAGCAGAAACTTGATCTAAAGTTTCATGATCATCATCATTAGCTTCCTCACTAATTGGTGTAGGAATCACTAGAACTAGTTTCTGTGATGTTCCACTTTCCAATTCGGGAGAAGGTACAATTACCTCATCAAGTTCTACTTTCCTCCCACTCACTTCTTTCGAGAGAAACTCCTTCTCTAGAAAGGATCCACTCTTAGCAACAAAGACATTGCCTTCGGATCTGTGATAGAAGGTGTACCCAACAGTTTCTTTTGGGTATCCTATGAAGATTTACCTTTCCGATTTGGGTTCGAGCTTATCATGTTGAAACTTTTTCACATAAGCATCGCAGTACCAAACTTAAAAAATGACAGCTTAGGTTTCTCGTCAAACCACAGTTCATACGGTGTCATCTCCACGGATTTAGATGGTGCCCTATTTAACGTGAATGTAGCTGTCTCTAATGCATAACCCCAAAGCAATAGTGGTAGATCGGTAAGAGACATCATCGATCGCACCATATCTAATAAAGTACGGTTATGACGTTCGGACACACCATTACACTGTGGTGTTCCAGGTGGCGTGAGTAGTGAAACTATTTCACATTGTTTTTACTGAAGGCCAAACTCGCTAACTCAAATATTTTACCTCTACGATCATATCGTAGAAACTCTTATTTTCTTGTTACGATGATTCTCCACTTCACTCTGAAATTCTTTGAACTTTTCAAATGTTTCAGACTTGTGCTTCATTAAGTAGATATACCCATATCTGCTCAAATCATCAGTGAAAGTCAGAAAATAACGATTCCCGCCGTGAGCTTCAACACTCATTGGTCTGCATACATTAGTATGTATGATTTCCAACAACTCTGTTGCTCGCTCCACAGTTCCGGAGAACGGAGTTTTAGTCATCTTGCCCATGAGGCATGGTTCGCAAGCACCAAGTGATTCATAATCAAGTGATTCCAAAAAGTCCATCACTATGGAGTTTCTTCATGCGATTTACACCAATATGACCTAAACGGCAGTGCCACAAATAAGTTGCACTATCATTATTAACCTTGCATCTTTTGGCTTCAATATTATGAATATGTGTATCACACGATCAAGATCCAACAAACTATTTTCATTGGGTGTATGACCATAGAAGGTTTTATTCATGTAAACAGAACAACAATTATTCTCTAACTTACATGAATAACCGTATTGCAATAAACATGATCAAATCATATTCATGCTCAACACAAACACCAAATAACACTTATTTAGGTTCAACACTAATCCCGAAAGTATAGGGAGTGTGCGATGATGATCATATCAATCTTGGAACTGCTTCCAATACACATCATCACTTCATCCTTTAACTAGTTTATGTTCATTATGCAACTCCCATTTCGAGTTACTACTCTTTAGCAACTGAACCAATATCAAATACCGAGGGGTTGCTATGAACACTAGTAAAATACACATCAATAATCTGTATATCAAATATACCTTTGTTCACTTTGCCATCCTTCTTATCCGCCAAATATCTAGGGCAGTTCCACTTCTAGTGACCATTTCCTTTGCAGTAGAAGCACTTGTTTCAGGCTTGAGTTTAGCTTTGGGTTTCTTCACGGAGTGACAACTTGCTTGTCATTCTTCTTGAAGTTCCCCTTCTATCCCTTTGCCCTTTACTTGAAACAAGTGGTCTGGTTAACCATCAACACTTGATGCTCTTTCTTGATTTCTACCTTCGCCGATTTCAGCATCGTGAAGATCTCGGGAATTACTTTCGTCATCCCTTGCATATTATAGTTCATCACGAAGTTCTACTAACTTGGTGATAGTGTCTAGAGAACTTTGTCAATTACTATCTTATCTGGAAGATTAACTCCCACTTGATTCAAGCAATTGTACTACCCAGACAATCTGAGCACATGCTCACTGGTTGAGCTATTCTCCTCCATCTTGTAGGCAAAGTACTGTCAGAGGTCTTATACCTCTCGACACGGGCATGAGTATGAAATACTAATTTCAACTCTTGGAACATCTCATATGCTCCGTGGCGTTTCAAAACGTTTTTGAAGTCTCGGTTATAAGCCGTAAAGCATGGTGCACTAAACTATCAAGTAGTCATCATATCGAGCTTTTGTCAAAACGTTCATAACGTCTACATCTGCTCCTGCAATAGGTCTGTCACCTAGCGGTGCATCAAGGACATAATTCTTCTGTGCAACAATGAGGATAATCCTCAGATCACGGAACAATTCCGCATCATTGCTACTAACATCTTTCAACTTAGTTTTCTCTAGGAACATATAAAAAATAAACGGGGAGCAACATCGTGAGCTATTGATCTACAACATAGATATGCTAATACTACCAGGACTAAGTTCATGATAAATTAAAGTTCAATTAATCATATTACTTAAGAACTCCTACTTAGATAGACATCCCTCCGGTCATCTAAATGATCACGTGATCCAAATCAACTAAACCATGTCTGATCATCACGTGAGATGGAGTAGTTTCAATGGTGAACATCTTATGTTGATCATATCTACTATATGATTCACGCTCGACCTTTCGGTCTCCAGTGTTCCGAGGCCATATCTGCATATGCTAGGCTCGTCAAGTTTAACCCGAGTATTCTGCGTGTGCAAAACTGGCTTACATCCGTTGTATTTGAACGTAGAGCTTATCACACCCGATCATCACGTGGTGTCTCGGCACGACGAACTTTCGCAACGGTGCATACATAGGGAGAACACTTATACTTTGAAATTTAGGAAGGGATCATCTTATAATGCTACCGTCGTTCTAAGCAAAATAAGAAGCATAATAAGATAAACATCACATGCAATCAAAATATGTGACATGATATGGCCATCATCATCTTGTGCTTTTGATCTCCATCTCCAAAGCACCGTCATGATCACCTTCGTCACCGGCGCGACACCTTGATCTCCATCGTAGCATCGTTGTCGTCTCGCCAACTATTGCTTCTACGACTATCGCTACCGCTTAGTGATAAAGTAAATCAATTACATGGCGATTGCATTTCATACAATAAAGCGACAACCATATGGCTACTGCCAGTTGCCGATAACATTACAAAACATGATCATCTCATACAAAACCGTATAACTCATCATGTCTTGACCATATCACATCACAACATGCCCTGCAAAAACAAGTTAGACGTCCTCTACTTTGTTGTTGCAAGTTTTACGTGGCTGCTACGGGCTTAGCAAGAACCGTTCTTACCTACGCATACAAAACCACAACGATGTTTCATCAAGTATGTGCTGTTTTAACCTTCACAAGGACCGGGCGTAGCCACACTTGATTCAGCTAAAGTGAGAGAGACAGACACCCGCCAGTCACCTTTAAGCAACGAGTGCTCGTAACGGTGAAACCAGTCTCGCGTAAGCGTACGCGTAATGTCGGTCCGGGCCGCTTCATCTCACAATACCGCCGAAGCAAAGTATGACATGCTGGTAAGCAGTATGACTAGTATTGCCCACAACTCATTGTGTTCTACTCGTGCATATCATCTATGCATAGACCTGGCTCATGATGCCACTGTTGTGGAACGTAGTATTTTAAAATTTTCCTACGATCACGCAAGATCTATCTACCAGATGCATAGCAACGAGAGGGAAGAGTGTGTCTACGTACCCTCGTAGACCGGAAGCGGAAGCGTCAAGTGACGCGGTTGATGTAGTCGAACTTCTTCGCGATTCAACCGATCAAGCACCGAACGTACGGCACGTCCGCGTTCAGCACACGTTCAGCTTGATGACGTCCCACGAGCTCTTGATCCAGTTGAGCTTCACGGGAGAGTTTCGTCAGCACGACAGCGTGGTGACGGATATGATGTATTCACCGGCGCAGGGCTTCGCCTAAGCACTGCGACGGTATGACCGAGGTGTGTTTCTGTGGAGTGGGGCACCGCACACGGCTGGAACAATTCAACTTGTGTGTCTTTGGGTGCCCCCCTACCCCCGTATATAAAGGAGCAAGAGGGGAGGGCCGGCCGGCCTCCTATGGTGCGGCTAGGGCAATCCTACTAGGAATAGGATTGCAATCCTATTCCTAGTAGGAGTCCACCAAGAAGGAAGAGAGGGAAAGGAAAAGAGGGAGAGGTGGCGCCCCCCCAATCCTAGTCCAACTAGGATCCCTAGGTGGGGCGCCGGCCAGCCTCTATGGGCTGCCTCTCTCCTTTCCTCAAGGCCCACTATGGACCATCCCCCTTCGTAGGGGGTTCCGGTAACCCCCTCCGGCAATCCAGTTAAATCCGAAACTTTTCCGGAACACTTCCGGTGTCCGAATATAGTCGTCCAATATATCAATCTTTATGTCTCGGACATTCCGAGACTCCTCGTCATGTCCGTGATCTCATCCGGGACTCCGAACTACCTTCGGTACATCAAAACTCATAAAATCATAATACCGATCGTCATCAAACGTTAAGCGTGCGGACCCTACGGGTTCGAGAACTATGTAGACATGACCGAGACTCATCTCCGGTCAATAACCAATAGCGGAACCTGGATGTTCATATTGGCTCCTACATATTCTACGAAGATCTTTTATCGGTCAAAACAGCATAACAACATACGTTGTTCCTTTTGTCATCGGTATGTTACTTGCCCGAGATTCGATCGTCGGTATCTCCATACCTAGTTCAATCTCGTTACCGGCAAGTCTCTTTACTCGTTCCGTAACACATCATCTCGTGACTAACTCATTAGTCTTTTGCTTGCAAGGCTTATTGTGATGTGTGTTACCGAGAGGGCCCAGAGATACCTCTCCGACACTCGGAGTGACAAATCCTAATCTTGATCTATGCCAACACCACGAATACTTTCGGAGACACCTGTAGAGCATCTTTATGATCACCCAGTTACGTTGTGACGTTTGATAGCACACAAGGTGTTCCTATGGTATTCGGGAGTTGCATAATCTCATAGTCATAGGAACATGTATAAGTCATGAAGAATGCAATAGCAGTAAAACTAAACGATCATAGTGCTATGCTAACGGATGGGTCTTGTCCATCACATCATTCTCCTAATGATGTGATCCCGTTGATCAAATGACAACTCATGTCTATGGCTACGAAACATAACCATCTTGATCAATGAGCTAGTCTAGTAGAGGCATACTATGGACATACTGTTTTGTCTATGTATCCACACATGTACTAAGTTTCCGGTTAATACAATTCTGGCATGAATAAAAGACATTTATCATGATATAAGGAAATACAAATAACATCTTTATTATTGCCTCTAGGGCATATTTCCTTCAATTCAAACAAAGAAGATGACACTACAATTCTGCTCAATAATGATAAAATTGATTTTGATAATTGTAGTCTCTCAGAAGTTGTCACCTTTTTACAAAGAATGGCTAGAGATCCCCACACTAGCACACTTAATCTTGCCTTCACGGAGCATATCACTAATGCTCTTATCAAAGCTAGGGAGGAGAAGCTTAGGGTAGAAGCATCCATACCTAGAAAGCTAGAAGATAGTTGGGATCCTATGATTAAAATTAAGTTGAATAACTTCTCTTGCTATGCTTTATGTGATGTTGGAGCTAGTACCTCCGTTATGCCCAAAAGAATGTATGATATGTTTGAATTGAAACCTTTTGATCCTTGTTCTTTTGGTGTTCGTCTTGTTGATTCTTCCGTAAAGAAACCTTTGGGGAAGATCGACGATGTTATTATCATTGTCAATGACAATTATGTTCCCGTTGATTTTACTATTACGAATATTGAATGTGAACCTTCATGTCCAATTATTTTGGGACGTCCTTTTCTTCGCACCGTTGGTGCTATCATTGACATGAAAGAGGGGAATATAAAATTCCAATTCCCTCTCAAGAAAGGGATGGAACACTTCCCTAGAAAGAAGATTAAGTTGCCTTTTGAGTCCGTTACACGGGCTAGCTATTCTCTTACTCTTGATAAAACTTGATCTTCTCTTTTTGCATCATGCCTAGCTTAAAGGCATAAAAGAAAGCGCTTTTGGGAGGCAGCCCACAACGAATTAGGTTTTATTTTGCTTTTGATGTGTCTTGATGTTTGTTACTACAATAGCATACACATTGTATCTTTTCTTTTCAGCTTTGTGCCAAGTTTAGCCTCCGATTGCAAGAAAGTTCAAAAGTTGTGACGTGCTGTCCAGAAAACAGATTCTGTCCTTGGACAGAAAAAATCGAATAAAATCTCCAGATCATCTTTTTGATCTGAATTTTTTTGACAGCGTGCCCTATACAATTGGCTTTTGAGCGTCTGTTCTGAGTTTTTTGATTTGAGTTGCAGAAGTGCCCCGAAAAAATTATTTACTACCTGCTGGTCTGTTTTTCACAGATTCTGTCCTGTTTTGCCTTTTCTTCGTTTTGCAAACCTTGAGCTTGCTTTTTCTTTGCAAAAACCTTTTGGCAATCTTGAAAAACAGTAGCTCTTCAAGATTATCTTTATTTCCAGTAGGTAAAAATTATTTTATTGTGGGTACTAACCTCGCTAATCAGATTATGATGAGTTATGTATGAAGGGAGATTTCAAGTGTGCGAGGGAAGATGATAAAAGAAGATTCAGGAGGGTCAAACGCTCAAGCTTGGGGATGCCCCCGTGCACCCCCAAGAAATATTCAAGAAGACTCAAGCATCTAAGCTTGGGGATGCCCCCATGCATCCCCTTCTCCATCAACAATTATCAGTTCGTCTTTCGTTCCACTATATTATCACTTCATGCGTTATGTGCTATGCTTGGAGCGTCTTGCTCTTAGTTTCCTTTTTTTTAGTTTTCTTTAGCTTTGCTTGCTGTTCATAACAAGTTAGAACCCAGCTTTCTTTGTGTGGGAGAGAAACACGCTCCACTTCAACCTAAAACACAACATAGGATTTTCATGCTTATCTTTGCTGTGTGTGTTCTTTGTCTTTCCATAGCTGCTGTCATGTTTAGCTCTTAGTTTTCATGCTTTTCTTTTTAAAGAGCTTTTGTTTAGTTGGTTGCTGAACTCTCTTGAGTTTTCATGTTTATCTTGTTAAGAGAGTTTGCCTGTTGCACTGAGTTGTGTGTCTTAACTTAAAGTAGGTAATTGAGGTTGCTATTTAATTTTAGTAGTAACTTGCAATAGTTTTGAGGTATTGCCATGAGTAATGTCTGAACTTTTGGTGTCAAGAGCTTTAGCCTATTAGTGATAGATGTCGTATTTTGGGCAATCCGTGTTTATTTTCGAAAACCTACAAAAATAGTTGAGAACTTTAGCTACTAGATGGATCACTAATCTTTGGAGGGATCGAATATTAGAGTACACTCATGTACCATGAGTCGAGGATGCGCAAGGATAACCAAACCCCCATACACTCCTCCTCGGGGTACTTGTCTCTTTGTGAACCTCCTAATTAGATTGAGAGTTACCTATAATAAGTGCATGAGTTCTTCGGACTAATGTGAGTATTCGAAAGTTGACACTTCCACCTAGCCATATTTTTCTAGCCTCTTCGGTACCGTGCATTGCCCTTTCTCACCTCGAGAGTTGGCGCATACTTCGCCGGTGCATCCAAATCCTTGGCATGATACGCTCTGTCATCATAAGCCTCATTATATCCTTCCTCAAAACAGCCACCATACCTACCTATCAAGGCATATCCATAGCCTTTCCGAGATACATTGCCATGCAACATCCATCTTCTCATGACTTGATCTTCATGTCATACATGCTTTTTGCTTGATCGATGAGCCGCATGCTAGTTGGGCCTTGCCCTAATCATTGCTACATGACGCACTAGTATCATTGCATATCCTGCTACACTGGCAGAGGCATACATTTGCATACATCATGATAGTTTCATCTTCTTTATGTTGAGTACTTTTGTAAAGTGTGAAAGATCTTCTATACTTCTTGTAATATATAGAGTGTTGCCCCTAAAGTGAGGAAAAGATCCCAAAGAGGACAAAATCAAAAGATCCCAAAGAGGACAAATGAGAGTTAAATAGAAAGAGCCATTGAGGCCACAAAAAAAATAAAAAAAAAGAGAAAAAAAGAGAAAAAGAAATAAAAAGAGAGAAGGGGGCACACTACTATTCCTTTTGAGAGATCCACACTCGTACTTCATCTTATACCTTGTACTCCATAGAGATTATCATTCATGCATATAGCTATGTGGGGACCTTCACACTATAGAACTTGGCTTGTATATTCCAATGATGAGCCTCCTCAAAAGAGCTCTAGGTCTTCTTGAGCGAGCAAGTTGGACGAACCCCCACTAGTTCCATTGGAGAGCTTACCTTAGCTCATATGTGCATCCATTGAATGGCAATCCCTACTCCTCACATCATATCTATCATTTGGCTTTCTCTCGCCTATGATTGTCCTCATTGATGTGAGCCTTTCACACCTTTTTTGTCTTCCCCCTCCATCATTTTTCTCTCTTTGCCATCCTAAGTGTTAACTTTCTTGCTTAAGCTCATCCATTGCATGAGTGCTCAAAATATCGAAAGGGAGTGGATCATTTTGACTTGTACCTGGCTAGTGGTCTGGGGATGAGTCAAGATAAGATTCCAAAGAAGACCAAGTGTGAAACTTTAGTAGATTAAGTTCTCAACAATACAAAAACTATGTTTTACTCTCTCGTATATCCCTATCCCCTTTCTTGCACACAAACACCATTTGGAGACATTCGAGTCACGGACAGCGAGAGCTCTTGCACCTTTATGTTCTTATGTTGCTTGTTACAATGCTAATATAGACTCTTGCTTGTTATGACTTGAATTGAATTACATGCCTTGATTTCTTTACTTAAAAAGTTCTTATATGGTTGATAGCATGTCACCACAGAAATTATGCTTGTTATCATTTACCTACTCGAGGACGAGCAGGAATTAAGCTTGGGGATGTTGATACGTCCAAAACGTATCTATAATTTCTGCTTGCTCCATGCTTCTTTTGTGTGATATTGCTATGATATTGACGCACTTCCATACACTTTTGATCATATTTGGACTAACCTATTAACTCAGTGCACCACAGTGCCAGTTCCTGTTTTCTGCTGTTTTTCTATTTCAGGTTTCCCCCATATTAAAAGTGCTCCAAAAATTCCAGGAAAAATACAGGAAAAATCAGCGTACATGAAGCTTCGCGAAGAACCAAAGATGGGCCAGAGGGGAGCCAGGGGAGGCCTAGGCGGCCACCTGGCGCGGCCCCACCCCTGGCCGCGCCAGGGGGGCGTCTGGGGCCCCTGCTCCGCCTCTGGCTGCCCCCTTCGCATATATATCCCTCTCGTCCCGAAACCCTCGAGGACAGAACCCTTTTTCACGATCTCGCCTCTGTTCCGCCGCCGCAGCGCTTCCAAGATCGGGAGCATCAGGAGAACTCTTCCCGGCACCCTGCCGGAGGGGAGAACCACCACCGGGAGCTTCTCCACCACCATGGACGCTTCCCGGATGAGTCGTGAGTAGTCCACCTTGGACTATGGGTCCATGATCAGTAGCTATGTGATGTTCTCCTCCCCTCTTTGCTCTTCATGGTTTAGACCTCGTGAGCTGCCCTACATGATCGAGGCACATATGTAATCTTTCTGTTGTTGCTTTGCTGAGTTTGCTGGGATATGATGGATTATGAGACTATGTTCAGATTGTGTTTGAGTAATATATTTGATTCACCTCTTTTATATCTTTGTTCTTGAGTAATTCTTGCATGTTCTCCGTTGCTGTTTATTGCTTTGGCCAAGTAGTAGGTAGTAACTCCAAGATGGAGCGTTATGCTTGATTGTGGGTTCATGCCCCCTGATGACTAGCTTGAGTGATAGAAACATGAGTCTAGGGGATGTGTTGTTGCCACAAGGGAGAAAACAACGGTGCTTGTACTTGCGGGTGCAAGGATTGTTTACTTTACGCAAAGTTCTTTTAATGCAGTTGTCTGTTGCTTTGAGTTTACACTTTGGGTGGGATTCACAACTTAATACCAGCGAGACGTTCTGGATAGATATCTCAAGGTGGATGATTAGTAGTAGATGCAGATGGATTTCGGTCTACTTGCCTTGGCGTACCGCCCATGCTTTTGAGCCTCTACCTTTCTTTGCAGCATAGTTAGCATTGGTTTGCGCACATAATCCTGTCAATTGCCCAGCTGTAATTTGTTTACCTCGCTTTGCTGTTTTATCATCTTTTGGGAGAGAGACATCACTAGTGAACATCATGGGACCCCGGTCCATATTACCACCGCTGATCACACCTTCTATTTACTTCCTGTTTTTATTTCCTAGTTGCAGTCATAGCCATCATTATTATCTCTTGTGTTTCATCCTTTGTAAACAACAAGGCCGGAGGGATTGACAACCTCTCTGTACTCGTTGGGAGCAAAGTTATCTGTATCTGTGTGCAGGTCCCGTCAACTGCTAAGTTTCTAGCGCCGTTGACACCTACTTGTCGACCCTCGGAGTCTCACGGGATTCGATCCTTGGTATCTTTGCCAAGGGAAATTTGCCGCTACGCTACATCTCAACCTTCCACTTGGGGTAACCAACGAGGGGCGAGAAGCCATCATATGTGTGCAACCCCGTAGAGAGATTGTAGTTTCAATCTTTTGCCCGAGGGGCTGTTTGAGTATCCTCCCGAAGGGCTGTCCGAGTTACCGTCTGTGTTTCGAGGGTCCTCCCGAAGGGTTGTCCGAGTTACCTTCCGAGTTTCGAGGGTCCTCCCAAAGGGCTGTCCGCGACATCATCCGGGGGACTATCCGACCGCCTCCCGAAGGGCTGTTCGGAGAGGGAGTACATCCTCGCGGTTGGGAGGTTGTAAATCCTAGTTGTGGGGATCTGCACCGACGATCTCCACCGACTCTTTTTCCGCTGCGCTTCGAGTCGGTACAGATCAGATCAAACCTTGTATGCAGTCTCCATAGTGGTCCTGGGCGTGCTTGCTATACCGAAATTTTTGTTTTCTATCGCGTTCCCCAATAGAGCGCTAGCTTGATATCAGGGTGAAGTCCATCATGAAACTTTTCCTGTCTGCGAGCATCAGTTGCAATGTCTTCTTCAGCATAACGTGACAAGTCTAGAAATTCCCGCTGATAAGCATCTATAGTCTTGTTGCCTTGGGTGAGGTTGCGAAACTCTCATTTCTTCCTGTCCATGATTCCCTGAGGAATGAAGTGAGCACAGAAGGCAACTTGGAAATCCGGCCAAGTGATGACCGTTCCAGCAGGTAGGGTACGCCTGTGGCTATCCCACCATTAAGCAGCGGGGCCCCTCAGATAGTATGCCGCGAAGGTGACATAGTTGGCAGGGGCTACATCAGCATACTCTAGCTCGAAAGCGATGTCTCGGAGCCAGTCATCAGCATCTAGTGGCTGAGTTGAGCTGCGGTAGACGACAGGGTTGAGGCGCGCAAAGTCTTGCAGAGTTACTGGGGCTGGCTGCTGATTCATATTTGGGCGAGGAAACTGAGCCATCATCCTTCCATGAACTGGCGATTCAGCTCAAACTGTTGCATCATTCCAGCCACGAATTCGGGCGGTGGTGGGGTGTTGCCACCACGGCCACGACCACCTAGTCTAACCATCCTGCTAACATGTAACAAGGGTAGTTCAGTATTGAGCATATGCAAAGACAAAGAATTATTCACTATCTAACATGTAGAATGAACGAGGTTCGACGGGTACCACATAGTAGTGAGCAAGACAGAGTGTGTACCATTCAAAATACTATTCTAAGAAATAACTATGGCTTATCCAACTTTGGGGTGAATGTGGTCACGGGATCCTAATGTTAGAGTTAGTTAATTTGTTTAACCCGAATAGAAGAGAGTTCAGAGTCCTAGAGTATAGACGAGGAGTAAAAGATCCTAATACCACCCAATGGCGACGTGGACCCGTAAGCCACACAACCATGTTAGTAAAACAATTTTTCAAAGACTAGACTCAACTTCGACCAAGGAGTTGGAAAGGGGGGGTTCCTACAGGCAGTCGGCTCTGATACCAACTTGTGACGCCCCCGATTTGAACGTACACTAATCATGCATGCAAATGTGTACGACCAAGATCAGGGACTCACTGGAAGATATCACAACACAACTCTAGACACAAATTAAATAATACAAGCTTTATATTACAAGCCAAGGGCCTCGAGGGCTCGAATACGCAAGAGTCAGCGGAAGCAACAATAACTGAGTACAGACATAAGTTAAACAAGTTTGCCTTAAGAAGGCTAGCACAAAAGCAAAACAATCGAAAAGGCAAGGCCTCCTGCCTGGGATCCTCCTAACTACTCCTGGTCGTCGGCGGCCGTCACGTAGTAGTAGGCACCCTCGAGGTAGTAGCAGTCGTCAGCGGTGGCATCTGGCTCCTGGGCTCCATCATCTGGTTGCAACAACCAGAAAGAAGGGGGAAAAGGGGTAGCAAAGCAACCGTGAGTACTCATCCAAAGTACTCGCAAGCAAGGATCTATACTACTTATGCATCGGTATCAATGAAAGGGGGTAGTATATGTGGACTAAACTGCAGAATGCCAGAATAAGAGGGGGAGAAGCTAGTCCTATCGAAGACTAGCATCTTCTGGAAACCATCATCTTGCAGCAACAGGAGGGAGTAGAGTAGTATAACATAAGTCATATTTATATTGTTGTAACAACGCTCCGGGATCCTTTCTCGACTCCGGAAGCAACATATCCAAATCATGCCTCAGCATCCAGTTCTAGTTGTATCGATCGGGATACAACTCCAAGTGTCCATTACCGTAGGACAGGCTATCGATAGATGTTTTCTTCCCTGCAGGGGTGCACCAACTTACCCAACATGCTCTCTTAACTCCGGCTGGATGTTGGAAATATGCCCTAGATGCAGTAATAAAAGGATTATTATTATATTTCCTTGTTCATGATAATTGTCTATTATCCATGCTTGAATTGTATTGTACGGAAACAGCGATACATGTGTGAATACATAGACCACAACGTGTCCCTGGTAAGCCTCTAGTTACTAGCTCGTTGATCAACAGATGGTCACGGTTTCCTGACCATGGACATTGGATGTCATTGATAACGGAATCACATCATTACGAGAATGATGTGATGGACAAGACCCAAACCTAAGCCTAGCACGAGATCGTGTAGTTCGTAATGCTTAAGCTTTTCCAGTGTCAAGTATCTGTTCCTTAGACCATGAGGTTGTGCAACTCCCGGATACCGTAGGAATACTTTGAGTGTGCCAAACGTCACAACGTAACTGGGTGACTATAAAGGTACGCAACGGGTATCTCCAAAAGTGTCTGTTGAGTTGGTACGAACTGAGACTGGGATTTGTCACTCCGTATGACGGAGAGGTATCTCTGGGCCCACTCGGTAAGACATCATCATCATGAGCTCAAAGTGACTAAGGAGTTAGTCACGGGATGATGGATTACGGAACGAGTAAAGAGACTTGCCATGACGAGATTGAACAAGGTATCGGTATATCGACGATCGAATCTCGGGCAAGTACCGTACCGATAGACAAAAGGAATTACATACGGGATTAAGTGAATCCTTGACACAGTGGTTCATCTGATGAGATCATCGAGGAACGCGTGGGAACCAACATGGGTATCCAGATCCCGATGTTGGTTATTGACCGGAGAGTCGTCTCGGTCGTGTCTACGTGTCTCCCGAACCCGTAGGGTCTACACACTTAAGGTTCGGTGACGCTAGGGTTATGGAGATATATGCACACAGAAACCTGAATGTTGTTCGGAGTCTCGGATGAGATCTCGGACGTCACGAGGAGTTCCGGAATGGTCCGGAGGTAAAGAATGATATATAGGAAGTCCAGTTTCGGCCATCGGGAGAGTTCCGGGGGTCACCGGTAGTGTACCGGGACCACCGGAAGGGTCCCGGGGGTCCACCGGGTGGGGCCACCCATCCCGGAGGGCCCCGTGGGCCGTAGGGTGAGGGGGACCAGCCCCTAGTGGGCTGGCGCATGATACGTCCAAAACATATCTATAATTTATGCTTGCTCCATGCCTCTTTTGGGTGATATTGCTATGATATTTATACACTTCCATACACTTTTGATCATATTTGGACTAACCTATTAACTCAGTGCACCCCGGTGCCAGTTTCTGTTTTCGGCTGTTTTTGTATTTCAGGTTTTCACGTTACGGGAACTGCCAGGAAAAATCCAGAAAAATTATATAAAAAATCAGCGTTCCAGAACCTACCTTGCGCCCGAAGTACAGCCGGGGGGGCCACCAGGGCTCCAGGCGCCCTGCCCCCCCCCCCTGGGCTGCGCCGGGGGGGGGGCGCCTGGGCCCCCCGAGGCTTCCCCGATGCCCCCCTTTGGCATATATTTAAAGCGTCTCTTGAAACCCTCGAAACAGGAACACTTTTTGCGATCCCATCTCTGTTCCGCCGCCGCCGCCGCTTCCAAGATCGGGAGCACCAGGAGAACTCTTCTCGGCACCCTGCCGGAGGGGAGGATCACCACCGGGAGCTTCTCCACCACCATGGACGCCTCCCAGATGAGTTGTGAGTAGTCTCCCTTGGACCATGGGTCCATGGCCAGTAGCTATGTGATGTTCTCCTCCCGTTCTTGTGCTTCACTAATTAGTCCTCGTGAGCTGCCCTACATGATCGAGGCACATATGTAATCCTTATGCTGTTGCTATGATGAGTTTGCTGGGATCCGATGGATTATGAGATTATGTTCAGATTGTGTTTGAGTAATATATTTGATCTACCTCTTTTATATTTATGTTCGTAAGTAATTCTTGCATGTTCTCCGTTGTTATTTATTGCTTTGGCCAAGTAGTAGGTAGTGACTCCAAGAGGGAACGTTATGCTTGATTGTGGGTTCATGCCCCTCGATGACTAGTTTGAGTGACAGAAACATGAGTCTAGGGGATGTGCTGTTGCCACAAGGGGGAAAACAACGGTGCTTGTGCCCGCGGGTGCAAGGATTGTTTACTTTACGCAAAGTTCTTTTAATGCAGTTGTCTGTTGCATTGAGTTTACACTATGGGTGGGACTCGCAACTTAATACCAGCGAGATGTTCTGGATAGATATCTCAAGGTGGATGATTAGTAGTAGATATTGATGGATTTCGGTCTACTTACTTTGGCGTACCACCCATGCTTTGAACCTCAACCTTTCTTGCAATGTAGTCAGCATTGGTTTGCGCACATGGTCCTGTCAATTGCCCAGCTGTAATTCGTTTACCTCACATAGCTATTTTATCGTCTTTTGGGAGAGAGACATCACTAGTGAACATCATGAGACTCCGGTCCATATTACCATCATTGATCACATCCGCTATTTACTTTTCCGCTATTTACTTACTATTGCAATTATACCTATCACTATTATCACTTGCGTTTGATCCTTTGTAAACTACAAGGCCGGAGGGATTGACAACCTCTTTGTACTCGTTGGGAGCAAAGTTATTTGTATCTGTGTGCAGGTCCATGTTGATTGCTAATATCCGGCGCCGTTAGCAGTTGACACCTTCTTGTTGAAACTGGGAGTCTCTGGGAAATCGATCCTTGGTATTACCAAGGGAAAACTTCTGCTACATTGCATCTCAAACCTTCCACTTGGGGTAACCAACGAGGGGTGAGAAGCCACCTAGCAAAGCAATTTCTGGCGCCGTTGCCGGGGACTCCACTCTTCAGGATAGGGGAGTTGCACGCTATCTTTTACCTTTGCTTTTAGTCTTGTTAGTTTACTTTTCAGTTTTTGCTTTAATACCTTTTTATTGAAAATCACAAAAATAGTTATCTTGCTTGCTTGCTACTATGGGTTCCACCGAGAACACCAAGTTGTGTGACTTCACTAGTCACAACAACGATGACTTTATCAGCACACCTATCACTACACCTGCCACTTCAGCACCTTCATATGAAATTAAACCTGCTTTACTGAACTTAGTCATGAAAGATCAATTCTCCGGTGCTGGAGATGATGTTGCTTTACACTTGAACAACTTTGTTGAACTTTGTGATATGCAAAAGTACCAAGAAATAGATGGTAATATTGTTAAGCTTAAGCTTTTTCCTTTCTCCTTGAGAGGAGGAGCTAAAATTTGGTTTCAGTCTTTGCCTAGAAATAGCATAGATTCATGGGACAAGTGCAAAGATGCTTTTATCGGAAAATACTATCCACCTGCTAAAATTATCCAACTGAGAAGTAACATAATGAATTTTAAACAATTGGATAATGAACACGTTGCCCAAGCTTGGGAATGTATGAAATCTTTTATCAAGAACTGCCCTACTCACGGTTTGTCTACTTGGATGGTTATCCAAACTTTTTATGCAGGCTTGAACTTTACCTCGCGGAACTTGTTAGATTCGGCAGCGGGAGGAACTTTTATGTCAACTACACTTGGTGCTGCCACGAAGCTTCTCGATGAGATGATGACCAACTATTCCCAATGGCACACCGAACGCGCTCCAACAGGTAGGAAGGTAAACTCTGTCGAGGAGATTTCCTCCCTTAATGAAATAGTTGACTTGATCATGTCTCTACTTTCGAAGCAATCCTCTGTTGATCCTCGTGATGTTCCTTTAAATTCTTTGATTGCTCAAGAACAAGTAGATGTGAACTTTATCTCTAGAAATTTTTTTAACAACAATGCTTATAGGAGTAATTTTGGTAGCAATCCTAGACCGTTCCCCTCTAATTCTTATGGGAACAACAATGCTTATCCTAGCACCAGGAACTCCACTACTGAACTAGAGATTATGCTTAAAGATTTCATCACTACCCAAAAAGCCTTTAATAAGAGTGTAGAAGAAAAACTACATAAACTAGGTGATCTCTCTTCAAAGGTAGACAATTTAGCCAATGAGGTAGAATTGCTTAAAATTAGAACTTCTCCTCTTGAGAAGAGGAAGGTCACTCCTATTAATGCTACTCAAGTGCAAATTAATGAAAATATTAGGATGATGGCTAAACTTAAAGAGAGATGGGCTAGAGAAAGGGAGGAAGAAGATAGAATTAAGAGCCTTCCTACCCACCACACTGTTGCTACTATCCAAGTTGTTGAGGATATCCAAACTCTTAGCACCCAATGTACTCCTGGTCCCATTGGACCTATTAATGGTGATGCTATGACTATAGAAACTACCAAACATGTGAACCTAAAGGACACCACTACCACTTTACTTGATGCTAGTGACCTTGATTTTGATAGTTGCACTCTACCGAAGTTATTGATTTCCTTCACAAGATGTCTAGAGACCCCCGCACTAGCACGCTTAACCTTGCCTTCACTGAGCATATCACTAATGCTCTCATCAAAGCTAGGGAGGAGAAACTTAGAGTAGAAGCCTCCATACCTAGAAAGCTAGAAGATGGTTGGGATCCTATGATAAAAATTAAATTGAATGACTTCTCTTGCTATGCATTATGTGATGTTGGAGCTAATACCTCTATTATGCCCAAAAGAATATATGATATGCTTAAATTGAAACCTTATGATTCTTGTTCTTTTGGTGTTCGTCTCGTTGATTCTTCCATAAAGAAACCTTTGGGGAGGATCGACGATGTTCTTATCGTTGTCAATGATAATTATGTTCCCGTTGAATTTACTATTATGGATATTGAATGTGATCCTTCTTGTCCAATTATTTTGGGACGTCCCTTTTTACGCACCGTTGGTGCTATCATTGACATGAAAGAGGGTAATATAAAATTTCAGTTTCCTCTCAAGAAAGGGATGGAACACTTCCCTCGAAAGAAGATCAAGTTACCTTTTGAGTCCGTTGTACGGGCTAGCTATTCTTTTACTCTTGATAAAACTTGATCTATATGCATTATGCCTAGCTTAAAGGCATAAAAGAAAGCGCTTTTGGGAGGCAGCCCACATGAATAAATTTATTTTGCTTTTGTTGTGTCTTGATGTTTTTTACTACTGTAGCATCATCATTGTATCTTTGCTTTTCATATTTGTGCCAAGTATAGCCTCTGATTGCTAGAAAGTTCAAAAGTTGTGAGGTGCTGTCCAGGAAACAGATTCTGTCCTTGGATAGAAAAATTCGTATAAAATCACCAGATCATCTTTTTGGTCTGAATTTGTTCGACAGCGTTCTCTATATAATTGTCTTTCGTGCGTCTGTTCTGAGTTTTTTTATTAGAGTTGCAGAAGTGCCCCGAACAAATCAATTACTACCTGCTGTTCTGTTTTTCACAGATTCTGTCCTGTTTTGCTTTTCCTTCATTTTGCAAACCAAGAGCTTGCTTTTTCTTTGCAAAAAACCTTTTGGTAATCTTGAGAAACAGTAGACCTTCAAGAATATCTTTATTTCCAGCAAGGTATAATTATTTTATTATGGGTACTAACCTCGCTAATCAGATTATGATGAGTTATGTATGAAGGGAGTTTTCAAGTGTGTGAGGGAAGATGATAAAAAGATTCAGGAGTGTCAAGCGCTCAAGCTTGGGGATGCCCCCATGCACCCCCAAGAAATATTCAAGGAGACTCAAGCGTCTAAGCTTGGGGATGCCCCCGTGCATCCCCTTCTCCATCAACATTATCAGTTCGTCTTTCGTTCCACTATATTTTAATCACTTCATGTGTTATGTGCTATGCTTGGAGCGTCTTGCTTTTAGTTTTTTTTAGTTTTTCATAACGAGTCGGAACTCAGCTTTCTTTATGTGGGAGAGAAACACGCTCCACTTCTACCTAGAACATAACATAGAATTTTCATGTCTATCCTTGTTGTGTGTGTTCTTTGTCTTTTAATAGCTACTATCATGCTCTGCTCTTAGTATTCATGCTTATCTTTTCAAAGAGCTTTTGTCTAGTTGGTTGCTTGAACTCTCTTTAATTATCATGCTTATCTTATTAAGAGAGTTTGCTTCCGTTGCATTGGTTAATATGTCTATGATAAAGATGCTACGTGCATAATGGCGCTTAGTAGTTCAGGTTTTCTTATGGTTAGTCTCAAATAGCTGGAGGGTTCCCAATGTGTTATTGGAGTACCAACATGATTTGTTTGCTAATGATGTGGTATGGTTTAGTAATATCTTCCCTCAAGAATTTATTTTGATTGACTTGGCGTATGCTCACGCATATTTAAGACTGTAAAGAAAGTCTGTCAAGCCTTGATGATCTTTTGTTTCTGAGTAGCGATATAACTACCATGCCTGATTCAATGTTGCTTTGTCGCTCTGCATGATTATGACCTTCATTGCTCTCTTAGTTGGTCGCTCCCAGTCTTTTGCTAACCTCCACCTGTACTAAGCGGACTGACTGCTTGTGCATCCACATCCTTTTAAACCAGTTATGCCATATGAGTCCACCATACCTACCTATATGTGGTATTTCACCGCCACTCCAAGTAAATTTACATGTGCTACCTTTAAAACCTTCAGTTGCAATACATAGCTCATGGGAAAGTAGCTTAAAAACTATTGTGGTAAAGAATATGTTGCTTATGTATCTTATTTTCTTATAAGTTGCTTGTTGAGCGGTAACCATGTTTCTGGGGACGCCATCAACTGTTACACTTTTGTTGAATATCATGTGAGTTGCTACGCATGCTCGTCTTGTCTAAAGTAAGGATGATTTGCCATGAGTTGAATGTTTGAGTATGCATATTGTTAGAGAAGAACATTGGGCCGCCAACCAAAGCCATGTATCATGGTGGAAGTTTTAGCTTGGACATTAACCCTCAATCTCTTATAAGAATATGCTTAAGCATTTAAGAGGAGTCCATTATCTATTTTCTATGTTGTCCCGGTATGGATGTCCTCAAGTTGAGATCTATCAAAAACGAGAAATCAAATGCGATCTATCTCCTTGGACCTTTGTACAGGTGACATAGAGGTACCCCTTTGTGACACTTGGTTGAAACATATGTAATGCAATGACAATCCATGGAAATCCGAGCTAATTAGGACAAGGTGCGAGCACTATTGGTATTCGATGCATGAGGCTTGCAACTTATAGGATGTCTTATGCATAGCACATATGAAGTACTACTACCGTTGACAAAATTGTTTCTATGTTTTCAAAATAAAAAGCTCTAGCACATGAGTAATCCCTGCTTCCCTCTGCGAAGGGCCATTCTTTTACTTTTATGTTGAGTCTCCACCTTCTTTTAAAAAGCACCAACTACTGAGAGCATGATTGTCATTCTGAGTGTAATGTGCATTGTCCCAAAGTAGCATTGTCTTTTGCATGATTGTGATATCGTTTATTTTGAAATCATTGTATCTAGTCATCACTTAAATCTTGAAGGTGCCCCTGCATTTATGTTATGCTTCATTAAAGGGGGCAAGCTAGATATCACTTTATCATACTTGCACATCATATTCATTACAAATCTATTTGATGTTTCAGTATCATATTGTAAACTTTCAGTTCTTTGTGATTTTCTCATGAGGCAACTTAATTACTATAGATTCATTGTCTCAGTAAGCTTTTGTCATATGACTATGAAAAAGTCCTATATGGTTAATAGCATGTCACCACAGAAATTATTCTTGTTATCATTTACCTACTCGAGGACGAGCAGGAATTAAGCTTGGGGATGTTGATACGTCCAAAACGTATCTATAATTTCTGCTTGCTCCATGCCTCTTTTGGGTGATATTGCTATGATATTTATACACTTCCATACACTTTTGATCATATTTGGACTAACCTATTAACTCAGTGCACCCCAGTGCCAGTTTCTGTTTTCGGCTGTTTTTGTATTTCAGGTTTTCACGTTACGGGAACTGCCAGGAAAAATCCAGAAAAATTATATAAAAAATCAGCGTTCCAGAACCTACCTTGCGCCCGAAGTACAGCCGGGGGGGGCACCAGGGCTCCAGGCGCCCTGGCGCCCCCCCCCCTGGGCCGCGCCGGGGGGTGCCTGGGCCCCCCGAGGCTTCCCCGATGCCCCCCTTTGGCATATATTTAAAGCGTCTCCTGAAACCCTCGAAACAGGAACACTTTTCGCGATCCCATCTCTGTTCCGCCGCCGCCGCCGCTTCCAAGATCGGGAGCACCAGGAGAACTCTTCTCGGCACCCTGCCGGAGGGGAGGATCACCACCGGGAGCTTCTCCACCACCATGGACGCCCCCCGGATGAGTTGTGAGTAGTCTCCCTTGGACCATGGGTCCATGACCAGTAGCTATGTGATGTTCTCCTCCCGTTCTTGTGCTTCACTAATTAGTCCTCGTGAGCTGCCCTACATGATCGAGGCACATATGTAATCCTTATGCTGTTGCTATGATGAGTTTGCTGGGATCCGATGGATTATGATATTATGTTCAGATTGTGTTTGAGTAATATATTTGATCTACCTCTTTTATATTTATGTTCGTAAGTAATTCTTGCATGTTCTCCGTTGTTATTTATTGCTTTGGCCAAGTAGTAGGTAGTGACTCCAAGAGGGAACGTTATGCTTGATTGTGGGTTCATGCCCCTCGATGACTAGTTTGAGTGACAGAAACATGAGTCTAGGGGATGTGTTGTTGCCACAAGGGGGAAAACAACGGTGCTTGTGCCGGCGGGTGCAAGGATTGTTTACTTTACGCAAAGTTCTTTTAATGCAGTTGTCTGTTGCATTGAGTTTACACTATGGGTGGGACTCGCAACTTAATACCAGCGAGATGTTCTGGATAGATATCTCAAGGTGGATGATTAGTAGTAGATATTGATGGATTTCGGTCTACTTACTTTGGCGTACCGCCCATGCTTTGAACCTTAACCTTTCTTGCAATGTAGTCAGCATTGGTTTGCGCACATGGTCCTGTCAATTGCCCAGCTGTAATTCGTTTACCTCACATAGCTGTTTTATCGTCTTTTGGGAGAGAGACATCACTAGTGAACATCATGAGACTCCGGTCCATATTACCATCATTGATCACATCCGCTATTTACTTTTCCGCTATTTACTTACTATTGCAATTATACCTATCACTATTATCACTTGCGTTTGATCCTTTGTAAACTACAAGGCCGGAGGGATTGACAACCTCTCTGTACTCGTTGGGAGCAAAGTTATTTGTATCTGTGTGCAGGTTCACGTTGATTGCTAATATCCGGCGTCGTTAGCAGTTGACACCTTCTTGTTGAAACTGGGAGTCTCTGGGAAATCGATCCTTGGTATTACCAAGGGAAAACTTCTGTTACACTGCATCTCAAACCTTCCACTTGGGGTAACCAACGAGGGGTGAGAAGCCACCTAGCAGCGCACCCCCCATGGGCCTCCCCCCATGCGCCTAGGGTTGAAACCCTAGGGGTGGGGGCGCCCCCCTTAGGCTTGGGGGGCAAGCCACCCCCTTGGCCGTCGCCCCCCTTAGGAGATTGGATCTCCTAGGGACGGCGCCCCCCTGGCCCCCTATATATAGTGGGGGGAGAGAGGGCAGCCGCACCTCAGCCCCTGGCGCCTCCCCCC
>LR738709.1:672713869-672727159 GCA_902687465.1 Secale cereale
CCCCCCGTTACATCTCCAACTCCTCCCGCAGGGTCTCGGCGAAGCCCTGCAGCTTTTCCCGTTGCATCCACCACCACGCCGTCGTGCTGCTGGATCTCCATCAACCTCTCCTCCCCCCTTGCTGGATCAAGAAGGAGGAGACATCGCTGTACCGTACGTGTGTTGAACGCGGAGGTGCCGTCCGTTCGGCGCTGGGATCATCGGTGACGAGGATCACGACGAGTACGACTCCATCATCCACGTTCCCTCGAACGCTTCCGCTCGCGATCTACAAAGGGTATGTAGATGCACTCCTTTATGCTCGTTGCTACATGAACTCCTTAGATTGATCTTGGTGAAGCGTAGAAATTTTTTGAATTCTGCTACGTTCCCCTACACTGGACACACCATTAGGTCATGCCCGTCCTCGGCCAAACATTACGCCGCAACCCGACCTAGGCTTAATAGAGAGGTCAGCACACCGGATTAAACCTATGCCCCCAGGGGTCTTGGGACATCGCCCCGGGAACTCCTGCATGTTGCGTTGGCGGCCGGTGAGCAGGTGCTTATGCAGTCCAACCTGGCGCGCGCCGCTCAGTCGCATGACGTCTAATAAGCTTCGGCTGATGCATACGGCGCAGAACGCCCATACTGTGCCCACGTGATGGTTAGTGCTATCAGACCAGAGGCCCCTCGGATCAAATATCCAAACCGTTTAGTGTCTTGGGAACGCGCGGTAACGAGCAGAGACTCGCGATCATGTGACCCCATTGCCCCGTCTCGAGGACTTGCAGCAAGGGTTAAGAATGCCCGGTCACGCCTCGTAATTATCTCGCGGGCACCTTCTAGGTCAACCCGACTAGACATCACTCGCAATTAAGCTCGCGCGGGTACCCCTCAGGGCTGACCCGTCTTTAGTAACATGGTTCGGTGTAAAGTCATAGTAACCATAGTAACCGTGTGTCTAATACCAAAGGGAACCCTGAGGAATCACCCTCAGTGGAATTCCACATGATGTTATCATCAAGGTGAATGAAGGGGGAATCACCCTCGAGGTTCACTCTTGAGGAGTTGCACGACAATGTCGTTCTCGGGAGTGGAGAATGAGGAATCACCCTCGATGACCACAACCGATGAACTAACCTACAAGGTTCACATCAGAAGTGCTGATGAGGTATCACCCTCGGCACTCGAGAGTAACCCAGTAGTGTCGAACAACTAAGGGGAAATGATGTGCGGTGCCGGGGCCTAGTCTTCGATCCCATTGATCGGGTCTTCTGATAATCCAGCGGGGGAAACACGGACAATGTGGGGGTCACTGGTGGATCTTTAACCAGCCTATACTAAGCAGTTTAGTATAAACATGTGAGGTATGAAAGCAGGTATCGACAACAGGCTATGCATCAGAATAGGATCATACAAAAAGCAGTAGCATTTCTAATGCAAAGCATAAGAGAGAAGAGAGTGGGCGATATCGGAATGATCAAAGGGGGTTGGCTTGCCTGGAAGCTCTGCTGCAAAGTAACGGTCCTCGGTGACGTAGTCGATCACAAGGGCATCAGCATCGATCTCGGGGTCTACCCGAGAAAAGAGGGGGGAGAAATACAAGCAATCAAGTGCAACACTAAGCATGACAAGTCGATATGCATAACTAGTGGTGTTCTAACGCGGTACTACACGTTGCAGACGGAGAAGGAAAACACCCGGATGGATTTTTCCGGCGTTTGGTTTATTCTGAACAGATGAAAGAGAGGGGTTGGTTCCATGTTCATCATGCTAGAGGCATATGACAGATGAACGGATTGCATAATTGGATTTGATAGATTTTTCTGAGCAACTTTCATATATAAAACATTTTAATCCGAGTTACAGATTATTTTCTATGATTTTCTAAAATTTTAATAGTTTTATGAAATTATTTGAATTAACAAAAAGGAATATGGCGTCAGCATTGCGTGGTGATGATGTCAGCAGTCAACAGGATTACTGTAGCATCATTACACCGGGGTGTTACACCGCTCGTTGCGTCAAACTGCCGGCGCTTCGCACAGGCGAGCGACCGAGCAGCGACGCAACGGGCCGGCCCATTTAACCGTTCCAACGCTCCCGGTTTGAGGAACCTTCTAGAGGTTCCCAGCTGGGCTTTTCTTAGTTATGGAAAACTTCTAGAAGGTTCCTTGAATTATTATTTTTCTTTATTCTGTATTTCCTATTTTCTTTTTTCTTTTCTTTTTCTCTCATTTTCCTTTTTCTATTTTTTTATTTGTTTCTATTTTCATAATGTTCACGGTTTAACGAAAAATGTTCATAATTTTATAATTTTGTTCGTGAATGTAAAATTTGTTCGTGTTCCAAAATTTCTTCACAATTCAAATATGTTCACGCTCTTCAAAATTTATTCGCAGATTCGAAAATGTTCACAATTTTATAATTATTTTTGGTGAATTTGAAATGTATTCATGTTTTAAAATTTGTTCAAACTTAGAAGAAAAAAATTGTGGTTTCAAAATTTGTTCAGAATTCGAAAAATGTTCACAACATTATAATTTGGTTCACAAATTTGAAATTTGTTCATGTTTCAAATTTTGTTTACAATTCGTAAATGTCCTTCATAGATTTGAAAGATGTTTGCCGTTTTATAATTTTGTTCACGAATTTGAAATTTATTCATGTTTCAACATTTGTTCACAATTCAAAAAATGTTTACAGTTACAAAATTTGAAAAATATTCACAATTTTTTTTCGCGAATTTGAAATTTGTTCATGCTTCATAATTTGTTCACAATTCGAAAAACGTGCGGTTTCAAAATTTATTCACATTTCAAAACATGTTCACGGTTTCATAATTTTTTTTACCTTTACAAATTTTGTTCTGGGATTAAAATATTGTTCCCATATCAAAACATTGTTCATGATTTTCGAAAATATGGCAGTTTTTGAAAAAAAAATGTTCACAGTATTCAAAAGTAGTTGTGTTTCGCAAAACATTCAGTTTTTTTTTAAATGCGTTTGAAATTTCGAAAAAAATTGGATTTGCGCTCGGTAGTTCGTGAAATCAGACTTGAAAAATCGGATTTCACAAAACAACAAAGAAATAGTGAAGCAGCATAAACAACAACGAAAAGGTGAAACCGTTCGAACCACATCATTCCCGCGCTAAGAAATGGAACGCGCACAGTGTAGCCCACTTAGCCCGTGAAGGAGGAGTCCCGTGCCAAAGCGCACTTAGTTCGCGAAATAACTAATTGAGAAGTACTCGTTGCAAAGATCACCTCAAACCCCATGTTGCGACAAGTGGCGCGCTGTATGTGCGCCACTTGTCGCAACCTGGGCGTTTTTCCTTTTTTCATAGATCCGTTTATTCATAACGTTTTATCTCTTAAACCGTGTGTCCAAATCTCGAATCGTTTTCACCGTTGAATTCCTCACGTCGAGATCTTCAAAACTAGATCCCATATTGATAGGTTTGGTCGAACTTTTTTTTTACGAAAAAAAAACCGGACAAAAGAAACCGGGCGAAAAAACCGAACCGGACGCACTGGTTTTTTCCCTTTTCGAAAGAGGCACGGCCGTGACTCTCGCGAAAGCACAACCGTGCCTCTTGCTGAAGCAAAACCGTGACTCTCGCAAAAGAAAAGAAAACACGTTTTTTCCCTATCTGAAAGAGGCACGGCTGTGACTCTCGCGAAAGCACAACCGTGCCTCTTGCGGAAGCAAAACCGTGACTCTCGCGAAAGAAAAAAAAAAGAAAAAACGCGTTTTTTCCTTTCCGAGAGGCACGGCCGTGACTCTCGCGAAAGCACAACCGTGCCTCTCGCGGAAGCAAAACCGCGACTCTCGCGAAAAAAAAAACCAGAAAACACGTTTTCCCCCATTCCGAAAGAGGCACGGCCGTGACTCTCGCGAAAGCACAACCGTGCCTCTCGCGAAAGCAAAACCGTGACTCTCGCGAAAAGCAAAAAAAACAGAAAACTCATTTTTTTTTCTTTCCGAGAGGCACGGTTGTGCTCTCGCGGAAACAAAACCGTGACTCTCGCGAAAAAAAACGTGTTTTCGCACAAAAAAATCGAATTTTTTTTCGTCGAAAAGTTAAGGAAGACAGGTGGATAACCAAACTGTCAAAAAAACCGGGAAAAAACCGTTCAATAAGCAGAAAACGCGTGCCAAAAAATAAAATAAAATAATCCGGAGGGAGCATCCAGAGCGCGACCCGTGGCGAATGGCTGAGAGCGCACCAAGTGGCGCTGATCGCTGCGAGGCTCCCGAAGGAGCGCTCGTTAACTTTTTTTTTTGAGCCAAAAAAAAGGAGCGCTCGTTAACTAGTTGCTTTCCTTAGTTCGGGCGCGCGCTAGAAACAAAGATACGCGTGGGAAAGAAGCCTCGCGGCCCATAAAGGCCCGCAAACGAACTCCCCTATGCGAACTCTCGTCTAGTTGACGCAGAATGCGGCGTATAGGGACTCTCGTGAGGGGGAGCCCCTATGTGCCACATTCTACGGCAAAGAGATGGCCTATCGCACAGGGTGCGTCCCGACTGGGTCGGCCCATTACACTGCCCCGCGAATGCTATGCTAAAAAAATCGCAAAAATGGTAGTTCGCAATTTGCTCACCCTGGGAATCGAACCCTAGAGGCCTGGACTACATTCCCAAGTGTACTCGTTGCTAGCCACTACAACTGAAGAGGACTCGTGAGAAATATGCATCGCGAGGTTTTAAGACTAAATAGCGGTAGCGGACTTAAACCTATTTGAAAAGAATCCAGAACAATATTCCAAAATTTTATTTATTTTACGAAATTACAAAACATTTTTGAAAACCCAAACAATTTTCTGAAATGTCGAACAAAATTTTCAATTTCTGAACTTTTTTCGTAAACATGAACATTTTCCGAATTTTTGAACAAAACTTCCAAATGGGAACAATTTTTAAAATCATGAACATATTTTGAATTTTTAGAACAAATTTCGAAATGAAGAATTTTTTTGAAAATGCCAAGCAAATTTGAAACACAAACAATTTTTTAATACGTGAATTTTTTTTAGAAAACAAGAATATTTTTTGAAATCTGTGAACAATTTCTTTACTTTTTAGTAAACATGATTTTTTTTGAAATTTTGAATGAAATTTAAAAATGGAAACAATTTTTAAAATCATGAATATATTTTGAATTTTTAGAACAAATTTGAAAACGAACAACAATTTTGAAAATCCAAAACAAATTTGAAGCACGAACAATTTTTTAAATACGTGAACAGAATTTAGAAGCCGAGAACATTTTTTGAAATTTGTTAACAATTTTTAAAAATAGCAACATTTTTCTAAATCCCGAACATTATTTAAAATTCTGTAAAAAAGATGACGAGAAAAAGCAAATTCAAGGAACCTTCTAAAAGTTTCCCAAACCAGAAAAAAACTAGCTGGGAACGTTGGAATGGTTAAATGGGCCGGCCCGTTGCTTCGCTGCTCGGTCGCTCGCTTGTGCGAAACGCTGGCAGTTTGACGCAGCGAGCGGCAAATAGGATTTTCCCTCGTGAGGAGCTCGCTCCGCAGGGACCTCTTATACGCCGCTCGTTTCGGCAAGAAGTCGGCACTTCGCACAGGAGCTGCTCACCTGGGCCGGCCCATCTTGCGGGAGCCCAAAAAAGGATTCCATCGCATGGGAATCGAACCCGTCTCATCCTATTGATTTATGCCCTGAGCTAGCCACTATGCCTAGCTAGTTCTTATGCTAAATTGGCAGCGCAAACTTAAAAGAAACTAACAGTAGCGACAAAACTTAAAATATCACTTCACTAAATTAAAACTTAAAAGAAACTAACAGTAGCGACAAAACTTTTCAAAAGCTTCAAATATCAGTTCACAAAACTAAGTACTTTTCTAAATATGGGTCCATTTTTTCAAAAGTTGAAAGAAAATTAATAACCGCACATTTTTCATAAATTAAGTACTTAAAAAAGGGCAATTGTTTTTTGAATTTGCGAGTATTTATTACAAAAGAATTTATTTTAATTATGTACAAAATTAGAAAATCGGAACATGTTTCGAAAACATGATTTTTTTTGGGAAACTCAAACAGTTCTGAAAAAAGGAACACAAATTAAAAAAAGAACATTTTTCGAAATTATGATTTAAAATCCAAAATATTTTTTTGAATCTAGAAAACAATATTTTGAAATCAAGAACAAAATTTGAACATTAACATTTTTTTAAATCTTGAGAACAAATTTGGAAGCACGAACAATTTCTTAAAGCATGATTTGTTTTTAATGTTGTGAACAAATTTTGAAACGGAGAAATGTTTTTGAAAAATATTGAACAAATATGGAAGTGCGAACATTTTTTGAAAACATGAAATAAAAATGAAATCTGGTCCATTATATGAATTTCAAAAGTTTTGAACTTTTTTGTGTAACGAGAACAATTTTTGAATTTTGATAACATTTCTTTGAAAACTGAACATTTTATAGAACACAAACAAAATTTGAATATTTTTTTAGAAAAAAGAGGAGAAAAGAATAAGGAAATGAAATAACAAACCAAAGAAAACATCATGGAAAAAAGAGGAGAAAAGAAAAAGAAACGGAAAAGCAAAAGAAAAGAAAAAAAGAAGAAGAAAATCAACAGAAAAAACGAAAAAAAGAAATAAACCCGAAAAAACAGGTAAACCGGGTCAGGGAAACTTCTAGAAGGTTCCCAAAACTAGAAAAAAAAAACAGTTCGGAATCTCTAGATGGTTCCAAAACCAGAAACGCTGGAAAACGTTAATGGGCCGGCCCATCGTAACGCTCGATCGCCAGCTCTATGCGAAAGGTCCACTGTTCGACGCAGAGAGCGTCAAATAGGATATTCCCGCTCCACAAGCTGGAATCGTGGATTCGACGGAGCTGGGAACAGGCCCTAAGTGTGTCGTACCTGGCCGTGCCGGCCCATCTGGTCAGGTCTGGGTGGGGGCAAAAGAACAATTTCCCAAAGAAAAGGGTTCTGAATCGGTTATGTCAAAGAAGGATGTTTTGGAAATAAATAGACACGGGAAAACTCCAGAAGCTCTGTCCCCGTCCTCTTTCCCCAATCCTCGAATCGCACCGAAGTCCCAAGCCCTAGCCGGCGGAGCCATGGAGGCGGGCGGCGACTCTCAGGCCCGCGACGAGCGCACGCCCCAGACCAGCGACGACGAAGACGAGATCGTCATCTACTGCAGGTTCTCCGAGCCCGAGTCCGACTCCGACGAGCCCCGCCCCAGGCCCGACTACAACAAGCCCATCCCGTTCGTCCGCGCTCGCACGGTGTTCCAGGAGCCGGACGGGGAGATGGAGCAGGTGCTGGAGCGGGCGCACGCGAAGGCCGAGCGCCGCCGCCAGCGTCAGCTGGCCGCCGCGGCGGAGGGGAGGATCGTCAAGCGGCCCAAGATCACCATCCGCCGCGCCTTCGCGGGACCCCAGATCCCCCGTCTCTACGGTCGTATCAAGAAGCGCCTGCCAGATGAATCCAGTGCTCCCTGAATTACTTTTGGATCGTGCCATGTCTAAGTACCTAGCTAGCTCGAATCAAGTGTTTATCCGTATGCATCTATGACTACTATATGTATGAATATGTATCTCGTAAGGGCACACAATGCCGTGGATTCTGTCTTGTCAGAAGTACTCCCTCCGTTCGGAATTACTTGTCGCAAAAATGGATGTATCTAGATGTATTTTAGTTCTAAATACATCCATTTCCGAGACAAGTAATTCCGAACGGAGGGAGTACTACTTATTACTGTGTTCTTAAATTGCTGGCGTCTGTATCAATTCATCTTAATGCTTTTGGGATATCTGTACATTCAAAGTATAGGCATGCCATCAAAATTGCAAATATAATGCACTCTTCTGACTATGGCCATGTGTATTATATCCTCCTGTTTATCATCTTGGTCTATCAATCTCTGTTCTCTCTTGTGGCATCCATATATTATCAGGTAAGCCCACCTTCCCATTCTTTTGCAACATGGGGGAAATACAAGAGTTTTTGTCCATTGCAGTGTCTTGAACTTGCAGATGATTTTGCAGTGACCTTGCATGAGAGCTTAACAATCATCAATTAAAAGGAGGTGAGAAATTTGCATTCTCAGTGAGATAAACTTCTCTTTTATATATATATATATATATATATATATGCTGTTTTTTCTTCTCGGTCTTACTTTATACTCCCTCCGATCCAAAATAAGTGTCGTAGCTTTTGAACTACATATATAGCCGCTTATTCCTATCATCCACTACATGTATTCTGTTCCCAAATGTCCATACTGTGTAACATAGGGAGGTGGCAATCGATGTATGGGTTGGCCCGACGGCCAAGGATGGAGACCTTGTGCCATTCTAATGGACTTCATGGTGAGTAGTGTCCACAATGCATCAGCTTATCATGTGTTGTCTCCTTTGATTGGCATACCTGATCCCGCAACATGATTGTGCATTATGTCAATCATAAACTGAAAATGACAGTGTTGAACTTCATATCAACTGAGCAAACAAGAAACCTTTTATCTGGGTAATGATCTGGGCTTCTTATATCATGGGTTGGAACTTGGCCGACTGTACTTTTTCAATAAACGGCAGCAGAATTCTTCAGGGGTTGGATGTGTTCATCAATCAAACCCTGATTTTTATGAGACAATGAACAAGTACAAGGGCTGGAAGGGCTTTTCCATTGCCCGCTCAGCTCGTGCACACCAAACAAATGGGGCGCAAATATGGTGGACATACCTTTTACTCATGGAATGAATCCGTTGTAAAGTTTAATTAATATTTTTTCATATACAATTTGCCTTTTGTGGAGGATCTATCACTTCTAATTGTCTGTTGTCCACTAGCATAGTAGCATAAGCAGCAAGGTAAATTTAGGCTACCAACATTTCAATGTGTTTTGTTTTTTGAGCATTTTGCATATAGCACCTGCATTTCGATTTTCGAAGGTTGGACTGATGTTGTGCAAGTGAACTAATTTCTCTTGTTACATTTACCGCAGAAATGTAAATACTAGGTATGAGCAGAGAGAGAAAAAGTCACTGATTTGGGGAAAATTATTAATGTGAAAACACGAAACACTAGAAGAGGCAAATATAGGACACCGGTGTAAGCAATTCCGTTGCCATTGCAACGCGGGGCTAAACTTGACCTGTGTTGAACCTACAGTGCCTAGAGGTGTTTCTTGTTCATGGAGAGAGATGCGGTGGAGACACCACCAATATGGAAGCGGCCAAAGATCACCATCAGCTGCGCCAACGCCGGGGCTCCGCGCCTCAAGGGACCCCAGATCCCCCGTCTCTTTCGTCCTATCAAGAAGTACTTGCCAGATGAATCCAGTGCTCTCTCAATTACTTTCAGACGTGCGATGTCTTGCATTAAAAAGACCGACACCTAGCTTAATCAGGATTTAGGTAGCTACCTTTGAAGGACAGGCGTAGCTGCCGATTCAGCGTTTATCAGTAAGTTATTGTTGTTGGGTGATGATTTTTAGACGTGCGATCTGAATTACTTTCAGACGTGCGATGTCTTGCATTAAAAAGACCGACACCTAGCTTAATCAGGATTTAGGTACCTACCTTTGAAGGACAGGCGTAGCTGCCGATTCAGCGTTTATCAATAAGTTATTGTTGTTGGGTGATGATTTTTACCCAAGTTCAGCCCCCGTGATGGTAGTAACCATCATAATTATGCTTGTCTATAATTATAGATATCAACGTGTGTAATATGGGGATCGGGCGACATTTAAACTTAGTCACTGGAGATATTTGGTGGTCGATCTTGATGGAATGTCCAAGGTAGTATCTAACCTAGGTCTAAAGCTACGTTGCGGTCTTCGGCGTCTTCAATGTTGAAGGAGAAGTTGCGCTCACCCACCCACATTTGGTCTCGATGCCCAAGGATTTAGAGCATCTACAGCTGCATTAGAGTTTCTTCAAATGTCTGATGATCACCGTTGCTATTGACATTGTTGTTGCCAATTTTTTTTTAAGTGCTTAATTTATTTTGCTAGGATTTTTTTGACATGAAATTATTTTGTTAGGATTTGGCATAAAGAGAGGATTTGACGAAATTACATAAATTAAAAGGTACCCCTTACAAAGGTTATCCCACCTACTCTGTTGGTGACAAGTGGCACACCACATGTGCATCATTTGTCGCAACCAGAGTCTTGGTGTTTTTTCTCACCCCGTTTGTTAGGACGAGAGATTGGTTGTTTGTGTTTTTCTCATAGATTCATTTTCTTAAAAAAAAATCTCTTAAATCGTGCATCCAAATCATGAACAGTTTACACTATTGCATTTCTCGCATCAAAATCTTTAAAACTAGATCATATGTTAATAGGTTTCGACAAACCAATTTTAGTCAAATGTGTGCTCCCAACTAGTAGTAACTTTGCTTTCAGTGTGAACTAACTGTGCCCGCAACTAGGACTAACTTGTGCTTCCACGAGAAGAAACACAACTTTATTCCCACGAAAAAGCACACATGTGCTCCTCGCGGGAGTGCTCCCGTGGGTTAAAGCACAACTGTGTTCCCAACATAAAGGAAACTATGCTTCGTGAGGAAACACAACTATGCTCCCGTGCGGAGCATACTTGTGCTCCCATGGGGATGAAACACAATGATGCTTCAGGCAGAAGCACATTTTTGTTTCACAACACAACATGTCGACACTTCTAACAGACAAAAACATGGAGAAACAAAAAAGAAATAAATAAAAAGACTGAAAGCAAAGGAAAAAAGCACCCCTGATTGGGGGGGGGGGGGGGCGTTTTAGCGTGCAACATGTGTCGGCGATAGGATACAGCACCTAAAGCCACCGGAGCGCTTTCGTGCGTAGAGAGTGACCCCGCAGGTGTACCCCAAATTTTTAAAAAGTGGTACCCAATTTTTCTTACAACAATAGAACTTTATTCATCAGATGTCAAATTATTATTTACGAGCATAGATGAAAAAGGGAACCCAATATTAATTGCTCCTAGGGTATGACGATTGCCATCGCCAAGTGACTATCGAACGTGAGCACCTAATCAGGGTCAGGGGCGTCCTTGGAAGGCTCCTGAAACCGACGTTTTGGTGGACTGTGAGGACCAATGCACCAGAGCAGCAATCATCGCCGATGAAGAGACTTGTAGATCGGAAAGATCAAACCTGGAACCACATGAGCGAAGATGAACAAAAACTGGATCCAAATAGACCCATTGAAGACCAGCACCGACCGAATCCCATGAGATCTGATAGAGACACACCTCCACACATCCTTCAACAATGCTATTCGCACCGTCGGGGCAGAGATAGGACGTGGAAGACATTATTGCTACCGATAGACATCGCCGCCGCCACACAGCCCCAACCAAGATGTTCAACCTGAAAAAAACGAGAACGGGGTCCCTTCCACCAGCGGGGGCTGATATCCTCCGCACCTCCACAGGCCAAATGCCATAGGAGACAGGGCGGATCCGCGGCGGCGCCGACCGGAGGAGGAAGGAAACTTACTTCTAGTTGAGAGCACATATTTGCTTAAAAATGTTTATCAAAATTTATCAACATAAGATCTAGTTTAAAAAATCTCAACGTGAGAAACACAACGATGAAAACGGTTCGTAATTTAGACACACGGTTCAAAAGATAAAACATTTCAAAAAAAAAATCTACGAATTAAAACACAAACAAAATCACCGTGCCTCTCGTGCCTGGGTAGAAATCCCACCAAAAAAAAAATCCTCCGAAGGGGTACCAAAAAAATCAAATCGAAAAAGATTAAAGAAAATAACGAAAACGAAAAAACCGAAACATATAAAAACACACAGAGAAAAAACCGTAAGAAAACCAACTCCCGTACGAAAGAAACACGAAGGAAGGAACGGACGCGCACGCTGTCTCCTGGACCGCCTCATTCCCCCCAGGGCCCAGGCTTTCAGACGACAACCCACCTTTGTCAGGCCCACAGATGAATGAGGCACTCCTGAATGGGCCAAATAAGTGGATTAGACGAGAGAAGCCAGCCCAAGAGGCCCCCGAACACCCTCCGGCTCCACCCGACCAAAAAAACCCGACCACCGCGGCGTCGCTCCCCTCCGTCGGCCGCCACCCTCTCCGCCGGTCCCCTGCCTTCGTCCCCACTCCGTCCGCGAGCCCGACAGGCTACGCCGGCGGCCAAGCCCCAGCGCCCCCGCCCTATCAAACAACCCCTCTAACTTCGCCTCCCAGATGGTCTCCACCCCCACCCCCACCCCCACTGCGGTGGCGGCGGCGGCGGCGCCCGAGTCACCTTCCACCATCACGGACGGCGCCGTCAGCGGCACACTCCCGGGGGCCGAGGCCTTCGCCGTGCACTACCCCGGATACCCCTCCTCCCCCGCTCGCGCCACCCATACCCTCGGCGGCCTCCCCGCCATCGCCAAGGTACGCACACCTAGAACCCTCACCCCTCTCGCTTCCATCAGGCAGCGCAAGCGGAGTGACCCACTTCCGCCTGTTCTCTGATCCCCCGCAGGTCCGGGGTTCCGACCCCGGCTCCCGCCTCGAGCTCCGCTTCCGCCCGGAGGACCCCGACTGCCACCCGACCTTCGGCGAGCCCCGCGCCTCCACCGGCCTGCTCCTCCGCCTCTCAAGGCCCAAGGGAGGCTCTGCGCCACCGCGTGCCGAGGTGGTGGCGCGCGTCCGGACCGCCTACCATTTCGAAGGTGAGCGTTTGACCACAACCTGTTCGATGAAATGCCTTGGTCTTTATTACGGCTATCATGTTCCAAGGCTGGCTTCTTTTGACCAGTTGAAACAACTTTACCTACTAGCTAGTAGATTATGATATGGTATATGGTGCTTACCAGTATGATACACTATGTTGGACTATGGATGTTACAAATATAAGACTTTATTTGGAGGCAACGATGTGTTTGAATACAGGATTTTCTACACGCAAATTTGCTCATACACAAGGTTTATGCAGGCATGGCAGATTTTCAGCATGTCGTCCCAGTTCATGCTGCTCAAGTGAGAAAAAGAAAACGGTTAGATTGTCCCAGTGTTAAAGATGATTTAGGCACTGGTAGGATACCTTCAGACTTTCTCTACTTTGATGATGCAATGGCTTAATGTTGCCATTTCTGATCACTCCTTTCCCCTTCTGTATGGCAGATAAGGCAGGAGGTCTAGACACGGATGATGGAGATGTCATGATGTTGGTACCACCACTCTTCGCAATAAAGGATAATCCAACAAACATAGCGTAAGTGCTCCCAGTTTCACAGTTTACAATGACGTTGAATTTGGGTGGGTGGGGTGTGTGTGTGTGATGGTGGTGGTT
>LR738709.1:672727190-672760160 GCA_902687465.1 Secale cereale
GTGGAGGGGGCTTAATTCAGATTTTTCTTATTTGCATTTTTCTTGAATTCGTGATTACTTTCCAGAAGTTTAAAATAAAACGTTGGTCCTAAAATTTTGCTAATAACCTGAGTCAAAATACAAAACTACATGTATGAGTGTGTTTCATGCACATATTCTTATAATGCAACATGTGGGAGTATTTATCAGTATCTGATTTGCTGCTGGTACCTCAAATATCTGCTGGATATATATAAAAAATCATGAATATATCTGTGGCTTGAAATATTTGAAGTCAATGCTAACCTAAACAAGCTTTGTAAATTTGTCGTGTTCATCTTCTAGTTGAACAACTCATTGCTGAAACATACCAATTGAGGGATGTCCTTTTTTTTCTTCTTCTCAAATCTTCTCCAGTGATGAGTCTCTTTTGCTTTGTGCAATCAGCATGGGTTTATTCTTCGTCACCTGTAAAGGAATGACAGTAGGTTCGGTTTCCTATAAGTGCGGCACGATTTTTTGGCGACAAATGCCTTTCATCAGCACACTTGTTCACATGGTCAACGTTGTAGCACCAGTTGTGTGGGCACATGAATCTTCACTAAGGCACCGACAATAATTTTAGAATTGGTCAGAATGCTCCCAAATATTATTTTTATCACTTAGATAAAAACATGTTATTCTTACCTTCTCACCCTCAGCGGGGCTAAATTGTCTGCGTAGCTTCTGGGATTAGCTAAACTAGTTTTTAAAAAATATTTCACCATTATATATATGTATATATCTGACAAATAATATATCATTAAAACATTGCTTAATATTAGTTACTGTAATTTTTTAGGCTTCTACCATCGACCAATGCACTATCCAAGAGCATGCAAAGGGGAGTTGTGCGGCATCGCTGGGAGGTTGATCCTACTTGCATGGACCTTTTCTGTTGCTTATCTGTTACAGTGATTCTAGGTTCTCATGAATGTCTACTAAAATATAATTGTGACATTTTTCTCAGTTTACTCTTTTGGGTAAACTGTACTCGGCCTACATTGCTTACCAACACTCTAAATAGCAGTAAGCGGTAAGAGGCATGCCACTCGTTCTGAAAGCGGTTTAGCAGTTATAGATATGACTATTTATGTGCAGTTAAACCTGAGAATGGTTATAAAAAAACTGGGTGAAACGGTTCGGTTCTTACTTTGGGTTTGATTGGTTCAGGTTTTATTGGGTTGAATGTTTTTTAGTTTGGTTTTGGTTTGGGTATGTGAAGAAACCAATTTGGGTATAGTTGGTTATGGGTTTAAACAGTTTGGTTATTAACGGTTATAAACTATGGGTTCAAACCGGTTTCTAGGCATTGGTTATGTACAATAAGCAACGGTGCATCGACAACGAGTATCTTTGATCCGCGTACATGCTGCGATGCACTATGTAATTATGTATTATGGGGAAACACATGCAAATCGAATGTGTTTGCTTTTGCTTTAGCTAAGCAATTGGTTTTAATACACTTGTCAGTGAGCTTTTCAATTGTGGGCACTATCTTTTTGACTCTTGCTGTGTGTTGACCGTATCTAAACGATAACTTTGTTCCCAAACTGTTGTAGATGCACTTATACCTTTTCTATGTCATTTGCTTCTTAACATGTCGATTTGTCCAATCATATATACATTGAAGCAAACCCGTAGTTATGTATTGGGTTTAAACCCACGGTTATGTATTGGGTTTAAATTGGTTTGGGTGGAAAAAATAGATGGTTTAGTTTTGGTTGGGCTGAAAATGACATTAAACGGGTATGGTTCAAGTATGGTTTTGAGAGATACATGTACGGGTATGGTTCAAGTATGGTTTAAGTATGAAACCATTCTCAGATTTATGTGCAGTCAGGCTTCTTTACTTAAAAGGTGGAGTTGGTGAGCGGTGGTATTCTCAGCATCTCTCCTTCTACCTTCCTTAAATATAGGATATCTACAGGAGTTACAACTGGGAAATATGATATCTATTTATCCATAACAACGCATGGAAATTCAGCTAGTCATAGAAAACACACACAACTGAACATTGAGCTCTGAATTTTTGTACTGTTTCACCTGAGGGCATTGCTAAGGGTTTACTCTACATCATCTGTCTTAAGCCGTGCTGTCAAACCTGCTTCCTTAATAGTTTCTTGAGGAAGCGCTCATGAATCTTAGTGAGGATGCCTCACAAAAGAGCAAGTAATCCTTCTACATGCTATGTGTATAGGCTCACTAAACAGCTAACCTGCTAAACTGCTATCAAGGTCCGCTAAACCTTTAAATTTGGATCTCTGTATAGCGTGAAGATAGACCTGTGACTAACTCATAGTAGCTGCTATCATCGCCACGAAGGTTGTTATTTAGAACACTGTTACTTCCCTGTCTTGATTTACCCTATATTTTATTGTATTGCACTACATTATTTGCTGAATAGGTACATATGTTACACTTTGTAACAACTTCAGCTATATTTGGTGCTGTAACATTTATCACTTCGAAAGCGGCTAATTAGTGACCTTTACCACCTGTAGCTTCTCATACTCACCATGGCTCTCTAAGTCTCTATCATATCTTTGCTGCTTTATGTTGATAGTTTTGTGAGGTATGATCAGTTTTTGTGAGAAAGGCTGCTTCCCTCCCATCATTTTTAGAGGAAAATGGGAGCAGCCTTCATAGCACAATTTTTTGCCATATGTAGACATTCCACTCAAGTTTTTTATATTGCTCTCAGTGCACCTTTGGTTACCAGGCTTACTTGAATAGCAGTTTGGACATTTTTTCTGCTACCTCATTCAATGCCTTCTCTTGGGAGATGTGTCCATTGTATTTGGTGTGAAATAGCTTATTGACTGCATTGGTGATGAATGTTTTTCTTTGCTTGCAGATGGATATTGAACCAACCCTTGCGCTTCCTTTCAACATTCAAGATATCCTTTGTTTAGTGCTATACCATCAACTTTGTGTACTTAACAAATATAGGACAACATCTTACATGTTACTTTGTTTTCTAAAATGTTTGGATCTGTCACGTGACTTCGTGTATTGTATTTGCCATCAGAAGCATGTGTAACTAGCGTTAAGTGCCACTTTCAACACTTGAGGATAGAAAAGGACCAAAATGCATTTGATGGTGGAGCTTGGTCTCAGGTCAGGTAAGGCACGTGACATGGCCGGGTTGTAGGTGAGCTCGGCCTTAGGTAGGGGCATTGCTGCTGTCCTCAAATCAAGTCATGGTCAGCAGTATGTAATCATCGAATATGGGTATTCTGAGCGTTGACCATTGGAAGTGAATCACAACACTGGTGACATCTGTTTCATGTGCGCCACTGCAAAATACGTTGGACATCTTTCTTGCATACTTCAAGTGGCATATAAGGTATCTTGCCATTTGCGTGTATGCTATTAAAACAGTTGGAGCTTATGGTTTTGAGCCAAAATGAAGGAATATTGAACAAGAGACGTATGAGGAGTGGCGAAAAATAATTTAGAGTTAGGCAAAAGAACACAAGAGACCAAAAACAGGAAAAGAGAAAACATTTTGCACGAGGAGATTAGTATGTTTATTTAGGTTCCATCAAGAGACGTACTAGGGTCCTGACTTTGTGTTGAGGGGCAGAGAATATGCTTCTTGGGAAAAGGTTTTTTCTTTTGTTTTCAAAAATCTTTTGAGGGACCGTTTAGTTTATCTGCCTTGCATTAACATTTTACTCTTATCTCAACTCGTATTAGCAACTTGCATAGTATAATTAAGGAATTTATACTATTATTTTGCATAATTTGTGGGAATCCTGTTTTTAAATCTTTCTGAATTATATCCATTTTTTTTCCGGCGTGTCAGTATCCTTATCAATCCACAACCTTGATGTTTAGCTTCCCAACTGGTAGTCAGTTCCCTTTCTCCCGGATCAATGAAGAAAAGAGAAGTCAATTGATTCTTCCAAAAAACCAGAAGTGAAGTGCTATGCTGGGGTGAGGGTGTTTGTTATTTCGGAAGTTTGAATGATAAGCAACCCAGTAGTAGCACTCCTCTATACTTCTCCAATGTAAATAATTGTGCTCCCTGTCAATGCATTTATTTTACGCCATAAGTGCCTCAAGTACAATACTGTGGTAAAGGAGAACACCAGCAATAACAATGACACCACCCATTTTTTCTGATAATTGTATGTACCCTTTTGTATTTGGAGATAGAACAATGCAGTGGTGACATGTGATGGTAGTATAATTTGTTTGCCATAAATGACCCTTTATGTTTAAAACTTGGTATTCCATTATGACCTATACTCTGTTATTCTGACGTGGCTATCCATGAATTTTCCTCGTAAGAGGATGTCTTTGCAAAATGTTAGTCTCTTAGATAGTGTTCTGAGGAAGGAAATTATCTTCCTCATTTCCTCAAGCATATCCTTGTTTACCTTAATTGCCATTTACCTGTCCCCAAGAAGGTTAATTGGGAAGACCACATACCAAGGAATTCTTCAGAGTGGGATTCGCAGATGGCTGTGTGCAAATTATTTGACGAGCGTCCTGTGTGGCCAAGACAGTCACTTTATGAACGTTTGCTTGATGATGGTGTGCATGTCTCAACAAGCCAGTTCAAAAGGTATCGTTGTTTCTTTAACTCCAGAATCGTTTAGGCCTTTCGATATGTCTTAACGTCTTTCAACTATCGTCTCTTCATTCATTTTGTTTCTTTTTGTGTGCTTGCTCAGCCTTTTGTTTAAAGCTGGATACTACTTCTCTACCGGACCCTTCGGTAAATTCTGGATCAAAAAAGAATATGATCCTCGTAAAGATCCCGAGTCACGAATGTAAGCACTGCTTTGTTAAACTATTTGCTTATTTGACATTCATTAAATATTCTTTTGAGAGTAGAGCCTAGCCTATTACTTAAATTGTAAGGAATGCTTCTGATGTTTCTTTTTTCAGCTGCAAATATCAATGACCATAAAGTTATCATATCTTGTGCAGAACCTATGAAATATGAGCTATCCTAAAAAATATTTGAAATGAGAACTCCATTATCAAACATTGACAAGTCTTATCTTTCTGAACTACACTACATTAGCCAAATGGTTTTTTCCTTTACAGTTGAATCATTAGACTACTGCTAAATTTAAGAGAAGGAAGAGTGCAAATGCAATTCTTTTAGTATATGGATAATGCGGTGATGGGCTACTTAATGAGAAAGCGAGATGAGAATGAAAAATATATATTACTAGATTGCTTCTCGGTAAAAGTATGTAACTGAAATACATCCTCTAAAACTTATAAGGGTTAGATCTGTTGTCTGGGTGTTGGATTGTTGGATAGGTCTGGGTTGGTTTGGTATTCAGATCAGCATATCTCTATCTCCTGTTGACCTGTTGTCCTGCCCCCACAACTTCTCTATTCCAAGGTTAGTAACATTGTTAGCAATCATAATATAACACTACAACCAAGGTTAAATTGTAGAAAAAACAATCCAATCAAGTAACATCGATGAAGATGGGCTGTATGCCGGTTCTGGACACCGACCTTATTGATTGGTGATCTTCTCGGGAAGGTGAGGGCCAACTCTCAAGGGACGTGAGAACTGCGATCCTGCTCATCTTCTGGACACTTTGAAGGCACTGAAACGACATCGTCTTCAGCAACCCGACGCCCGCGAGAGACGTGGTTCTGGGCGAGATACAGGGGGAGGCGTGAAGCTGGTGGCTGGCTAGGCTTTTCCGTTCTACACTAGCCATGGAGTTCACTGTAGATAGATGGAATGTAAGTGAGTGGTCGGATTAGGAGTCCGTTTGGCCTTCATGCATTGAGGGCGATGTAGCCAGAAAAGGTCAAACAGGAGATCTTGGCTTTTCTTCCCTGCTACTGATGTGTCCGTCTGGATGTATCCTTGAAAAAAAAAAGTAACATCGATGATCAAATCTACTTCCAAAAGAATAGTTCATCTAACTAGAGACAACATCCATCATATTCTCAGAAACCTTCTTTGAGGAGTTCCTATCCTGAAAATGTAACTTCTTCCATGTATGAGGAGAAGAAACTTTATGAAAATCATGCTTTAGCGTTGCAGTCAAATGTTAAAATAACCCGGAGTAACAAACTTATAAAAAAGAGAATCTCTTAGCTACATTTCTTGCGACCAAAATCTTTCTTTACCTATGCATTTCATTCTTGTCTTGGAACTCTATTTCTTGGCTATTTTAGAATCTTTTAAAAATGATGTTCTTGTGCTAGATATCAGCGAATTGATTTTCGCATGCCTCCTGAGCTAAGGAATCTTCAAACGAAAAGGCGCGATGGGTGAGTCATATATTTCTTTTTGCTTGCATTTCGAGCCAGTGTTATATCATTGCATTATTTAAAAGATCTGTCTCTCAACTTCCCCATTGTTTCCTGTATTAGTGTCTCGTTGTTAAAATACTTCGTAATACTATATAGTTACTAGCCTTTCATTACTGGTGAAAGAACTTGGTGATCAAAAGTTGCACACTCTACTTCATGCCCATGTCCAAAACGGGATACACTTAGTAAATGTCGTACCTTTTTTAACCTCATCATGAATTCCTGCCACACCTCTCGTGTGAATCCAATGGACGCCAGTGCCCAGTGTATAAGATTTTAGTTGAATATAAGATACTGATGTGTTTGCAATTCAACTAAAACATCTGTGCCCATTTTTCAGTACCCAAAACAGTGAATGTATGTGCCAATTCCTAACACTAGCCTGCTGATTTGAGCAATAATAAACATGTTTCTGTTACGTAGATTTCTCAGAAGTACGTAGCATTTCTTCACTGAAATAGATAAATATATTAATTTAGCTTGATTGTGGGAAAAGGTGAACATGGTAATAGTTAGGAGCTGTTTTGGAGTTAAGTTAGGTACATGTTATGGTGCGTCAAACTTCACGCTGCAAAGTTTTTGTCATAGTGATAGTGACCATAATTGATTCCACCTTCTAACTGCAATTGGGTGGGACTTTGTAGAGGACTCGATTGTAATTAAATTGTGAAACTTCCGTAATGAGAATTTAGGTCATACATCCAGGTGCAATTCTCAAACACTACATGTGCATAAAGTGTTGAAGCTTCATTACAGATAGGAAAATAAAATTGGCTTTGGCATATTCCAGTTCTCTACTAAGGGTTTCTATCAAATTACTTTTGAACTGTAGATGTAGCAATGCATGTTCCACTATGAGTGTTTTCAAGGTTTTCTGTTGAACTACTGGGTCACTGGGAAGATCTATTCCTATATACCTAAATAATTGATCCCCACTAACTTTAATTTTCTCAACATACAACTATGCCAAGTCACCATGCCACCATGCATGGGAAAAGACCCATGCTAGCATACACCATGCATGCTACTCGTATTCAATAAATATTCTACAACTATATACTCCCTCCGTCCCATAATATAAGAGTGTTTTTGACACTAATTATATGTACTTTAGTTTCAATTCCATATTGTTAATATAAATACTAATGTTTCATACTATCAGATCTCATTGAAATAATTGCATCCAGTTTCTGCAGCAACGCACGGGCATCATCTCTAGTATGAGTACAACATGAACCATGTAATAATCCTGACAGTTTCCCAATATGGTGAACAAATGCTTAGCTCTTCACTTTTATTTGTGTCAATCCAGTTGAACATTTATGGGGGCAAATCTGCCGTAACATATTTAGTTCCTCACTTCATATCTCCAGATGATTGCGTTCTCTGGTGCCTGCTGGTGTCATTGTCTGTTCATAAATAAACTTGGGTTATGAATGACTTCGTTTAAGTGCTGCTCTCTTTGAATAAGAAGGCCTTTGCATTTGCTGCTTGTTCTTCTCCTCCCTGCTTATACATTTTTTCTTTTCTTTTGACATGTAAGATCTGAGAAGTGGTCAGAGATGTGCAAGCTTGAAAGGATGCCATCGAAAAGTTTCATCTTCCTGCAATTATTTGAACTGAAGGATGACTTCATTCAAGCCGAAATTAGAAAACCTTCTCATCAATCAACTTGCTCAGTGAGTAACTAAATATTTGTTTTGATGCTTTTTTGGATAGAGAGAACATAAACATTGTATGGGCATAACATATCAACTGTTACTTATCTACTCGTGTATCTGACATGAATTAACTTTTGTGGCATTTTGCTGCCCTTCAGAAATCTCATTGTACAATCATTGTAAGTGTCTTGTTGAGGGAAAGTGTCAGACTATGTAGTTTTTCTGTTGCAAGCAGCTCTGCTTGCGTACCTTCATCGACCACTTTTAATCATACCAAGTTCTCCCAAATTTGCTTTGATCATCATCTGTGTAATAATCTTGATTCATTGCTTGTAACAACATTTCTTTGCATGCATAAACTAACTAATTCCTATGTAGCATTCGACAGGTTGGTTTTCTAAGCCAATGATAAAAAGTTTGAGGTTACAACTATGCATAAGGTTCCTCTCATTATGTCCTAATGAAGATGCCAAAACCCTTTTGAGAAGTTCCCATCAACTTCTTGGAAGGTCCAAAAAGCAGGAAGCTATTTGCAGATCCGAGCAACTGAAGGAAAGAAAAGATGTTGATGAAGGTTTAGTCTCATCTACTAGTCAAATGCATATTTGTTAAATACATATGGGCTCTGGCCGCTGGGTACCCTGCAGACATAGTGTATGGTTCATGTTTCACGATTTGTAGACCTCTTACAGAACAGTATGAACTTGCTGCGTACCTGCATCGTTCAAAACAATTTTCTTTGAGCTAATTATATACCGCTTTGATGGCTTTATTAATCTAATTTGGTGAACCAAGATTCGTTTGGAGCTATTTTAGGTTTGAGTACTTATGAGCTCACGAGAAATTCCCAAAAGGTTTATAGTACTAGAACACGATAGAAAACTTTACCTGTGAGTACAATATTCTCTTTGTTTGCAGTGGACATATTATCCACATTCTAACTTGTTCTAGTACTATGCTATCTTTAAGGAAATTTGTAGAAAATACCCAAGTGCACTATCTAGCTTATAAATGCTTATGAACAAGGTTCATGTTTCTATATCCCATTTTCGTGCATGCTAGGTTTGTACTTCTGTTTGTATGGGCTTTGATACAGTTCAGGTCAATTGGTAGCTCGTGTGTTCGATGAACAAATAGTTGTTCTTCTTCCTAGAGAGATACTTAAGCACATCCATACTGCTTTTTAAATCCTATTTATTCTCCAGAAGCGCCTGCTGAACATGTTGGATCTGAGGATCAGATGGACACTAACAACTCTGATAGTGAAGATGCTGATGATGATGAAGAGGAAGATAAAGAGGAATCAGATGGTTATGATTCTCCAGCCATGGTATGTGTCACTACCTGCACCTTTGGCCCTATAATATGCTCTACAATAACTAATCGTTTACTATATCTATGTAGGCCGAGGATGTTCCTGATTTCGCCTTACATGAGTCATGTATCCTTAATACAATTCATTTTATGAAATTTGATTTCTCATGGGGAAAAAGTACCAGGCTGTTGCAACTTTGTGCCCATTCCTCTCTGTGCCTGACACTCATCTTTTTCCTGTTAAGGAAGGTAGCAGTACAGATATTACAATATGTTGGTTAACAAAGAGTACAAACACAACAAGTTGGGCTATGGCTTCACTGACTTTATGCAGCACTTAATTCATGACATGGGGAGAAGGGAACTGGGCTAGTTCTGGTTGCTTAGTGTAAACTTGTTGATTTCCATTTCTTCTAAATATTTCAAATGAGTTACCAGATTTTACATTTTTGAGGTTAAAGTACCAAGAAGCAGTACTTAAGGTTGCGATTACTAACCAAAGTTTTTTTTTTCTCAATCCTTGAGTCAGCTTTTACATGGTTAAAGAACTTTTGCATTGCATTGATTTTTTCCCTTTCTCTTTTAATATACGACTGTTGGAAGTTGTGTTGTCTGTTGTTTTCCTATAAGATGTATCAGACACGCTTGGAGAAGGCTTCTCCACTGGATACCTTGAGGAGGTGTTGCGCAGCTTTCCACTGAATGAAGATGGCCAGAATAAACCAGGTGACGCCCTTAATAATGGTGAAGCAAGCGATGGGGAGTTTGAAATTTTCGAACAGCCTAGTGACGATGAAGAGTATTCCGATGGTTAGTGGGGCCTCTTGGGGAGTGGCAAGATATATCCTCAGGTTAATTTGATGGGCCGTTGTCGACAGTACTTTGTTCATTAGATTTTCTTATTGTACAGGCTCCAGGCGTGTTTAGGATTTCATAGCAGGTTGTTTAGCTATCTATGGAGCTAGATATATAGCCTTGTTAACAGGATATTGGATGTCACTAGAAGCAAGTTCACTATAATAGTCCTGTCAGCTACTCCCTCCGTCCCATAATATTATGATGTTATTGCATTCAATATGCGAGTATATTGGATGTAACAATATCTTATATTATTGGACGGAGGGAGTATTTCTTTACTGCTTTGTATTCTGGCATGTGCGTTTTCAACGGGATTTTTTTTCAAAACTGGCATTGTATTTTGAGCAAATTCGAAAACTGACACTGTCAACTCGTATATTGCAAATATAGCACCCCGTCGGTCTTCTGTAAGCCGAAGAGTCCATTTTCGGCGTGGCGTAGGCCGAAGACCACTTATCGGCTTCCTGTATGCCGAAGAGAGGGGCTCGTGGGCCGAAGAGTGGGCTGTTGGTGGGAGGTCGACCGAAGAGGCCCTTTTCGGCTTGGCCCAGACCGAAGAGCCTCTTCGGCTTACCTTAGGCCGAAAAGTGGCTGGATAAGCCTTCCAGCCTTTCTTCTTTCTCCCCTCTGTTATTTCTCTCTTCTAACTTTCTCTCTCTTGTTTCCAACCAGAAATCGCCCTCCCTCACCGATCTCTTCATTTCTCCAGCCATTTTCAAATCGAAACCACACAAACGATAGATCGTAGCCATCTCCACTAGCCTACGGTATTTTTTTTTCCAATGGGATAGCTATTTGTGTGTGAGGAGGAGAAACCATGGTTGGTTGAGGAGGAGGAGGTGGTTTGGCTGGGCAAGAGGAGGTGGCCGTCGAGGGGTTGGTGTTGCTCGTTGGTGCAAGTTCTTCGTGAGGTGGCCACACGCGTCGAAGGTATAATCACGCGTGACAATTTTTTTTAGTGTTAATTGGTTTGTGCTGTCATTTTAGCGGTCGGTTAGTGTAGCGGGTACAAATATTGTTCGTTGTGATTAATGAGATGGAAGTGTCTGACAGGTTAAAATGTCTGAATCAGTTAATTTGACTGTTTATTATGGCCCTGGCAATGTTCGATATAATGAGTTCGGTGTTGATCTCAGCGAGTATAAAAAATGTGTCATGACACTTCCAGACCCGGACAAACTGGACATTAGACAGTTGAAGTACTGGTTGACAACTAGTTTTGGACTGGATCCTGGGGTATGTTCTGTCAGTATTCAAGCATTGTGGACCAAATCGTGTAAAAATGTGAAGTGGGAGTTGATGCTGATAGAGAGGAGCCAGCAGTGGTTGAACCTGTTAAGGCGTTGCAGAGACCGAAAAATCCACCCATATGCCCTAGTGCAACCTGTGGCGAAGGAGGAGAATACCGGACAACCAGAGGGGGGGGTATGAACCCGGGCAGGGCAGTCAAGTGGCTAACGAGATTTATTTGTCCGGGTCACAGCCAATGGATGTGGATGCTAGCCAACCCGAGGAAGAGCCAGATTACGTGCCACACAATTTGCAGAGTAGCCGGTCGCTAATATTACCCGGTTCTGGTTTTGCTGATGGGGATGAGGAAGAGGATGAGGAAGAGGATGAGGAAGGAGAAGAATACCGGACAACCAGAGGGGGGGAAATGCAGAGGGTGATGGAGGAAGAGGACGAGGATGGACTGGCTGAGGATCTCGATTCTGAAAATTCCGAGGATGAAGTGGAGGTACCGATTCCTGCCGCATGGGATCAGGACCTATCCACCGGTCTCACGGTCAACGATGGCCATGAGACTCCATGGGAGTATCATCTGAACCAAGTCCAGATAGGTGCTATGTATGATACAAAGAAGAAATTGAAATATGCGGTGGTAAAGTGGGCTATGTCCACGCAGAGGGTATTTCAGACACACGTTTCAAATCAAACAAACTATACAGTGAAATGTGTTGAAGAAGGTTGTCCTGCGAAGGTGCACGGGCACGTGCCGAAGTATAACATCCACTGGGTTGTCACCGGTGTTGTTCCACATACTTGTGTGAGGAAAAACCTTCTGGTGAATCATCCGAACCTGTCTTCTACTCTCATTGCGCAACTCATGTATACTGAGATAGTGAACAAGAAAGACATGGAAGCAAAACACATCCAGACAGCAGTGAAAGTCAGATGGAATTATGTCATTCCTTACGGGAAGGCTTGGAGGGCTAAGCAGAAGGCTATGGAGGAAAGGTTTGGGACGTTCTTCGACTCATATGACAATGTTGTGCGGCTCCTTCAAGTATTGAAGGAGAGGAATCCCGGCACTTATGTTAAGGTACAACACATAAGATTGGCGAGTATACCAGATTTTAAGGTGTTGAAGAGAGTATTCTTTTCTTTTTCTGTTTGCATCGAAGCTTTCCGGCATTGTCCTCCTGTGATGTTTGTGGATGGCACATTCCTGACTGGTCAGTACAGAGGGCAAATCCTTACTGCTATTGGTGTTGACGGGAACAATCAAATCATCCCACTTGCTATGGCATTCGTGGAGGGTGAGAATTTTCCAAGCTGGATATGGTTCTTGAGGCAAGTGAAAATTGCCATCGTGAAGGACCGACCGAACGTGTGTGTCATTCATGACAGACATGCTGGTATATTGAAGGCCGTGAAGACACTGAGGAATCCAACTGAGTTAGAACCAACACCATGGATGGACCTGCAGAGCCGGTGGTGCATGCGCCATCTTGGGGCAAATTTTTTCTCACAGTTCAAGAACAAGCGGTTGATGAAGTTGTTCAAAAAATTATGCAAGCAGAACCAGCCACGCAAATACAATTTTATTTGGTCAAAACTAGATGAGTTTACTAAGAAGCAGGTTAAGGCCAGACGGACAATGGAAAAAGATCAGGCTAAATTAGCAATAGTCATCGCGCAGCTAGAGCAGCCTGTAGCTCTGTGTGACTTGCCAGCAATTGACCCTCCTGGCACTCAGAGGCCGAATGGCAGGGCAATAAAGGATTTCACTGAGTGGATAGATAAAGAGCCTCCCGTTAATTGGTCTTTGCTGCATGACACCCATGGAGCTAGGTATGGCCACATGACAACCAACCTTGCTGAGGTGTATAACTTTGTACTTAGAGGGAATAGAGCATTGCCACTCACAACTATTGTGGAGGGTGTATTCCATGGCACTTTGAGATATTTCAGAGAAAGGCAGGAGTTAGCAAAGAAGCATATTGCAGATCATCCGAACCAACCTTATTGTAGCAGTGTCATGCAGTACATGGCAAAGAAGATAGAGAAAGCAAAGAAGCACACTGTCAGGCTCATTGGTAATCAGGAAAGGAGGTATGAGGTTCAGCTACCTACCGATGGTTTTGGTACGTCAAATGAGGTGAAGACGCATGAGGTAAAAATAGGAACAGAATTTTATCCAACGTGTGAGTGTACATGCAACAAACCGCAGTTGTTGCACCTTCCTTGCTCACATGTGTTGGCTGCGTGCGGCCTGATTAAGTTGGATGCCATCTCCTTCGTGTCCCCATACTATTTGAAAGAGTCAGTACGCAACACATGGACCGGTGAGATGACAGGGTTTAGAGTCGTCGGCAATTTCAACAAGGTAAACGATGATGAGAGAGTATACATCCCAGATCCTGCTCTTCGGCGAACCAGTAGGGGTAGACGGTGCCTCCGCGTTCAACACACGTACAGCTCGGGGACGTCTCCTCCTTCTTGATCCAGCAAGGGGGAAGGAGAAGTTGACGGAGAAACCTAGCAGCACGACGGCGTGGTGGAGATGGTGGTGGAGGAATTCCAGCAGGGCTTCGCCAAGCACTGCAAACTAGACGAAGATATTCGTGGGAGAGAGAGGGCAGCGCCGAGGCACGAACTTGTGTTGGTGCCCTCCCTCTGCCTCTCTTTATATAGGGGGGAGAGAGGGGAGGGGGTGCCCCTAGGGTTCCCCCTAGGGGGCGGCGGCCAAGGCCAGATGGGGCGGCCAAGGGGGGGGGGGGTGGCGGCCAGGGCTAGGGTTTCCCCCCCAGGCGCCTTGCCCCCCAAGACCTAGGGGGTGCGGCTGCCCTAGGGGGGCCCAGCCCCCTTAGGCGCAGGTGGAGGGGCCTAGGGGGGCGCACAGCCCCTGTGTGGGCTGTTGTGTCTCCCCACTTATGGCCCATAGGGCCCGTAACCTTTACCGTGGCCCCCGAAACACCTTTCAGTTCTCCGATTCCTTCCCAATGTTCCCCGGAACAATTCCGGACTCCGTTCACTCTCATCCCATATATCAATCTTCGTCCCCGGACCATTCCGGAGGCCCTCATCACGTCCGGGATCTCATCCGGGACTCCGAACAAACTTCGGTTACCATGCACTGTTCTCACTAACAACCCTAGCGTCACCGAACCTTAAGTGTGTAGACCCTGCGGGTTCGGAAACTATGCAGACATGACCGAGACACTCCCAGGTCAATAACCAATAGCGGGATCTGGATACCCATATTGGTTCCCACACGTTCCTCGATGATCTCATCGGATGAACCACGATGTCAAGGATTCAGGCAATCCCGTATACAGTTCCCTTTGCCTCGTCGGTATGTTACTTGCCCGAGATTCGATCGTCGGTATCTCTATACCTAGTTCAATCTCGTTACCGGCAAGTCTCTTTACTCGTTCCGTAATACATAATCCCGTGACTAACTACTTAGTCACTTTGAGCTCATTGAGATGACGTATTACCGAGTGGGCCCGGAGATACCTCTCCGTCACACGGAGTGACAAATCCCAGTCTCGATCCATGTCAACTCAACAGACACCTTCGGAGATACCTGTAGAGTACCTTTATAGTCACCCAGTTACGTTGCGATGTTTGGCACACACAAGGCACTCCTACGGTGTCAGTGAGTTACATGATCTCATGGTCATAGGAACTTATACTTGACATGCAGAAAACTATAGCGATAACTGATACGATCAAAAGCTACGTTTAACGTTTGGGTCTCGTCCATCACATCATTCTCCTAATGATGTGATCCCGTTATCAAATGACAACTCATGTCTATGACCTGGAAACCGCGGTCATCTTTGATCAACGAGCTAGTCCTAAAGAGGCTTACTAGGGACACAAAGTTTGTCTATTTATCCACACATGTATTTAAGTTTCCAATCAATACAATTATAGCATGGATAATAAACGATTATCATGAACAAGGAAATATAATAATAACTCTTTTATTATTGCCTCTAGGGCATATTTCCAACAGAAAGAATAGAGGAGAGAAAGAAGAAAGGCTTGGGGGGGGGGGCAGGCCCTTTTCGGTCTAATGTAAGCCGAAGAGGTCTTCGGTCGGGGCCAAACCGAAGACATCTCTTCGGTCGACAGCCCGCCGACGGCCCACTCTTCGGCCCACCTCCCTCTCTCTTCGGCTTTGCCCAGGCCGAAAAGGGCTCTTCGGCTTTGCCCAGGCCGAAAATGGCCTCTTCGGCGTACAGAAGACCGAGAGGATGCTATTTTTGCAATATACGAATTCACAGTGTCAGTTTTCGAATTTGCTCAAAATACAATGCCAGTTTAAAAAAAAAAATCTTTCAACGGAGCGTGGTTGTTGTAGTGTATTGCACTGTTCTTGTATCCCGGCCCGTGCGTGTTTTCAACTGAGCGTGGTTTGGTGTAGTGTATTGCACTGTTGTGCTCATTGCTGGTGTACTCTGGGTGCTGTCAGATAACTACTCTTAAGAAAAACTGTTGAGGTTGCCTCCAGTTTGACATGATTTCCACACGGGAGCTGTGACGCCGAGTCCATAACTCCACGCTGAAAATTGGTGCTGGATATTGGGCGCAACATTTCCAATGATTTCCACACGGGAGCTGTGACGCCGAGTCCATAATTCCACGCTGAAAATTGGTGCTGGATATTGGGCGCAACATTTCCAATGCGATATATGAGGTGCATCTAAGGCTGGTCACAATGGGGTGAAACTTAGGAGTAACATCACATATTTCAATACAACGTTGCTTATGTGGCACATATTTAATGAAGAGTGAGGTGCTTGTGGTAACTAGCTAAGTTACCGGAACATCACACACTTCAAGAAACAATGAGTCTATAAGCTAATAAATGCATCGTTGCATGACACTACCTACATGTTCCTACCCACTGTGGAGGTAGTAACATAGTCTAGATAAGTGTGTATGTTACTACTCCCTCCGTCCAGGTGTATTGGGCATCTTAGCGATTTTAGAATTTCCAAATGAGTAAGGCACCAAGGAATTAAATCAGCCTCGTATCACTCCCGTGCCTCGTTCGCTTCACCCTCATGCACAAGTTTTCAATCTTATGGGCAATAACTCTGGTTGCATGTGTATCATGCTGCATGTTGATTGGTAAGGCAAAGGAATTGCAATTAATTAGCTCAACTTACAAGATTTTTAATGCTAATTATATCGAATATTACGGCCAATCCCATCACACCTAGATCATGGTGCAGCTCCTTAGGTGCCCAATACACCTGGACGGAGGGAGTACCTTATGTTCCTGTCCATTGTGACCAGCCTAAGGCTGGTCATAATGGGGTGGAACTTAGGAGTAACATCACATATTTCAATACAACGTTGCTTATGCGGTACATATTTAATGAAGAGTGAGGTGCTTGTGGTAACTAGCTAAGTTACCGGAACATCACACACTTCAAGAAACAATGAGTCTATAAGTTAATAAATGCATCGTTGCATGACACTACCTACATGTTCCTACCCACTATGGAGGTAGTAACATAGTCTAGATAAGCGTGTATGTTACTATCTTATGTTCCTGCCCATTGTGACCAGCCGGGGCAACTAAACTTGCCTGGGTAGCTTACTCAAAACTCGCAAAGTCTAGGTAAAACAATCAGTGACATCCCATTAATATATGATGTGCCAAGGAGAGTAGGAGGGGGCTTGTTCCTAACTCCTGGAACCTAGACTAGCTACTTGTGTTCACCAGCAATTCATCGAACAGCCTTAAAAGCGCAAGAATACAGACTAGTCGTATTTCATCATTCTAGGCTGTTTTCCATTGGGTTTCCGAACATATGTCATGACTTAACTTCGACGGTACATCTCAATAAAACATCAAACATGACATTTTGAATGGATGTCTGTAGAAAACTGATCACCAAGCAAACTAAGGTGATATTTTGCAAGAGAATGATAATCTAGTCATCGTCCCATGTATCTTTTTACCTTATCTGAGCTCCTCACACAAAAAATCAAGTCGTGTCAATTTGGGATTCATATTTCCAGTGTTTCTTCTTAGTGCAAAGGATCCAAATAGACAAGTTCATTTTACTATGTCCTCAAAGGTGTTCCATGGATAAGGAAAAAAAGGGTTTCATTTTGGATTCCCCAATTTTGAAAATCGCATATTAATTTCCTTCATGTGAAATAAGATAAAGATCGTTGGAATAGCAATATTTTCCATCCAGGTATTACTCATGTGAAGAGATTATTTAGACAATTAGCAAGGATAAAGATCATGGGAACAGCAATATTTTCCATCCGGGTATTACTCATGTCAAGAGACTATTTAGACAATTAGCAAAACAATTGTGGTTGCATTGCAAGAAATCTACTGTAAAAAGGAAAGAATGTGACAAAAAAAATTAGCAAAAGGAATTGTGTGGCTGCTGGGATTCGAGCCCAGGTCTCCACGGCCACAACGTGGAATTCTCACCACTAAACTACAGCCACAATCATGTGCAATTTGAGCTTCCAATATTGAAGGATCAAAATATCGCCTTGGAGACCTTCTATACACATTTTTTTGAGTCCTTCTATACACACTTGACAGGAACCTTCTCTACACACATTCTTCTATTGAGGTCACACGTAAAAAAACTAATTAGAGCACGAGTATTTTCCCAAAAAATAAACTAAATTAAGAAACCATGCTAAAAAATGAACATATATATAATTTGACTAATCCCCGATTTTAAAACACTAACACCTGAACCAGTGCCCAATTTTAGAGAACATGCTCATCCTATTGCACTAGAACCCTCTGTATAGAGGACATGTTCATCCAGTTTCAGAGAACCTTGTACATACATGACATGTTCATTTCCTCCATAATTCTTCCCAAACCCTATATCTCTATTTCTCCTATAACCCTAAAATCAAAATTAAAAAAGAGAGAGTTGGACTTACATGCCGCCGCCGAGTGGGGAAGCCTAGGTGTGGTCGCCGGTCGGGTGAACCACAATCATCTTGGCCAAAGACGTCACCACACGATATACCTAGGACAACTAGGGAGGCTGCATGGAAAAGTTCCCGCTCTGGAGTTAGTTGTCCAGCCCAGAGTAGTTGTCGCCTTCGCCGCCAGTCCCTCCACCACCTACCAAGTCGCTATTGTGGATGGGCTTTGCCGACGCCATCACCTACCCTAGGTTAGAGCAAGCAAGAGAGAGAGAGAGAGAGAGAGAGAGAGAGAGGCCATAAAGATAACAAGTTCCTACCGGACCGAGTATGATGACAACCGTTACCCCCTTCCGTCTACCCCGTGGCCCTGATGGGGGGGGCACACATGTCATAAAAGTGGTCACTTTTAACCCAACCGGTCATAAGTGTTTTCTGCAAAATTTTAAGACAAAAGTGGTAGGTATCAACAAAGAAAAAAGTGGTGATTTTTTGAAACCCTAACGCCAATAAAGTTTTTTTTTTTTTTTGCAATTTACTCATCACAAAAACATTTGCTGCTTTTCTTAAATAGCTTTGTGCTAATCAATTTAGACTTGGATGTGAGAATTGAACTACTTAGAAACATGAACCTTAGTTATAACCAATAAATGTACAGACGAGAGACGACCACAAGAGGAAATCGAAATCCATGGGTTTTTCTTTCGGCGATTCTGAGTGCCGGTAGATCCTAGATTATATTATAGGTGCGCAAGCACATCTTATATTACACCTGCATATAGTTAGTATTGGCTCCCACTTGCTAATTACCGTGTAGAAAGTTAGGGTTGGTTTTGTAGTAAATCATTTACTAATCCAACCATACTTGGCTCCATCCATCTTGCACCGTTGAAACATATGGATGGCTTAATTTCCAAGGTACATCTCAATATAACATCAAATAAGTCGATCACCAAGCAACTAAGGTCATATTTTGCATGAAAATGATATGGATCCATCAGTGTCCAGTCTTTCTTCTTTGTGCGAAGGTTCTAATTAGACAAGTGCATATTACTATGTCCTCAAAGGTATTTCATAGATAACTTTTCATTCGGGTATTATACTCATGTCAAGAGATTATTTAGACAATTGGAAGGACAAGCAAAAAAAAATTAAAAAAAATAGACATGTTCTATTGTGGCCATATGGGCAACATATCTCTTTAGCCTTTTTAGTGATCTTAAAGGCTCCAGAACTCTCTTTATTGGCGGCGGTTGCTGTTCTGGTGCGTTAGTCCTATGGGGCCTTAGCACGATGACTTCCCGACTGTCAACTACAACAAGTTTTGCCCGGCTCCGGTGAGGGAGGGGCGATGACAGCAGCACGCCTTCGGCTCGCTTCAGTGTTTGTAGTCATCGCTAGGTGGTCTATGAATATGGATATATTTTTTGTTATTTCTGGTGTTCGTGATTGAAGATGAATAGATCAGATGTTTCCTGCAAAAAAAAAACTTTTCATTGTGCCTGAGTACTTGATAGGAAAATGTCCCTCAATTCACTCTTGGTATTTTTTTTAAAAAATACTCTTGTTATCATGTATTCTCGTCATAGAAACCTGCTCAAAGAAGGTTAAAATCCATTTCAGATTAATAACAACTGAGGTGATTTTTTGCATGAAAAAGAATAATCTAAACATCTGGCAGGAGCAATCACATGCAATCAGTACAGGTAGATTACAATAAATGTACTGCGAAAAAATAAATATGTGAGAAAAAATCAATTGTGTGGCTGCGATTTTTTGCATGAAAAAGAATAATCTAAACATCTGGCAGGAGCAATCACATGCAATCAGTACAGGTAGATTACAATAAATGTACTGCGAAAAAATAAATATGTGAGAAAAAAATCAATTGTGTGGCTGCTGGGATTCGAGCCCAGGTCTCCACGGCCACAACGTGGAATTCTCACCACTAAACTACAGCCACAATGCTGTTCCATTTGAGCTTCCAAGTTACAAGGATGCAAATATCTCCTTCAAGACCTTCCTTACACACTTTCTTCTGTTGCTGTCACAAATTTGAGAATCCCGTGATGTGATGTTGGCATTTAGACCAAAAATGCTAAAACCTAGAGAAATAAAAACAAACTTAACCACCATCTCAATACCTGTAAATAAACCAGAGCATGACTGCATGCCACCATGCTTGGCTCCAGCTCTTCAACTTTACATTCAGCTTCTTCTAAATTTCATACCACTGCACCATTCCCAGCTTATTCCCTTACTCTGTTTCGATTGACGCCTTGAGCTTCAGCCTACAAAGGGAGAAAAAAAGGAAGTTGTTAACTGAAATTCCAAGCTAATCAAAGTTCTGAAGCAAACTTGCAAAGCAACGTAAGTTAAGAGTAACTTTGATCAGCCAACATAAGGTCCCCTTTGTTAATATCATAGCCAACAAAACAAAAGTATAACCATATTTCTTGAACCATCATAAAAACATCTCAAATTTTCAATAGTTCCTGTTATTTTAGGGCAAACTATATATGTGCATTCTTCAGATTTCAGCACGGTATTCTTTCTACCAAGATTCCAGCCATCTTCTCACAAAAAATATTTTATGGCAGATCATCAAGCTCACTTGTACACTTAAACTTTCAGAAACAAACTTACTTTAATGATAGGAATGTTTTTGTCACCCAATCAAAAAGGCCATGCTCACAAAATATGGAACAATCGACGTGGTTAAAATTTAGCCAGTTGAATTAGCTGCCCAACGCATACATAGAACTGTGGCAAGGGAAAAATTAAACACGATGGACATAGTGAGAAGCCTCTACACATCACCATCCATGCATTCTGTGTTCCCAGCCTCGCCTCAACTGCAACCTTTTTGGGCTTCTCCCAGTAAAGATGCAGAGCACCTTCTGTTGGGTCCTGCAGAGCATTTGAAATCAAAAATCAAATTTATGTAAAGAAGATAATTTGTTACAGCTAGATGATCATATAAAGATTCCATTGCACAAAAACACGTTTCCCATCTGCCAAAACACTGAGTCACACATTCAGTTTCAAATTCAATTTGACAAAACAGTAGAATAAGAAGACATACACCGTGTGGTGGCGGCCACGGTCCCCGGCCTTAGCATGGCCTGGCCATATATATATGATTGCTCCTTGGCAATATACTCCCTCCGTCCCAAAATTCTTGTCTTAGATTTTTCTAGATACGGATGTATCTAATACTAAAGTGTAACTAGATACATCCGTATTTAGACAAATGTAAGACAAGAATTTTGGGACGGAGGGAGTACCTCTTTAGCCTGCAGACTTTCGATGATCTTAAAGGCTCCAAATCTCTAATAAGCTTGCCACACTGGCAGAGTACTTGATGGAAAAAATGTCCTTCATTTCACTCTTTTTTTTTTAAATACACTTATTATAACTTCTTCTCATCATAGAAACTTGCTCAAAAACAGGTTTATATCAATTTCAGATTGATAACGTGCGAGGTGAATTTTTGCATGAAAAGAATAATCTAATCATCTTGCAGGAGCAATAACATGCAATCACTACATCTAGATTGCAAGGAATGTACTGTGAAAAAGAAAGAATGTGAGAAAAAAAATAGCAAAAGAAATTGTGTGGCTGCTGGGATTCGAGCCCAGGTCTCCACGGCCACAACGTGGAATTCTCACCACTAAACTACAGCCACAATCATGTCCAGTTTGAGCTACCAGGCCACAAGTATAAATGTATCTCCTTTGAGGACTTCTTTCTTCTGTTGAGATCACACAGTTAGAGCAGGAACAATACAGATTCTGCTCTGAACAATATTTGAACTGTGAACAGCAGCTTTTATTTACATCAGCTAGCATTTTGTCCTTTTTGCTCCAAATTCAGACTTGTAATTTTGTGTGTGTTAATATCGCTCGATTGAACCTAACTGCATACACTTACTCCCAGCAAACAGCCGCCAGCATGTACTAAAACAACACCTGACGTTGGCTTCGCTAATTTGCGACCTTTATACCGTAGCGTAGAGGCTGCTCAAAACTTGATCTCATCTCATATGCTTGGATGGATATTAATGCCAACTCCCTAACAGATTAAGGCCTTGGTACACTGGTAAATCTTCGCCAATCTGACAGTCACATCCCACTGCTTCAATAGACTATCTGGTCAGATATAGTCTTACCAAACCGCAATGTATATGGGAGAAACGGAGGCGCTGCACTGCAGAATGCACATCATGGGCTACCGGTGTCCGCAACACAGCTCCAAGCAGGCACCTTCTGCGCATCCGTCATCGAGCGTCTAATATGCTCCACCTCACGCCATCTATCACCACTGCCTGCTTGGACATTGCTAAACACCACATGGTAGCCAACATTGTCTGGTTCCAGTTCCATAAGTTTCTGAGCTGCAAGAGATGCCAGCTCGACATTCGAATGTGTTCTGCATGATGCAAGGAGAGCACCCCAAATTCTTCCGTCTGGCTTAACATTCATGCCACCGATCACTTGGGCAGCTTCATCTAGGTTACCCGAACGGCCAAGGATGTCCACCATGCAAGTGTAGTGGCCTAGCTCCGGCGTGATGCCAAACTTCCTAACCATGCAATCAAACAATTCACGAGCTTCACTGACAAGCCCTGAGTAACTACACGCTGACAGCAGGCTCAGGAAGGTCACTCCGTTTGGCATTACTCCTTCTGCAAGCATTTGGTCGAATAATGCCAGAGCTTCCCTGCCATTGCCATGAATCGCGTACGCTTCGATCATTGAACTCCATGCGACAATGTCTCTCTGCTGGATGTTGTTGAAGCACCGGCGTGCCAAATGGATGTTCCCACATCTAGCATAGAATTTAACAATGGATGTCTCCAGGTAACAAGTATTCTCATATTGTGCACCACCATGGCTGTTTCGTATGATGTATCCATGAGCTGATTTACCTAGCCGCGAAGCACCTAATTCCATGTAACTGATGACTAATCCTTGAAGCATGTCAGCATTGATGGCTAGCTGAGAGCTCAACATTCGCCCAAACAGATGGATTACTTGTAAGAAGTGCCCATGGTGGATGAGACCCCACATCATGGCTGACCATATGCAGCTGCTTGTTCCCCTGAATTCTTCAAACAACTTCGCGGAAGATTCCATTTCACAGCATTTAGCATAAAAATCCAGAAAGGATGCCACCAAGACAGGATCACTAAGCCCACTCCTAATTACGAAACAATGGAGCCTTCTTCCTTGCTCAAGACACCTGTGCTTGGCAAATGCAGCAACCAGTGCAGTTAAGGTCTGGCAGGTTGGACACACTTCCTCTCTTCTCATCCTCTCAAACATGTCAATGACTTGAGCAACGCTCCCCTGCGACGAATACTCCGAGATTATAATGTTCCAAGAAACCGCATCTCTTCCTCCCGGAGACAGCTCGAACAGCCTCACCGCGTCGTCTAAGCCAGTTGCCGTCCTGCTCAAGTGTGTCAATATTGAGTTGAGAACCAGCGGCCCTTCACTTAAACCGCTCTTCGCCGCATAGCATTGCAGCTGCCTACCCCCGGGAACGTCCCTCTCGGCTGTACACAGACGAAGCAGGACGGCGAGCGTCACCGCACTCGGCTCGCACCCGTCCATCCGCATCTTGGTCACCAATCCGGACACCTCCCTTCTGTCGCCTGTAGCAACGTAGGCAGAGATCAGCGACGTCCAGGAAACCACGTCCCTTGCGGTCATTTCGTCGAACAGCTGCCGCGCGGAGGCGACCGCGCCGTGCCTCACGTAGGCGTCGACGAGGGTGTTGCAGAAGTAGAGGTTGAGGGCGAATCCGGTCCGGACGCCCACCGAGTGGGCGGCCCCGACGAGGCCGGCGGCGGCGAGCGAGGCCGCCGCGCGGTTGAGCAGCGGGAGCGTGAAGCCGTCCGGGCGGGCGCCGGCGCGGAGCATGGCGGCGAAGGCGGAGACGGCCGCCGCGGGGAGGCCGGAGTCGAGGCGGTCTCTGATGGCGGCGTTCCATTGGGGGGCGGTGGCGCAGGCGGAGGTGGCCGGAGGCGGCGAGCCGGGGAGGAGGAGGAGGCCGCGCTGGGCTGCCGTAGGTAGCAGCACAGCGGGTGTTCGACGAAACGCGGAACAGGAAAAAGGAGCCATCTTTGAATAGGAGTCCGAGGCGGGTTGGCATCCATGAGCCAGGCCTGGCCCGATAAATACAGAAGCTCTCGACCTCCTCCGTCTCTGCAATCTTCCGATCTGAATTGACACCCGAAATACGCTCGCCGGCGCGATGGAGGAGGACGGCGGCCACGCCGAGACCCGCCGCAACCGCAGGCGCGGCTCCCCGCCGCCCCGCGACATCACCCCGCCCGGCCTGAAGCGCCCGCCCCCGCCCCGCGACGAGGGCGACCCCTACGACGAGCTCCTCGACTACGATTCCGACACGTACGAGTACCGCTGGAAGCGCCAGCGTACGTACAGGCTCAGCGAGTGCGTCTTCGTCGGCAAGTACACCGGGCGGCCGGCCGGGGAGGTGGCCAGGGACTGGGAGCTCATCATGGCCGAGCGCCGCCGCTTCTTGTCCAGCGACGAGCCTCTGCGGCTCAACAGCCGCCCCCGGTTCGCCGGGCTCGGCAGCGTCGAGGAGCGCCCGCCCATCTACCGTCAGCCGGCCTCCACCGCTGAAGGAAGTGATGTCGGCGTCGGTTTCGGACCATTGGCGTCCCCAACTCCAAGGCAGACGCTGTTGCTGGTTCTTCAAAGCTACATCAAATTTCTAGAACAATGTTGTCCGCTGTGATCTGTATTTGGTGTCGTCTGCTTTCTTTCTGCTGGGAAATATACATTCTGTAGACATTGTTGCTGATTCTCTCACGTATGTCAAGTGTGCTAGTCTGCTGTTTTGTAAAGGAGTATATATGAAGACAAGTATTAGTATGTATTTTTAACCCATGGAGATGTATATTACTATGTTGGAATTTGTTAATAGGCCTTTGGCCCAAAGCCTAACTAAAAATCTGAAATTCTCGTGACTCATTCATGTATGGCTATGAGTGGTGTGAGCGGAACTAAAGTTTAGCCCCACCCTGAAAGTTGAATGAGAGTTGCACCTCTTTATAAGGTTAGCTCTTCTAGCATGAGAAGAGGAGACTTGCGCGCTCCTCCTCCTCACCGTGTTGTAGACATTGTTGCTGATTCTCTCACGTATGTCAAGTGTTGTCTCCGTTCTCTATGATCTGTACTGCTGTTTTGTACTCTACGTCCGGAAATACTTGTTGGAGAAATAGATAATATAGAACTAAAATACATACATCCACTTTTTCGATAAGTATTTGTGAACGAAGGGAGTAATAAGGAGTATATATGAAGACAAGTACTCCCATCCGTTCCGATTTACTCGTGTTCAAAGACGAGTAAATCGGAACGGAGGGAGTATTACGCCTCCTTTGGTTCATATGTTAGAAATATTATAGGAATAGGAATTTCATAGGAAGTGAGATGACATGCATGTCAATTCCTATAAAGAAAGAGATGTTATTTGATGCATAGGATAGGAAATTTTCCTTTCAGTCTAGGCTAATGTTTTTTTTCACTTTAAAACGTGAAGGATTGGATCCTATCCTACATAAAAATAGGAATACATTCCTACAAACCAAAGGACTCCATAGGAATTTTTCCTTTGAAAATCCTATCCTATGAAATTCCTACAATATTCCTACAAACCAAAGGAGGCCTAGTATATTCAACCCATGGAGCTGTATATTATGTTGGAATTTGTTAGTAGGTCTTTGGGCCAAAGCCTAACTAAAAATCTGAAATTCTCAAGACCCATTCATGCATGGCATTGAGTGGTGTGAACGAAACTAAAGTTTAGTCTCATCCTGAAAGTTGAATGAGAGTTGCACCTCTTTATAAGGTTAGCTCTTCTAGCATGAGAAGAGGAGACCTGCGCACACTCCTCCTCCTCCTCACCGTGCTGCGCCGGGTTTCAGAAATGAGCCGAGCCGAGGACAAAGCTATGCACGTTGTCTATATTTTAGCTGCTCGGGAAAAATAATAATTAACGGACGCGTTAATTACTGAACCGCTTCCGATTCTTTTGGATCACGATTTGGACATGGGGTTTACTCCCACGACCTACCCGACCCGCATTATATAGTCAGGCAGACGTCTACCCCGCCTCTTGTGATGGGGCGATCATGTTTTTGGGGAGGTCGCTCGCGCGACGGCTAGCAGCAACGACTTCTTCCCCGACCTCGGCAACCTCTTCCTCAACGACATGGGCGATAACATCAACGCCAATGGTGCTGCTCCCGTTGCACCGTATATGATTCTGTCTTTCTTGTTCGAGATCGTGGTAGAATTCATGTGTCTAGTATGTGCCCTAGATTCGATATGTTCATCTACTATGCTAGTCCGCATGATTGGTTCAATCTCTGTTATTGCCATCATGATTTATTTTGTGCTTATTCAGATTAAATCTCGTAGTAATTTGCTCATGTATTCAACATATTCATCCCCAAGATAGAGTACATATGTGCATCAGGAGGAGTATATATTCTCGATTGTACAAGCACAGAAGAAACACCATGTACCGATGTTTGAGATAATAAACTGAAGTTGACTGGGGCGTGTCACCATGGATAATAAAAGCACCCTTTATCTCGAAGAAAAAAAATACTATGTAGTCTGAAGCTTGTTTGAGTCTCTGGAAGAATTATCTGGGAACCGACGTCACGCTCGAATGTTGCAAGGGGGCGTGTCACTGCAAGCTGGCGCCACGACGAGTGATTCAACAAGCTGCCATCGTCTTCGCCGTTTCACAGCAACCACCGTGCTGCGCCGACATTGCAGCAACCACCGTGTTGCCGGGTTGCCCCCGCTGCCGCAAGAATGCAGCCACCATGCTCCCCTGCCGTTGCAGCAACCACCGTACTGTGCCGACATTGCAGCAACCACCGTGTTGCAGGGTTGCCCTCGCTGCCGCAAGAATGCAGCCACCATGCTCCACTGCCGTTGCAGCAACCACTGTACTACGCCGACATTGCAGCAACCACCCTGTTGCAGGGTTGCCCTCGCCGCCGCAAGAATGCAGCCACCATGCTCCGCTGCCGTTGCAGCAACTACCATGTTGCAGGGCTCGCCACCACAACAATGCAACACACCGTGATGTAAGGCGCCGTCATAGCCATTACCTCTGCTCCGAGTTGCAACCCTCATTGCAGTTGCGACCCTATATCTGCGACGAGGAACACGTGTGCATGGTGTAGGCGGAGAAGATGAAGGGGCATGGAGTGTGGGTGGAAGCGTACAGGTGAGAAGTGTGCAAGTGAGGGACTTTTTGTTGCGGACCGAGAGATTCAATAAGACGGCTAGTGCCTAACACACCCCTTGTTTGATTGCATCACACGGAAAATCAAAGAAAATTTCTAATAGGTTGGAGTGGATTTATTGTGGAATGTAGTACAAATAATTTTCTTTATAGAAAAGAAATATCCTATATGATCAGTCCTATGAATAAAAGGCATTCAAGGTATGAAAAAATCCTAAGGATTTTAACACAAGAAAAATCCTTTGAATCTAGGAAAACACTTATATGCGCTCGAGTGATTTTAGTTGTTGCGTCAATGGTCTCCTACGCATGACACACGACCAATGGTCCACCCATCGCTTTTCCCTTGTCTCGAATCTTTTCTACTCCGTCGTCTTCCCCCGGCCCCCGTCTCTACCTCCACCTCTTTATGCACCTTCTCCAGCACTCACACGAAGCCCCTACGAGACTTTGTTGCTGGCTTCTGCAAAGGGGGTCGTGTTGCCTCTGCATGGCTGCTCGTTGGATGTTGGGACACTGTTGAGCAGCATCCTTTGCTGCCAGGGCATGTACCATCTCTCGACTCTCGTGGACCCTACCTTGCTGGGGCAACTCCTTCAAGTCCTGCGATGTTGTGAGCCGGTGCTGCCAATGGAGACTACTGCAGGCGGGGGTCCGGTAATGCTGCTTTGCAACACCATCGGGTCGGTAGGGGCTGCAAGCGGGCTACAGTGAGCTATGACCATATGCTATGAGCCGGAGCTAATGATGCGAACTCGAGGCGGAAGAGCTGCAAGCACATACTCTCACTAGTGCAGAACCAGACAATAGCACCGGTTCGTAAGGCCCTTTAGTGCCGGTTCCATAACCGGCACTAAAGTGTGGGCACTAAAGCCCCCCCCCCTTTAGTACCGGTTCAGCACGAACCGGTGCTAAAGGGCAACCACGTGGCACGAGCCAGCTCCGGGGGCCGGGAGCCCTTTAGTACCGATTGGTAAAACCAACCGGTACTACAAGGTTTTTTTTTTTTTGGTTTTATGATTTCTTTTTCATTTAATTTTGTGTTTTCCATTTAATTCTTTTTCGTTTGCTGGTATTTTACGATACTACAAAGACCCACAGGGCAGAAGACTTGCAATAGGCCCACATAGGCCTGCTTAGAGAGGAGCTCGACACGGTAGCCACGGCGGGGCTTATAAACCGGTGTGAACTCCTCTCAACTAGCGAGGTGGGACTAAATATTGTGCACTGCGGGTGGCAGCGCACCCCTTTAGTACCGGTTGGTGGCTCCAACCGGTACTTAAGGGGGGGATCTTTAGTATCGGTTGGAGCCACCAACCGGTACTAAAGGCCACCACCTCTTTAGTACCGGTTCGTGGCACGAACCGGTACTAAAGGTTCGCCACGAACCGGTACTAATGAGAGCGGCCCGGCTAGCCATTGAAACCGGCACTAATGTACACATTAGTGCCGGCTCAAATTCAAACCGGCACTAATGTGCTTCACGTTTGACCCCTTTTCTACTAGTGTCTGGCGGATGGCGGGTCCTGTGAAGACTGGGGGGCGGTGATGTGAAGGGGTTGTTATTGAGCCGCATGTGAGCCCCTATTGTAGTACCATCGTGTGCCGCGAGGGCGTCGCCAAGGACCGCAAATGTTGTGCCGCCGATGTTGTGAAGCTAGTACTGTAAGACCCACTGTTGTTGTGTGTTGGTGCTGTGAGGCCTGCTGATTTTTCAAGGCGCTGCCGGCAAGATGGTGTTGCGAGGCCTGCTGTCCGCCGATGTTGCCAGGCTGTGGATGTTGAGAGGTAGTATTGTGAGGTGCGTGCCAACGAGACAGCAATGCGAGGGCCGTAGGCCTGCGAGTCGATGTTGCAAGTGTCGATGGTATTGCCGGCGTTGCGCGTGTGTGAGATTTGGGAGCATGACGAACATTGTGATGACACCCATCCGGCGATTGTCGAGGTGGCTGACCCTATAGAGGGTGCTTTTTTTGTTTGAAATACTATAGGGAAACGTTTAAAATCGGCGTGCCGGCGGAAACTTCGGCCGACCGCATCGCTCACCACGCACGTTATGCTCGTACACACAACCACGTATCTTTGGCCCACGCACCGCTTCCTGCCTCTTACCTTATCTTCTCAGAATGAAGCTCCTCCACTCATTTTGTCCTCCACTCGTTCCATCCTCCTCCATACGCATTCCCTCATCTGCTTCTTCTTTCTCAAATCACTTCACCCATGGCATCTCATGCTCCACACAGAGAAGATGCGTACCGCCGTCGATTTTTTGTTGCCATGCTCGGCCCAACCTCTCCCATGTCGCAGTGTAGGCCATGTTCGCCGTCACCGCGGTTCCACCATGATTTTTTGCTGCATAATTTTTGCTAGAACCGCAATTGGTTTTTGCTGGAAGCATCTTTCGTTTTTGCTGCATATTGAGAGGATGGTGGTGCCTTTGCGGTATGATTTTTTGCTACATCCATTTTTTTGCTGGAACCGCTCCCTTTTTTTGCTGGAACCAGAGCTCGACTTTGCTATAATGCTAGTACGGTGGCTGCCATGCATTTTGCTGCATCGATTTTTTTGCTGGAACTAGCAATTATTTTTGCTACATCCAGCCGAAAGCAGAGCTGGAACTGGTGAGATTTTTGTCTAAGACCATTGGCGGCAGCACATTTTTTGCTGGAACTGTGGTACTTTTTTGCTGGAATAGTTTTTGGTTTATGCTACCACTAGCGAAAACATATTTTGTTGTTGTTGAAGCATTTTTGCTGGAACCAGCAACCACGGAAGCTACAACCGGTTAACAATTTTGTTACAATGGCGATGGCGGGCGACATCGACGAGTTTTTTTTGCTGGAACCGATAGCCTTTTTTGCTACAACTGGATGACATTTTTGCTGCTACCGGCAATCTGAGGGAGAGTGCAGGTTTTTTGCGAGCTCGCCGGAGAAGGTGATGCGCCCGGCGACCGGCGTGCGCGGGGGATGCGGCGGCCGCCATCGGAGCTGCGAATGTTGTAACGGGACCTGCAACTACAGGGACAAGCTGCTGCATTCACGGAGCCGGCGAGAAACAAAAGAAACGACGACGGCAACGGCGGCGCCGGTGGCCGGCGAGGGCGGCAACACGCTGGGCGGAGCTTCTAGATCGGGCGCATCGCTCGTCCCTGGTGGCGCGATGGGATTTTTTTCTCAGAGAACAAGACAGAGGAGGAAGGATAGGAGATCGTACGATTCTAGGTTTGCAGATCGTACGTTACCGGTGCAACCGGCCCAAATTTGGGCCGGCGCACCGGCGCCTATCAGTAGCCAATACTATAGCGTGCAGGCGCCTTTGAATCAATAAGAGAGGTTGGATTTGGGTGATATCAAGACGAGTCCTAGTCGGTACGTATCCATGAGCCGGGCCGGATAATAAATACAGACCAGAAGTTCTCTCCTCCATTTGCAATCTTCCTATCTAAGGCACGTTCACATCTGCTTTCCTCTCCTCCCTGGCGGCTGGAACCCTAGCCACCGCCAGGGGAGGCCGATCTTCCAACGCCGCGCTTCGGCGGCTCCCCTCCGCCGGCGACCTCGGTCGTCGGTGGTGAGGGGGGTCGTCGGATCCACATGTGCGGATCGCTTTTGCTTTCTCGTAGTCTAGGTTTTTATGTTGTTCATTGTCTTTGCTTCGGCGGCGACGATGACAACGCTAAATAAAGATTCTTCGGATCATTCCCTGACAAGGCCATCGGTCCTATGATTGGGGATGGATTTGGAAACCAGTTTGTTCAAGCAAGGATGTCGTGGCGGCGGCGGCATCCTCGTGGTGGACTTGTGTCCTCAGGCTCCGCCGTTGCGACGGCGTTTGCTCCAGCGTCGGCGCGGAGCTTGGGAGGTAGTCCAGGAGCGGATGCAGATTGTGGTCTGCATCGACGACATCTGGAAGACGGAGCATGTGCTGGGCTCGTGGTTGGTGGATGGCAGATATGGTTTCCTCCTTTGGCGTTTTAGTCGTGGTAGGGTGCCAGATCTGGAGTTCGATGGCGTGTCCGGGGTGTTACCCTGGTCTGATTCGTTCAACGGCAAGGGTTTCACTTTTGGTGAGTCATCTTGGAGGTCCGCAAAGCTGCATATCAGCGATGGAGCCGCGTCGAGCTCGGATGAGGAGGTGATTCGTCATTATTTTCTTCGGTGGCTGCTGTGGTGGTGCCGGAGGCAGGTGACGGGTGTTGGTGTCAAGCTCAGAGATATTCTGCTATCTTTTCAGTTTTGTCATGTCGGTCTTTATGTGACTTGTACTTTGTTCTTTGTGATATGAATGAGACACGTATTACCATGAAAAAAAATCTTCATATCTGAACTAAAACCCAAACCCAACCTAATCGGCTAATCGCCAGCGCCATGGAGGAGGGGGGCGACCGCACCAAGACCCGCGGCAAGCGCACCCGCGGCTCCCCGCCGCCCCGCGACGTCACCCCGCCCGGACTGAAACGCCCACCCCCGCCCCGCGAGGAAGGCGACCCCTACGACGAGCTCCTCGACTACGACTCGGACACGTACGAGTACCGCTGGGACTGGGAGCGCCCGACGCGAAGGTACAAGCTCAGCGACAGCGACTTCGTCGACGGCGGCACGCGGTCCCCGCTGACGGCCGACAAGGCGAGGAGGGAGCACGAGCTCACGATGGCCGAGCGCCGCGACTTTCTGTCCCGTGGCGCCGAGCCGCTGCGGATCAACGGCCGGCCCCGGTTCCTCGGGCTCGGCGGATGCCCCCAGGGCCCAGGATCGCCTGCCTACCATCTATCGTCAGCCGGCCTCGACCACTGAAGGAACTGATGCTGGCGTTGGTTCCACACGATTAGTGCCTCCAACACTCCAACCCCAGGGCAGACATTGTTGCTGGTTCTTTTCAAACACTTCAAATTTTTGGAACAGTGTTGTCCGCCGTGATCTGTATATATATAGTTTGTCTCGTCTGCTGTCTGCTGGTATGCATGCATATTTTGGAGCTCCTCTGCATTTTAAAGTGTACTATGCTAATATGCATGCCATCAACGAGTCCATTCCTCCTATTTCCCTTATCATCAGCGTATGCACTGTATGTCAAGTGTGCTATCTGCAACTCTCTCTCTCTCTCTCTCTCTCTCTCTCTCTCTCTCTCTCTCTCTCTCTCTATGATATGGTATTTTGTTGTGCGCTAATGCTCTTTGGGCATTTCTTACTAATCCCCAATAACCGGTTAGAGGAGTAAAATCCTGGTTTTACTCCTATAACCAGACCTAGCCGATCCCTAATCAGCGTTAGTGAAGTAAAAATTATACTCAGCCGTCACGAATCTCTTTATATTTACTCCACTACCCGGCAGCCGAGTAAAAGAATAT
>LR738709.1:672760218-672772144 GCA_902687465.1 Secale cereale
GTTCCCCCGCGGATCCGTGCTACCACGCCTGCGGTTCGTCCTCTAGAGGCGCATCTTTGAGCCGCCGCCGCTCGCCCGATCGATCCGCCCGCCCCTGCCCGGTTTGCCGACTTCCCGGAGCTCCCTCCGCATCGACCGCCGCAAAGGACATACCTCGGCGTCTGACAGCGCGCGTGGGGGACATGAGTGGCGGATGTCACCGTCCGGGAGACCCACAAGAGGAAGTGAGTTGGGTCGTTCCACACGACAGAGCTCGCGGCGATGGAATACGACTTGTGACAAGTCTGGCTTCATGGCTCCGCCGTGAGGTTGAACTTCCCATTTGGGACGGCGTCGGTCCACCTCGTCTCGCCGGCGCAGGATGTGGTGAGCGCGGCGATGGCTCGGAGGACCGAGAGGGGAGAGAGCGCCTCGAGGCAGAGGCTGCCGACGAGGCGTACATGGAGGACCTCCGCCACCAGCACCATGAGCGCGCGGAGGCAGAGCGAGCGATATTTTCTGACAATGGCGGAGAGGTCATCGCCATCTCCGATGACGTGGTGCAAGGCTGCAAGGAGGAGGAGTGATGGAGCATCGTCCTCGACTATGACGATGACGGCAGCGGCCCCGACCCATGTCTCACTGGCGATGACCTGTCGAGAAAAGATTGGCTCGACCTCCACTAATAAGACTACAACTAACCCTGCTTTTCTTGATGTTCAGATATTGAGATATTGACGTGCGTTAATGGACTAGATATCAAGAATATTTGTGTGCCAAATATACTTCAATTTGATATAGATAATAAGAAGGTCGATGCTTCTGTTGCGGCTGTGGCTAAACTTGTACCTACAACATCTGAGATGGATTTTGCGAATTAACCTGTGGTTGAGATGGTTAGGTGGACAATGGTATCCTCAACCCACCAGGGTTCAAATCCTAATGCGAAGCAACGTTGGGTGGGGGCACCAGCTAATCTTGGTAGAGAAGGAGGCGTATCAAGGACCAACAACTACCTTAGTTATAGATAAGATAGTTCAATACTATTTTTTGTTGGGAGCCGAGTTGTAAAAGGCAACCATGATATTTTCTAGATCGTAGAAGGGCATGTACAATGATTTTATCTTTGCAATGTCATGTAGGATAGTGATGAGGTGAAGGAGAAAGAATCATAAAAGAATACTTGTTTTAGTTAAGAGAAGACAAGAGATGATCTCTTAGCACAATATGTCTCACCACGTTTTTAGGAATAGCTAGTTATTGAAGATAAGGCTAAGAGATGATTCATTGTAGACATGTTTTTTGTCATTACTAAATTACATGCAAGTTTTAAGATAAGAGTACCTTATCGACCATTGTACATGCCCTAAGTTACAGATAAATTAGGAAAGGGTTCAATACGTCCAGGTAGAGTCCGGCTATAAATCCAGACCGTTTCTTTCATGCGAGGGGAGGTTATTTTGGACAACGCTAACGCCCACACGTGTGGTGGGAGCAAAACCCGCTCATACGCCCTATAACACACAGACTGCGCCATGTCACCGCATGCATGCATGTGAGATTTTTTTTGGATTTTCAAATTTTAAAATGTTTTGTCTCTTAAATCAAACTTCCGATTGAAGATCCGTTTTCACCATTAAATCCATCGCGACGAGATCTTTGAAACTAGATCTCATATCAATATGTTTCGACGATTTTTTTTTGTGTTAAAAGTTGCCATGTCTATTGCACATGAATTGGCATGGTGTTTACACTGAAGTTGTCATGATATATTTCAGCTATTTTATTTTACATGTAAAAGCAATTTTTGACATATTATAAAATGGAGAATTAAGAAACTGAACTTGCCATGAACCATATGCTAAAATTGCCATGATACATGCACTTAAAATTGCCATGTTCATACAAAAAATAATTTTCATGGTCAAAGTACTGGAATTGGCATCATCCAAATGCTAAAATTGTCGTGCTCTACAAACTAAAATTGCCACATGGCAACTTTAGTTTAAGCACTATGGCAACTACAATGTAAACATCATGGCAACTTTTAGGCCAAAAAAAATTCATCGAAACATATCAACATGGGGTCTAGTTTTGAAGATCTCGTCGAGAAGGATTTAATGGTGAAAACCAATTTTTAATTGGATTTTCTAATTAGGAGATAAAACATTTTTAAGCCGAAAACAAAAAGATTCCTGCTGATGTCATCTGTTCACACGTGATAAAATGAGTGATATTAGAGGCATATGAGCGATGTGCAAGATGCCACACATGTGGACGTTAGTTTTTTCCTATATTTTTTGAGAGTTTAGACGACATGTGTATCATCTATTAAGCGGCCCTCTTTGGCTGCCATGGTTATTTATTTTGTGTCAATTTTTTCTGTGTGAAAGTTGCACTTGGCCTGAGGTCTGTCGTCACCGGTGGGTTACGCGCTGGTTACGTCTACTACGGCGGAAGGTTCCTCGGGTGTCGAGGGATTGTCCATTGGTCGTCCTCACCCTTGCTTCAGGTTACGTTAACTGCTCGTGTAATTGGGAGTATTTTTTATCAATGGATATAGAAAGTTATTGCATCGTAAAAGATCGGGTCAAATCAGCGCGTCCGAGGTCGTGCTTTCATCATCCACTATGACCGATGAATTTTTAGTAGTCCAGTGTAGTTTAAGTTTGAATTTATGTTTAATGTTCGGTTATCAAGACTATCTATATTAAACTTATGTTTAAATGTATGCTATTTTCGATTGAAATTATGTTGAACTTATACAAATTTATGTTCTACTTCGCTAAGTTTAGAGGATCGGCTAGAACCGACCAAACTTAACAGAGTATAAATACTTCACAAAGGTTAACTCGGCCGGATCCTCCTCTATTTTCGGTTAGAGAAATGCATGTAGCTTGTTTAAGTGTCGACCGAGGCTTAGTTCAATGGTTGAAGGCCATATACTATCAAAGTTAGCCAACTTTCTCATTGTCTTAATACTTTATCAAGGAGGAAATATGTACGCCCTCTAATCCTAAATATAAGTGGCATCTGGCCGGAGCGCAGACTCTAAGATGAGTGGCAAAGCATGTGGGCTTCGTCCAACAGCTGGCATCATTAGCCTCAACAACATTTAGACGACTACTACTTCCCTACTATCCGAAGGCAGAGCTAGTGAGGCACTCACGGAGGGCTCACCGACCTCTTCTGGTTCGCTCCGGCTGCAGACGTTAACGTGGGGGTTGCGAGAGAGGTGATGGAGCTTGTCATAATCGTTGTATGTGCCTATGTGTGGTGCACTGGTGCATGACACTAAAGCCATGTTTGTTTCAAATAATCTGCAAGAAAATTTGGGATGGTTTTAATCTTTTGGGACGTTTTCTATTGTTTAATTTGTCAAGATTTAATGAGCGGGTCTTGACAAATTAAACAATAGGGTTCAAGATTATTTCAGCTCACTAGGGTTCAAGTCCCTTCCCCTAGGGTTTCCCTAGGGTCCAACTTCTCCTTCGGCGGCGCCGCCGAAGTACACCATATTCCACGTAAAGTATAGCGATCGAGAGCTGGTCTCTGGTTTGACTCCATTGAGGGGGATCTTGGAAGCGGAAGGCGACGTGTGCATGGAAGATCGGGGTGGCCAGGATGGGCGCGGAGGACTGGAGGTGCCGGAAGCAGGGGAGGCTAGGGTTAGGGCGCCATCATGGACGGCGGATCGGACCCGGAGAGTGGTATGATGATGGATGATGAAGTTCAGAGGAAGCTTGGGGGAGGAAGGAGGGCGAAGGTTCAGGAGGATGTGGAGAAGGAAGATTGGGGCCATTACGGATCAGAGCATGATCTAGAGGATGTGTTTGATAACCTTAAACTTCAGGGAGAGGAGGAGGAAGATCTGGATTTGTCTGGAGAACTCGAAGATCTGGTTAAAGATGTGCGCTGGATGGCATTATTTAGGGTTCATACACAGAGGCCGTTTAGCCATGCCTCCTTACTTAACTCGATGAGGAATGCATGGGCTTGTGCGCAAGGGGTTACTTTTAACATCAAGGGGCCAAATTTGTTCCTGGCTCAGTGTCATTGCCTGGGGGACTGGAAGAGAGTAATGGATGGAGGTCCATGGCAGTTCAGAAGGGACCCGGTGGTGTTGGTGGAATATGATGGGTTCTCTAACGTGGAGGAGTATGCCCTGAATATGTACCCTTTATGGGTCAGGATAAAAGGCCTACCAGATGGATTGACGAGGAAGAGGGAATTGGCTGAGAAGGTAGCAAAGAAGGTAGGAGAACCCCCGTTCATAGTAACGGTGAATGAAGGGAGGATTAACCCATCAAATTTTTTGAGGGTCCGGGTGTTTGTGAATGTCTCCCTACCACTAGTGCGGTTTGTCCATATCACCTTGAAGGAGAGGAAGAGATACTCGGTATTCTATGAAAAACTTCCTGATTTCTGTCACTTTTGTGGGTGCATGGGGCATGTTGTTGAGGAATGTGGGGATGGAGTGCATGATAGCTCGACGTGTGCATGGGGGGATTGGCTGCAGTGGGTTAGCGAGCCTGTGGGCTCGGGCATGAGAGGAGGCAGAGGAGGGAGTAATGGAGGGAGAGGTGGTGCTGAGCCTATGGGAGGGGGAAGAGGAGGACGGAAGAACGGGCGTGGGGATGAGGCATATGAGTGGAAGGCCCACGCTCCGGAGGAGACGGGGGAGGCCGGAGTTCATAAGAAAGGAGGTTTGGAGCTGGAGATAGGGATGGACCTTACACACTTCAAAATGATGAAAGTGGCGGAAGAAAGATCGGCGAGGAAGAGGTTGGTTCGTGAGGATGGTGTGGTTAATGCTAGGGGCTAGGGTGTGGCAAACTTGGCTGGAAGGGTTGCGGATGCTGTTCTTCGTTTGGAGTATGGGGGGACTGGGGGGATAGAGAAGCAGTCAGATCCGAATACTACGCCGGGGAAGAACCCAATAGTTAAACGTAGGAGACAGGGAGAGGGTGTCGGAGAAGGGAACGAAGGAGTGGACATGGATACAACTTCACAGGCGGCCTCCGAGGAGGAGGACCGCCGAGCTCAATGAATTGCTTAAGTTGGAACTGCCGGGGAGGGGGGAACACCCGGACAGTTCGTGAATTAGCGACATTGTGTAAGTCGCGTTCCCCCATGCTTGTGTTTTTATGTGAGACTAGACAAAAGGAGGAGAAGATGAGGAGGATTCGATCTAAGCTGGGTCTCAAAGGGTTCTGTGGTGTGGATAGTAATGGTTTAAGTGGTGGTTTGGCCCTCTTCTGGAGGGATGATTGTATAGTTAAAATTCTGGAGAAGAATGATAGATACATTGACACAACCGTGCAAACTCATTTGGGAGCCGCGGAGTGGCGGGCTACGTTTGTCTATGGTGAGCCGCGGGTGGAGCATAGGCATCTCATGTGGACTAAGCTGCAAAATCTGAAATCAACTAATGATCTACCATGGCTTGTGATCGGAGATTTCAATGAGGCCATGTGGGACTTCGAGCATTTGTCTGTCACGCCTAGAGCAGAAGCACAGATGGTGGCATTCCGGGACGTTTTGGAAACGTGTGAGCTGGTGGATCTGGGCTTTACCGGTCTCCCATTCACATACGATAACAAAAGAGGGAGGTTGGCCAATGTCAAGGTGAGGCTGGATAGAGCAGTTGCCTCTAATGATTGGCGTAACATGTTTGCGTTTGCGGAGGTGGAGCATATACCCTCCCCATGCTCCGACCACCTAATGCTCTTCTTGAAGGGAGAGCCGGACTCGGGGCCAATGAAAGGAAGGAACCGCAGATATGAGGTGTTTTGGGAGAGGGATTCGACACTCCCACAAATGGTGCAGGATGCATGGAGTGCTGTAGGGGATATTCATAACCTATCACACTTGAGGGATGCTCTGTCCAAAACAATGATAGCTCTAGGCACTTGGAGCAAGAAATTTGGCAATGTAACAAGGGAACTTGCGAAGTCTAGAACTCAACTGGAGGAACTGTTGCATATGAACGCTGATCGGGAAGAGATAAGGGTCATCATGGATAAAATGAATGAGCTCTTATACCAGGAGGAGATGATGTGGATGCAGCGGTCAAGGATATCGTGGCTTAAGGAGGGGGATCGCAATACTAAGTATTTTCATAGCAAGGCAGTATGGAGAGCGAGGAAGAATAAGATCCGGAGTTTAACGGATTCTATTGGGGCCGTGCATACAGAACTTACTGATATGGGAAGGGTTGCCAATGAGTACTTCCACAATATTTTTGCAGCTGACCCTAACCTTGATGCAAGTGAGGTGGTGGATCTCTTTGAGCAAGTTGTTACACCGGCAGATAATGATAGATTATGCGCCCCGTTCACGGATAAAGAGATCTCGGATGCCATGTTTCAAATTGGTCCGTTGAAGGCGCCGGGGCCAGATGGTTTTCCAGCTCGTTTCTTCCAACGCAACTGGAGTACGGTGAAGGCTGGAGTGTTGGCTGCAGTTCGCGATTTTTTTGCTTCAGGGAAGATGCCGGCGGGAGTTAATGATACCTCTATTGTACTTATCCCTAAAAATGCTAATCCTTGCAGAATAACTGACTATAGGCCCATCAGTTTATGCAACGTGATCTACAAGGTTATATCTAAGTGCTTGGTTAACCGTTTGCGGCCGCTGTTGGATGACATAATTTCGGTAGAGCAAAGCGCGTTCATACCTGGAAGAATGATCACGGATAATGCTTTGATTGCTTTTGAGTGTCTACACTACATCAAGCAGGAGAAAGACCCTACAAAGAGTTTCTGTGCCTACAAGTTGGATCTGTCTAAGGCTTATGATAGGGTTGATTGGGATTTCTTGAAGCAGGTGATGCAAAGGCTAGGGTTCTCTTATCGATGGATTGATTGGATTATGGAGTGTATCACATCGGTGAGGTATTCAGTTAAACTTAATGGAACCCTCCTAGATTCATTTGCACCGTCGCGTGGGCTACGGCAAGGAGACCCTCTCTCTCCGTTCCTATTCTTACTTGTAGCAGATGGTCTCTCAGCAATTCTGAGGAAGAGGGTACAAGATGGAATCATTGAACCTGTGAAGATATGCCGAAGAGCACCGGGTATATCTCATTTGCTTTTTGCGGATGATACTTTGCTGTTTTTTGAAGCCTCTAGAGTTCAAGCAGAGCACGTTAAGCAGGTCTTGGAACTATATGGGTCGGCCACTGGACAGAGTTTAAATTATGATAAATGTTCGATCTTCTTTGGGCAAGCATGCCCGGCCTCGGTGCAGGAGCAGGTTAGAGATGCTCTCCAAGTCACCACATTGTGCTTTGAGGAAAAATACCTGGGACTGCCTACACCTGAGGGCCGTATGTCGAAAGGAAAGTTTCAAAATCTTCAGACAAGCCTTACTAAAAGGTTAGTTCAATGGGGGGATGGATATTTGGCTAAACCGGGACGGGAGGTGCTAATCAAATCTGTTGCGCAAGCCTTACCTACCTTCATTATGGGTGTCTTTAAGCTACCCTACTCGGTCTGCGATGATCTTACCAGAATGGTAAGAAACTTTTATTGGGGTTCAGACAAGGGGAAGAGGAAAGTGCATTGGAAAGGTTGGGACATTCTTATGCAACCAAAAGAGAGAGGGGGAGTTGGTTTCAGAGACTTCCGTCTTTTCAACCAAGCTCTCCTTGCTCGTCAGGCGTGGAGGTTGATCACCAGGCCGGACAGCCTGTGTGCTCGCCTTCTAAAGGCCAAATACTACCCTAATGGAAAGCTTGAAGATACAGTATTCGCTGGGAATGCCTCGTCCTCTTGGTCTGCCATTAGCCATGGACTGGAGCTGTTAAAGAAAGGATTAATCTGGAGAGTGGGTAATGGAGAAAGCATCCGGGTGTGGAGAGATAACTGGATACCACGCCCTTTTTCCTATAAACCTATTTCGAGACAGGGTGTCTGTCGCATACGGTATGTGGCAGATCTGCTTAATGAGAATGGATCATGGAAGTCTAACATACTGCAGCAATACTTTGTACAGGCTGATGTGGATGAGATTTTGAAGATCAAGGTGTCACCGAGGAGAGGCGAGGATTTCCTTGCTTGGGGGCCGGACAAGAAGGGCATTTTCTCTGTCAGAAGCGCCTACCATATGGCGTTTGATGAGGCACACCGCGATGTTGCAGTATCGTCTAGCTCGTCCCCTTCGGGAGCAAGAACGTGCTGGGATTTCGTTTGGAAGTGTGGAGTTCCTCCCACGGTGTCAACATTCGCCTGGCGAGTGGCAACAAACGGGCTTCCAACATGGAAGAACAAACACAGAATTGGGTTAGAAACTACGAGCAGTTGCCCCGTATGTGGTTTAGACACAGAGGACAGTTTTCACCCGTTCCTGAGATGCCAACTCGGGAGGGACTTATATCAGGAGATGGCAAAAATCTGGAACTTACCTCGGTTACAATCCATAAAGAATTGTGGTAAGGAATGGCTTCTGCAGCTACTAGCTCAGCACGATGATTGGGTGAGATGTATGATTCTCCTAGTGTTCTGGAGAGCTTGGTTTGTACGCAATGAGGTGACACATCAAAAACCAGCTCCGCCCTTGGAAGTGTCCGTGCGATTTCTCCAAAGCTATCTTGCATCACTAATGGCTATAAAGAATGGTAGTTGTTCTGACCCAGCCAAAGGTAAAGCATGCGTTTCAGGACAGGTCATGGCGAAGCCGGTCAGTTCCGGCATCAACAAGGCTTGGATCAAACCGAAAGCTGGATGGACAAAGCTCAATACCGATGGCTCCTTTGTTTCTTGCAATGATGCAGGTGCAGGCATGATCCTGCGGGATGAGACTGGAAGAATCTTATTTTCTGCATGCAGGGCACTATATTCATGCAATGATGCACTAGAGGCGGAACTATCAGCATGTTGGGAGGGTTTGTCTTCAGCAATTCAACGAACGGACCTGCCGATTGAAGTTGAGTTGGATTCCTCAGTTGCCATATCTATGATCACATGTGGAGATTTTGATCGGTCGATCTATTCATCGTTAGTTAATGAGATTAGAACGTTACTTTCTTCTCAACAAACTTGTATTACTCTTGTCACTCGTTCGCAGAATAAAGCGAGTGACAAATTAGCTTCTTTTGGTCGTTTGAATAAAAGGACTATGACCTGGCTAGGCGCTGGTCCACCTGAGGTGCTGGAAGTAGTCCAGGATGATTGTAATGAGACCTTGATGAAGTAATACAAGATTTTGAGTTCGCAAAAAAAAAAAATTTGTCAAGATTGCAGTTCATGGGAAATTGGGAATTGTTTCTAGGTATGTATTTTTTTTCAAGTAAATTCCCCCTGGTACTTACCCAAACTCTATATGGAGTTCTTGTTGTTTCTTAGGAATCCTGAGACGCGATCAGGCGACTGCCACCGTGTTTGCCATATTTACACGACTACTTCCACGACTAGATTCAAGCCAACTAAGAAAATCTATACTACATATATCGATCACAAAACCCAGGACAAGACTGGAAGAGCATACCAGCTATAGGCCATGGCGCTACCGGAAAAGTTGGACGGCGGCCGTACCATCGTGATCGAGGCCATCCCGCCAGGCACCGGCATCGGGGACCTCATCGGCGCCTTCTCTCCTTTCGGCGCCATCCGGTACGCCTCCGTGGGTCCGCCCGCCGTGGTCAGCTTCGAGAGCGAGGCCGCCGCGGCGCACGCGCTGCTCGTGGCGTCCATGAAGAGCGTCAGCCTCCTCGGCGATTCCAGGGAGAAGCACCCGTCCGGCGGCGCGTGTCCGTCGTCGACGCCGACGCGCGCCTGCTCCGATGAACCCGCTCCGTTGAATAACTTGAACAACCCCACCGCGACGGCGCCGTACGTGCAGGTTCCCGTCGCCCCGCCGGCGATGATCGAGGCTGGGACGGCGCCGCCAACCGAGGCCGCAGTGCCGGAGAAGGAGACCACGCCGAACGACGCTTCCGCCGCCGCGCTCCAGACGGCAACCAGACTGAGCGAGGCAAGGCGCACCATGGATTGGATTGCGGAGAACATGGTTCTCGAGTGCATGGTCCTGGAGGGACACGTGCACGTCATCAAGCAGATGCAAGATGAGGTCGCCGAGCACCTGAGAGGCTTGAACATCCATGCGGCTACAGTCCGAGTTTCTTCCACTGCCGAGACCCCGTGGAGAAAGAAGGTCACGATCGAATACAAGGCGGGAGTAAAATCCCGTAGCCGGAGTTAGATGGTAGCGCAGCTCCCGTTTGTCTGAACATGGCTTCATAAAAAAACAAAAATGCTAGACATACAAAGATTTACAAGCTTTTACACGCTCTTTCCATCTAACAACCAATCACAAACCTCTCCCCCCTGATTTTAGGAGGGGTGGGCCGCCCCGCTCACCTATTGACCAATTAAGGTTAACCCACCCTGTAAAAGTCTGTAAATTGTTTGTACGTGTAGCATTGCTCATAAAAAAATTAGCTGAAAGCACCGCAGTTTGTGGTTTTCTAGTATTGTATTTTTGCATGCACTTAATTTGGACCGTGTCATTATCGTTTTTGCCAAACTTTAGTTGCGTGGAAACTTTAGTTGCGTGAAAAAAGTCCAGGCAATTCACGCCCCCTTTTGCTTATACTTGGCAATGGCGGCATATTTTGTGTCGTTACCTTGACGAATGCATTGCTTGGACTTAGCTCAAACGTGATCTTCAGGGTGAAAACTTTCGATCTAACCTTTGATAGTTAGATCCGATGACGGCGGCATGCACGTGTATTCTATTCTTTGAGGTGTCGTCTTTGGAAAACCATTTCTCGTATCAATGTGCTGTCAGAAGATTGTTGGTACAAATGGTCATTCAGATATATCATTGACTGTTGTTTTGGTCGTTTCGGGATTTTTTGTCTGCTTCTTCTTTTTCTTTATTATTATGCGCCTACGCATAGCTTCAGTCTTACTTGACTTTGCCATTTGCCAGCGCGATTTGTGTGTCTGTGTGTGAGTTGGCTATGTGCATCGTATCTGTGCAAAAGACGGGTGTGTGCTCGTTATGATTGTATCCCTCAATACTACATTGTGAGTCAATAAAAAGTGTCATTTGTCCAAAAAAAAAAAAAAGGCAACTCACGTCCTCATCATTGTAGTGCCAAAGGTTTAAGGTCAAGAACATGATATATGCCTCAACAAAAAAAAAATTTGAATGGCATGACAAGGGGTGTTTGACCCCTTATGAAGGTATGTTGTAGTGCTACTTGGACTTAGCCTGAAGATTTTCAAAACCTCAATCAACGAAAAACTACATATGTGCAAGTTCGTGGAATTTAAGTTCGATTTTCAGTTTATGGGCTATGTTTGGGGAGAGGATTGTTCGATGTTGATCTAAAGCATGTTTTGCACTCAACCGTCAATTCAATAATGAAATGAATACAATCAACACCAGGAGAAGGGGTGATGGGTTCTTAACAAACGTGTTTTGCGTGGTGGACCGGAGGAAGGGGTCGATGTCAAAGATCTTTGCAAATAAGAGGTCTCGAAGGTGGTGGCGCGGATTTGAGGGAGGTAGCTGCCGGAAACAAGGAAGAAAGACAATGATGGATCCACGAAACTGCGTGGGGTGCAGGAGGCGAGCGGGGCAAGGGGTTGACAACGAGTGTTAGCAATCCATCATCCCCGGTATGAAGTATCTTGACTTGAGTTGGGTGCTAAGAGGGACTTGTCTGAGATGGAGGTGGAGACACTGGAAGAAGCAAATAAAAAATCTAAGGTGGCTGAGGGGGTGATGATGGTGAGAATCTACCAAAGATCATTGGCGCGGGGCTGTCAGAACAGCTCCGCGAGACCCAATGAAGATTATAGCATGGAACTCTCGGAACAGCTTCGCAGATCATGGGCGCCGAAATCTCCTGGTCTACTACGACTTTCAACCGCTGCTTTCATGAGCTTTTGAGTTGAAAAAAAATTGCTCCGCTGAGGCGGGGGGGGGGGGGGGG
>LR738709.1:672772258-672847684 GCA_902687465.1 Secale cereale
GCGCATCCAGCTATTCTCACAACGCGTCAGCAGTGGATCTGAATGTAATTTTTCTTTGATGAGTTTGTAAGGACTTGAGCATCTCCAACAGATGCATAAAAACTGCTCCGCGCGCTAAAATTTAGGTTTTTTGGGGCATCGGACTGTTGGGGAACGTTGCATGGGAAACAAAAAATTTTCCTACGTTCACCAAGATCAATCTAAGAGATGCATCTACGAGGGGAGAGTTGGATCCACATACCCTTGTAGATCGCTAAGCGGAAGCGTTCAAGAACGCGGTTGATGGAGTCGTACTCGCCGCGATTTGGATCGCTGAAGATCCAAGCACCGAAGCAACGGTGCCTTCGCGTTCTTCACACGTACAGCTCGGGGACGTCTCCTCCTTCTTGATCCAGCAAGGGGGAAGGAGAGGTTGATGGAGACACCGGCAGCACGACGGCGTGGTGGTGATGGTGGTGGAGGATTCCAGCAGGGCTTCGCCAAGCACCGCGGGAAAACGAAGATGGATGTGGGAGAGGGAGGGCAGCGCCGAGGCACGAACGTGTGTGGCTGCCCTCCCTCTGCCTCTCTTTATATAGGGGGGAGAGAGGGGAGGGGGCGCCCTAGGGTTTCCCCTAGGGGCCGGCGGCCAGGGCAGATGGGGAGGGGGCGGCGCCCCCTGGGGCTAGGGTTTCCCCCCCAGGTGCCTTGCCCCCCAAGCCTAAGGGGGTGCGGCAGCCCTAGGGGGGTCCAGCCCCCTTGGCGCATGAGGTGAGGGCCCAGGGGGGGGGCGCACAGCCCTATGAGGGCTGTTGTGTCCCCCTTTGTGGCCCATTAGGCCCGAAACTCTTTCCGGGACCCCCGAAACCCCTTTCGGTCATCCGCCGACTTCCCGATGCTCCCCGGTACACTTCCGGACTCCGATCACTCTCATCCTATATATCAATCTTCGTCCCCGGACCATTCCGGAGACCCTCGTCACGTCCGAGATCTCATCCGGGACTCTGAACAACCTTCGGTAACCATGCACTGTTCTCACTAACAACCCTAGCGTCACCGAACCTTAAGTGTGTAGACCCTGCGGGTTCGGAAACCATGTAGACATGACCGAGACACTCCCAGGTCAATAACCAATAGCGGGATCTGGATACCCATATTGGTTCCCACATGTTCCTCGATGATCTCATCGGATGAACCACGATGTCAAGGATTCAGGCAATCCCGTATACAGTTCCCTTTGTCTCGTCGGTATGTTACTTGCCCGAGATTCGATCGTCGGTATCTCTATACCTAGTTCAATCTCGTTACCGGCAAGTCTCTTTACTCGTTACCGTAATACATAATCCCGTGACCAACTACTTAGTCACTTTGAGCTCATTGAGATGACGTATTACCGAGTGGGCCCGGAGATACCTCTCCGTCACACGGAGTGACAAATCCCAGTCTCGATCCAAGTCAACTCAACAGACACCCTCGGAGATACCTGTAGAGTACCTTTATAGTCACCCAGTTACGTTGCGACGTTTGGCACACACAAAGCACTCCTACGGTGTCAGTGAGTTACATGATCTCATGGTCATAGGAACTTATACTTGACATGCAGAAAACTATAGCGATAACTGACACGATCAAAAGCTATGTTAACGTTTGGGTCTCGTCCATCACATCATTCTCCTAATGATGTGATCCCGTTATCAAATGACAACTCATGTCTATGACCTGGAAACCGCGGTCATCTTTGATCAACGAGCTAGTCCTGTAGAGGCTCACTAGGGACACAAAGTCTGTCTATTCATCCACACGTGTATTTCAGTTTCCAATCAATACAGTTATAGCATGGATAATAAACGATTATCATGAACAAGGAAATATAATAATAACTCTTTTATTATTGCCTCTAGGGCATATTTCCAACAGTCTCCCACTTGCACTAGAGTCAATAATCTAGTATTACAAGGTAATGAATCTAACACCCATAGAGTCTTGGTGTTGATCGTGCTTAGCCCGTGGAAGAGGCTTAGTCAACGGATCTGCAACATTCAAATCCGTGTGTACTTTGCAAATGTTTATGTCCTCCTCCTTGACTGAATCGCGGATGGAATTGAAGCGTCGCTTTATGTGTCTGGTCCTCTTGTGAAACCTTGGTTCCTTGGCTAGAGCAATGGCACCAGTGTTGTCACAGAACAGAGTCATTGGGTTCAATGCACTAGGCACAACTCCAAGATCTGTCATGAACTCCTTCATCCAGACACCTTCCTTTGCCGCCTCCGAGGCAGCTATGTACTCCGCTTCGCATGTAGAATCGGCTACCACGCTTTGCTTGGAACTGCACCAGCTTACCGCTCCCCCGTTGAGAATATATACGTATCCGGTTTGAGACTTAGAGTCATCCGGATCAGTGTCAAAACTTGCATCGACGTAACCCTTTACGACGAGCTCTTGATCACCTCCATAAACGAGAAACATTTCCTTAGTCCTTTTCAGGTACTTTAGGATATTCTTGACCGCTGTCCAGTGATCCATACCAGGATTACTTTGAAACCTTCCGGCCATACTTATGGCAAGGCTGACATCTGGTCTTGTGCACAGCATTGCATACATGATAGAGCCTATGGCTGAAGCATAGGGGACGACACTCATCTTTTCTCTATCTTCCGCAGTTACCGGGCATTGAGTCTTACTCAACTTTGTACCTTGTAATACCGGCAAGAACCCCTTCTTGGATTGATCCATTTTGAACTTCTTCAAAACTTTATCAAGGTATGTACTTTGTGAAAGTCCTATCAAGCGTCTTGATCTATCTCTATAGATCTTGATGCCCAATATGAAAGCAGCTTCACCGAGATCCTTCATCGAAAAACTCTTGTTCAAATACCCCTTCACGCTATCCAAAAATTCTATATTGTTTCCAATCAGCAATATGTCATCCACATATAATATTAGAAACGCTATAGAGCTCCCACTCACTTTCTTGTAAATACAAGCTTCATTGTAAACTTGTACAAACCCAAACGCTTTGATCACCTCATCAAAGCGAAGATTCCAACTCCGAGATGCTTGCACCAGCCCATAAATGGAACGCTGGAGCTTGCATACTTTGTCAGCATTCTCTGGATCGACAAAACCTTCCGGTTGTATCATATACAACTCTTCCTTAAAAAACCGTTAAGGAACGTTGTTTTGACATCCATCTGCCAAATTTCATAATCGAAATATGCAGCTATCGCTAACATGATTCGGACGGATTTAAGCATCGCTACGGGTGAGAAAGTCTCATCGTAGTCAATTCCTTGAACTTGTGAAAAACCCTTTGCCACAAGTCGAGCTTTATACACGGTGACATTACCGTCAGCGTCCGTCTTCCTCTTAAAAATCCATTTATTCTGAATGGCCTTCCGCCCTTCAGGTAATACTTCCAAAGTCCATACTTTGTTTTCATACATGGATCCCATCTCGGATTTCATGGCCTCTAACCATTTGTCGGAATCCGGGCCCACCATCGCTTCTCCATAGCTCGTAGGTTCACCGTTGTCTAACAACATGACCTCCAAGACAGGGTTACCATACCACTCAGGTGCAGTGCGTACCCTTGTCGACCTACGAGGTTCGGTAGTAACTTGATCAGAAGCTTCTTGATCATCATCATTGGCTTCCTCTTCAACTGCTGCAGGCTCCACAAAAACATCTTTCTGTGCTGCGCAACTCTCTGGTTGAAGCAGAGGTTCAATAACCTCATCAAGTTCTACCTTCCTCCCACTCAATTCTTTCGAGAGAAACTCTTTCTCGAGAAAGGACCCGTTCTTAGCGACAAACACTTTGCCTTCGGATCTGAGATAGAAGGCGTACCCAACAGTTTCTTTTGGGTATCCTATGAAGACACATTTGTCCGCTTTGGGTTCGAGCTTTTCTGGCTGAAGCCTTTTGACATAAGCATCGCAACCCCAAACCTTGAGAAAAGACAACTTAGGTTTCTTACCAAACCATAGTTCATACGGTGTTGTCTCAACGGACTTAGATGGAGCCCTATTTAAAGTGAATGCAGCTGTCTCTAACGCATATCCCCAGAACGATAGTGGCAAATCGGCAAGAGACATCATAGAACGCACCATATCTAATAGGGTTCGATTACGACGTTCGGACACACCATTACGCTGTGGTGTTCCAGGTGGCGTCAACTGTGAAACGATTCCACATTTTCTTAAGTGATTGCCAAACTCATAACTCAGATACTCTCCCCCTCGATCAGATCGTAGGAACTTGATCTTCTTGTTACGATGATTTTCAACTTCACTCTGAAATTGCTTGAACTTTTCAAACGTTTCAGACTTATGCTTCATTAAGTAAATATACCCATATCTACTTAAGTCGTCAGTGCAGGTGAGAAAATAACGATATCCACCGCGCGCCGTGACACTCATCGGGCCACACACATCAGTATGTATGATTTCCAATAAGTCACTTGCCCGTTCCATTGTTCCTGAAAACGGGGTCTTAGTCATCTTGCCCATGAGGCATGGCTCGCATGTGTCAAGTGATTCAAAATCATGAGACTCCAAAAGTCCATCAGCATGGAGCTTCCTCATGCGTTTCACGCCGATATGACCCAGACGGCAGTGCCACAAGAAAGTGGTACTATCGCTATCTACTCTACATCTTTTGGCATCAATGTTATGAATATGTGTATCATCACTATCGAGATTCAATAAGAATAAACCCCTTACTTCGGGTGCATGACCATAAAAGATATTACCCAGATAAATAGAACAACCTTTATTCTCAGATTTAAATGAGTAACCGTCTCGCAATAAACAAGATCCAGATATAATGTTCATGCTCAACGCAGGCACTAAATAACAATTATTCAGGTTCATAACTAATCCCGATGGTAATCGAAGAGCGAGCGTGCCGACGGCGATCACATCAACCTTGGAACCATTCCCCACGCGCATCGTCACTTCGTCCTTCGCCAGCCTCCGTTTATTCCGTAGTTCCTGTTTAGAGTTGCAAATGTGAGCAACCGAACCGGTATCAAATACCCAGGCACTACAACGAGAGTTGGTGAGGTACACATCAATAACATGTATATCACATATACCTTGCTTGTTGTTGTTGTTGGCCCCCTTCTTGTCTGCCAGATACTTGGGGCAGTTCCGCTTCCAGTGGCCGTTCCCCTTGCAATAGAAACACTCAGTCTCTGGCTTGGGCCCAGCCTTGGGTTTCTTCACTGGATGAGCAACTGCTTTGCCACCCTTCTTAGAGTTACCCTTCTTGCCCTTGCCATTTTTCTTGAAACTGGTGGTTTTATTGACCATCAACACTTGATACTCCTTCTGGATGTCTGCCTCAGCGACTTTCAGCATTGAAAACAGCTCGGCGATGGACTTGTTCATCCCTTGCATGTTATACTGCCGCACGAAGCTCTTGTAGCTAGGTGGGAGTGACTGGAGAATTCTGTCAATGATAGCCTCCTCCGGGAACACAAGTCCCAGATCAGCTATGCGGGTATAGTACCCAGACATCTTCAGCAAGTGCTCACTGACAGACGAATTCTCCTCCATCTTGCAAGCAAAGAATTTATCGGTGGTCTCATACCTCTCGATCTTAGCATTCTTTTCAAAGATGAACTTCAACTCCTGGAACATCTCATATGCCCCATGACGTTCAAAACGCCTTTGAAGTCCTCCTTCCAAGCTATACAACATGGCACACTGCACGACTGAGTAGTCATCCGAGCGCGTCTGCCAGGCGTTCATAACGTCCACAGAGGCCGGAGCGGGGGGTTCACCTAGAGGTGCACTTAGGACATAAACCTTTTGGGCAGCTGTGAGGATGATCCTCAGATTGCGGAGCCAGTCCACAAAGTTGCTCCCATCATCTTTCAGTTTAGCTTTCTCTAGGAACGCATTAAAATTCAGGGGAGCTACTGCGCGAGCCATCTACAACAAAAGATTTGCAAAGACATTTTAGACTATTGTTCATGATAAGTGAGTTATTACCTAATCAAATTATTTATAACTCCCACTCAAATTGACATCCCTCTGGTCATTCGAGCGTGACATGATCCAGATCCACCAACCCAAGTCCGATCATCACGTGAGATGAGGTGGTGTCAATGGTGAACATCTACATGTTGATCATATCTACTATATGACTCATGCTCGACCTTTCGGTCTTCCATGTTCCGAGGCCATGTCTGTACATGCTAGGCTCGTCAAGTCTAACCCGAGTGTTCTGCATGTGCAAAACTGGCTTGCACCCGTTGTATGCGAACGTAGAGTCTATCACACCCGATCATCACGTGGTGCTTCGAAACGACGAACCTTCGCAACGGCGCACACTCGGGGGGAACACAATTTTATCTTGAAATTTTAGTGAGGGATCATCTTATAATGCTACCGTCGTCCTAAGCAAAATAAGATGCATAAAAGGATTAACATCACATGCAAATCATAAGTGACATGATATGGCCATCAACTCGTGCTTTTGATCTCCATCTCCAAAGCACCGGCATGATCTCCATCGTCACCGGCGCCACACCATGATCCCCATCATCATGATCTCCATCATTGTGTCGCCATTGGGGTTGTCGCGCGCCCACCATGCTCTTACTACTATTGCTACCGTTTAACGATAAAGTAAAGCATTACAAAGCGCTTAATGATTGACTCGCAGGTCATACAAAAATTAAAGACAACCCTATGGCTCCTGCCGGTTGCCGTATGCATCGACATGCAAGTCGATATTAACTATTACAACATGATCATCTCATACATCAAATATATCTCATCATGTCATTGGCCATATCATATCACATACATACCCTGCAAAAACAAGTTAGACGTCCTCTAATTTGTTGTTGCATGTTTTACGTGGCTGCTATGGGTATCTAGCAAGAACGCTTCTTACCTACGCAAAGCCACAACGGTGATATTTAAGTTGCTATTTAACCTTCTACAAGGACCGCCTTGTTCTATTCCGATTCAACTAAGATAGGAGAGACAGACACCCGCCAGCCATCTTATGCAACAAAAGTCACATGTCTGTCGATGGAACCGGTCTCATGTACGTGGACATGTAAAGTTGGTCCGGGCCGCTTCATCCCATAATACCGCTGAATCAAGAAAGACTAAGGAGGGAAGCAATCTAAACATCAACGTCCACAAACCCTTTTGTGTTCTACTCGTGAAAGCATCTACGCAAGATCCTAGCTCATGATGCCACTGTTGGGGAACGTTGCATGAGAAACAAAAAATTTTCCTACGTTCACCAAGATCAATCTAGGAGATGCATCTACGAGGGGAGAGTTGGATCCACATACCCTTGTAGATCGCTAAGCGGAAGCGTTCAAGAACGCGGTTGATGGAGTCGTACTCGCCGCGATTCGGATCGCTGAAGATCCAAGCACCGAAGCAACGGTGCCTCCGCGTTCTTCACACGTACAGCTCGGGGACGTCTCCTCCTTCTTGATCCAGCAAGGGGGAAGGAGAGGTTGATGGAGACACCGGCAGCACGACGGCGTGGTGGTGATGGTGGTGGAGGATTCCAGCAGGGCTTCGCCAAGCACCGCGGGAAAACGAAGATGGATGTGGGAGAGGGAGGGCAGCGCCGAGGCACGAACGTGTGTGGCTGCCCTCCCTCTGCCTCTCTTTATATAGGGGGGAGAGAGGGGAGGGGGCGCCCTAGGGTTTCCCCTAGGGGCCGGCGGCCAGGGCAGATGGGGAGGGGGCGGCGCCCCCTGGGGCTAGGGTTTCCCCCCCAGGTGCCTTGCCCCCCAAGCCTAAGAGGGTGCGGCAGCCCTAGGGGGGTCCAGCCCCCTTGGCGCATGAGGTGAGGGCCCAGGGGAGGCGCACAACCCTATGAGGGCTGTTGTGTCCCCCCTTTGTGGCCCATTAGGCCCGAAACTCCTTCCGGGACCCCCGAAACCCCTTTCGGTCATCCGCCGACTTCCCGATGCTCCCCGGTACACTTCCGGACTCCGATCACTCTCATCCAATATATCAATCTTCGTCCCCGGACCATTCCGGAGACCCTCGTCACGTCCGGGATCTCATCCGGGACTCTGAACAACCTTCGGTAACCATGCACTGTTCTCACTAACAACCCTAGCGTCACCGAACCTTAAGTGTGTAGACCCTGCGGGTTCGGAAACCATGTAGACATGACCGAGACACTCCCAGGTCAATAACCAATAGCGGGATCTGGATACCCATATTGGTTCCCACATGTTCCTCGATGATCTCATCGGATGAACCACGATGTCAAGGATTCAGGCAATCCCGTATACAGTTCCCTTTGTCTCGTCGGTATGTTACTTGCCCGAGATTCGATCGTCGGTATCTCTATACCTAGTTCAATCTCGTTACCGGCAAGTCTCTTTACTCGTTACCGTAATACATAATCCCGTGACCAACTACTTAGTCACTTTGAGCTCATTGAGATGACGTATTACCGAGTGGGCCCGGAGATACCTCTCCGTCACACGGAGTGACAAATCCCAGTCTCGATCCATGTCAACTCAACAGACACCTTCGGAGATACCTGTAGAGTACCTTTATAGTCACCCAGTTACGTTGCGACGTTTGGCACACACAAAGCACTCCCACGGTGTCAGTGAGTTACATGATCTCATGGACATAGGAACTTATACTTGACATGCAGAAAACTATAGCGATAACTGATACGATCAAAAGCTATGTTTAACGTTTGGGTCTCGTCCATCACATCATTCTCCTAATGATGTGATCCCGTTATCAAATGACAACTCATGTCTATGACCTGGAAACCGCGGTCATCTTTGATCAACGAGCTAGTCCTGTAGAGGCTTACTAGGGACACAAAGTTTGTCTATTCATCCACACATGTATTTGAGTTTCCAATCAATACAGTTATAGCATGGACAATAAACGATTATCATGAACAAGGAAATATAATAATAACTCTTTTATTATTGCCTCTAGGGCATATTTCCAACACGGACAGCTCCAGTAGAAGCTGTAAAATAGTGCACGCGTAAAAAAGAATTGGGCACGCGCTAAAAGCGCTATCAGAAGCTGCAAATTTGGGGCGCCGGATTGCACACGCTTTACAATTTATACTGCGCGTCTTTTTGGGCGTGCGTTTTTAGGCATGCTAAACCAATGTTGTGTCCGGCGCGCTAAAAGTGATGTAGTGGCGAGATAAAACTATTTTAGCATGAAACTTTTATGCGTTTGTTGGAGATGCTCTTAATATATGGTCCTGGGCCTTTTCACACACAAAAAAGAGTCGTCGCCTCCCGCCAGCCCTGTCGTCGGTCTGTCCCGTCTTCGGTGGCCTTAGGGCCATGGAGGCGAAGTGGATATCGGAACTTGCCGATTGGAGGGCTCCTATTTTAGATCTTTTTTCAACCTTTGTTAGGGTTTGTGTCCTGTCCAGGAAGGCGAGACGGAGGCGGCTCTCTCAAGATGGAATAACATAGTTGTTCCCTCTTCGTGCATGCTCATCTCAGCACCCCTCTTCGTGCATGATCTCTTCATGCATGCTCCTAGTGTATTTGTGTTGAACTAGTGTGGACTCATGCACCCTTCATACACTCTACCAAACACTCAAAAGTGGGTCGAGAAGGGAACTATTGCCCTCATGCATCCTCCATACACCCTACCAAACACACCCTAAAGGTCTCCCCGCCAAGTTCCCGTTCTGGTGATGCGTCTAGCATCATCGATAGGCGTGTGGAGGTTTGTCTCCGGTGGATCTGTCTTTGGTGGATTTGCTCGGATCTATTCGTCGTTCGTCTTCGTTCATCTGTCTTCAGGTTGGATCCTTTTGATCTACACTCTTCATTGGCGGCAGTTGTTGTTCTGGTGTGTTGGTTCTATGGGCCCTTAACACGACGACTTTCCGACTGTCTACTACAACAAAGTTTGCCCGGCTCCGGAGAGCGAGGAGCGATGACAGCGGCGCGCCTTCGACTCGCTTCAGTATTTGTAGTTGTCGCTAGGTGGTCCACGAGTTTGGATGTAATTTTTATTATTTCTAATGTTCGTTGTACTACCATGATTGAAGATGAATAGATTGGAAGTTTTTCTCGGAAAAAAAAAAGACGTGAAGAGCACACGAGAAGATGGTTCTCTCTACAGCCAGTATAAATATGGCGGGTGATTTCCATAGGTCTACTCCGCAATATTGGAAGGCATATCGGAATGAAATACAGTTTGGAGATTATTTTCTTTGTTGGTTTTTTTAGGTATTCTTTATGAAAAACAAACACCAATTAACTTTAGAACTCCAAGATCTGAAATACTCCGATCTCAAAACGACTTGTGTTTTTCCTGGACTCCATCCCGGTGTAGGCAGAACAGAAGTCGTATATAATTGGCAAGTGATGAAACGTAGGCACGCGCGGATAGATTGTACCCGTGAGTCCGTCACCGAAAAACAGGCATGGCGCGGCCGGAGGACTTCGACGGCGGCCGTCGGGCCATCGTCATCGAGGACGTCCCTCCGGGCACCGGGATCGCAGACCTCGTCGGCGCCTTCTCTCCTTTCGGCACGATCCAGTTCGCATCCATGGGCCCTCCTGCCGTCGTGGGCTTCGAGAGCGAGGAGGCCGCGGCGCACGCGCTGCTTGTGGCGTCCATGAAGAGCGTCAGCCTCCTCGGCGTCTACACGGAGAAGGCGACGAAGACCAGTCCGATCGAGGCAACTGCTATGCCGCCATCAGCCGTGGCCGCGGAGGGAGCGACCAGTACGACGGCGGAGACCGCGGCCGCCACGGCCGAGAACGAGAGCAGCCAGAACAAGGCAGCGTCGGCGCCCGCCGTGCACATAGACCAGGAGGCGATCAGCTCGCTTCTGGACTCTCTCCTCGCCCTGGACGAAGACCTCGACACCTTGGATAGCCTGCTCACCCAGCACAGCTCCAAGAAGGAGGAGAAGGAGAAGGAGAAGGAGGGCGACGACATCGACGTTTACGACTACGACAAGGCCTGGACAGACGGCTACAATTCAGCCTTGTACTGGCCGGACGACAACTACTACGACGCCTGGTTCGCCGGCTACCAGGCTGGAGCCAAGGATTCTCCGATTGGTTGAATTTACAGAACTCAAAGCTGCAGTTGAATTTACAGAACTCAAAGCTGCATCTAGGAGCTGGTGATTTTTTCTTAGACGTTAAAAGGCGTGGGAAAATATGCTGCATCTACTTGTTCGTGTCGTTATTGTTTCTGCAAATTTTCATGGGATAAAACCCTAGAGTTAATTTGTTAGGCAGTTAAGAAGTTTAGTGCTTAAATTTTTGACTTTTTAAGAGCTGAAGTTTGTCCCGACCAATCGAATCAGAGAAACATGCGAGAGCAAAATCAGGAGAAACAACAAAAGTTTAATATTTTGAGAGAGAAAAGTTCGTTTCGTCTCCGCTAAACTATAGAGAAACCAACGATACGGGCGAACTAGCCCTAGCCACCGCCACGTGATCCAATCCTTCTCACCCAGCTTCGTATGGAGGATTTGGTTGCCTGACGGCTGTGCTGGCGATCCATTGCCGATCTTCAACGGCGGCATTGCCTGGATAGGTCACTGGAGAAGAGGGATTCGGTGCATCGTCTGTAGGGCCGGCCCTGGGGTATGGCCGGTGGGGCGGCGGCCCAGGGCCCAGGCGAGGGGGGGCCCATGATGTAGTACATATATACACTATAGCACAGATAAAAAAAATAGGTTAAAAGGTTATAAAAGAAAAGAAACGAAGGCTAGGCCCATCAGATAGCTAGAAATGGATTAACGAGCCGTCACCCGGTCTCGGCGTGACTCACGGCTGCTCGTTTTCCACATTTCCTTCGTCTCGTCGACCGTGAATCCTGAACCGTCGCCCTGCCTGTCGGCTGTCGCTCGGCGCCTCGGGGCCTCGCCTCCAGCCTGATCGCCGATGCGCGCGCCGCGGCCGCACGACAGTCCGGCGCCGACAGCCCGGCCATCCGCCCATCCGGCAAGTCAGTACGTATCTCAGGCCGGCCGTGAGCGCACCACAGTTGCAGGTATCCTGTATCCATGAATCCATCCATGTTCCTGAATCCTGATCTATCTCCCCAAACCCCAATTTGACGATTTCAATAGTTTATTTCATTCTTTATTTAGTATGTACGTATTCAACTATTCATCCATGATCCATCCTCTAATTTCAGATTTTCGGTATGCACTGGTTCGGCTATGTGCTGCATTGAGAAGGATATTCCGGACAACATTGATCTTGAGAGGTTCTTTATTGTGCATCAAGAAACGCCTGAAGAAACTTTTTCTGAAGCACTGAAGTATTATCGTTGTCGATGTTGTCAGTCGAATTTGGTTCTTATTTTAGGTAATCATGTCATCTTAGTTTCATTTTGCTATATTTTTAGTATCATTTTTATCGATGGAGTCGGTTCGAATTGGGTCATTATTGTCGTTGATGGAGTCAGTCCGATTGTTATAGTCAATTTTTTAACTTAACATGTGTAGTTGAAAGTTACTCTTAATAAGTATATAGCCGAACCTAGGGCCTCCCGAAACACAGGGCGGCCCTGGAACTAGACAGAGAAGTATACTCTTAATAAGTATACTCTTAATAAGTATATAGCCTATGTCGTCGAGTTCGCCTAGGGCCTCCCGAAACACAGGGCCGGCCCTGATCGTCTGGACGACGGCAAGTTCGGCATCATACCAGGACCTGTCGTGCAGCGGCTTGGGTGATTTTTTTTTTCAGATTTTCTTTAGAGAGTCTTCGAGTTTGTTTTCGGGCAACGAGGCACTGATTCCGTTCCCAGTCATTTAGTTTTCCTGTGGGTCCGTCTGGATTCGACTGGGGTTCGTGGTCATTGGAGTTACTACACGCTCTTATCAACGTTTTCTTCTCGGGGCAGCAATTTGCTTCGCAGATCAGTCGTCTGCAACGACGACTTCCCAACCGCTCCTTCTGTGAGCTCCTAGATTTTAAGAAAAAACACTCGTCAAGGCGGAGGCTTAGAGGCACGGCCATCGATGGATGTGGGAGGAAGAAGACCTCGGCACCCTCATGAATTAGGATTTAATTTTATCTTTTTGTATGGGTGTGTTTATAAGATCCAGTGATAGCTAATATATGACCTTCATCCCTTTCGCAAAAGGGCACTGATAGGCGCCGGCGGACTGGCCGAAATTTGGGCCGGTCCCCGCACGTCCGTCAGATGTATTTGCCCCAACCGTCAGATCTCACGCAAACTCTCGTCTCGCTGTTTGTTTCTTTTCCTGCGGGTCGCTCCCTCCAGCCAACGCTTGCAGCGGCGCGCCCCTCGTTCTCAGCCTTGCTTGCGCCACCACAGCTCGCCGGTGATGCCTCGCCGGTAGCGCCCATCATCGCCCAGTCGTAGCAAAAAGCTTAGCTGGTCACAACAAAATTGATTCGGGTTGTAGCAAAAATGCCGTCCAAGTTGCCGCTCGCGCCCATAGTCGCCGTATGCCTTTGAAGCTTTTGCCGCGCGCGGATGCAACTCCACCACTGTCGGTTGCAGCTTCTCCACCGGCAGCCACCAGTGTCGGAGAAGGCGGCCACATGATGGCGAGAGCAGCAGACGCTGGAACCATGGGCACAAAAGCTGGAAACAATGACAGGAGTTGTTGTGACGGCCTAGAGTCGACTTGCCGGTTCCAACTTCTGTAACACCGGTCATAGCTTTTGCAGGCACCGGATGCAGCTTCTGCCATCGACGGTTGTAGCACGGGGGCACCACCGTGGTAGCTCCACCGCCCCCCGCCACGGTTGGAGCTCCCGGCCGCCACGGTGGCAGCTCCCCACGCAGCAGGATGTAGCTTCCGTCGTCACGGTTGTAGCACCGGGCGTAGCTGTCACAGCTCCCCCGCCGTCATGGTTGTAGCTCCCGATCGCCACGTTTGCAGCTCCCCGCGCAGCCGGATGTACCTTTTGCCATCATGCATGGTTGTAGCACCGAGCGCCGCCATTGTAACTCCCCCGCCGCCATGGTTGCAGCTCCGTCTTGCTCTCGTCTCCGTGCTGGCAGCAGCACGCAGCACAGCGAGTAGATAGGCGCATCACCGTCTTCCAAAAACTAAGCAGCACCGCCTCTTTTGTCACACGATGGCGGAGTGGCGGACAGCAGCCCCAGCTAGCCGCGGGCATGGCTGGTTGTGGGCTTGTGGCGTATGGAGGAGCCATCCCCGAGGAGAAAAGGCCGCGCTGGAGGCTGGAGCAGAGGATGCTTGATGCGCTCCGAGAGAATTCAGTTGCGAGAGAGTCAGAGAGAGAGGAACGATGGAAGAAAATGAGTGGCCGGTGGCTTCGTCAGTTTGGATAGGGAAGAAACGAGACAAGCATGTGGGGCCGCAGGGGGACGCGTGCACCTGTTAGCGACCGAGGGAGGCGAGACGGGGGACACACGATCTCTCAGCATCCATGACCCACGCGCGACCGGCGGAAGACTCGGCCGGTCGGCCGGCTGCAATCGTTTCCCTTCGCAAAATCGATCCAAATATCTGGACGGGCGGGCCAGACATTGAAACAGAGTTAAGATATCTACTTGTTCGTGGCGTCTGTGTTTCTACACACTTTAATGCTTTTTTTTGCGAGACTACACACTTTAATGCTACAAGACAATAGAGTTAAATATCTCAGTTATGAGAATATTTAGGGCTTAAATTTTAGTGTTTCAAGCGCTCAAGCTTGCCTTTTTACTAAAAATGTTTTTTTTTCATGAAAGTTGAAATAAACATGTGTGACGACACCAACATGAAACGGAGAAATAGCTATTGATTATGTTGTACATTCACATCCATTCTCCCAATTCATAATAATTTATGGCTTTATATTCCGCCAATAGCATGGCTTTAATCGGTTATGGGCTGGCTCAGCCAACGGGCATCATTCAAGACGGAGAAGCCCCTATCGGGGCCGAATAGTGGCTAATTCGTACAGGGCACACACACACCCTCCGACCAAACGGGCCGACCCACTAAGGACTGTACCAGGGCAAAGAAACATGGCAAAGAAAAATCAGCATTGTGCATTGAAATTGGACATGATGAAGGCTTATAATAGGGTGGAGTGGCCATATTTACAAGCAGTCGTGCTGAAACTGGAGTTCACCCTGAGATAGGTGGAAATTGTGATGGGCATGGTGACTTGGGTGAAATTTTCAAAAAATTGCAACAGTTTAATCCTTCAAGAGGAATCCGGGAGGAGTCCCAATCTCCCTATACTTGTTCTTGTTAGCAGCAAGGGGGCTTTCATGCCTTTTAAAATCCAAAGATGAGTCATCTAGCCTTCATGGTCTGCAAGTGGCACCCGCAACGCCACCTGTGAATCACGTATTATTTGCAGATGATAGGTTGTTGTTCTTTAGGGCTAACAATGTGGGTGCAAATGAGGCCAGCCGGGTTTTGGATATTTATTGTCAAGCGGTGGGTCAATGAATCAACTATGGCAAATCCTCTATCTTCTTTTTTGGAACGTTTTTTTTTTGGAACGTATCCTCTATCTTCTTTAGTAAATGGGTTCTAGAAAATGTTCGAGCTGACATAAAAGGTTTGCTTGAAGTACCCAATGAAACACTGATTAAGAAATATTTGGGTATGCCATCAGATGTGGGGTCGTCAAAACATGGCGCTTTCAAGTTTTTGAAAGATTGTTTATAAAGAAAAATTCAAGGATGGATCAAAAAAAAAACCTTGTCCATTGCAGGGAAAGAAATCTTGGCTAAATCTGTGGCGCAAGCAGTGCTAGTCTTTTCCATGTCATGCTTCAAGCTCCCTAGAGGTCTGTGTGACAGTGTGAGCACTTAAACATGTTGAGAAGGAAATTCTGGTGGGGCTCCAAATATGGCCATTGAAAGCCTAGTTGGGTCTCGTGGATGGATATGACACAACTCAAGGCGATGGGTTGTTTGGGATTCAAGGATTTTGAATTATTTAATTTGGCAATGCTTGCTAAACAAGGACGGCGAATCCTCCAACAACCTGAGTCCCTGCGTACTCGCATTCTTAAAAGTTTCTACTTCCATACCTCATCTATATTGCATGCAAACATTGGGTCTCACCCAAGCCAAATCTGGGGTTCAATCATGGAAGGCATTGAAGTTCTCAAACAAGGGCTCATTAAGCGCATATGCAAAGGAGCTTCCATGGATGTATGGACGGATAATTGGATCCCTAGAGATGAGATGATGCGCCCTGATACGTCTCCAACATATCTATAATTTTTTATTGTTCCATCCTATTATTTATGATGTTTTGGATGTTTAATGGGCTTTGTTATACACTTTTATATTATTTTTGGGACTAACCTACTAACCCAAAGGCCCAGTCCAGATTGTTGTTTTTTGCCTATTTCAGGGTTTTACAGAAAAGGAATATCAAACGGAGTCCAAACGGAATGAAACTTCTGGAGAGATATTTTCGGAGCAAAATACGCACGGGAGACTTGAGAACCACGGAATAGGGCTGACGTGGCGTCCACGAGGGTGGGGGGCGGCCCCCCCTATAAGGCGCGCCCCCCAGCCTCGTGGGCACCCCGTCTGGCCCCCGGTGCCCTCCTTCCTCCTATATATACCTATGTACCCTGAAACCATCAGAACAATAGAGAAAACCCTAGTCCCACCGCCGCAACCTTCTGTTCCCGTGAGATCCCATCTTGGGGCCTGTTCCGGAGCTCCGCCGGAGGGGGGATCTACCATGGAGTGCTTGTACATCATCATCATCGCCTCACCATGAGTTGTGAGTAGTTTACCACAGACCTTCGGGTCCATAGCTAGTATCTAGATGGCTTCTTCTCTCTCTTTGTATCTCAATACCAAGTTCTCATCGGTCTTCGAGGAGATCTATTCGATGTAATCTCTTTTTGTGGTGTGTTTGTCGAGATCCGATGAATTGTGGGTTTATGATCAAGATTATCTTTGAGAAATATTTGGTTCTTTTCTGAACTCTTTAAGTATGATTATAATATCCTTGCAAGTCTTTTCGAATTATTGGTTTGGTTTGACCTACTAGATCTATAGTTCTTGCAATGGGAGAAGTGCTTGGCTTTGGGTTCAATCTTGCGGTGTCCTTTCCCAGTGACAGTAGGGGCAGCAAGGTGCTACTTCTCGAGCTTGCGTTGTATTCCCTCGAAGAAGAAAGGGTGATGCAGCACAGTAGCATAAGTATTTCTCTCAGTTTTTTAGAACCAAGGTATCAATCCAGTAGGAGACCACGCGCGAGTCCCTCGCACCTGCACAAACAAATAAGAACTTCGCCGCCAACGCGATAAGGGGTTGTCAATCCCTTTACGGTCACTTACCAAAGTGAGATCTGATAGAGATGATAGTTTGATATTTTTGGTATTTTTGGTTATAAGAACAGAAAGTAAAAGCGGAAAAGTAAAGTAGATTGTAGATTGATATGTTGAGAATAGACCCGGGGGGCATAGTGTTCTCTAGTGGCTTCTCTCATGATAGCGATATTCTACGGCGGGTAAACAAATTACTGTCGAGCAATTGATAGAAAAGCGAATAATTATGAGACTATCTAGGCATGATCATTATATATAGGCATCACGTCCGAGACAAGTAGACCGAAATGATTCTGCATCTACTACTATTACTCCACACATCGACCGCTATCCAGCATGCATCTAGAGTATTAAGTTCATAAGAACGGAGTAACGCCTTAAGCAAGATGACATGATGTAGAGGGATAAACTCAAACATAATGATATAAACCCCATATTTTTATCCTCGATGGCAACAATACTATACGTGCCTTGCTGCCCCTACTGTCACTGGGAAAGGACACCGCAAGATTGAACCCAAAACCAAGCACTTCTCCCATTGCAAGAACTATAGATCTAGTAGGCCAAACCAAACCAATAAATCGAAGAGACTTGCAATGATATTATAATCATACATAAAGAGTTCAGAAAGGAATCAAATATTTCTCATAGATAATCTTGTTCATAAACCCACAATTCATCGGATCTCGACAAACACACCGCAAAAAGAGATTACGTCAAATTGATCTCCTCGAAGACCAAGGAGAACTTGGTATTGAGATCAAAAGAGAGAGAAGAAGCCATCTAGATACTAGCTATGGACCCGAAGGTCTGTGGTAAACTACTCACAACTCATGGTGAGGCGATGATGATGATGTAGAAGCACTCAGTGGAAGATCCCCCCTCCGGCGGAGCTCCGGAACAGGCCCCAAGATTGGATCTCACGGGAACAGAAGGTTGCGGCGGTGGAACTAGGGTTTTCTCTGTTGTTCTGATAGTTTTGGGGTACGTAGGTATATATAGGAGGAAGGAGGGCACCGGGGGCCAGACGGGGTGCCCACGAGGCAGGGGGCGCGCCCTATAGGGGGGGCGCCCCCCACCCTCGTGGACGCCACGTCATCCCTACTCCATGGTTCTCAAGTCTCCCGTGCGTATTTTGCTCCAAAAATATCTCTCCCGAAGGTTTCATTCCATTTGGACTCCGTTTGATATTCCTTTTCTGTAAAACCCTAAAACAGGCAAAAAAACTACAATTTGGACTAGGCCTTTGGGTTAGTAGGTTAGTCCCAAAAATAATATAAAAGTGTATCACAAAGCCCATTAAACAACCCAAACATCATAAATAATAGCATGGAACAATAAAAAATTATAGATACGTTGGAGACGTATCAAGCATCCCCAAGCTTAATTCCTGCTAGTCCTCGAGTAGGTAAATGACAGAATTTTTGATGTGGAATGCTAACCAACATAGTTTTTCAATGTAATTCTCTTAATTGTGGCATGAATGTTCAGGTGTGAAAGATTCAAGACAAAAGTCTATATTGACATAAGAAATAATAATACTTCAAGCATACTAACAAAGCAATCATGTCTTCTCAAAATACTATGGCTAAAGAAAGTTATCCCTACAAAATCATATAATCTGGCTATGCTCCCACTTCATCACACAAAATATTCATATCATGCACAACCCCGATTTCAGCCAAGCACTTGTTTTCATACTCTATTCTTTCAAACCTTTCAACTTTCACGCAATACATGAGCGTGAGCCATGGACATAGCACTATGTGGAATAGAGAGGTGGTTGTGGAGAAGACAAAAAGGAGGGATATAGTCTCACATCAACTAGGCGTATCAACGGGCTATGGAGATGCCCATCAATAGATATCAATGTGAGTGAGTAGGGATTGACATGCAACGGATGAACTAGAGCTAAATATGTATGAAAGCTCAACAAAAGAAACTAGTGGGTGTGCATCCAACTTGCTTGCTCATGAAGACCTAGGGCATTTGAGGAAACCCATCGTTGGAATATACAAGACAAGTTCTATAATGAAAATTCCCACTAGTATATGAAAGTGACTAAATATGAGACTCTCTATCATGAAGATCATGGTGCTACTTTGAAGCACAAGTGTGGAAAAAGATAGTAGCAATTGTCCCTTCTCTCTTTTCTCTCATTTTTGTTTGGAGGGGCTTTCTCTTTTTTTTAGCCCCTCTCTATTTTTTTGGGCCATCTCTTTTTTTATTGGCCTTTCCTCACATGGGACAATGCTCTAATAATGATGGTCATCACACTTATATTGAATTACAACTGGATATTACAACTCGATACTAGAACAAGTATGACTCTATATGAATGCCTCCGGCGGTGTACCGGGATGTGCAATGAATCAATAGTGATATGTATGAAAAATTATGCATGGTGGCTTTGCCACAAATACGATGTCAACTACATGATCATGCATGGCAATATGACAATATGATGCGTGTCATATGAACGGAACGGTGGAAAGTTGCATGGCAATATATCTCGGAATGGCTATGGAAATGCCATGATAGGTAGGTATGGTGGCTGTTTTGAGGAAAATATATGGTGGCTGTTTTGAGGAAGGATATATAGTGGGTGTATGGTGCCGGCGAAAGTTGCGCGGTACAAGAGAGGCTAGCAATGGTGGAAGGGTGAGAGTGTGTATAATCCATGGACTCAACATTGGTCATAAGAACTCATATACTTATTGCAAAAATCTACGAGTCATCAAAACAAAGCAATCAACATATGCTCCTAGGGGGGAGGTTGGTAGGAGTTAACCATCGCAGGACCCCGACCTCCACACAAAGGTTGACACTTTACAAATACCTCATGCTCTAACTTCGTCACATAGCGGTTCACCATATGTGCATGCTACGTGAATCACTAACCTTAACACAAGAATTTCTCAATTTCATAATAACTCCACTAGCATGACTCTAATATCACTATCCTCATATCTGAAAACAATTATCAAGCATCCAACTTGTCAGGGATATTACTAGCAGGTATAAACCGGCCAGGAAGATCTGGATTACACTGACATAGTTGTATTATCATAAGCCCAGTAGAATATGTACAAAAGGTTACAGCCCATGGAGGTTTAGGGCCCATGTATAAGGCCTACGGTTTGTAAACCGTCATATCATGTAACTTGGGATATAAGATAGAAAGAGTAGAGACCGAGGCAGACACGTTTATGAGCCGGCCTCGGGACTCTGTAAACCGGACCGGGCGTTGCCTCCTATATAAAGGGACGACCCGACGACGGTTCAAGGACAAGAAACAACAGCTCGAGACACAGGCAAGCGATTCGCTCCCTGTTCATCGACGCCCAAGCAACACCACACCAAACTAGACGTAGGCTTTTACCTTCATCGAAGGGGCCGAACTAGTATAAACCCTCTGTGCCCTTTGTGTGCTTTTAACCTCTTCAAGCTAACCCGCGCGATGGCCTCACACCTAAGTCCTCTAAACCGGACATCTGCCGTGCTAATTCCACGACAGTTGGCGCCCACCGTGGGGCTCTCGCACGATGGTTTCGAGTTCTTGAAGGGCAGCTTTGAAGGGCTCAAGGGTTAAGCGGTTGGCCGGATGACCAAGAGTCGCCGTGTCCGGATCTACATCGACGACGCAGGCTGGGGCCCCGAGGCCGATTCAATCGAATATGGGTACCGGGTCCCCTTCGGCGGCATCCACGTTTTCATCGGCAAGATTGGTGAACCGGGACCTGAGCCGGACATCTTCCCCAACATCGTCGAGCCGGCTCAGCATGCGAGATCGGCCCGGATTCAGCCCGCCGTAAAGCATGTTTTCGTTGGAGCAGTACATGGAGTCCAGGCCGAGGACGGATCGGATTCTGGTGGCGAGACAGTTGTCTACTCTGACGATGAATCTTCATCTGGAGAGACCGAATCTTTGTATCTGTTGCAGAACGGCCGATCTGAGGGTGTATCCGATGGCAATAGTATTCCGGACCCCTTTGATCCGCCAAACCGGGTGGCTATTTTCATGGCCGGATCACAGTCTATGCAGCAGCCCTCGGTGACTGGGGCGTTCACCTCAGAGGTAGCGGGTGCTGGGGCAGGCAGCCAAACCCCGTCGCCCTCTGATGCTCTATCCACCTTGGTTGGAGAATTGACGGCACTTGCAACAGCAGAAGTGGCCCCTGCCAACAAGGCGCAACATGATGCGGAGATCCTTCAGCTGAAGGGCCGGATTGAGCAGGCTAAACGGGATCTGGACGCAGAGAAAATCAGGATGGCTACGAGGCAAGCCGAGCTAGACTCCCAAGCTTTCCGGCTCAGGGTGGATCAGACCTCGGCACAGGAGGTGGTGTACAGAAGACAACAAACTCGTCTACCACCGGTTTACCAGGCAAGGAATCTCTTTGGGACACCGGGAGCGGGAGCCAGCAATTACGCAGAGGTAAACCGGGGAGGGGCCCCGGGGACTGGCGAGCCGGTTCAGCCGCCGGCCGCAGAGCGAAACCACCAAGTTGTGCCAATGCCGGACATCCCCACCCCTCCCGGCCGTTATTCTAACCCGTTGGACAACATTGTCGCTGCCGCTTCACGACTGGCCGCTTTACCCATTGAGGGAACATCCCCCGTGGCGATGGAGGCACGCCGGGCTAAGGAATTGCTGGACACGGTGTTGACACAGCAGCAGGCGTACTCGTATAGCAGGGAGAGGATTCATTCAACCCCCCGCCCAAGCCGGAGTTACACTAGGCACTGGGATGAACCGGCCGTGTCTAGCAGCGAGCGGAGACGTCACCGTCACAGGCAAGATAATCCGGCGGGAGCAGAAGCACACGCCCAAGAATCGGTAAACCGGGCTAGGCATGCTGCCCGCGAGGACACCCGTCAAGCAACGCCGGTTCACACAGCCACAGCAGAAACGGGGGCCACGACAAGTTCCTTTGGTGTACAGTGTCTCATCCCCGCTTTACGAAGCGTGAAATTGCCCAAGGACTTCAAAGGCCCGCGCAAGGTACCCAACTACACACCGGATCTAGCTCCCGAGGCGTGGGTTGAGAGTTATGAGATGGCTATGGAGATGCTTGATGTGGATGAAGCAGCGTGCGCCAAGTACTTTACCATGATGCTTGAGGGTACAGCCCGGACATGGTTAAAGGGCTTACCACCTAACTCCATCGGATCATGGGGTGAGTTGCGTCGCAAGTTTATCAAAAATTTCAAAGACACGTGCAAGCAGCCAATGTCGGTGGTAGACTTAGCAGCATGTGTTCAAGGAGAGCAGGAACCCACGAGCAGCTGGGTGCGGCGAGTATCAGAAATCCTGCACTATTCCAATAGTATCAACCCTAGTACGGCGATAGTGACATTGGAAAATAATTGCCGGTTTGAGTCTCTGAAACTGAAGTTAGGACGGCTCAAACGCGATTGCAATGACATGGGCACGCTCATGAGCGCTCTGGTGAAATATGGGGATTCTGATAACACCAAGTACCCAGATGCAGACGGAGACAAGTCCGGAAAGGTGAACAAGGCTGGTAAACCAGCGCAAGCTAATCCGGCAGGAACAAGTTACACTGGTAAGAGAAAAGCAGAGGGAGGTTCTGATTTTGTGGCCAATACCAACGTTCAGGGAAACGGGCAGTGCCGCAAAGGTAAACCACCTCCTCGTGGTGAAGGGCAATTCCTCAGTCTAGAGCAACAGTTAGACGCGCCTTGCCCTAAACACAACAAAGAGGGAAACCCGTCTAAACATTCATGGAGGGAATGCCGGATCATGGTAGAGGCCATGAGACAAGCCAAATATAACCACGGACCCCCGGGCGGCGGCTCGGTTTCTGGTTTTCAGGGTCCGGGTTACCAGGGTAATGGTTCCGGACCAGGATATCATGGCGGTAACAACAACTATCCCGGCAACAACAGCAACGGTCAGCATCAACAGAACCAACAGCATGGTCAAGGTGGTTATAATAACCAAGGCAATCAGCAGCGTCAACAGCAGCAGCAATCCGTATATCAGAGTAATCCGAAGGAGCTAAGCAGTGGACAGTATCACGTTTTCACCACAAGTTTGTGCAAGCGAGATCAAAAGGTTCTGAAACGGGCTGTGCACGCAGTTGAACCGGCGACGCCACGTTTTTTACGTTGGTCGGAACAACCTATTGTGTGGAGCAGAGAAGATCACCCGCCACAGGTTGATAATCCGGGCTAGTTGGCCCTAGTGGTAGCACCACAGGTGGGTGGCTACAAGTTCACTAAGGTACTCATGGACGGCGGCAGCAGTATCAACATCTTATACTATGAGACTTTTCGGCGTATGGGGTTGACAGATAAGAAGTTGAAACAATCCAACACAGTATTCCATGGAGTGGTGCCAGGTAAATCGGCTTACCCAGTTGGGAAAATTGATCTGGAAGTCACCTTTGGGGATGAGCAGGATTCTAGGTCAGAGACAGTGACCTTTGAGGTCGTAAAGATCAGGAGCCCATATCATGCTCTGTTTGGGAGACCGGTTTACGCCAAGTTCATGGCTAGACCGTGCTATGTTTATCTACAGATCAAGATGCCGGGTCACAAGGGATCCATCACGGTTCACGGAAGTCGCAAGATCGCATTGGAATGCGAGGAAGGAGACGCAGCCTATGCGGAGGCAGTGTGTGCTACGGAGGAGTTGAAGTTCTACAAAGACAACGTTGATCCGGCAGATATGTCCCCATTAAAAAAGCCAACTACAGAGCATGACCAGGCGTTGAAGTTTAAATCGGCGGAGGAAACCAAGCAGGTTGACTTTGTTCCAGGCGATTCTTCCAAACAGTTCACTATCAGCGCTAACCTAGACCCCAAATAGGAAAGCGCGCTCATCGAGTTCATCCGTGAGAACCGGGATATCTTTGCATGGAAACCTTCTAACATGCCACCGAGGGAACTCGCTGAGCACAGTCTTAATATTGATCCAAAGTTTAAACCGGTCAAACAGTATCTTCGATGCTTCAATGAGGAGAGGCGCAAGGCTATAGGAGAAGAAGTGGCCAGGCTTTTAGCCGCAGGATTCATAGTTGAAGTGTTCCATCCGGAGTGGTTGGCTAATCCGGTGCTGGTGTTAAAGAAAAATGGAACATGGAGGATGTGTGTGGATTACACAGACCTAAACAAGGCTTGTCCAACTAATCCTTTTTCTCTCCCCCGTATTGATCACATTATTGATGCTACGGCAGGATGTGAGCGGCTAAGTTTTTTGGATGCATATTCAGAGTATCATCAAATCAAGATGGCAGTTAAGGACCAGGAGAAGACAGCTTTCATAACTCCCTTTGGAGCCTTCTGCTATGTATCTATGCCTTTTGGGCTTAAGAGTGCCCAAGCAACTTACCAGCGTTGCGTGCAGAACTGTCTCAAAGAGCAGATCGGAAAAAATGTCCATGCTTATGTTGATGACATTGTGGTGAAGTCAAGGAAGGAGGAGACACTGATAGAGGACCTAAAGGAAACCTTCGACAACCTCTGGGTTTATAAGATGATGCATAACCCGGAGAAGTGCGTTTTTGGTGTTCCGACAGGCAAGCTCCTAGGATTCTTAGTGTCGAACAGAGGAATAGAGGCTAATCCGGAGAAGATCAAGGCAATCACATCCTTGACTAAACCGGCTTGTATCAATGATGTCCAGCGCATAGCAGGCCGGATTACAGCATTGAGCCGATTCATCAGCCGTTTGGGAGAGAAGGCAATTCCGCTTTATCAGATGCTGAAGAAGACGGATCGGTTTATATGGAGCGATGCTGCAAACACTGCGTTCGAGGATTTAAAGCGGCAATTAGCAGAGCCGCCTGTTCTTGCTGCCCCTGTTGACAACGAGCCGCTGCTGCTGTACGTGGCTGCCAATGCTCGTGCAGTTAGCATGGCAATTGTGGTGGAACGCAAGGAAGCAGGCAAAGAATATCCGGTTCAGCGCCCGGTTTACTACGTCAGTGAGGTTCTCATTGAGTCAAAGCAAAGGTATCCGCACTGGCAGAAGTTGGTGTACGGTGTGTTCATGGCAAACCGGAAGCTGAAGCACTACTTCCAGGGCCACCCAATTACTGTTGTTAGCTCAGCTCCGTTGGGGGATATAATCCAGAACAGAGAAGCCACTGGCAGAGTGGCAAAGTGGGCCATTGAGCTTAGCCCACACGGATTGAAGTATGTACCCCGTACTGCTATTAAATCCCAAGCACTGGTAGATTTCATCAACGATTGGACAGAATTGCAAGCACCAGAGGAAAAGCCGGATCATACATACTGGACTATCCACTTTGACGGTTCAAGACAATTAGAAGGCTCGGGGGCTGGAGTCGTTTTAACTTCCCCACGAGGAGACACGTTTTGCTATGTCCTCCGACTAATGTTCCCTTGCACTAACAACGCTGCTGAGTATGAAGCCCTCCTTCACGGCCTGCGGATGGCTAAGTAGATGAACTTGAGCCGGGTCAAATGTTTTGGTGATTCGGGTCTAGTTGCACAACAAGTGTCTGGCAAGTGGGACTCGAAAGATCCGCTCATGGCAGCTTACAGGCGAGAAGTTGAAGCGGTTGCAGGATACTTCAAAGGATATCAGGTGGATCACATAGACCGGCGGAAGAATGAAGCGGCCGATGCGTTAAGCCGGCTGGGCTCTCAGCGTAAACCGGTTCCACCAAACACCTTCTTGGATGAATTGCAGAGTCCATCGGTACAGGTACCATCGGAGGAGGATTTGGCTGTTCCTGATCCGAAAGCACATCTAGTTGCAGCTCTTCATGTTATTCCGGATTGGACGATCCCTTACTTGGCATATCTGAGCCGAGGAGAGTTGCCAGATGATGAGGTTGAGGCTAGGCAGATAATCCGGCAATGCAAATCTATGACCATCATCAACGGAGAACTTCATCACCGTAGTGTTTCTGGGGCATTTCAGCGATGTATATCAGCGGAAGAAGGCTGTGATATTCTTCGAGAAATACACGAAGGAGATTGTGGTCACCACGTCGGTTCAAAGTCATTGGTAGCCAAGGCTTTTCGTCATGGGTTCTACTGGTTAACGGCTCATGTTGATGCGGAGGATCTAGTCCGGAGATGTGATGCTTGTCAGAAGTTTTCAAGGCATGCTCATGTTCCGGCGCAGGAGCTACGAATGATTCCAATCACTTGGCCGTTTGCGACCTGGGGGCTTGATATGGTTGGGCCCTTTAAACGATCCCAAGATCAGAAAACCCATCTGTTGGTAGCAGTGAACAAGTTTACAAAGTGGATTGAGGCAGAGCCTGTCAGTAAGTGTGATGCGGCAACAACGGTTAAATTCATCAAAAAGGTAATTTTCCGGTTTGGCTTTCCACACAGCATCATTACTGACAATGGCACCAATCTATCTAAAGGAGAGATGGAAGAGTTTTGCCAAAGGGAACATATTCGCCTGGATGTATCTTCCGTAGCTCACCCTCAATCCAATGGTCAAGCTGAGAGGGCCAACCAAGAGATTTTGAGAGGCATCAAGCCCCGGCTTATGACTCCTTTGCAAAGAACACCAGGCTGCTGGGTTGAGGAGTTACCTTCCGTCCTCTGGAGCATCAACACTACACCTAACAGGTCTACAGGCTATACGCCCTTCTTCATGGTATATGGTGCTGAAGCGGTTCTCCCTAGTGACATCCGGCACGACTCATCGCGGGTGGCAGCTTATGTTGAAGCGGCCAATGAGCAAGCAAGACAGGACAGCCTAGACCGGCTCGATGAGGAACGGGACACGGCAGCAGCACGATCAGCAATCTATCAACAAGACCTGCGCCGATATCACAGCCGTCGGGTTAAGACCAGGACGTTCCAGGAGGGGGATCTGGTGCTCCGGCTCATCCAAGACCAGACAGATATGCACAAGTTATCCCCACCTTGGGAAGGACCCTTTGTGGTCAGCAAGAACCTACATAACGGTTCATACTACCTGATTGACGTTCGAGAGCATAAAGACTCACGTACAGCAGAGGAAGAGACGAAGCGGTCGTGGAACATCGCTCTTCTGCGGCCTTACTACACTTGAGCCATGGGCTCCGCTTCATGTATCCTGTATATATTATGATTAATAAATAAATCGGCACCCCCGGTAAACCGGGGGATCAGCCATCTTTTTCAAGTAGAAGTGTCATATGGGAATTCATTCAGGTGATATCCATCTAAAGTTTATCTCTCTTGATATACATCATTTTCATCAAGAAAGCAAGATGCTTTGATCTATCTATTTTGATATGCAGGACAATTATGTATGAAGGGACCAAAGAGGGTTTGCCACGCAGCACAACTCCTAGATAGGTACCCGGCCTCCATGATCACCTGGGGGCTTCCTATTCAAACATAGGTCGTATTCAAACCAAAGAGAACATAGCCAAACTCACTAGGGGGCTTCTTGATCATATTCGAATCATAGCTCAACCCCTTTGGTCCGGTTTACTGATCGCATTCGAATCAGAAACCTCTTAAAAACTTCTCAAGGCCACTGGGGGCTACATGATCGCATTCGAATCCTAGCTCAACCCCTTTGGTCCGGTTTACTGATCGCATTCGAATCAGAAACCTCTTAAAAACTTCTCAAGGCCATTGGGGGCTACATGATCGCATTCGAATCCTAGCTCAACCCCTTTGGTCCGGTTTACTGATCGCATTCGAATCAGAAACCTCTTAAAAACTCTCAAGGCCACTGGGGGCTACATGATCGCATTCGAACCCTAGCTCAACCCCTTTGGTTCGGTTTACTGATCGCATTCGAATCAGAAGCCTCGATTTCGAGCCTGGCAGCTCATAAAAAGCCTCGATTTGGAGCCTGGCAGCTCGTAAAAAGCCTCGACTACATGGTCTTATTTGCCAAAAAGCTTTGTTTCTGTGATTTTACAAGTTTTGTTGTTAACAAAATCTATTGATCCGGGGTTGGGCAACTTCAAAGTTGACCATATATCTGCAAAATTAAAAGTCTGGGTTATAAACACCAGCATGAGTTAAACCGGCGTTCATCATAACCCGGATCAGGCATCAGGCAAACGCCAAGAGAGCCAAGAGCCTCATCAGCATCTACACTTTCAATTATGCCTATCGGATTAAGGATGTCAGGCACACTTAATCAGAGGTATGAGGTATTTTTGGGTATAAAACAGATACTCTTTCAATATATCTGAACAGTATAATAGGTCCGGTGGTAAACCACAAGGACATCTTTTTAGCTTCACTTATGCAGGCACAGATAACATAAATGGATCAACCATGGCAAAACAAAGGATTAAATTGGCAGACACCAAGTCAAGTTGTAGCATCCGCATTGGGACAAAGACAATGTTTAACTATCCTATTACAAGGCACCTGCAGGCCCGAATAATTTAAAGTTTTGGGCAAAGTGTTCAGCCATTACAAATTAAACGGGATGGTTTATGATTCCTCTTCACGCTGCGAAGGCTGAGGGTCGGCTTGTTCCGGATCTTCTTCATCTTCAGGTAGTGGCTGGAAATCAGGAACACGCCAATCAATCTTGGAGAGGTCATGGAAGTACATTTGCTCGTTAATAGGATCTGATGGATCAACATCTGGAGCGAAAGTATGGCCACGAACCGGTGGGATCATATTCTCAGTGTCGTAAACCGGCCGCTCCACCCGTTCATTTTCAAGTCATAGGCCGGATGATACCTTGTCAGATCAGCTTCATCGGCAAGTTTGCTGGTGAGTGGGCGCATCTCTTTGGCTAAGGCATGGAGGTCTTCGGCAGAGAAGGTGGATCCATCCTCTTTATTGCTGGGATATCCATTCATAGCCTCCTTCGGATCAAAGTCCGGAACCCATGCCTTGGCCCGGGTCAGTGCTATAAGAGAGCCAGCCCGTGCAGCAGATTTCTTCACTTCCACCAGGCGCACAGGCAGGACAGATAGCTTCTCCAAAGTACGTTGGATGGTAGTTGGGGCCGGTTTATGATGGGACATTGCACTTATAACCCTTTGAGCGCCGGAATACAGCTGCTCCACCAGGGTATAAGAGGCCTTGAGCTTCTTCCGGACATCATCTCCAAGATGAGTTATGCGCCGCCCTACATATGTTTGTCACAGTTAAACCGGAGCGGAACAAAGATTACAAAGATGAAAAACATATGCAGTTGAGTGCTCACCAAAGATAGCAGAGGTCATAAGTTCAATTTGCTGCCTTAAACCGGTCAACTCCTGCGTAACCGGATTAAGGGCAGCTTCAGCATCCTTTGCTCTTTTTTCAAGAGTATTCCTCTGCACTTCCCATGTGGACCGCTCCGCTTCAAAGTCCTTTTTCAATTTTTCCATATTGGTTAAAGTAAGCACAAGCTCTTCCTTGGCTTTGGCGGAAGCAATTTCATTAACAGCCAACCTATCCCGGAGTTCAATTACCTCCGAAGCCCTCCGGGTCAAGTCAGCCTGCGAGGAAATCAAACGGATTAGAGAGACAAAGTCAATCAAGTCTCAAGCATATAACAAGTTATCCACTTGACACTTGGGGGCTAATGTGCAATTGAAGTATCAAAAGGGAAATTCAGACAAGTCCCAAACGCATAAAACAAGTTATACCCCTGGCACTTGGGGGCTAATGTAAGTTCATTTTCAGATATACTGGAAGTCCCGGTTCACCTACAACGAAGCTAAACCGACACTTGGGGGCTACTATGGCCTGAAGACAGGATGGTAAGAACACAAGACAGAGACAAGTAAAAGGAAAGGAAATTACCTCGTACTTATCCTTCATCATGTTAACTAACCTGGCTTCATACTCGCGGCTGGCAAAGAGCCGGTTCAGATACCCGGAATGAAGTTCCTGGGCACTCAACTCGGCATAACTGGATAAGTCCTTGCTCCACTTGCCTTTCTCTTGTGAAAGTTTTTCATCCTTGGCAGTATGCTTGGCCAAGATGACAGGCTCAGTGGGAGCAGTAAAGCCTAACCCGGTTACTTCAACGTCCGGGGATGAAGCGGCAGTAGGCTGGAGAGGGACAGCAATATGCGCCAGGCTGACAGGAGCCGGGCTAGCCCGAGGAGTGCTAACCCGGACAGGGCTCGCCGGTTCAATCACATTCTCTGTATTATCATTCCCCGGAGCAGCAATGTCGTCACGATCCATGGGAGTAGGGTCATCAAATTGAGCTGCAGGATTATCTTCTGGAGGGATAACCTCTTTCGGATCACTGGCCGGTTCAACAGTAGTGGTTTCAGCAGCCGCTTTGGTTGATTTCGCCTTCTTGCTGGGCTTCGGCTTTCTGGTAAATATCAAAGAAACAATGAGTATCATGAAGTTACAAACATAAAAGTACACTGGATGCTTGAGAAAGGGACTTACCCAGGCACGGTCTTTAGCACGAGGACCTGCGTGGCAGTTGACTCGCCGGAAGAGGACAAAGGAGCCTCCTGATAGTTAGGATCAGACAGTTTAAGAGGTTTACGTATGAGCCCGGCTTTTGGATGAAGGAGAGTTGGAGAAAGTAAAACCTCGGAGCGACGCCTGCGAGCTGGAGTGAGAGGTATTCCGGATGATTCCACCACATGGCCACTATGGCGCGTGGTCCGGCGTGCTTCATGTTGCTGCTTCTTCAAAAGAAAGTTGGGATCCAATTGAGCATAAGGATGAGAAAAGGGATATTTCCGGGACACCCGGCGGATTTTGGGGGGCAGCGGTTCTGAGTCAGAAGAGAGAGAAACTACCTCAACTCCCGCCGCTTTACTTCCTTCTGCCAGATCCTGTGGAAAGGCACTGTTAACATAAATTTAGATAAAGGGAGATGAAGGCATTTAAGGTTTAATTCGGACCTCCGAATCCGGATCATCCTCCTCAGGATGTGAACCGGAGGCAGCAGCAGTCTTCTTCTTCTTAATAGCATAAGTTTTCCGGCGCGGTTGCTTGGCCGATTTATCTTGAGGTTTCCTTTTCCAGAAGGGGTCGTCGGCCTGTTCAGAAGAAATGAATACAAGACAATTGATATGGACGGATTAAAACAAACAAGAAAAAGCGGGAAGGACTTACCGCTGGCGGTTTCTTGGTTTCGCAGAATGGAGCTAAACCGGTCCGGCTGCACTCCTCCAAAGTGATGTTCAACATCTTCTTCGCGGATTCAGTAACTTCTTTTTCAGGAAGTATTATATCAATTTGGCGCTGAGGATCATCCGGTTTACCAGTATACTCACACATCAGGCCGGAGCGCGGACTCAGTGGAAGAATGCTCCAGGCGAGCCAGCAGCGAACAAAGTCTACTCCGGTTAAGCCATTGGCTACAAAGGCCCTGAGTTTAGAGAGCCGAGGGGCAAACCGGGCACGATCTGGAGCGCTGAGGCGCTGCGGCAAGGGGTGATCCGTTGGCAGGCGGTAGGCACGGTAACCCGGCAGTGGGTTTTCTTCTTCAGGAGAAGTATCTTTACAATAGAACAATGTTTGGTTCCAGTCCTTAGGGTGGCTATGAAGGGTAGCGTGAGGGAAGCTCACATCCTTTCTCTTTTGGATACTGACGCCACCCAATTCTTGATGCGGCCCATCAGTAAACTCCATTCGCCGGTTTAGATGGAAAAAATCTCGAAACAGATCCACTGATGGTGCTTCTTGAAGATATGCCTCTGAAAAGACTTGAAAATTGCAGATATTTGACATAGAATTGGGACCTACGTCTTGAGTATGGAGTTGGAAAGCAGCTAGCACATCCCGGAAGAATTTTGAACCGGGAGGGCTAAAACCCACCCCGGGCCAGGTGATCAAAGAAAACAATGAGCTCTCCTTCCTTAGGGGTAGGTGGACACTCATCTCCTGGGGCCCGCCAGTTTAGAACCTCCTTAGGACCCAGAATACCACTTGAAGCGGTGTTCGTTAAATCATCCTCAGTAATGCGGGAAGGAGCCCAGTTGCAAGCAACGAACTGCTTGGCAGTCATCTTGAATAAGGAAACGCTGAAAGTACAGTGCAAAATCCGGTTTACCAATTGCTAAAGTATAAGCCGGAGCATTGTGTAAAGTTATGGACCTAATCGACGGTTTAGACAAGGGACTAATGGCATTGACAATCCGGAAGCAGATGCGAGGCGAACAGCTACCGGTTTATCATAACAGAGAAAGAGGAAGCTAAACCGTCAATTACAGATAGGGGGTTACTTCTAACCTGTCAAAAAAAGCATATGATTGACTAAACCGGAGAAGACAAGCTACAGATCTAAGGGATGAAGAAACAGTTTCCACAAAGAGCTGAAGTAAATCTAGATCTACGGCACAAGGAAAATATGGAATAAAACGCAAGTAATATACAGGAAAGGCTGCGGAGGTTTCTCTACAGATCTAATCCAAACTGATAAAGGTAGAGGAACTAGGGCTATAATAGCAGAGCAGAAACGCATGGATTCAGGTCAAAGCTAAATCTATCTGAGCATACAGCAAGGTTGACCTATGGGGACGAACAGTAAAAGCTTCAGGGTTTCATGGCGGAAGCTATAGAAGGAACCCTAGATTGAGATCTACAGTGAGGAAGAAGGAGTACCTGACGAAGAAGAGGGAGGCGGTGAAGTGCTCTGGTCACGATCAGGGTGATGCAGCGGCCTGGCTCGAGGACGGCGACGAGCTCGAAGAGCGGCGGCGGAGCTTCGAGCAATGGAGATGAAGAAGACGAAGGCAGAAGGGGAAAAGAAGGCATGCCCCAGCGGTATTTATAAGCCGAAGGGGTGAAAACGGTAAGCGCGGGAATCGAGGAGGCCAGAGATTGGATAAAGATTGCGCTATCGCCTCGATTTTCGGTGCGGCATTTAATAAAGGTAACAGACATATGTGAGCATTAAAGTGCAGAGATGACGTCACGACGGATTTAGGCGATTCCAGAAGATGATGTCATGGCCGGTTTACAAAGCAGATAAATTGCACGGAAGAGATTTATGCAAGATTTAGAAGACTGATATGAACAAGTTCAAATCAATCTGGGGCCTAATGTCAGGGATATTACTAGCAGGTATAAACCGGCCAGGAAGATCCGGATTACACTGACATAGTTGTATTATCATAAGCCCAGTAGAATATGTACAAAAGGTTACAGCCCATGGAGGTTTAGGGCCCATGTATAAGGCCTACGGTTTGTAAACCATCATATCATGTAACTTGGGATATAAGATAGAAAGAGTAGAGACCGAGGCGGGCATGTTTATGAGCCGGCCTCGGGACTCTGTAAACCGGACCGGGCGTCGCCTCCTATATAAAGGGACGACCCGGCGACGGTTCAAGGACAAGAAACAACAGCTCGAGACACGGGCAAGCGATTCGCTCCCTGTTCATCGACGCCCAAGCAATACCACACCAAACTAGACGTAGGCTTTTACCTTCATCGAAGGGGCCGAACTAGTATAAACCCTATGTGTCCTTTGTGTGCTTTTAACCTCTTCAGGCTAACCCACACGATGGCCTCACACCTAAGTCCTCTAAACCGGACATCTGCCGTGCTAATTCCACGACACAACTTCTCATCATATTCAATGCACTTAGTGTGAAAGTTTTTACTACATTGATCTTGGATGTCTATCATGTGAAGGCTAGTTATATAGCCAAAGCACATTACCATGCTGTTTTAATAGACTCTCAAATGGATATAAGTGAAGCATGAGAGATCAACAATTTCTACAAAGTATAATCACCACCGTGCTCTAAAAGATATAAGTGAAGCACTAGAGCCAAAACTATTCAACTCAAAATATATAAGTGAAGCACATAGAGTGTTCTATCAATTCCTAGGCCATATTTAACTCTCTCAAATAGGTGTGTCCAGCAAGGATAATTGTGGCAAACTAACAAGCAAAGACTGAAATTATACAAGACACTCCAAGTAAAACACATATCATGTGGTGAATAAAAATATAGCTCCGAGTATAGTTACCGATGGATGAAGACGAAAGAGGGGATGCCTTCCCTGGGCATACCCAAGCTTAGGCTTTTAGTTCTCCTTGAATTTTACCTTGGGGTGCCTTGGGCATCCCCAAGCTTAGGCTCTTGCCACTCTTTGTTCCATAGTCCATCAAAGCAATACTCAAAACTTGAAAACTTCACAACACCAAACTTAGACAAAAATCTCGTGAGCTCCGTTAGTATAAGAAAACAAACCACTACTCAAAGGTACTGCAATGAATTCATTCTTTCTTTATATTGTTGTTAAACCTACTGTATTCCAACTTCTCTATGATTCATACTTCCCAATACTACTCATAGATGCATCGAAATAAGCAAACAACACACGAAAAACAGAATCTATCAAAAACAGAACAGTCTGTAGTAATCTGCAGTTTTCGCATACTTCTGTAACTCCAAAAAAATTGAAATAAATTGGTAAACGTGATAAATTTGTCTATTAATCATCTGCAATAAGAATCAACTAAATAGCACGCTCTAGTAAAATCTGGTGACCATTCTAGCGAGCGCTAACGATTCTGTTTTGCACAGCAAGATCGTATAAACTTCACACGAGTCTTCCCAAAGGTTCTACTTGGCACAAACACTAATTAAAACACAAAACCACATCTAAACATAAGCTAGATACAATATTTATTCCTAAACAGAAGCAAAAAAAAAAAAAAAAATTGGGTTGCCTCCCAACAAGCGCTATCGTTTTACGCCCCTAGCTAGGCACGATACATGGATAGATCTAGGTACTACCATCTTTGGTTTTTACCTTTTTGGTGGTATGAAGTTCGAATCCGGGAGGTTCTTTACGTTTCCCTTCATATTCATAAATCTTTAGGTCTAACGAATCCAACCGCTTATTGCAAAGGGTAATCAACATATTCATGCGGTGGAGATTTCCACTAACATTCTTACGAGGTTCAAGAGACTTTTGTAATATTTTTGTTACTTCGCTAATTTTCTCAAAAACTTGAGTCTTCTCCGGGGTAGAAGGTTTCCCGAATAACTCTATCAAGGCATTATAAGAATCAAGAGTATGACTCCCCAAGAAATTTCCTCCGGTAACGGTATCAAGAACAAACCTATTCCAAGGAGTAATGCCAATATAAAAATTGCGAAGAAGCACGGAAGTGGAAAGCTTCCTAGTAGATCTATTTTGAGCATTGCAAATTCTATACCAGGCATCTTTTAAGTTTTCTTCCTCCCTTTGTTTAAAATTGAGAACCTCATTCTCGGGAGTATTGATAATGATAGGTGTGCTAGACATGATGACAAGCAACCAAGCAGCACACAAGCAAACAAGAAGCAAGCGAACGGTAAACACACGGCAGAACAAGGGCAAATAAAACGGCAAGGGTGAAGTGGGGGAGAGGAAAACGAGAGGCAAATAAATGTAATGCGAAGGATAAGGGTTTGTGATAGGTACTTGGTATATAACTTTTGCGTAAGCCTCCCCGGCAACGGCGCCAGAAATTCTTCTTGCTACTTCTCAAGCTTGCATTGTATTCCCTCGAAGAGGAAAGGGTGATGCAACACAATAGCATAAGTATTTCCCTCAGTTTTTGAGAACCAAGGTATCAATCCAGTAGGAGACCACGCGCGAGTCCCTCACACCTGCACAAACAAATAAGAACTTCGCAGGCAACGCGATAAGGGGTTGTCAATCCCTTTACGGTCACTTACGAAAGTGAGATCTAATAGAGATGATAGTTTGATATTTTTGGTATTTTTGGTTATGAGAACAGAAAGTAAAAGCGGAAAAGTAAAGTAGATTGTAGAATGATATGTTGAGAATAGACCCGGGAGCCATAGTGTTCTCTAGTGGCTTCTCTCATGATAGCGATTCTACGGCGGGTAAACAAATTACTGTCGAGCAATTGATAGAAAAGCGAATAATTATGAGACTATCTAGGCATGATCATTATATATAGGCATCACATCCAAGACAAGTAGACCGAAACGATTCTGCATCTACTACTATTACTCCACACATCGACCGCTATCCAGCATGCATCTAGAGTATTAAGTTCATAAGAACGGAGGATGACATGATGTAGAGGGATAAACTCAAACATAATGATATAAACCCCATCTTTTTATCCTCAATGGCAACAATACAATACGTGCCTTGCTGCCCCTACTGTCACTGGGAAAGGACACCGCAAGATTGAACCCAAAGCCAAGCACTTCTCCCATTGCAAGAACTATAGATCTAGTAGGCCAAACCAAACCAATAATTCGAAGAAACTTGCAAGGATATTATAATCATACATAAAGAGTTCAGAAAAGAATCAAATATTTCTCATAGATAATCTTGATCATAAACCCACAATTCACCGAATCTCAACAAACACACCGTAAAAAGAGATTACATCGAATAGGTCTCCTCGAAGACCGAGGATAACTTGGTATTGAGATCCAAAGAGAGAGAAGAAGCCATCTAGATACTAGCTATGGACCCGAAGGTCTGTGGTAAACTACTCAAAACTCATGGTGAGGCGATGATGATGATGTAGAAGCACTCCGTGGAAGATCCCCCCTCCGGCGGTGCTTCGAAACAGGCCCCAAGATGGGATCTAACGGGAACAGAAGGTTGCGGCGGTGGAACTAGGGTTTTCTCTGTTGTTCTGATAGTTTGGGGGTACGTAGGTATATATAGGAGGAAGGAGGGCACCGGGGGCCAGGCGGGGTGCCCACGAGGCAGGGGGCGCGCCCCCCACCCTCGTGGACGCCACGTCAGCCCTACTCTGTGGTTCTCAAGTCTCCCGTCTCTATTTTGCTCCCAAAATATCTCCCTCGAAGGTTTCATTCCATTTGGACTCCGTTTGATATTCCTTTTCTGTAAAACCATAAAACAGGCAAAAAGAATAGCAATCTGGACTGGGCCTTTGGGTTAGTAGGTTAGTCCCAAAAATAATATAAAAGTGTATAACAAAGCCAGTTAAACATCCAAAACATCATAAATAATAGCATGGAACAATCAAAATTATAGATACATTGGGACGTATCACAAGGCACTTATTGTATTGTTGCCATCGAGGATAAAAAGATGGGGTTTATATCACTATGTTTGAGTTTATCCCTCTACATCATGTCATATTGCTTAAAGCATTACTCTGTTCTTATGAACTTAATACTCTAGATGCATGCTGGATAGCGGTCGATGTGTGGAGTAATAGTAGTAGATGCATAATCGTTTCGGTCTACTTGTCTCGGGCGTGATGCCTATATATAATGATCATGCCTAGATAGTCTCATAATTATTCGCTTTTCTATCAATTGCTCGACAGTAATTTGTTTACCCGTCGTAGAATGTCGCTATAATGAGAGAAGCCACTAGAGAACACTATGGCCCCCGGGTCTATTCTCAACATATCAATCTACAATCTACTTTACTTTTCCGCTTTTACTTTCTGTTCTTATATCCAAAAATACCAAAAATATCAAACTATCATCTCAATCAGATCTCACTTTCGTAAGTGACCGTAAAGGGATTGACAACCCCTTATCGCGCTGGCTGTGAAGTTCTTATTTGTTTGTGCAGGTGCGAGGGACTCGCGCGTGGTCTCCTACTGGAGTGATACCTTGGTTCTCAAAAACTAAGGGAAATACTTACGCTACTGTGTTGCATCACCCTTTCCTCTTCGAGGGAATACAACGCAAGCTCGAGAAGTTGCAAGAAGAATTTCTGGCGTTGTTGCCGGGGAGGCTTACGCAAAATTCATATACCAAGTGCCTATCACAAACCCTTATCCTTCGCATTATATTTATTTGCCTCTCGTTTTCCTCTCCCCCACTTCACCGTTTCTGTTTTATTTGCCCTTCTTCTGCCGTGTGTTCATCGTTCGCTTTGCCTTGTCGTCATGGCTAGCCCCTTATCCACTCCTTTGTCTCCCGAGTTTGAAGTTCTTCACTTCAAGCAAAAGCAAGGAGAAAATTTAAAAGATGCTTGGTTTAGGATGTTGGAATCTTATCGTAAGTGCACCTTAGAGGTAAATTTTAGATTCTTGCTTCGCAAATTTTATGTTGGATTAAATATGTCTCATAGGCAACTCCTGGATTGCGTTGCCAAAGGGAATTTTATCGAAGTTGATCCTAGTATTGCACATGAAATAATAGAGGGAATGGTGGGAACACTACCATCACAACAAGGGTCACATCCAACCCAGGAAGGGACCCAAGTTTTTGAGAAAATTTGCGAAGTAACAAAAATATTACAAAAGTCTCTTGAACCTCTTAAGAGTGTTTGTGGGAATCTCCACCGCATGAATATGTTGATTACCCTTTGTAATAAGCGGTTGGATTCTTTAGATTTAAAGATTTCCGAACATGAAGGGAAACGTAAAGAACCTCCCGGATTCGAGCTTGACCCCATTAAAAGGGTGAAGACCAAAGATGGGAATACCTAGATCTATCCATGTATCATGCCTAGCTAGGGGCGTAAAACGATAGCGCTTGTTGGGAGGCAACCCAATTTTATTAATTTTTTTTTGTTTTTGCTTCTGTTTAGGAATAAATATTGCATCTAGCTTCTGTTTAGATGTGGTTTCGTGTTTTAATTAGTGTTTGTGCCAAGTAGAACCTTTGGCAAGACTTGTGTGAAGTTTATATGATCTTGCTGTGAAAAACAGAATCGTTAGCGCTCGCTAGAATGGTCACCAGATTTTACTGGAGTGTGCTATTTAGTTGATTATTTTTGCAGATGATTAGTAGAAAAATTCCTCACGTTTACCAAATTTTTTCAATTTTTTGGTGTTACAGAAGTATGCGAAAGCTACATATTACTACAGATTGTTCTGTTTTTGACAGATTCTGTTTTTCGTGTATTGTTTGCTAATTTCAATGCATCTATGAGTAGTATTGGGGAGTATGAATCATAGAGAAGTTGGAATACAGTAGGTTTAACCCCAATATAAACAAAGAATGAATTCATTGCAGTACCTTTGAGTAGTGGTTTGTTTTCTTATACTAATGGAGCTCATGAGATTTTTGTCTAAGTTTTGTGTTGTGAAGTTTTCAAGTTTTGAGTATTGCTTTGATGGACTATGGAACAAAGAGTGGAAAGAGCCTAAGCTTGGGGATGCCTAAGGCACCCCAAGGTAAAATTCAAGGACAACCAAAAGCCTAAGCTTGGGTATGCCCTGGGAAGGCATCACCTCTTTCGTCTTCATCTATCGGTAACTATACTCAGAGCTATATTTTTATTCACCACATGATATGTGTTTTACTTGGAGAGTCTTGTACAATTTGAGTCTTTGCTTGTTAGTTTGCCACAATTATCCTTGCTGGACACACCTTTTTGAGAGTGTTAAATATGGCCTATGAATTGTTAGAACACTCTATGTGCTTCACTTATATCTTTTGAGTTGAGTAGTTTTTGCTCTAGTGCTTCACTTATATCTTTTAGAGCACGGTGGTAACTATGTTTGTAGAAATTGTTGATCTCTCATGCTTCACTTATATCATTTTGAGAGTCTATTAAAACAGCATGGTAATGTGCTTTGGCTATAAAACTAGCCTTCACATGATAGACATCCAAGATCAATGTAGTAAAAACTTTCATACTAAGTGCATTGAATATGATGAGAAGTTGGATGCTTGATAATTGTTTTGAGATATGAGGATAGTGATATTAGAGTCATGCTAGTGGAGTTATTATGAAATTGAGAAATGCTTGTGTTAAGGTTAGTGATTCCCGTAGCATGCACGTATGGTGAACCACTATGTGACGAAGTTATAGCATGAGGTATTTGTAAAGTGTCAATCTTTGTGTGAGGTCAGGGGCGCGCGATGGTTAACTCCTACCAACCTCCCCCCTAGGAGCATGCGTTGATTGCTTTGTTTTGATGACTCGTAAATTTCTGCAATAAGTATATGAGTTCTTATGACTGATGTTGAGCCCATGGATATTACGCACTCTCACCCTTCCACCATTGCTAGCCTCTCTTGTACCGCGCAACTTTCGCCGGTACCATACACCCACCATATATCCTTCCTCAAAACAGCCACCATATATCTTCCTCAAAACAGCCACCATATCTACCTACCATGGCATTTCCATAGCCATTCCAAGATATATTGCCATGCAACTTTCCACCGTTCTGTTCATATGACACGCTTCATATTGTCATATTGCCATGCATGATCATGTAGTTGACATCATATTTGTGGCTAGACCGCCATGCATAATTTTTCATACATGTCGCTCTTGATTCATTGCACATCCCGGTACACCGCCGGAGGCATTCATATAGGTTATACTTTGTTCTAGTATCGAGTTGTAATATCGAGTTGTAATTCAATGAAAGTGTGATGATCATCATTATTAGAGCATTGTCCCATGTGAGGAAAGGCTAAATCAAGAAAGCCCCTCCATAAAAAGGAAAAAAACGCCAAAGAAAAAAAGAAAGGGCCCAAAAAAAAATTTAAGGGACAATTTCTACTATCTTTTTCCACACTTGTGCTTCAAAGTAGCACCATGTTCTTCATGATAGAGAGTCTCATGTTTAGTCACTTCCATATACTAGTGGGAATTTACATTATAGAACTTGGCTTGTATATTCCAACGATGGGCTTCCTCAAATGCCCTAGGTCTTCGTGAGCAAGCAAGATGGATGCATATCCACTTAGTTTCTTTTCTTGAGCTTTCATACATTTTTAGCTCTAGTGCATCCGTTGCATGGCAATCCCTACTCACTCACATTGATATCTATTGATGGGCATCTCCATAGCCCGTTGATACGTCTTGTCGATGTGAGACTATTTCCCTCGTTATTGTCTTCTCCACAACCACCACTCTATTCCACATAGTGCTATGTCCATGGCTCACGCTCATGTATTGCGTGAAAGTTGAAAGGTTTGAAAGAATAGAGTATGAAAACAAGTGATTGGCTGAAACCGGGGTTGTGCATGATATGAATATTTTGTGTGATGAAGAGGGAGCATAGCCAGACTATATGATTTTGTAGGGATAACTTTCTTTAGCCATAGTATTTTGAGAAGACATGATTGATTTGCTGTATGCTTGAAGTATTATTATTTCTTATGTCAATATAGACTTTTGTCTTGAATCTTTCAGCTCTGAACATTCATACCACAATTAAGAGAATTACATTGAAAAATTATGTTGGTTAGCATTCCACATCAAAAATTCTGTTTTTATCATTTACCTAATCGAGGACGAGCAGGACTTAAGCTTGGGGATGCTTGATACGTCTCCAACGTATCTATAATTTTTTATTATTCCATGCTATTATTTATGATGTTTTGGATGTTTAATGGGCTTTGTTATACACTTTTATATTATTTTTGGGACTAACCTACTAACCCAAAGGCCCAGTCCAGATTGTTGTTTTTTGCCTATTTCAGGGTTTTACAGAAAAGGAATATCAAACCGAGTCCAAACGGAATGAAACTTCGAGAGAGATATTTTTGGAGCACAATACGCATAGGACACTTGAGAAGCACGGAATAGGGCTGACGTGGCGTCCACGAGGGTGGGGGCGCCCCCCCCCCCCTATAGGGCGCGCCCCCTGCCTCGTGGGCACCCCGTCTGGCCCCCGGTGTCCTCCTTCCTCCTATATATACCTACGTACCCCGAAACCATCAGAATAATAGAGAAAACCCTAGTTCCACCTCCGCAACCTTCTGTTCCCATGAGATCCCATCTTGGGGCCTGTTCCGGAGCTCCACCGGAGGGGGGATCTACCACGGAGTGCTTCTCAACATCATCATCATCGCCTCATCATGAGTTGTGAGAAGTTTACCACAGACCTTCGGGTCCATAGCTAGTATCTAGATGGCTTCTTCTCTCTATTTGGATCTCAATACCAAGTTCTCCTCGGTCTTCGAGGAGATCTATTCGATGTAATCTCTTTTTGTGGTTTCTTTGTCGAGATCCGATGAATTGTGGGTTTATGATCAAGATTATCTTTGAGAAATATTTGGTTCTTTTCTGAACTCTTTATGTATGATTGTAATATCCTTGCAAGTCTCTTCGAATTATTGGTTTGGTTTGGCCTACTAGATCTATAGTTCTTGCAATGGGAAAAGTGCTTGGATTTGGGTTCAATCTTGCAGTTTCCTTTCCTAGTGACAGTAGGGGCAGCAAGGCACGTATTGTATTGTTGCCATCGAGGATAAAAAGATGGGGTTTATATCACTATGTTTGAGTTTATCCCTCTACATCATGTCATCTTGCCTAAAGCATTACTCTGTTCTTATGAACTTAATACTCTAGATGCATGCTGGATAGCGGTCGATGTGTGGAGTAGTAGTAGTAGATGCAGAGTCGTTTCGGTCTACTTGTCTCGGACGTGATGCCTATATATAATGATCATGCCTAGATAGTCTCATAATTATTCGCTTTTCTATCAATTGCTCGATAGTAATTTGTTTACCTGCCTTAGAATATCGCTATCATAAGAGAAGCCATTAGAGAACATTATGGCCCCCGGGTCTATTCTCAACATATCAATCTACAATCTACTTTACTTTTCCGCTTTTACTTTCTGTTCTTATATCCAAATATACCAATAATATCAAACTATCATCTCTATCAGATCTCACTTTCGTAAGTGACCGTAAAGGGATTGACAACCCCTTATCGCGTTGGCTGCGAAGTTCTTATTTGTTTGTGCAGGTGCGAGGGACTCGCGCGTGATCTCCTACTGGATTGATACCTTGGTTCTCAAAAACTGAGGGAAATACTTACGCTACTGTGATGCATCACCCTTTCCTCTTCTAGGGAATACAACGCAAGCTCGAGAAGTAGCACACCCCTATGGCAGCAATGTGTGGTACCCCCGGAGATTAGCGTCAGACTTCACTGACTCCACGACGGCCACGTGGGATAGACAGAGAGTTGAAACTTTTCTGGCCATTGATGTCACATATATCATGGCGATTCCCATTTGTACAAGAAATATTGATCATTATTGGGCATGGAACTTTGAGAGAAATGGCTCTTTCTCGGTCCGCTCGGCCGAATGCTGGTGATGACACGGTAGCGAAGAGAAACATGGCTAGAGGGCACTTCTGGTCCTTCCAGTTCGCAAAGGGATGAGAAATCACGGAAGTTGTTGTGGAACACTCAGGTTTCAACCAAGATAAGGATGTTCTTGTGGCGTTTGTTGAAGCACTCATTACCTACTAAGGACGTAAGGGCACACCGTAATATGTCGACCACTAGCTCATGTGGTTTTTCTAGATCACTAGATTCATGGAGGCACTCACACCTCGAGTGCTCAATGTCGATATGTGTTTGGGCTCTTGACAAAGGTGATCTAGTGAACGAAATGATATCCAACACGGAGCCCAAGTGTGAAGCATTGGATATTTTCTTTAATGAACAGCCTACCACATGCGGATTTTGTGAAATGTTTGTATCCCTCTGAGCTATATAGTTAGCTCGCCGAAAAATTATACATGAGGGGATCACGCAGAGCCCACAAGTCACGCACATGTTCATTCACTGATTCATTTCCATGTTTGATCTACTTCAGGAGAAGATGTATGTTACTTTGCATAGAGCGCCTTGGGAGGATGGGCATTCACATGCAAGACCGTTGCATCGTCGCCGGGGGACGCAAAAATTCACGTGGACGAATGCATCTTGCGAGACCGTGGAGGGTCTACTGCAGCAGTGTGTAGTTCCTCTCTGGTGATTGATGGCCTAGTTGATCCAGCGATTTTGGAGGCGATTGCATGTAGGGAAGTGCTAGCGTTGGTAGAGGACCTACTTTTGCACAATTTTACTATCCCTTCGGACTGCAAACAGGTGTTGAGCAACATAATAAAAAGTAACCAGGGCCGGTACAGGTCCATCATCATAGAGATAAAACTTCGAGCTACTAGTTTCAATTGTAATTTCATTTTTGAAGGTGGTGTCGTTAATGGCAAGGCCCATAGTTTAGCTAAGCACTCTCTTAATCTTGGCCGGGGATGCACGTTTCGTTGGTCAATCCCTACGATCTGAATTGTATCCCACTTCATGTGAATTATCATCAATACAGCTTAGCTTTCCCCCTAAAAAATAAGGACAGTATCAGTAGTGCGGGTTTTCTAACGTTTTTTCTGGTGGCTAGTTTTATTTGTTCTTTTTATGTCCCCTTTTTTGTTGTATTCTATTCGGGTTTTTCTTTTCTTCATTCTTTCTCTTTTTCTTTTCAGTTATTTTATTTTAATTTCATGAGATTCTCTTTTTAAATGTTGTGAACTTTTCAAAATAAAAATAATTAAAGTCAATAATATTTTTTCGAATTCGTCAACTTTTTCCAAATTGATGAACTTTTTCAAATTCGTAAAAGACACAATCCATGAATGTTTTTAAAATTCATGAACTTTTTTAAAAATCCGCGAACTCTTTATAAAATTCATGATTTTTAGATGTTAAAAGGCGTGGAAAGAAAATTAGGCATCTATTTTTTGTGTCATCATTGTTTCTGCAGATTTTCATAGGACAAAACCCTAGATTTAGGACATCTATGTTTACTTTAGGTAGTAGTACTGTATATGTTAACAAAAAGTTTAGTGCTTAAAATTTTGACCCCTTGAGCACTGAATTTTATCCTGATCGATCGAATCAAAGGAAACATGTGAGGGGAAAATCGACCCAAATTCCTGATGGGTGGCCCACACATGGAAACAGAGTTAAAATACCTGTGTGTTCATGTCGTTTTTGTTCCTGGAAATTTTCATTGGACAAGACACTAGAGTTAAGATATCTCACCTACAAAATCTTTAGTGCTTAGAATTTAACTTTTTAAGCACCAAAGTTCTCCTTTTTACTGGATGCAAAAATGGCGTTGTATTTCATGAAAGTTGACATGAACATGTGTGACAACGCCAACATCAACTAGAAAAATAGCTATTGATTTGGCATCCATCAGGACAAATAGCTATTGATTCGCATCCATCCATGCCAATTCCATTCGTATTGCTCAATTCATAATTAAAAAACTAAGGGTACTCAATTCATAATAATTTATGGCTTTATATTCCAGGGAGCAACTAACCAAAGGGTACCCCTTGTGGGAGTCCTATTGGAAATATGCCCTAGAGGCAATAATAAAATGGTTATTATTATATTTCCTTGTTCGTGATAATTGTCTGTTATTCATGCTTGAATTGTATTATCCAGAAACAGTGATACATGTGTGAATACATAGACCACAATGTGTCCCTGGTAAACCTCTAGTTACTAGCTCGTTGATCAACAGATGGTTACGGTTTCCTGACCATGGACATTGGATGTCATTGATAACGGGATCACATCATTAGGAGAATGATGTGATGGACAAGACCCAATCCTAAGCCTAGCACAAGATCGTGTAGTTCGTAATGCTAAAGCTTTTCCAATGTCAAGTATCTTTTCCTTAGACCATGAGGTTGTGCAACTCCCAGATACCGTAGGGATACTTTGGGTGTGCCAAATGTCACAACGTAACTGGGTGGCTATAAAGGTACGCAATGGGTATCTCCAAAAGTATCTGTTGAGTTGGCACGAACCGAGACTGGGATTTGTCACTCCGTATGACAGAGAGGTATCTCTGGGCCCACTCGGTAAGACATCATCATAATGAGCTCAATGTGACTAAGGAGTTGGTCACGGGATGATGTATTACGAAATGAGTAAAGAGACTTGCCATGACGAGATTGAACAAGGTATCGGTATACCGACGATCGAATCTCGGGCAAGTACTATACCGATAGACAAAGGGAATTGCATAAGGGATTGAGTGAATCCTTGACATCGTGGTTCATCCGATGAGATCATCGAGGAACATGTAGGAACCAACATGGGTATCCAGGTCCCGCTGTTGGTTATTGATCAGAGAGTCGTCTCGGTCATGTCTACGTATCTCCCAAACCCGTAGGGCCTACACACTTAAGGCTCGGTGACGCTAGGGTTGTAGAGATATATGCACACGGTAACCCGAATGTTGTTCGGAGTCCCGGATGAGATCCCGGACGTTACAAGGAGTTCCGGAATGGTCCGGAGGTAAAGAATTATATATAGGAAGTCCAGTTTCGGCCATCGAGAGAGTTTCGGGGGTCACCGGTAGTGTACCGGGACTACCGGAAGGGTCCCGGGGGTCCATCGGGTGGGGCCACCTATCCCGGAGGGCCCCATGGGGGAACCAGCCCATAGTGGGCTGGTGCGCCCCCCTTTGGCTTCCCCCCTGCGCCTAGGGTTGGGAACCCTAGGGGTGGGGGCGCCCCACATGCCTTGGGGGGTAAGTTTCCCCCCTAGCCGCCGCCCCCCTAGGAGATTGGATCTCCTAGGGCCGGTGCCCCCCTGGGCCCCTATATATAGTGGGGGAGAGGGAGGGCAGCCGCACCCTTGCCCCTAGCGCCTCCCTCTCCCTCCCGTTACACCTCTCCCTCCTCCCGCGGTGCTTGGCGAAGCCCTGCAGAAATTCCGTTGCATCCACCACCACGCCGTCGTGCTGCTGGATCTCCATCAACCTCTCCTCCCCCTTGCTGGATCAAGAAGGAGGAGACGTCACTGCACCGTACGTGTGTTGAACGCGGAGGTGCCGTCCGTTCGGCACTGGGATCATCGGTGATTTGGATCACGATGAGTACGACTCCATCATCCACGTTCTCTTGAACGCTTGCGCTCGCGATCTACAAGGGTATGTAGATGCACTCCTTTATCCCTCATTGCTAGATGACTCCTTAGATTGATCTTGGTGAAGCGTAATTTTTTTTTGAATTCTGCTACGTTCCCCAACAGTGGCATCTGAGCTAGGTCTTTGCGTAGTATCTTGCACGAGTAGAACACAAAGCAGTTGTGGGCGTAGATTTGTTCAATTCTCTTACCGCCACTAGTCTAATCTTGATTCGGCGGCATCGTGGGATGAAGCGGCCCGTACCGACCTTACACATACGCTTATGTGAGACAGGTTCCATCGACTGACATGCACTAGTTGCATAAGGTGGCTAGCGGGTGACAGTCTCTCCCACTTTAGTCGGACCGGATTCGATGAAAAGGGTCCTTATGAAGGGTAAATAGAAATTGACATATCATGTTGTGGTTTTGGCGTAGGTAAGAAACGTTCTTGCTAGAAACCTATAGCAGCCACGTAAAAACTTGCAACAACAATTAGAGGACGTCTAACTTGTTCTTGCAGCATGTGTCGTGTGATGTGATATGGCCAAAAGATGTGATGAATGATATATGGGATGTATGAGATTGATCATGTTCTTGTAATAGGAATCACGACTTGCATGTCGATGAGTATGACAACCGGCAGGAGCCATAGGAGTTGTCTTATTTTTTGTATGACCTGCGTGTCATTGAATAACGCCATGTAATTACTTTACTTTATTGCTAAACGTTAGCCATAGTAGTAGAAGTAATGTTTGGCGAGACGACTTCATGAAGACATGATGATGGAGATCATGGTGTCATGCCGGTGACGATGATGATCATGGAGCCCCGAAGATGAAGATCAAAGGAGCAAGATGATATTGGCCATATCATGTCACTATTTGATTGCATGTGATGTTTATCATGTTTATTACATCTTATTTGCTTAGAATGACGGTAGTAAATAAGATGATCTCTCACTAAAATTTCAAGAATTGTGTTCCCCCTAACTGTGCACCGTTGCTAAGGATCGTTGTTCCGAAGCACCACATGATGATCGGGTGTGATAGGCTCTAACGTTCGCATACAACGGGTGTAAGCCAGATTTACACACGCAATACACTTAGGGTTCACTTGACGAGCCTAGCATGTACAGACATGGCCTCGGAACACGGAAGACCGAAAGGTCGAACATGAGTCGTATAGAAGATACGATCAATATGAAGATGTTCATCGTTGATGACTAGTCCGTCTCACGTGATGATCGGACACGGCTTAGTCGATTCGGATCATGTTTCACTTAGATGACTAGAGAGATGTCTATCTGAGTGGGAGTTCATTAAATTTGATTAGATGAACTTAATTGTCATGAACTTAGTTTAATTCTTTACGATATGTCTTGTAGATCAAATGGCCCACGCTCATGTCACCCTCAACTTCAACGCGTTCCTAGAGAAATCCAAGCTGAAAGACGATGGTAGCAACTATACGGATTGGGTCCGTAACCTGAGGATCATCCTCATAGCTGCCAAGAAAACATATGTCCTAGAAGCACCGCTAGGTGACGCTCCCGCCCCGGCAAACCAAGATGTTATGAACGCTTGGCAGTCGCGTTGTGAAGATTACTCCCTAGTTCAGTGTGGCATGCTCTACAGCTTAGAATCGGGGCTCCAAAAGCGTTTTGAGTACCACGGAGCATATGAGATGTTCCAACAGCTGAAAATGGTTTTCCAAGCTCATGCCCGAGTCGAGAGATGTGATGTCTCCGACGCATTCTACAGTTGTAAGATGGAGGAGAATAGTTCTGTCAGCGAGCACATACTCAAATTGTCTGGGTTGCACAATCGCTTGTCTCAGTTGGGAATGAATCTCCTAAACGAAGCGGTCGTTGACAGAATCCTTCAGTCGCTCCCACCTAGCTACAAGAGCTTCGTGATAAACTTCAATATGCAAGGGATGGAGAAGTCCGTTCCCGAGGTGTATTCAATGCTGAAATCAGCGGAGGTGGAGATCAAGAAAGAGCATCAAGTGTTGATGGTGAATAAAACCACTAAGTTCAAGAAAGGCAAGGGTAAAAAGAACTTCAAGAAGGACGGCAAAGGAGTTGCCGCGCCCGGTAAGCCAGTTGCCGGGAAGAAGCCAAAGAATGGACCCAAGCCTGAGACTGAGTGCTCACTGGAAGTGGAATTGCCCCCAAATACTTAGCAGATAAGAAGGCCGGCAACTTCAAAGGTATATGTGATGTACATGTTATTGATGTGTACCTTACCAGCGCTCGTAGTAGCTCCTGGGTATTTGATACCGGTGCAGTTGCTCACATTTGTAACTCGAAGCAGGAGCTACGGAATAAGCGGAGACTGGCGAAGGACGAGGTGACGATGCGCGTCGGGAATGGTTCCAAGGTCGATATGATTGCCGTCGGCACGCTACCTCTACATCTACCCTCGGGATTAGTTTTAAACCTTAATAATTGTTATTTAGTACCAGCTTTGATCATGAACATTATATCTGGATCTCGTTTAATGCGAGATGGCTACTCATTTAAATCAGAGAATAATGGTTGTTCTATTTATATGAGAGATATGTTTTATGGTCATGCCCCGCTGGTCAATGGTTTATTCTTGATGAATCTCGAACGTGATGTTACACATATTCATAGTGTGAATGCCAAAAGATGTCAAGTTGATAAATGATAGTCCCACATACTTGTGGCATTGCCGCCTTGGTCATATTGGTGCCAAACGTATGAAGAAGCTCCATGTAGATGGACTTCTAGAATCTCTTGATTATGAATCATTTGATACGTGTGAACCATGCCTCTTGGGCAAGATGACCAAGACTCCGTTCTCCGGAACAATGGAGCGAACGACCAACCTATTGGAAATCATACATACCGATGTGTGTGGTCCAATGAGTGTTGAAGCTCGTGAAGGATATCGTTATGTTCTCACCCTCACAGATGATTTAAGTAGATATGGGTATGTCTACTTGATGAAACACAAGTCTGAGACCTTTGAAAAGTTCAAGGAATTTCAGAATGAGGCTGAGAATCAACGTGACAGAAAAATAAAGTTCTTACGATCAGATCGTGGAGGAGAATATTTAAGTCACGAATTTGGCACGCACCTGAGGAACTGTGGAATTGTTTCACAATTGACATCGCCCGGAACACCTCAGCGTAATGGTGTGTCCGAACGTCGAAATCGTACTCTGTTGGACATGGTGCGATCTATGATGTCTCTCACCGACTTACACTATCTTTTTGGGGTTATGCTTTAGAGACTGCCGCATTCACTTTAAATAGGGCTCCGTCTAAATCCGTTGAGACGACACCGTATGAACTTTGGTTTGGCAAGAAACCTAAGCTGTCATTTCTGAAAGTTTGGGGTTGCGATGCTTATGTCAAGAAACTTCAACCTAAAAGCTCGAACCCAAATCGGAAAAATGTGTCTTCATAGGATACCCAAAGGAAACTATTGGGTACACCTTCTACCTCAAATCCGAAGGCAAGATCTTCGTTGCCAAGAATGGATCCTTTCTGGAGAAAGAGTTTCTCTCGAAAGAAGTGAGTGGGAGGAAAGTGGAACTTGATGAGGTGACAGTCACCCCTTCCGAACCGGAAAGTAGCGCAGCGCGGGAAGTTGTTCCTGAGGTGCCTGCACCGACTAGGGAGGAAGTTAATGATGATGATCATGAAGCTTCAGATCAAGTTACTACTGAACTTCGAAGGTCCACAAGGACACGTTCCGCACCAGAGTGGTGCGACAACCCTGTCATGGAAATCATGTTGTTAGACAACAGTGAACCTTCGAACTATGAAGATGCGATGGCGGGCCCGGATTCCGACAAATGGCATGAAGCCATGAAATCCGAGATAGGATCCATGTAAAAAAAAAGTATGGACTTTGGTGGACTTGCCCGATGATCGGCACGCCATAGAAAATAAATGGATATTTAAGAAGAAGACTGACGCGGATGGTAATGTGACCATCTATAAAGCTCGGCTTGTCGCTAAAGGTTATCGACAAGTTCAAGGGATTGACTACGACGAGACTTTCTCTCCCGTAGTGATGCTAAAGTCCATCTGAATCATGTTAGCAATTGCCGCATACTATGATTATGAGATATGGCAAATGGACGTCAAAATGGCATTCCTTAATGGCTTCCTCAAGGAAGAACTGTATATGATGCAGCCGGAAGGTTTTGTTGATCCTGAGAATGCTAACAAGGTATGCAAGCTCCAGCTCTCTATCTATGGGCTGGTGCAAGCATCTCGGAGTTGGAATATTCGCTTTAATGATGTGATCAAAGCGTTTGGGTTTATACAAACTTGGGGAGAAGCCTGTATTTACAAGAAAGTGAGTGGGAGCTCTGTAGCATTTCTCATATTATATGTGGATGATATATTGCTGATGGGAAATGATGAAGAATTCTTGGAGAGCATAAACCCCTACTTGAATAAGAGTTTTTCAATGAAGGACCTTGGAGAAGCTGCTTACATATTAGGCATCAAGATCTATAGATATAGATCGAGACGCCTCATTGGTCTTTCACAAAGCACATACCTTGATAAGATATTGAAGAAGTTTAATATGGATCAGTCCAAGAAAGGGTTCTTGCCTGTATTGCAAGGTATGAGATTGAGCACAGCTCAATCCCCGACCACGGCAGAAGATAGAGAAAAGATGAGTGTCATCCCCTATGCCTCAGCCATAGGTTCTATTATGTATGCCATGCTATGTACCAGACCTGATGTGAACCTTGCCATAAGTTTGGTAGGGAGGTACCAAAGTGATCCCGGTATGGAACACTGGACAGCGGTCAAGAACATCCTGAAGTATCTGAAAAGGACTAAGGATATGTTTCTCGTTTATGGAGGTGACGAAAGGCTCGTCGTAAAGGGTTACGTTGATGCTAGCTTCGACGCAGATCTGGATGACTCCAAGTCACAAACCGGATACGTGTATATTTTGAATGGTGGGGCAGTCAGCTCGTGCAGTTGCAAGCAGAGCGTCGTGGCGCATTCTACATATGAAGCGGAGTACATATCTGCTTGCAAAGCAGCGCAGGAAGGAGTCTGGATGAAGGAGTTCATCACCGGCCTAGGAGTCATTCCAAGCCCGTCGGGCCCGATGACTCTCTTCTGTGACAACACTGGAGCTATTGCCATTGCCAAGGAGCCCAGGTTTCACAAGAAGACCAAGCACATCAAGCGCCGTTTCAACTCCATCCAGAATTGTGTTCAAGATGGAGATATAGATATTTGTAAAGTGCATACGGATCTGAATGTCGCAGATCCGTTGACTAAACCTCTTCCACGAGCAAAACATGATCAACACCAGAACTCTATGGGTGTTCGATTCATCACTATGTAACTAGATTATTGACTCTAGTGCAAGTGGGAGACTATTGCAAATATGCCCTAGAGGCAATAATAAAATGGTTATTATTATATTTCCTTGTTCATGATAATTGTCCGTTATTCATGCTTGAATTGTATTATCCGGAAACAGTGATACATGTGTGAATACATAGACCACAACGTGTCCCTGGTAAACCTCTAGTTACTAGCTCGTTGATCAACAGATGGTTACGGTTTCCTGACCATGGACATTGGATGTCATTGATAACGGGATCACATCATTAGGAGAATGATGTGATGGACAAGACCCAATCCTAAGCCTAGCACAAGATCGTGTAGTTCGTAATGCTAAAGCTTTTCCAATGTCAAGTATCTTTTCCTTAGACCATGAGGTTGTGCAACTCCCGGATACCGTAGGGATACTTTGGGTGTGCCAAACTTCACAACGTAACTGGGTGGCTATAAAGGTACGCAACGGGTATCTCCGAAAGTATCTGTTGAGTTGGCACGAACCGAGACTGGGATTTGTCACTCCGTATGACGGAGAGGTATCTCTGGGCCCACTCGGTAAGACATCATCATAATGAGCTCAATGTGACTAAGGATTTGGTCACGGGATGATGTATTACGGGACGAGTAAAGAGACTTGCCATGACGAGATTGAACAAGGTATCGGTATACCGACGATCGAATCTCGGGCAAGTACTATACCGATAGACAAAGGGAATTGCATACGGGATTGAGTGAATCCTTGACATCGTAGTTCATCCGATGAGATCATCGAGGAACATGTAGGAACCAACATGGGTATCTAGGTCCCGCTATTGGTTATTGATCGAAGAGTCGTCTCGGTCATGTCTACGTGTCTCCCGAACCCCTAGGGTCTACACACTTAAGGTTCGGTGACGCTAGGGTTGTAGAGATATATGCACACGGTAACCCGAATGTTGTTCAGAGTCCCGGATGAGATCCCGGACGTCAGGAGGAGTTCCGGAATGGTCCGGAGGTAAAGAATTATATATTGGAAGTCCAGTTTCGGCCATCGGGAGAGTTTCGGGGGTCACCGGTAGTGTACCGGGACCACCGGAAGGGTCCCGGGGGTCCACCGGGTGGGGCCACCTATGCCGGAGGGCCCCATGGGCTGAAGGGGGAGGGGAACCAGTCCATAGTGGGCTGGTGCGCCCCCCTTGGGCTTCCCCCCTGCGCCTAGGGTTGGGAACCCTAGGGGTGGGGGCGCCCCACATGCCTTGGGGGGTAAGTCCCCCCCCTGGCCGCCGCCCCCCTGGGCCCCTATATATAGTGAGGGGAGGGTGGGCAGCCGCACCCTTACCCCTGGGTCCTCCCTCTCCCTCCCGTTACACCTCTCCCTCCATCCACGGTGCTAGGCGAAGCCCTGCAGAAATTCCGTTGCATCCACCACCACGCCGTCGTGCTGCTGGATCTCCATCAACCTCTCCCCCCCCCCCTTGCTGGATCAAGAAGGAGGAGATGTCACTGCAGCGTACGTGTGTTGAACGCGGAGGTGCCGTCGGTTCGGCGCTGGGATCATCGGTGATTTGGATCACGACGAGTACGACTCCATCATCCACGTTCTCTTGAACGCTTCCGCTCGCGATCTACAAGGGTATGTAGATGCACTCCTTTATCCCTCGTTGCTAGATGACTCCTTAGATTGATCTTGGTGAAGCGTAGAAATTTTTTGAATTATGCTACATTCCCCAACAAGTCCCGCCTCGTGGCGCGTGTTGGGCGCTCCGAAGTTTTATTCTTTTAGAGCAACTCTAGCAGACCCTGCAAAACGCCCCGGCCCGCAAAATTGCGTGTCGGGGCCAGAAAATTTGCACGACTGATAACCCACAAGTTTAGGGGATCGCAACAGTTTTCGAGGGTAAAGTATTCAACCCAAATTTATTGATTCGACACAAGGCGAGCCAAAGAATACTCTTAAGTATTAGCAGCTGAGTTGTCAATTCAACCACACCTGGAAACTTAGTATCTGCAGCAAGGTAGTTTAGTACCAAAGTAATATGGAGATAGTGGTAACAGCAATAAAAGTAACGGTAGTGTTTTTGTAGTTTTTGTAACATTAGCAGCGGAAAAGTAAATAAGCAACAAGCAATATGTGAAAAGCTCGTAGGCATTGGATCGGTGATGGGAAATTATGTCGGATGCAATTCATCATGTAAAAGTTATAACCTAGGGTGACACAGAACTAGCTCCAGTTCATCAATGTAATGTAGGCATGTATTCCGAATATAGTTATACGTGCTTATGGAAAAGAACTTGCATGACATCTTTTGTCCTACCCTCCCGTGGCAGCGGGGTCCTAGTGGAAACTAAGGGATATTAAGGCCTCCTTTTAATAGAGTACCAGACCAAAGCATTAACACATAGTGAATACATGAACTCCTCAAACTACGGTCATCACCGGGAGTGGTCCCGATTATTGTCACTTCGGGGTTGCCGGATCATAACACATAGTAGGTGACTATAGACTTGCAAGATAGGATCAAGAACACACATATATTCATGAAAACATAATAGGTTCAGATCTGAAATCATGGCACTCGGGCCCTAGTGACAAGCATTAAGCATAGCAAAGTCATAACAACATCAATCTCAGAACATAGTGGACACTAGGGATCAAACCCTAACAAAACTAACTCGATTACATGGTAAATCTCATCCAACCCATCACCGTCCTGCAAGCCTACGATGGAATTACTCACGCACGGCGGTGAGCATCATGAAATTGGTCATGGAGGAAGGTTGATGATGACGATGGCGATGATCTCCACTCTCCGGAGCCCCGAACGGGCTCCAGATCAGACCTCCCGGGAGAGATTAGGGCTTGGCGGCGGCTCCGTATCGTAAAACGCGATAATTCTTCCTCTCTATTTTTTTCTCCCCGAAAGTGAATATATGGAGTCCGGGGGTACGTCGGTGGAGCATCAGGGGGGCACGAGGCAGGGGGCGCGCCTAGGGGGAGGGGGCGCGCCCCCCGCCCTCGTGGACAGGGTGTGGGCCCCCTGACGTAGAGCTTTCCGCAGGTATTTTGTATATATTCCAAAATAATTCTCCGTGGATTTTCAAGTCATTCCGAGAACTTTTAATTTCTGCACAAAAACAACACCATGGCAATTCTGCTGAAAACAGCGTCAGTCCGGGTTAGTTCCATTCAAATCATGCAAGTTAGAGTCCAAACAAGGGCAAAAGTGTTTGGAAAAGTAGATATGTTGGAGACGTATTGATACGTCCAAAACGTATCTATAATTTCTGCTTGCTCCATGCTTCTTTTGTGTGATATTGCTATGATATTGATGCACTTCCATACACTTTTGATCATATTTGGACTAACCTATTAACTCAGTGCACCACAGTGCCAGTTCCTGTTTTCTGCTGTTTTTCTATTTCAGGTTTCCCAAATATTAAAAGTGCTCCAAAAATTCCAGGTAAAATACAGGAAAAATCAGCGTATAGGAAGCTTCGCGAAGAACCAAAGATGGGCCAAAGGGGAGCCAGGGGAGGCCCAGGCGGCCACCTGGCGCGGCCCCACCCCTGGCCGCCCCAGGGGGGCGCCTGGGGCCCCTGCTCCGCCTCTGGCTGCCCCCCTTCGCATATATATCCCTCTCGTCCCGAAACCCTCGAGGACAGAACCCTTTTTCGCGATCTCGCCTCTGTTCCACCGCCGCAGCGCTTCCAAGATCAGGAGCATCAGGAGAACTCTTCCCGGCACCCTGCCCGAGGGGAGAACCACCACCGGGAGCTTCTCCACCATCATGGACGCTTCCCGGATGAGTTGTGAGTAGTCCACCTTGGACCATGGGTCCATGATCAGTAGCTATGTGATGTTCTCCTCCCCTCTTTGCTCTTCATGGTTTAGACCTCGTGAGCTGCCCTACATGATCGAGGCACATATGTAATCTTTCTGCTGTTGCTTTGCTGAGTTTGCTGGGATCTGATTGATTTTGAGACTATGTTCAGATTGTGTTTGAGTAATATATTTGATTCACCTCTTTTATATCTTTGTTCTCGAGTAATTCTTGCATGTTCAACGTTGCTGTTTATTGCTTTGGCCAAGTAGTAGGTAGTAACTCCAAGAGGGAGCGTTATGCTTGATTGTGGGTTCATGCCCCCTGATGACTAGCTTGAGTGACAGAAACATGAGTCTAGGGGATGTGTTGTTGCCATGATGTCTACACACGCTTCTATTCTTGTAGACTATGTTGGGCCTCCAAGCGCAGAGGTTTGTAGGACAGCAGCAATTTCCCTCAAGTGGATGACCTAAGGTTTACCGAACTCAGGGAAGTAGAGGTTGAAGATGGTCTCTCTCAAGCAACCCTGCAACTAAGATACAAGAAGTCTCTTGTGTCCCCAACACACCTAATACAACTAGGAGTTGTATAGGTGCACTAGTTCGGCGAAGAGATGGTAAAATATGGATGATAGGAGTGGCAAAGCAAAGTAATATAAATCTGTAATCAAAAGTGCAGCAAGCAAACAAGTGGTAAACGTGAGCACAAATGGTATTGCAATGGTGGAAACAAGGCCTAGGCTTCATACTTTCACTAGTGGCAACTCCCAACAACATTAACATAATCTAATCACATGATATTTCCCATAAAACATGCAATGGAGACGCACTCGGAGGTCATTCCTTCGTGGTCAAGAGAGGACGAGAATTATGTAGGGCTACAAAAGCACACCTCAAAGTTCGTAGTTCTCAATCTATGGATTTCCCAATGTCACCGCGGCCATCCAAAGAGAGTACCACAATCACCACAACATATCTCAAGGATAGTCAAAGACAAGCACCAAGAGACTCTCAATCTTCAATCAACACACAAAAGAGGAAATCACTCATGAAAATATTCTTCTAATCCATGTCCAATAGACCGCTGTCACCTTGGTCTCGGGGATTATACTAGATAAAGACAAGTGAGTACATCAATCCAATACATAGAGGAAGGGGAAATATCATGGGATCACCCTAGATTTACATAGCCTATGATCACAACAAAGATCACATCATGGGAGAGAGAATTGACCACATAGCTACTGGTAGAAACCTCAGCCCCGAGGAGGAACTGGTACATCAATCCAATAGGAGTCCAAGTAGGGCACCAGAGGAGGTGGGAGCACCCCAGGCGGCCCCCCGGCGCGGCCAGGGGTGGGGCCGCGCTGTCAGGGCGCCTGGGGCCCCTCTGGCCCCACTTCTGGCGCATGGCAGCTTCTAGAGCGCTGATTTTTTATATATTTTTCCCGGAATTTTTCTGGCAATTTAAGTAATGGGAAAACCTGAAATACAAAAACAGCAGAAAATAGAAACTGGCACTGGGGTGCACTGAGTTAATAGGTTAGTCCAAATATGATCAAAAGTGTATGAAAGTGTATCAAAAGCATAGCAATATCACCCAAAACATGCATGGAGCAAGCAGAAATTATAGATACGTTTGGGACGTATCAACATCCCCAAGCTTAATTCCTGCTCGTCCTCGAGTAGGTAAATGATAACAAGCATAATTTCTGTGGTGACATGCTATCAACCATATAAGAACTTTTTAAGTAAAGCAATCAAGGCATGTAATTCAATTCAAGTCATAACAAGCAAGAGTCTATATTAGCATTGTAACAAGCAACATAAGAACATAAAGGTGCAAGAGCTCTCGCTGTCCGTGACTCGAATATCTCCAAATGGTGTTTGCGTGCAAGAAAGGGGATAGGGATATATGAGAGAGTAAAACATAGTTTTTGTATTGTTGAGAACTTAATCTACTAAAGTTTCACACTTGGTCTTCTTTGGAATCTTATCTTGACTCATCCCCAGACCACTAGCCAGGTACAAGTCAAAATGATCCACTCCCTTTCGATATTTTGAGCACTCATGCAATGGATGAGCGTAAGCAAGAAAGTTGACACTTAGGATGGCAAAGAGAGAAAAATGATGGAGGGGGATGACAAAAAAGTGTGAAAGGCTCACATCAATGAGGACAATCATAGGCGAGAGAAAGCCAAATGATAGATATGATGTGAGGAGTAGGGATTGCCATGCAACGGATGCACATATGAGCTAAGGTAAGCTCTCCAATGGAACTAGTGGGGGTGCATCCAACTTGCTTGCTCAAGAAGACCTAGAGCTCTTTTGAGGAGGCTCATCATTGGAATATACAAGCCAAGTTCTATAGTGTGAAGGTCCCCACATAGCTATATGCATGAATGATAATCTCTATGGAGTACAAGGTATAAGATGTAGTACGAGTGTGGATCTCTCAAAAACAATAGTAGTGTGCCCCCTTCTCTCTTTTTATTTCTTTTTCTCTTTTTTCTATATTTTTTTTTATTTTTTGTGGCCTCAATGGCTCTTTCTATTTAACTCTCATTTGTCCTCTTTGGGATCTTTTGATTTTGTCCTCTTTGGGATCTTTTCCTCACTTTAGGGGCAACACTCTATATATTACAAGAAGTATAGAAGATCTTTCACACTTTACAAAAGTACTCAACATAAAGAAAATGAAACTATCATGATGTATGCAAATGTATGCCTCTGCCGGTGTAGCAGGATATGCAATGATACTAGCGCGTCATGTAGCAATGATTAGGGCAAGGCCCAACTAGCATGCGGTTCATCGATCAAGCAAAAAGCATGTATGACATGAAGATCAAGTCTTGAGAAGATGGATGTTGCATGGCAATGTATCTCGGAAAGGCTATGGAAATGCCTTGATAGGTAGGTATGGTGGCTGTTTTGAGGAAGGATATAATGAGGCTTATGATGACAGAGCGTATCGTGCCAAGGATTTGGATGCACCGGCGAAGTATGCGCCAACTCTCGAGGTGAGAAAGGGCAATGCACGGTACCGAAGAGGCTAGAAAAATATGGCTAGGTGGAAGTGTCAACTTTAGAATACTCACATTAGTCCGAAGAACTCATGCACTTATTATCGGTAACTCTCAATCTAATTAGGAGGTTCACAAAGAGACAAGTACCCCGAGGAGGAGTGTATGGGGGTTTGGTTATCCTTGCGCATCCTCGACTCATGGTACGTGAGTGTACTCTAATATTCGATCCCTCCAAAGATTAGTGATCCATCTAGTAGCTAAAGTTCTCAACTATTTTGTAGGTTTTCGAAAATAAACACGGATTTCCCAAAATACGACATCTATCACTAATAGGCTAAAGCTCTTGACACCAAAAGTTCAGACATTACTCATGGCAATACCTCAAAACTATCGCAAGTTACTACTAAAATTAAATAGCAACCTCAATTACCTACTTTAAGTTAATACACACAACTCAGTGCAACAGGCAAACTCTCTTAACAAGATAAACATGAAAACTCAAGAGAGTTCAGCAACCAACTAAACAAAAGCTCTTTAAAAAAGAAAAGCATGAAAACTAAGAGCTAAACATGACAGCAGCTATGGAAAGACAAAGAACACACACAGCAAAGATAAGCATGAAAATCCTATGTTGTGTTCTAGGTTGAAGTGGAGCGTGTTTCTCTCCCACACAAAGAAAGCTGGGTTCTAACTTGTTATGAACAGCAAGCAAAGCTAAAGGAAACTAAAAAGGAAACTAAGAGCAAGACGCTCCAAGCATAGCACATAACGCATGAAGTGATTAAAATATAGTGGAACGAAAGACGAACTGATAATTGTTGATGGAGAAGGGGATGCATGGGGGCATCCCCAAGCTTAGACGCTTGAGTCTTCTTGAATATTTCTTGGGGGTGCACGGGGGCATACCCAAGCTTGAGCGTTTGACCCTCCTGAATCTTCTTTTATCATCTTCCCTCGCACACTTGAAAACTCCCTTCATACATAACTCATCATAATCTGATTAGCGAGGTTAGTACCCACAATAAAATAGTTTTTCCCTACTGGAAATAAAGATAATCTTGAAGAGCTACTGTTTCTCGAGATTGCCAAAAGGTTTTTGCAAAGAAAAAGCAAGCTCAAGGTTTGCAAAACAAAGAAAAGGCAAAACATGACAGAATCTGTGAAAAATAGACCAGCGGGTAGTAAATAATTTTTTCGGGGCACTTCTGCAACTCAAATCAAAAAACTCAGAACAGACGCTTGAAATCCAATTGTATAGAGCACGCTGTCAAAAAATTCAGATCAAAAAGATGATCTGGTGATTTTATTCGAATTTTTCTGTCCAAGGACAGAATCTGTTTTCTGGACAGCACGGCACAACTTTTGAACTTTCTTGCAATCAGAGGCTAAACTTGGCACAAAGCTGAAAAATAAAGATACAATGATGTTGCTACAGTAGTAACAAAAATCAAGACCACTAAAAACTGAAAGAACAAACTGAAAGCAAAGATAACAAGGGTTGTCTCCCTAGAGCTCTTTCTTTATAGCCATAAAGATAGGCTTAAGACTTTAATGATGCTCTCGTAGGAATAAGAGTTGAAGAACAAAAGAGAGCATCAAGAAGCAAATACCAAACACTTTTAAGCCTAACATGCTTCCTATGCATAGGAATATTGCAATAGAATAATTCATTGAAGCACAAAGCAATAAGCATAGGAAGACAAAACAAGTGCAGCTTCAAAACCTTCAACATAAAGAGAGGGAACTTGATATTATTGAAATATCTATAAGCATATGTTCCCTTCTCATAATAATTTTCAGTGGGATCATGAATAAACTCAACAATATAAGCATCACATAAAGCATTGTTACCATGATCCACATGCAAAAAGGTACTCTTACTCTCCACATAAGCATAATCTTTCTCATTGGTAATAGTGGGAGTAGGACTATCATTAACAACTTGAACACTATAGATTAATTGTGTATTAGGAAGATGGTGTTCAACAAGGGAGTAATTCCCTCCATGATTATGACAATTTTCATAAGGATAATTTCTCCTTATGTCATAGGTACCTTTATAATCACTATAGATTGGAGTTATAACATCATCATAGTAGAGAAGAGCATTATGATTGCTAGCAACTATATTTGTAAACATGTTGTCTTTATTCTTACTAGCAAAAGAATTATCAATTATCACATCACTAGTGGGTAAAGGATTTGCAATCCTATCATCCCCAAGCTTAGAGCTTTCCATATCATCACTTTCAGAGTTGGTACCAAAAAGATTTTCAAGATCATAAGTAGCATTATCATCATTTTCCCAATCACAATAAGTAACATGCATATCATAATCAAAATCATCTTCAATAGTACCTACGGACGTATCATCAAGATGATAATTAAGGCAATAAACTTCACCTTCTTCTTTAGACTTACAACCGTTAGGATAAAAGTTGATGGGAGGAATATGCTCAGGCCAGGTTGATACCCATTCTTCTTCCTTCTTGCTCCTCTTCCTCCTCCTCTTCTTTTTCTTCTTCTTCACCTTAGGAGGGAGTGGTTGGAGATGAAGCTTCTCCACATATCCTGGTTTATCATTAGAAACAATAGGGGAAACTTGGGATAAACTCTCCTTTTTATTAGCAGAAATATAAGAGACATTTTTATACTTTGGTAAAGTTCCCTCCTTTCTAATCTTACTTATGTAATCATTTTCATGGCAATTAACAACACAATAGAGATGGCAATTTTGCAAAGTGTTTTTTATTCCTATGGCATTAACATCTAGCCAAGAAGTCTTTTCTGATAACTCTTCACACATCAAAAATAACATAAGCTCATCATAAAGATCAGAGGTGATCATGTTATCACACAACTGGTTAATAGTTATGTTTTGAAAGTGCATGCATTGAAAATTAAAGTGACCCTCTATACAGCAAAGTTCACAAGTAAAAGGATAAAGGTCACACAATTCTCTAGCAATTTCATTTAAATCTTTGACCCAAGTGATTGTTCTTTCATGCTTATGTTGCTTACAATACTTCTCTTCTTCAATCATAGGCCTTTCACAAGGTCTATCCACTCCACAAAAATTAATATGCTTATATAAAACTTCATTTTTAGGAATTGGATCATGCATGTTGCAATCATCATGAACAATTTCATTTTCTTTGCAAATCTCTTTAAAAGGTTCATGATGCTTGATCCAATCCTCCTTAGGCATATTAAGATGTGAAGCAAAAGATTTGAGGAAATCAACAAGGAGTTGAGAATCAAGCCCAAACTTAGCGCTAAACTTATTAAAACTTGTAGTTTCAACAAAGGACTTAATGCAATCATACTCATAAATTATACCTGACTCTTTACCTTTGTCGATCTCCCAATCTTCAGTGTTGCGTTGAATTCTTTCAAGGAGTTCCCATTTAGCATCAATCTTTTCGTTTGTGAAAGAACCCATAGAGGAAGCATCGAGCAAATCTTTATCCTGTCGAGAGAGTCTCGCATAGAAATTAGTAATAATCATATCTTTGGGGAGCCCATGGTTAGGACATTTTAGCATTAACGTTTTTAGTCTCCCCCAAGCTTGAGCTATGCTCTCTCCGTCATGAGGATAGAAATTATAAACATAATTCCTATTCTCATGGACTTCATGAAGAGGATAAAACTTGGAGTAAAAGAGAGACTGGATCTCTTCCCAATCCAGCAGGTGAGAGTCATCTAGTAGCCTATACCATTCCAATGCTTTTCCTTTCAGTGACAAGGCAAATAATTTCCTCATGACTCCATCTCTTGTCAAACCTGAAATCTTAAACAACTCACAAAGTTCTGTAAGTTTCAACAAATGAATACTAGGATTGACTGTCCCATCATAACAATCATTCCTAATTATGTCAATTATCCCAAGTGGTATTTGGAACAGGATACATTCAGTAGGTGGAGGAGACTTCTCTACCACGGGTGTGGTAAAGCGGCCTTCCCCAAGCAGCGAACTAAGAGTGCGGTTTTCCATAAACATAACTAGTGAAACTAAAAACAAGAAACGAAAAGATTTAATTGCAAGATCTAAAGATATACCTTCAAACACTTACTTCCCCGGCAACGGTGCCAGAAATAGCTTGATGTCTACACACGCTTCTATTCTTGTAGACTATGTTGGGCCTCCAAGCGCAGAGGTTTGTAGGACAGCAGCAATTTCCCTCAAGTGGATGACCTAAGGTTTATCGAACTCAGGGAAGTAGAAGTTGAAGATGGTCTCTCTCAAGCAACCCTGCAACTAAGATACAAGAAGTCTCTTGTGTCCCCAACACACCCAATACAACTAGGAGTTGTATAGGTGCACTAGTTCGGCGAAGAGATGGTAAAATATGGATGATAGGAGTGGCAAAGCAAAGTAATATAAATCTGTAATAAAAAGTGCAGCAAGCAAACAAGTGGTAAACGTGAGCACAAATGGTATTGCAATGGTGGAAACAAGGCCTAGGCTTCATACTTTCACTAGTGGCAACTCCCAACAACATTAACATAATCTAATCACATGATATTTCCCATAAAACATGCAATGGAGACGCACTCGGAGGTCATTCCTTCGTGGTCAAGAGAGGACGCGAATTATGTAGGGCTACAAAAGCACACCTCAAAGTTCGTAGTTCTCAATCTATGGATTTCCCAATGTCACCGCGGCCATCCAAAGAGAGTACCACAATCACCACAACATATCTCAAGGATAGTCAAAGACAAGCACCAAGAGACTCTCAATCTTCAATCAACACACAAAAGAGGAAATCACTCATGAAAATATTCTTCTAATCCATGTCCAATAGACCGCTGTCACCTTGGTCTCGGGGATTATACTATATAAAGACAAGTGAGTACATCAATCCAATACATAGAGGAAGGGGAAATATCATGTGATCACCCTAGATTTACATAGCCTATGATCACAACAAAGATCACATCATGGGAGAGAGAATTGACCACATAGCTACTGATAGAAACCTTAGCCCCGAGGAGGAACTACTCCCGCATCATGGAGGGAGGAAGCAACGTCGATGGAGATGAATCTGGGGGCACTTCCCCGTCCCGGCAGGATGCCGGCACAGGAATTCTGGTCCCCCGAAACTTGGTGGCGATGGCGGCGGAGATCGGAATTGCTTCTGGAGAAAAGGGTTCTGGAATCAGGGTTTTCGCGACGGGAGAATAAATAGGAGTCCAAGTAGGGCACCAGAGGAGGTGGGAGCACCCCAGGCGGCCCCCCGGCGTGGCCAGGGGTGGGGCCGCGCCATCAGGGCGCCTGGGGCCCCTCTGGCCCCCCTCTGGCCCCACTTCTGGTGCATGGCAGCTTCTGGAGTGCTGATTTTTTATATATTTTTCCCGGAATTTTTCTGGCAATTTAAGTAATGGGAAAACCTGAAATACAAAAATAGCAGAAAACAGAAACTGGCACTGGGGTGCACTGAGTTAATAGGTTAGTCCAAATATGATCAAAAGTGTATGAAAGTGTATCAAAAGCATAGCAATATCACCCAAAACATGCATGGAGCAAGCAGAAATTATAGATACGTTTGGGACGTATCATGCCACAAGGGAGAAAACAACGGTGCTTGTACTTGCGGGGGCAAGGATTGTTTACTTTACGCAAAGTTCTTTTAATGGAGTTGTCTGTTGCTTTGAGTTTACACTTTGGGTGGGATTCGCAACTTAATACCAGCGAGATGTTCTGGATAGATATCTCAAGGTGGATGATTAGTAGTAGATGCAGATGGATTTCGGTCTACTTGCCTCGGCGTACCGCCCATGCTTTTGAGCCTCTACCTTTCTTTGCAGCATAGTTAGCATTGGTTTGCGCACATAATCCTATCAATTGCCCAGCTGTAATTTGTTTACCTCGCTTTGCTGTTTTATCGTCTTTTGGGAGAGAGACATCACTAGTGAACATCATGGGACCCCGGTCCATATTACCACCGCTGATCACACCTTCTATTTACTTCCTGTTTTTATTTCCTAGTTGCAGTCATAGCTATCATTATTATCTCTTGTGTTTGATCCTTTGTAAACAACAAGGCCGGAGGGATTGACAACCTCTCTGTACTCGTTGGGAGCAAAGTTATCTGTATCTGTGTGCAGGTCCCGTCAACCGCTAAGTTTCTGGCACCGTTGACACCTACTTTTCGACCCTCGGAGTCTCACGGGATTCGATCCTTGGTATCTTTGCCAAGGGAAATTTGCCGCTACGCTACATCTCAACCTTGTACTTGGGGTAACCAACGAGGGGCGAGAAGCCATCAAGCAAGTTTCTGGCGCCGTTGCCGGGGACTCCACTCTTCAAGATAGGGGAGTTGCACGCTATCTTTTATCTTTGCTTTTTAGTCTTGTTAGTTTACCTTTCAGTTTTTACTTTAGTGTCCCTTACCAAAAATCACAAAATAGTTATCTTGCTTGCTGCTGCTATGGGTTCCACCAAAAACACTAAGTGGGAGGAGTACACCCCTTCTTCCATCACGCCAATCACCACTGTCGGGATCTACAAAAGTAATAAACCTTGTGATTATGTTAGTTTTAATGGAGAGTTATGCCCATGGCATGGTCTTCCAGGAAAAAAGTATGAGCCTCTGTTTAAAGTTGCTCCCACACTTCCCCAAACTTGGGAAGACGTCCAAACTCTTATAATAGAGAGCAATTCAAACAAAGAAGATGACACTACAATTCTGCTCAATAATGATAAAATTGATTTTGATAATTGTAGTCTCTCAGAAGTTGTCACCTTTTTACAAAGAATGGCTAAAGACCCCCACACTTAACCTTGCCTTCACAGAGCATATCACCAATGCTCTTACCAAAGCTAGGGAAGAAAAGCTCAAGCTTGAGACTTCCATCCCTAGGAAGCTAGAAGATGGTTGGGATCCCATAGTCAAAATTAAATTGAACAACTTCTCTTGCTATGCTTTATGTGATGTTGGAGCTAGTACCTCCGTTATGCCCAAAAGAATGTATGATATGTTTGAATTGAAACCTTTTGATCCTTGTTCTTTTGGTGTTCGTCTTGTTGATTCTTCCGTAAAGAAACCTTTGGGGAAGATCGACGATGTTCTTATCATTGTCAATGACAATTATGTTCCCGTTGATTTTACTATTATGGATATTGAATGTGAACCTTCATGTCCAATTATTTTGGGACGTCCTTTTCTTCGCACCGTTGGTGCTATCATTGACATGAAAGAGGGGAATATAAAATTCCAATTCCCTCTCAAGAAAGGGATGGAACACTTCCCTAGAAAGAAGATTAAGTTGCCTTTTGAGTCCGTTACACGGGCTAACTATTCTCTTACTCTTGATAAAACTTGATCTTCTCTTTTTGCATCATGCCTAGCTTAAAGGCATAAAAGAAAGCGCTTTTGGGAGGCAGCCCACAACGAATTAGGTTTTATTTTGCTTTTGTTGTGTCTTGATGTTTGTTACTACAGTAGCATCATCATTGTATCTTTTCTTTTCAGCTTTGTGCCAAGTTTAGCCTCCGATTGCAAGAAAGTTCAAAAGTTGTGACGTGCTGTCCAGAAAACAGATTCTGTCCTTGGACAGAAAAATTCGAATAAAATCACCAGATCATCTTTTTGATCTGAATTTTTTTGACAGCGTGCTCTATACAATTGGCTTTCGAGCTTCTGTTCTGAGTTTTTTTATTTGAGTTGCAGAAGTGCCCCGAAAAAATTATTTACTACCTGCTGGTCTGTTTTTCACAGATTTTGTCCTATTTTGCCTTTTCTTCGTTTTGCAAACCTTGAGCTTGCTTTTTCTTTGCAAAAACCTTTTGGCAATCTTGAGAAACAGTAGCTCTTCAAGATTATCTTTATTTCCAGTAGGGAAAAAATTATTTTATTGTGAGTACTAACCTCGCTAATCAGATTATGATGAGTTATGTATGAAGGGAATTTTCAAGTGTGCGAGGGAAGATGATAAAAGAAGATTCAGGAGGGTCAAACGCTCAAGCTTGGGGATGCCCCCGTGCACCCCCAAGAAATATTCAAGAAGACTCAATCGTCTAAGCTTGGGGATGCCCCCATGCATCCCCTTCTCCATCAACAATTATCAGTTCGTCTTTCGTTCCACTATATTCTTATCACTTCATGCGTTATGTGCTATGCTTGGAGCGTCTTGCTCTTAGTTTCTTTTTTTTAGTTTTATTTAGCTTTGCTTGCTGTTCATAACAAGTTAGAACCCAGCTTTCTTTGTGTGGGAGAGAAACACGCTCCACTTCAACCTAGAACACAACATAGGATTTTCATGCTTATCTTTGCTGTGTGTGTTCTTTGTCTTTCCATAGCTGCTGTCATGTTTAGCTCTTAGTTTTCATGCTTTTCTTTTTAAAGAGCTTTTGTTTAGTTGGTTGCTAAACTCTCTTGAGTTTTCATGTTTATCTTGTTAAGAGAGTTTGCCTGTTGCACTGAGTTGTGTGTCTTAACTTAAAGTAGGTAATTGAGGTTGCTATTTAATTTTAGTAGTAACTTGCAATAGTTTTGAGGTATTGCCATGAGTAATGTCTGAACTTTTGGTGTCAAGAGCTTTAGCCTATTAGTGATAGATGTCGTATTTTGGGCAATCCGTGTTTATTTTCGAAAACCTACAAAATAGTTGAGAACTTTAGCTACTAGATGGATCACTAATCTTTGGAGGGATCGAATATTAGAGTACACTCACGTACCATGAGTCGAGGATGCGCAAGGATAACCAAACCCCAATACACTCCTCCTCGGGGTACTTGTCTCTTTGTGAACCTCCTAATTAGATTGAGAGTTACCGATAATAAGTGCATGAGTTCTTCGAACTAATGTGAGTATTCGAAAGTTGACACTTCCAGCTAGCCATATTTTTCTAGCCTCTTTGGTACCGTGCATTGCCCTTTCTCACCTCGAGAGTTGGCGCATACTTCGCCGGTGCATCCAAATCCTTGGCACGATACGCTCTGTCATCATAAGCCTCATTATATCCTTCCTCAAAACAGCCACCATACCTACCTATCAAGGCATTTCCATAGCCTTTCCGAGATACATTGCCATGCAACATCCATCTTCTCATGACTTGATCTTCATGTCATACATGCCTTTTGCTTGATCGATGAGCCGCATGCTAGTTGGGCCTTGCCCTAATCATTGCTACATGACGCGCTAGTATCATTGCATATCCTGCTACACTGGCAGAGGCATACATTTGCATACATCATGATAGTTTCATCTTCTTTATGTTGAGTACTCTTGTAAAGTGTGAAAGATCTTCTATACTTCTTGTAATTTATAGAGTGTTGCCCCTAAAGTGAGGAAAAGATCCCAAAGAGGACAAATGAGAGTTAAATAGAATGAGCCATTGAGGCCATACAAAAATAAAAAAAGAGAAAAAAGAGAAAAAGAAATAAAAAGAGAGAAGGGGGCACACTACTATTCCTTTTGAGAGATCCACACTCGTACTTCATCTTATACCTTGTACTCCATAGAGATTATCATTCATGCATATAGCTATGTGGGGACCTTCACACTATAGAACTTGGCTTGTATATTGCAATGATGAGCCTCCTCAAAAGAGCTCTAGGTCTTCTTGAGCGAGCAAGTTGGATGCACCCCCACTAGTTCCATTGGAGAGCTTACCTTAGCTCATATGTGCATCTGTTGCATGGCAATCCCTACTCCTCACATCATATCTATCATTTGGCTTTCTCTCGCCTATGATTGTCCTCATTGATGTGAGCCTTTCACACCTTTTTTGTCTTCCCCCTTCATCATTTTTCTCTCTTTGCCATCCTAAGTGTCAAACTTTCTTGCTTACGCTCATCCATTGCATGAGTGCTCAAAATATCGAAAGGGAGTGGATCATTTTGACTTGTACGTGGCTAGTGGTCTGGGGATGAGTCAAGATAAGATTCCAAAGAAGACCAAGTGTGAAACTTTAGTAGATTAAGTTCTTAAAAATACAAAAACTATGTTTTACGCTCTCGTATATCCCTATCCCCTTTCTTGCACGCAAACACCATTTGGAGACATTCAAGTCACGGATAGCGAGAGCTCTTGCACCTTTATGTTCTTATGTTGCTTGATACAATGCTAATATAGACTCTTGCTTGTTATGACTTGAATTGAATTACATGCCTTGATTGCTTTACTTAAAAAGTTCTTATATGGTTGGTAGCATGTCACCACAGAAATTATGCTTGTTATCATTTACCTACTCGAGGACGAGCAGGAATTAAGCTTGGGGATGTTGATACGTCCAAAACGTATCTATAATTTCTGCTTGCTCCATGCTTCTTTTGTGTGATATTGCTATGATATTGATGCACTTCCATACACTTTTGATCATATTTGGACTAACCTATTAACTCAGTGCACCACAGTGCCAGTTCCTGTTTTCTGCTGTTTTTCTATTTCAGGTTTCCCCCATATTAAAAGTGCTCCAAAAATTCCAGGAAAAAATACAGGAAAAATCAGCGTACAGGAAGCTTCGCGAAGAACCAAAGATGGGCCTGAGGGGAGCCAGGGGAGGCCCAGGCGGCCACCTGGCGCGGCCCCACCCCTGGCCGCGCCAGGGGGGCGCCTGGGGCCCCTGCTCCGCCTCTGGCTGCCCCCCTTCGCATATATATCCCTCTCGTCCCAAAACCCTCGAGGACAGAACCCTTTTTCGCGATCTCGCCTCTGTTCCGCCGCCACGCGCTTCAAAGATCGGGAGCATCAGGAGAACTCTTCCCGGCACCCTGCCGGAGGGGAGAACGACCACCGGGAGCTTCTCCACCACCATGGACGCTTCCCGGATGAGTTGTGAGTAGTCCACCTTGGACCGTGGGTCCATGATCAGTAGCTATGTGATGTTCTCCTCCCCTCTTTGCTCTTCATGGTTTAGACCTCGTGAGCTGCCCTACATGATCGAGGCACATATGTAATCTTTCTGCTGTTGCTTTGCTGATTTTGCTGGGATCTGATGGATTATGAGACTATGTTCAGATTGTGTTTGAGTAATATATTTGATTCACCTCTTTTATATCTTTGTTCTTGAGTAATTCTTGCATGTTCTCCGTTGCTGTTTATTGCTTTTGCCAAGTAGTAGGTAGTAACTCCAAGAGGGAGCATTATGCTTGATTGTGGGTTCATGCCCCCTGATGACTAGCTTGAGTGACAGAAACATGAGTCTAGGGGATGTGCTGTTGCCACAAGGGAGAAAACAACGGTGCTTGTACTTGCGGGTGCAAGGATTGTTTACTTTACGCAAAGTTCTTTTAATGCAGTTGTCTGTTGCTTTGAGTTTACACTTTGGGTGGGATTCGCAACTTAATACCAGCGAGATGTTCTGGATAGATATCTCAAGGTGGATGATTAGTAGTAGATGCAGATGGATTTCGGTCTACTTGCCTCGGCGTACCGCCCATGCTTTTGAGCCTCTACCTTTCTTTGCAGCATAGTTAGCATTGGTTTGCGCACATAATCGTGTCAATTGCCCAGCTGTAATTTGTTTACCTCGCTTTGTTGTTTTATCGTCTTTTGGGAGAGAGACATCACTAGTGAACATCATGGGACCCCGGTCCATATTACCACCGCTGATCACACCTTCTATTTACTTCCTGTTTTTATTTCCTAGTTGCAGTCATAGCTATCATTATTATCTCTTGTGTTTGATCCTTTGTAAACAACAAGGCCGGAGGGATTGACAACCTCTCTGTACTCGTTGGGAGCAAAGTTATCTGTATCTGTGTGCAGGTCCCGTCAACCGCTAAGTTTCTGGCGCCGTTGACACCTACTTGTCGACCCTCGGAGTCTCACGGGATTCGATCCTTGGTATCTTTGCCAAGGGAAATTTGCCGCTACGCTACATCTCAACCTTCCACTTGGGGTAACCAACGAGGGGTGAGAAGCCATCACGTATCAACTCCCCCAAGATTAAACATTTGCTTGTCCTCAAGCAATTCAGTTGATAAACTGAAAGTGATAAAGAAAAACTTTGACAAACTCTGTTTGCTCTTGTTGTTGTAAATATGTAAGCCATCATTCAGGTTTTCAGCAAAGATCATGAACTAACCACATTCACAATAACTTTCAGGTCTCATGTCTACTCACATCAATGGCATAATCAACTAGCGAGCAAGAATAATAAACCTCGGATGACAACACTTTCTCAAAACAATCATAATATGATATAACAAGATGGTATCTTGCTAGCCCTTTCTGAGACCGCAAAACATAAATGCAGAGCACCTTTAAGGATCAAAGACTGACTAGACATTGTAATTCATGGTAAAAGAAATCCATTCATGATCATACTCAATGCAAATTAATAGTAATACATGCAAATGACAAGGGTGCTCTCCTACTGGTGCTCTTTTATAAGAGGATGATGACTCGGCATAAAAGTAAATAGACAGGCCCTTCGCAGAGGGAAGCAGGGATTTGTAGAGGTGCCAGAGCTCGATTTTTATATAGAGATGAATAACATTTTGAGCGGTATACTCTCATTGTCAACATAGCAACCAAGAATCTCGATATCTTCCCTACTACGCACATTATAGGTGGTTCCCAAACATAATGGTAAAGTTTATACTCCCCCAACCACCAACAAGCACACTCCACGTCCATCCGAATCCACGGGGTACCGTCCAAACAAGAAACAGCCCTGGGGGAGTTTTGTTTAATTATTATGATTTGAGCATGGGACTGGGCATCCCGGTTACCAGCCATTTTCTAATGAATGATGAGCGGAGTCCACTCATCGTGAGAATAACCCACCCAGCATAGATGATATAGACAGCCCTAGTTGATACATGAGTTGTTCGAGCATACAAAACCGAATTTCATTTGAAGGTTTAGAGTTTGGCAGATAAAAAATTACTTGGAACGCCAGGTAAATACCACATATAGGAAGGTATGGTGGTCTCATGTGGAATAAGTTTGGGGTTTATGGAAGTGGATGCACAAGCAGTATTTCCACTTAGTACAGGTGAAGGCTAGAACGAGACTGGGAAGCGACCAGCTAGAGAGCGACAACATTCATGAACATGCATTAAAATTAATCAACAATGAATGCAATCATGAGTAGGATATAAATCACCATGAACATAAATATTGTGGAGGCTATGTTGATTTGTTTCAACTACATGCGTGAACATGTGCCAAGTCAGACTACTTGAATCGTTCAAAGGAGGATACCACCCTATCATACCACATCACAACCATTTTAATATCATGTTGGCACGCAAGATAGACCATTATAAACTCTCAGCTAATTAAGCATGGCATAAGCAGCTATAATCTCTAATTGTCACTGCAAGCATGTTTCATTCATAACAAGCTGAATCAGGAACGATGAACTATCATATTTACAAAAACAAGAGAGGTCGAGTTCATACCAGCTTTTCTCATCTCAATTAGTTCATCATATATCATCCTTATTGCCTTTCACTCGCATGACCGAACGGTGTGGATAATAATAATAGTGTACATGCATTGGACTAAGCTGGAATCTGCGAACATTTAATACAAGAGAGAAGACAAGGTAATATGGCTCAAGGTTAAATCAACAATAAAGCATATGAGAGCCACTAAGCATTTTCAATCATGGTCTTCTACTCTTGACCCCCAAACAAAAGAATAGAAACTATTTACACGGGAAAGCTCCCAACAAGCAAAAGAAGAACAAGAAATATTTTTGGGGTTTCTTTTAATTACTACTACTACAAGCAAGGAAAGTAAACTAGCTAAAGTCTACAACTAATATATTTTTTGTTTTTCTTAAGGTTTTTTCTAGCACACAAGAAAAAGACTAAGAAAAAGAATTGAAACTAAACATGGATGGTACAATGAAAGAGTGTGAGCACCGACAACTAGAATAAGTGTGTGAGCATGAATGTAATGTCGGTGAGAAACACGTACTCCCCCAAGCTTAGATTTTTGGCATAAGTTGGTCTATGGCCACGGATCGAAGCTACTCCCTCCAGTGTACTGAGATGTGTCCTCTGGGTGCCACTGGTTGGCAAGCTCATCCACATCCCACCCATAAACATACTGGCGGTAAGGATCGAGTGGTGGCTCTAGCTCAGGCTCTGAAGCTCGTGCCTGGCTCTGGTGCTTGTAGAAAGCATCTGACGTAACAAGATATATGCCTATAGACAGATCAAACAGAGATGGTGCAGGCAAGGTAACAATCTCACAATACTTTTCGTCAAACCTTAATTTATAATTAAGCAACTTCTCTTTGTCTTTAACAATAAAATCATGTGATATCATGCTCTTATAATCTAGATAAACAGGGGCAAGCAATTTTTCTTCCTTCTCATGATGCCTAATAGGTATTCTAAAATGTTCAGCAAGGTGAGAAGCAAAGATGCCTCCAAAGACGGGGCCCTTTGAGCGGTTCAAACTTAATCGTTTAGCAACGACTGCACCCAAGCTAAAAGTTGTGTCCCAAAACAAAGCATGGCGTAAACTGACAATACCAGGGGCACTAAGATTCCCACTGTTTCCGCGACCAATTAAACATATACTAGTGTCGGGGAAACTGATCCACCCACGAACACATATGGGGACGGAGCCCCTTTCGGTACGGCGGGGGGGGGGCGGAGATCGCACGAAGAGCAGATCGAGGCGAAGCACACGAGCAGTTTACCCAGGTTCGGGCCGCACGGATGCGTAAAACCCTACTCCTGCTTTGTGGTTTGTATTGAGTTCTTGGCTCGGGAGCGCTGGAAGCTACAGTACACTTCAGCAGCTAACGAGACCGAGCGTGAGAGTGTTCGAATCCGTTTCCTTCTACGTTGGGCATGGGCCTCCTTTTATATGCTCAAGGGGTCACCGACAGGTGGCAACGTAGGCAAGGGCAGGAATGGAAAGATGTTGTAGTTGGTACACCTACTTGTACAGTGTTCCATACCTAACCCTGACGGCAGGGGACAAGGGCATTAAATGCCCATCGACGTCGCCCAAACAGTGCAAAAAGGGGCCGTCAGGGGCGCCACCGTTCGCCACGATGGCAACCTTGTCAGCGCCGCTTGCCACCACGTACCCCTGGCTGCACAGCCTCCCGCCACGTACGCCTGGAAGGGCCCCAGAGCGACACGTGGGTGGATGCGCTGGAGTGCGGGTACAGAGTGGTAGCTTGCCGCGGTCGCTGTCATGTCGCGTCCGGGAGCTTGCCGCTCACTGGGCCTTGCCAGGACGCGTGGCGCGTCGCGGCAAGTTCCTTGAGATGCCTTGGTTGGCCTTCCCGGCAAGCTCCTCTTGCCGGGGCCTAGTCTTCTTGGCTTAAATACTTTGTTCTTGAATGGCTCCAAAGGAACCACGGAGGACCTTGGCAGTCACCCGGCAAGCCTTGCCGCGGGGCGCTGCGACTGCCCGTGCACAAGTTCGGGATACTAGGGTACCCCTATTCTAGTACACCAAAAGGAGCCCCCGGGCCTGGGCCATACACGGTGCCGAGCGCTGTTGGGTCAGGCCCAAAACAGGGCACGGGCACGCGCGGCCTGGGTCATGCCGTATCTTTCTCCGTATCCACCGCGCCCTCCCCGAACGGCACGCGTTGATTGCGGTGTCGTGGGAGAGATCGTGGGCGGTTTCTTTATTCAGAAATGCGGAACGTCTGCCCCCTCCCTCCTTATAAGTAGGGGAAATAGGGGCAGTTCGTCCATTCGCCCGTTGCTACTTCAACCTCGAAAGCCTCCGCCGCTCCCCTTCTTCCCAAAGCCGAAAGAGAGCAGCGCTCCGCCCCCCATCGCCACCAACACCACCAACGCCGTCGACCTCCTTCACCACTTCCGCCATGGCTCCGAAAACCGACAAGGGGAAGGGCGCGAAGTCGACCGAGGCGCTGCGGCTCGCGGCGCTGCGAAAGGAGCGGGCTGTCTTCCCCCCCCCCCAAGCTTGCCGCGAGGAAGCTGAGGGAGAACTACTACCTCTTCTGGTCGGGGGAGACGCGGGCGCATCCGCGCACCAAGGTACTCCCAGCTGTTGCTTGTCATGTTACGAGAACAATCGGTTAGAGCTGCGACAAGCCACTTTTAATATAACTCTATTTTGGGTAGTGATTGCAACGTTATTTCCTTTACTTGACTCCTTCCTTTGTATGTTTCTACCCTACGCTTTTAGGGAACTTGCCGGCACGGGCACCTTAGCCGCGAGCGCTGAGTGCGGAACGTCAGCAGCCTGCTGGCGGTGCCGTTACCGACAAGAAACCTTGTCGCAACCAGTTGCAGCACACTTAAGTTGTTGAGCGGGCTCGAAAACAAAGTAAGGGTGCGACACTAGTCGCAGCACACTTAAGTCGTTGAGCGGACTCGAAACAAAGTAAGGGCGCAACTAGCTACGAGTTGGTTCCTCCGCGCACAGGTTTTCCATACAAAGCACGGTCGTTCAAGGAAGATAACTTAAAAATTTAAAAATCTGATTGCTCAGGCTTTGGCGACTTAGCTTTTGTGTTGTTTGCTTCCCGGCAAGGCGGAACTTTCTTGAATGGTGCTTGGTCCATACCACTATGTCCTCCTCCTCCC
>LR738709.1:672847752-672896774 GCA_902687465.1 Secale cereale
CCGGCAAACTTGTGTGCGAGGGAACCTTCCTTTCCTTGAGAAAAAAGAAAGAAGAGAAAATACAGATATGGAGCCTTTGGGCTCGTTATGGCTTACCGGGGGTAGGCGCTGCACAAAGTGTCAGATAATACACGCATAAAATAAAAAGCATGAAATTGACAAGATGTGCGGAGCACATGAGCTTTACTGATGCACGGGGTCTGCGCCCGGCTTTGTACAAAGGATTACATGCAACAGCGGCAAGACTTGTACAAAAGGTGGTCGCCGGAACGGGTCCCGGCAACAGCGCCTTACGGGTAAAACTTATGAAGATGCTCGATGTTCCAGGAGTTGCTCACCGGAAATCCATCTTCGGTCTCAAGGCGGACAGCGCCAGGCCTAGTGACTCGTTTCACCTGGTAAGGGCCTTCCCACTTCGGCGTCAACTTGTTGGAATTCTTGGCGGACTGAACGCGCCGAAGAACAAGGTCGCCTTCCTCGAGACTGCTGGCGTTAACTTTGCGGCTATGGTAGCGGCGCAAAGCTTGCTGGTAGCGAGTAGCTCGTACAGCAGCCTGAAGACGGTCTTCCTCAAGGAGCAGCGCGTCATCTTGTCGCAGCTGCTCTTGCTCAAGCTCATCATAAGCGAGCACTCGAGGTGACCCGTATACGAGTTCCGTGGGGAGAACTGCCTCTGCTCCATAGACTAGAGCGAAAGGTGTCTGTCCAGTAGCTCGATTTGGCGTCGTCCTGATCGACCAAAGAACCACTGGCAGCTCCTCGATCCAGTTTCTTCCGCACTTGTGCAGCCCGTCGAAAGTTCTGGTCTTGAGGCCACGCAGCACTTCAACATTTTCCCTCTCTGCTTGACCGTTGCTTCTCGGGTGAGCAACAGAAGCGAAGCAGACCTTGGCGCCAAGATCTTGGACGTACTGCATGAAGGTGCGGCTCGTGAATTGCGTACCGTTGTCGGTGATAATCCTGTTAGGGATCCCGAAACGGCAAACAATTGACCTGAAGAACTTGACTGCTGACTGTGCGGTCACCTTCCTCACTGGTTCCACTTCCGGCCACTTTGTGAACTTGTCGATAGCAACGTACAAGTACTCAAAGCCCCCGGCTGCGCGGGGAAAGGGGCCGAGGATGTTGAGCCCCCAGACCGAAAATGGCCAGGATAAAGGGATCGTCTGGAGAGCTTGAGCTGGCTGGTGTATCTGCTTGGAATGGAACTGGCACGCTTCACACTTGGTTACTTGTGCAGTTGCATCCTGGAGGGCTGTCGGCCAAAAGAAACCTTGCCGGAATGCTTTGCCGGCAAGTGCTCTTGCGCCAATGTGGTGACCACATATGCCTCCATGTATCTCTGCCAACAGCTTTTGTCCATCTTCCCGGAGAATACACTTCAATTTCACACCGTTGAGTCTTCTTCTGTACAGTGTGTTGTCAACAAACTGGTACATACTTGACTGCTGGGCTACTCTTTCCGCTTCTTCTTGCTCTTCGGGAAGTTCTCCTGTCTGAAGGAAACGGACAATCTGCTGTGCCCATGCTGGAGCTTGTGGCTCGACAGCAAGGACTAAACGCACGTCTGCTGCTGCGGGAACACCCGCTTCTACGGCAAGAACCCGCGGTTCAGCCAGAGCTTGATGTTCCCCGGCAAGCTTGCCGGAGCAAAACTTGTCGGGAGCGTTTGCTTCAACGGAACAAACCCTGGGGCTTGCCGGAGCAGACTGCTCCTCAGCACTCTTGGTGTTGATCTTGGGGACCTTCTTGGCGGCGGCTTCGGGAAGCTCTGCCGGAAAGTAGTCACCAGAAATCAACTTCCACTTCTTGCTTTGTCCAGTTGATGGTGTTACGGACGGTTGAGTCAGCTTGAGCACAAAGATCCCTGGTTCCACAGGTAACTTAAGTGCGGCGCACTTCGACAGGCCATCAGCAATGTCGTTCTGAGCTCTTGGAACATGCTCCATCTGTAGGCCGTCAAAGTGCTCTTCAAGCTTTCTCACTTCATCAACGTAAGCTTCCATCAATGGACTCTGATAATTCTTGTTCACTTGGCGGACGACAAGCTGCGAGTCACCCCTGACAATGAGCTTCTTGATCCCAAGGTCTGCCGCGATCCTGAGACCGGCAAGCAAACCTTCATACTCTGCAGTATTGTTTGTTGCTTGCTCCTTGGGAAAGTGCATCTGGACTACATACTTGAGGTGCTCTCCGGTGGGTGCGACAAGCAGCACGCCAGCACCGGCGCCTTGCAGCGAAAAGGCACCATCAAAGTACATCAGCCACTCTTTGCTTGCTTGCTCGACGGGGATGCTCGTTTCTGGAATTTCTTCATCTGGTGTTGGCGTCCACTCTGCTATGAATTCTGCCAATGCTCTACTTTGGATAGTTTAAGTGCTTTCAAACTTGTGGCCAAAGCTTGACAGTTCCAGTGCCCACTCAACAATCCTGCCTGTTGCTTCTGGATTCTGCAGTATCCTCTTCAGCGGAAAGCAAGTGACAACTGTGATCTCATGTGCTTGGAAGTAATGGCGCAGCTTTCTCGAGGCCATGAGAAGGCCGAAAAGCAATTTCTGCACACCAGAGTACCTTGACCTAGCCCCCTGCAAAAGGGAGCTAACAAAGTAAACTGGGCGCTGCACCATTTTCTTCCGTATCTCCTTGCACGCCTGCGCAGATCCATCTTTGTCGGGACCAGAGCTTGTCGGGGAAGCCCCCTGCTTGTCGCTGAATGCGCTTGCCGCGGTTGCTGGCTCATCATCTGCCTCCCTCTCCGCTACTAACGCAGCACTAACCACTTGATTGGTTGCCGCCAGATACAGCAGCAACTTCTCTTGTGGCTTAGGTGCGACAAGTATTGGAGTGGAGGACAGGTATCTCTTCAAGTCTTGCAGCGCAGCCTCCGCTTCCGGAGTCCATTTCATTGGACCTGCCTTTTTCAAAATTTTGAAAAATGGCAGGGCGCGCTCAGCAGACTTAGAGATAAACCTGCTGAGAGCAGCCACGCAACCGGCAAGTCTTCGTACATCCTTGACGCGCTTTGATGCTTCAATTTGCTCAATGGCCTTGATCTTGTCGGGATTGGCTTCAATTCCCCTCTGAGACACGAAGAACCCGAGAAGCTTGCCGAAAGGGACTCCAAACACACACTTCTCGGGGTTGAGCTTGAGGCTGATCTTGCGCAGATTTGCAAAGGTCTCCTCTAAATCTTGAATCAGGGTTGCCTTGTCCTTGCTCTTGACCACTATGTCATCCATGTAGGCTTCCACATTTCTGTGTATTTGTGGCTCAAAAGCGGTATGGAGTACTCTTGCAAATGTTGAACCAGCATTCTTCAAACCGAAAGGCATCCGTATGAAACAGTACGTGCCACATGGAGTGATGAATGTGGTCTTCTCCTCATCCTCTTCTGCCATGAAGATTTGATGGTATCCTGAGTATGCATCAAGAAATGAAAGCAAGTCACATCCGGCCGTGGAGTCAACAATCTGGTCAATGCGCGGCAAGGGAAATGGGTCTTTGGGACAAGCTTTATTCACATCGGTGAAGTCGATACAAAGCCTCCATTTCCCGTTTGCCTTACGCACGACTACAGGATTGGCCAACCACGTAGGATGGAGCACACCTCTGACAAGGCCTGCTGCTTCCAACTTCTTGATTTCTTCTGCAATGAATTCTTGGCGCTCCACTGCTTGCTTCCTGACTTTCTGCTTGACGGGCCGCGCATGAGGACAGACGGCAAGATGGTGCTCAATCACTTTCCTGGGAACACCGGGGATGTCAGACGGTTGCCACGCAAACACGTCGACATTCGCCCGCAGGAAAGCAATGAGCGCGCTTTCCTATTTAGGGTCAAGTGTGGCACTGATGGTGAAGGTACCACCAGTGCCGTCCTCCTTGGCGGACACCTTCTTGGTCGCTGGCGGAGCTGCCATTGTCTTCTTACACTTGCCGGTGGAGCTCGATGGTGCGTCCTCGACGGTAGCGCAGCACTCTGAAGAGGTGCGCTTGCCGGAGTGGGCATCAGAGCTCTTGCCGGACTTGGTCTTCTTCTTCCCCCCGGGAGCTTCAGCGGCAAGTGTCTTGCGATCTGTTGCGGCTGCTGCTTCCCGGTAGATCTTGTCGGCGCAGATAAGAGCATCTTTCTTGTCGCCAGGGACAGAGATGACGCGTATCGGGCCTGGCATCTTCAGCATATTGTATGCGTAGTGAGAGGCTGCCATGAACTTGGCGAGTGCCGGACGGCCAAGTATCCCATTGTAAGGCAATGGAAAATCGGCAACGTCAAAAGTGACCCTCTCAGTCCTGAAGTTCAGCTCGCCACCAAATGTCACTGGCAACGTGATCTTCCCCTTCGGCTTGCTCCTCCCCGGGTTGATTCCTTGGAATGTGCCGGTCTCTTCGAGCTCGCTGTCAAGGATCTGGAGTTTCTGGAGTACAGCGGAGGAGATTAGGTTCAAGCCGGCCCCGCCGTCAACTAGCATCTTGGTGACCTTGAGGTTGCGGATAGTTGGTGAGACCAACATCGGCAAGCACCCGACCGCAGTTGTGCGATCAGGGTGGTCCTCAATATCAAAGATGATAGGCGTGCTGGACCATTTCAGAAGCTTGCGTGATTCGACAGGTGGTTCTGCTGCATTGACTTCCCGCACCCACTGTTTGAGTTGGCGGTGTGAAGTATGCAGAGAAGCACCGCCGTCAACGCACAAGACTTCTGTGGCTTTTTGGAACTCCTGCTCACTGGTCTCGACATCATCCATGTCTTCGTCGTCGTCGTCATCTTCATCCTTGTCGCGGTCACGGGGAGGTCTGTCTCCTTGCCGCTGCTTGGCCTTGCCGCGGCGTCCTCCCCGGCCGTTGAATGACCGCTTCTTGTCGGATCCTCCATCACCTCCTTGGGCCTTCTCCTTGTCGCGTCGCTCGTATTCAGCCTTTTGCTGCTCAACAAGCTGCTCGACCCTCTTGCAGTTCTGGAGGTCATGGCCCTTGGTGCGGTGGATCTTGCAGTACTGCTTGTCGGTGCCGTCCTGCTTGTCGGCGGCCGCCACAGCCTGGCAGTTGGTGCATGCGGCAGTCTCCTTGCCGGAGCTACCAACTTGGGCTTTCTTGGCGCCGCCTTCGTTGCCGGACTGCTCAACGACTAGCACCTCTTTGCTTTTCTTCTTCCTGTTGTTCCGCCGCCGGTTTTTCTTTGCCGGGGCAGCATCCTCACTGTCAGATCCTCCTGCTCCTGTATCCTCTCCGGGGAGTTTCCTCCCTTCCTCAGCACGTGCACACTTGTCGGCCAGGGCGTACAGCTCACTGACGTCCCTGATCTTGCACATCGCCATCTCCTCCCTCATCCTGCGGTTACGCACGTTCTGATGGAACGCGCTGATGACCGCGGCAGGGTGGACATCTGGGATGTTGTGTTGTACACGGCTGAACCTTTGAATATACTTGCGCAGGGGCTCTCCTTCCTTCTGGGCGAGCAGATGAAGGTCACTCTCTTGGCCATGGGGTTTGTGGCCGCCTGTAAAGGCGCCAACAAACTGATGGCATAGGTCAGCCCAGGAGGATATGGAGTTGTCTGGCAAGTGCATGAGCCAGGACCTGACGTTGGGTTTGAGCACCAGCGGGAAGTAGTTGGCAAGGATCTTGTCATCTCGCCCCCCGGCAGCTTGCACCGCGATGGTGTAGATGCTGAGGAACTCCGACGGATGCGTCTTGCCGTCGTACTTCTCCGGTACGTCTGGTTTGAAATTCTTCATGCTGGGCCACTGGACTTGCCGCAGCTCACGAGTAAACGCAGGACAACCTACCGCGTACGGCAAGTCACCTGGTTCCCCAGGCGCATGCATGTCGACAGCGGGCCCAGCGTGCTGGTCTGATTGACGCCGCGCTTCTCTTCGGCGCTCGATGCGAGTACGAGCGTCTTCTTGTTGTCGTTCGTGGAGAACTTGGCGCTGATCGCGACGAGCTCGTGGATCTGATGAAGCGGTGGAGTCGTCGTCGATGTTGATCCGGCGAGTCGGCGATCTTGGCCTTCGGGCGGAGAGTGCACGGTGGTTGCACCCCCACCGGTCTTGTCGCCATCGGCTCGTGCCTGGCTGACTTGCCGCGGCTGCGATGTGCTCGGCTGCCGTGGAGTGTCGCCGTTGGCGAAAGCGATGAGACTCTGAATGGTGGCCCTCCAATCGTCGACCTTGTCTGCCGTTGGAGGGAAGTCTAGGAGCAGTTGAGCTCGTGACAAAGCTTCTGCTGGAGTGGCGCGTGGCGGTGGCGAACGGTGCGAGGAGCGGGATATGCTCGGACTCCTAACTATGTTAGAAGGAGCAGTATCCCGTCCAGGCGACTGTGCCTTGCTCGTGCCAGCATGTTGGCGTGCATGCTGGTCTTGAGCATCCCGAGATCCGCCAGCTCAATCTTGGCCCAGCAAGCGTATGGTACCGTGAGTACCATGACGCTGCCGGTCCCGCGCCTCCTGAGATGGGCGCGGTGCATGTACGGACGCCGAGGTCTTGGAGTGCGCCCGGTCGTTGTGGGAGTCGTCTACGCCGCCGATGGGGAGCGCAGCTTTGTCCTTGGACTTAGCGGCACCGTGAGCTCCCTCGTCGACGCCCGTTCTTCCGCCGGCGTCTACCCCACCAGCCGTTGGCTCCGGCGGTGGTGGGATCGACGCGGACGGAGCAGCTGCCTCCGAAGCCTTCTTCTTCGGCGGCATGTTGATGAAGATGATGAAGATCTAGCTCGTGTGAACGCCGGATCAGGTTCACACAACCTCGACGCACCCCTACCTGGCGCGCCAAAGATGTCGGGGAAACTGATCCACCCACGAACACCTATGGGGACGGAGCCCCTTTCGGTACGGCGGGGGGCGGAGATCGCACGAAGAGCAGATCGAGGCGAAGCACACGAGCAGTTTACCCAGGTTCGGGCCGCACGGATGCGTAAAACCCTACTCCTGCTTTGTGGTTTGTATTGAGTTCTTGGCTCGGGAGCGCTGGAAGCTACAGTACACTTCAGCAGCTAACGAGACCGAGCGTGAGAGTGTTCGAATCCGTTTCCTTCTACGTTGCGCATGGGCCTCCTTTTATATGCTCAAGGGGTCACCGACAGGTGGCAACGTAGGCAAGGGCAGGAATGGAAAGATGTTGTAGTTGGTACACCTACTTGTACAGTGTTCCATACCTAACCCTGACGGCAGGGGACAAGGGCATTAAATGCCCATCGACGTCGCCCAAACAGTGCAAAAAGGGGCCGTTAGGGGCGCCACCGTTCGCCACGATGGCAACCTTGTCAGCGCCGCTTGCCACCGCGTACCCCTGGCTGCACAGCCTCCCGCCACGTACGCCTGGAAGGGCCCCAGAGCGACACGTGGGTGGATGCGCTGGAGCATGGGTACAGAGTGGTAGCTTGCCGCGGCAAGCGCCTTGCCACGGTCGCTGTCTTGTCGCGTCCGGGAGCTTGCCGCTCACCGGGACGCGTGGCGCGTCGCGGCAAGTTCCTTGAGATGCCTTGGTTGGCCTTCCCGGCAAGCTCCTCTTGCCGGGGCCTTATCTTCTTGGCTTAAATACTTTGTTCTTGAATGGCTCCAAAGGAACCTCGGAGGACCTTGGCAGTCACCCGGCAAGCCTTGCCACGGGGCGCTGCGAATGCCCGTGCACAAGTTTGGGATACTAGGGTACCCCTATTCTAGTACACCGACAACTAGCAAATAAAGCAAAGTAGCGCAGAACCGGGAAATGTATACTAGTAATTTTTGCCCCTGAGACTTGTCTAGTTTCCCCTACAGCTATCATGTCAATAAATCCTTCAACGTCTTCACGACGTGGTTCATCAAGCCTACCTTCAAAGGGTATCTTGCATACTTCACAAAACTCAAAGAATGGCATCTCCTTAACCTCATCATATAAACAAAACTCCACCGAAGGTGGTATTTTCTTAGCATGAAAATGAAAATTTTGCGTGAAAATATTGGTGAGTAAGAGATATTGTTCACGCTGGTCGTGGAGGAAGTCGGTGAGGCCTGCATTGTTTGCCAAATGATAAAAGTCTTCATAAATCCCGGAGGCTCTCATGAACTCATTACAAGGCCATTCACACGGCCGAACTTCCGACATGCGAGGAAGATTATATTTGGGCTTCTTATTTTCTTCCTTCTTCTTATCCTCTGAACTTTTACTGGAGGAGCCCCTCAACAATCTCTTTATCATTTTCCTCCTCTAAAAATTTCTGAAACTTTTAGTAACTCAAAATAAAAGTTAACCAAACTCAACAAGATTGATAGCAACAACTCCTACAAGTGCCTAGAGACTATATCATGCATTAGAACTACTTGAGACCAAAGAAATTTGACATGCAAGCTCATGAACAAGGTCACCACAGCAGCAAAAATTTGCAATAAATAAAGCACTAAAACAAAAACTAATTGGACCAATGGAGGAGTCACGTACCAAGGAACAATCTCCCCAAACAGTTTTGTGAAAGGAGCTTTGAGCAAGGAGATCGAAAATGGCAGCAAGATGAGCTAGAACTCGTGCTTGAGCTGGTTGGTGATTTTTTTGGGAGGAAGAAGAAGGGTATGGGTGCAGGAATAAGTGGAGGGGGGCCAAGTGGGGCCCACGAGGCAGGGGGCGCGCCTTGTGAGGGTGGGCGCGTCCTGGACCCTCGTGGCCAGGTGATGGCTCCCCTCACTGTATTTTCTGTGCCATATATTCTCAAATATTCTAGAAAAAAATCATATTTAATTCTCAAAGCATTTGGAGAACTTTTATTTTCGGGGTATTTTTTATTGCATGGATAAGTCTCGAAACAGACAGAGAATACTATTTTTTTCTTTATTTATTGTAATTAACAAAAAGTAAAAGGAGGGTACAGAAGGTTGTGCTATCTAGATTCACCTATCCCATGCTCATCCAAAGGAATCCGTTAACAAGGTTGATGCGGTCTTGTTAATAAACTCTTTCCGAGTAACATGAAACCGGAGAATTTTCGAATAACATTAGGTTACCTCAATGGGGATATGTATGTCCCCAACAATAAGAATATCATATGTCTTCTTGACAGTAGGAAGGGGAAATTCAAAACCTCCAATAGTAATAGTTGAAATTTTTCCAATATAATTGATATTGTGGACCTGAGGTTGTTCCCTCGGAAAGTGGACCGTATGCTCATTACCATTGACATGAAAAGTGACATTGCCTTTGTTGCAATCAATAATAGCCCATGCAGTATTCAAAAAGGGTCTACCAAGGATAATAGACATACTATCGTCCTCGGGAATATCAAGTATAATAAAGTCCGTTAGAATAGTAACATTTGCAACCACAACAGGCACATCCTCACAAATACCGACAGGTATAGCAGTTGATTTATCAACCATTTGCAAAGATATTTCAGTAGGTGTCAACTTACTCAAGTCAATTCTACGATATAAAGAGAGAGGCATAACACTACCACCGGCTCCAAGATCACATAAAGCAGTTTTAATAAAGTTTCCTTTGATGGAGCAAGGTATAGTAGGTACTCCTGGATCTCCTAGTTTCTTAGGTATTCCACCTTTAAAAGTGTAATTGGCAAGCATGGTGGAAATTTCTACTTCATGTATCTTTCTTTTATTGGTAATAATATCTTTCATATACTTAGCATAAGGATTTGTTTTAAGCATATCAGTCAAACGCATACGCAAAAAGATAGGTCTAATCATTTCAGCAAAGCGCTCAAAATCCTCATCATCCTTTTTCTTGGATGGTTTAGGAGGAAAAGGCATGGGTTTCTGAACCCATGGTTCTCTTTCCTTACACTGCTTCCTAGCAACAAAGTCTCTCTTATCATAACGTTGATTCTTTGATTGTGGGTTATCAAGATCAACAGCAGGTTCAATCTCTACATCATTATCATTGCTAGGTTGAGCATCATCATGAACATCATCATTAATATCATCACTAGTTTCATGTTCATTACCAGATTGTGTCGCAGCATCAGAAATAGATATATCATTGGGATTCTCAGGTGTTTCAGCTACAGGTTCACTAAAAGTATGCAAAGTCCTATCATTTTTCTTTTTCTTCTTCTTAGAAGAACTAGGTACATCTAAATTGGTTCTTTGAGAATCTTGCTCAATTCTCTTAGGGTGACCTTCAGGATACAGAGGTTCATGAGTCATTCTGCCACCTCTAGCCACAAATCAAATGGCATTATCAGTATTCTTACTATTTAATTCATTGAGCAAATCATTCTGAGCCTTAAGTACTTGTTCTACTTGAGTGGTAACCATAGAAGCATGTATACTAACGAGTTTTAGTTCACCTTTAACTCTAGAAATATAATCACTCAAGCGTTCAATCATATAAGCATTACTTTGCAATTGTCTACCAACATAAGCATTGAAGTTTTCTTTTTTCACAATAAAATTGTCAAACTCATCTAAGCATTGGCTAGCAGACTTATAACAAGGAATATCACCTTCATCAAATCTATAAAGAGAATTTACCTATACTACCTGTGTCGGGTTATCAAGACCATGTATTTCTTCAATAGGTGGTAAATTATTAACATCTTCAGCTTTAATACCTTTTTCTTTCATAGATTTCTTTGCCTCTTGCATATCTTCAGGACTGAGATATAGAACACCTCTTTTTTCGGAGTTGGCTTAGGGGCTGGTTCAGGAAGTGTCCAATTATTTTCATTGGCCAGCATATTATTCAATAGTAATTCAGCTTGATCAACAGTTCTTTCCCTGGAAACACAACCAGCACAACTATCCAGGTGGTCTCTGGAAGCATCGGTTAGTCCATTATAAAGAACATCAAGTATATCGTTCCTCTCAAGAGGATGATCAGGCAAAGCATTAAGTAATTTGAGAAGCCTCCCCAAGCTTGTGGGAGACTCTCTTCTTCAATTTCCACAAAGTTATATATTTCCCGTAAGGCAGCTTGTTTCTTATGAGCAGGAAAATATTTAGCAGAAAAGTAATGCATCATATCCTGGGGACTACGCACACAACTAGGATCAAGAGAATTAAACCAAGTCTTAGCATCACCCTTTAACGAGAACGGAAATAGCTTAAGGATATAGTAGTAACGAATCTTTTCATCATTGGTAAACAGGGGTGGCTATATCATTCAACTTAGTAAGATGTGCCACAACAGTTTCAGACTCATAGCCATGGAAAGGATCAGATTCAACCAAAGTAATTAACTCAGGATCAACAGAGAAATCATAATCCTTATCAGTAACAAAGATAGGTGAAGTAGCAAAAGCAGGGTCATGTTTCATTCTAGCATTCAAGGACTTTTCTTTCAGCTTAGCTAATAATTTCTTAAGATCATATCTATCGTTGCAAGCAAGAAAGTCTCTAACAGTTTCTTCATCCATAACATAACCCTCAGGAACAACAGGCAATTCATATCTAGGGGGAGAAGCTTCATCGTCACTTTTAAAAATATTATCAGTTTCAATATTTGCATTCTCCCTAACCTTAGCAATTTGTTCATCTAGAAATTCACCTAGTGGCATAGTATTATCAGGCATAGAAGTAGTTTCATCATACATAGCAGAAGTGGAATCATCAAGAACATACGACATATCAGATTCAATAGCAGGAGTAGGTGTCGCAAATTTACTCATAACAGAAGGAGAATCAAGTGCAGAGCAAGATGGCAGTTCCTTACCTCTCCTCGTAGTTGAGGGAAAGATCTTGGTTTTTGAGTCCTTCAAATTCTTCATAGTGATCAACAGATATAAATCCCAAGTGACTTAAAGAATAGAGCTATGCTCCCCGGCAACGGCGCCAGAAAATAGTCTTGACAACCCTCAAGTGTAGGGGATCGCAACAGTTTTCGAGGGTAAAGTATTCAACCCAAATTTATTGATTCGACACAAGGGGAGCCAAGGAATACTCTTAAGTATTAGCAGCTGAGTTGTCAATTCAACCACACCTGGAAACTTAGTATCTGCAACAAGGTAGTTTAGTACCAAAGTAATATGGAGATAGTGGTAACAGCAATAAAAGTAACGGTAGTGTTTTTGTAGTTTTTGTAACATTAGCAGCGGAAAAGTAAATAAGCAACAAGCAATATGTGAAAAGCTCGTAGGCATTGGATCGGTGATGGGAAATTATGTCAGATGCAATTCATCATGTAAAAGTTATAACCTAGGGTGACACAGAACTAGCTCCAGTTCATCAATGTAATGTAGGCATATATTCCAAATATAGTCATACGTGCTTATGGAAAAGAACTTGCATGACATCTTTTGTCCTACCCTCCCGTGGCAGCGGGGTCCTAGTGGAAACTAAGGGATATTAAGGCCTCCTTTTAATAGAGTACCGGACCAAGGCATTAACACATAGTGAATACATGAACTCCTCAAACTACGGTCATCACCGGGAGTGGTCCCGATTATTGTCACTTCGGGGTTGCCGGATCATAACACATAGTAGGTGACTATAGACTTGCAAGATAGGATCAAGAACACACATATATTCATGAAAACATAATAGGTTCAGATCTGAAATCAAGGCACTCGGGCCCTAGTGACAAGCATTAATCATAGCAAAGTCATAGCAACATCAATCTCAGAACATAGTGGACACTAGGGATCAAACCCTAACAAAATTAACTCGATTACATGGTAAATCTCATCCAACCCATCACCGTCCAACAAGCCTATGATGGAATTACTCACGCACGGAGGTGAGCATCATGAAATTGGTGATGGGGGAAGGTTGATGATGATGATGGCGATGATCTCCACTCTCCGTAGCCCCGAACGGACTCCAGATCAGCCCTCCTGAGAGAGATTAGGGCTTGGCGGCGGCTCCGTATCGTAAAACGCGATAATTCTTCCTCTCTAATTTTTGTCTCCCCGAAAGTGAATATGCGGAGTCCGGGGGTACGTCGGTGGAGCATCAGGGGGCCCACGAGGCAGGGGGCGCGACCCCACCCTCGTGGACAGGGTGTGGGCCCCCTGACGTAGATCTTTCCGCAGGTATTTTTTATATATTCCAAAATAATTCTCCGTGGGTTTTCAGGTCATTCCGAGAACTTTTTATTTATACACAAAAACAACACCATGGCAATTCTGCTGAAAACAGCGTCAGTCCGGGTTAGTTCCATTCAAATCATGCAAGTTAGAGTCCAAAACAAGGGCAAAAGTGTTTGGAAAAGTAGATACGTTGGAGACGTATCAACGACCAGACCCCGCATCCGGCACCGGCCTGCAAAAATTTTTGTGGGGCGTGGCAAATCTTCTCCCCCAACCTCTATCTTCATGGACTGGGAGGCCGACCTGAGCTCAACCCCCATCCGGCGCGAGATTTGGCGGGAGGGACATTTCTACGCGCCCTTTCCCGCTCCCCGCACCCTCCGCCGCCATTCCCACCCCCCCTCCGAAAGCTCCGGCTGCTCCTCCCCGGCCGTCCCTCGCCGCCATGGACGAACCCATGATGTCCCCCATCACTGTCGAGGTCGCGCACGCCCCTTCCCCTCGGGCGGATCTCGTCGCCGGCCATGTTGGCCTCGCCGGTTGATACGTCTCCAATGTATCTATAATTTTGTATTGTTCCATGCTATTATTTATGATGTTTTGGAAGTTTAATGGGCTTTGTCATACACTTTTATATTATTTTTGGGACTAACCTACTAACCCAAAGGCCCAGTCCAGATTGATGTTTTTTGCCTGTTTCAGAGTTTTGCAGAAAAGGAATATCAAACGGAGTCCAAACGGAATGAAACCTTCGGGGGAGATATTTTTGGAGAAAATCACGCACGGGAGACTTGAGAACCATGGAGTAGGGGCCACATGGTGCCCACGAGGGTGGGGGGCGCCCCCCCCCCCTCACGGCACGCCCCCTGCCTCGTGGGTCCCACGTAATGTTGGGGAACGTAGTATTTTCAAAATTTTCCTACGATCACGCAAGATCTATCTACTATATGCATAGCAACGAGGGGGAGAGTGTGTCTACGTACCCTCGTATACCGGGAGCGGAAGCGTCTAGTGACGCGGTTGATGTAGTCGAACTTCTTCGCGATCCAACCGATCAAGTACCAAACGTACGGCACCTCCGCGTTCAGCACACGTTCAGCTTGATGACGTCCCACGAGCTCTTGATCCAGTTGAGCTTCACGGGAGAGTTTCGGCAGCACGACGGCGTGGTGACGGATATGATGAAGTTACCGGCGCAGGGCTTCGCCTAAGCACTGCAACGGTATAATCGAGGTGTGTTTCTGTGGAGGAGGGCACCGCACACGGTTGGGAGAGATCAACTGATCAACTTGTGTGTCATAGGGTGCCCCCTGCCCTCGTATATAAAGGAGCAAGGGGAGGGGCCGTCCAGCCCTTCTATGGCGCGCCAGGGAGGCAATCCTACTAGGAATAGAATTGCAATCCTATTTCTAGTAGGAGTCCACCAAGAAGGAAGAGGGGGAAAGGAAGGAGAGGGAGAGGTGGCGCCCCCCAATCCTAGTCCAACTAGGATTCCCTGGTGGGGTGCCGGCCAGCCTCTATGGGCTGCCTCTCTTCTTTCCTCAAGGCCCACTATGGACCATCCCCCTTCGTGGGGGGTTCCGGTAACCCCCTCCGGCAATCCGGTTAAATCCGAAACTTTTCCGGAACACTTCCGGTGTCCGAATATAGTCGTCCAATATATCAATCTTTATGTCTCGGATATTCCGAGACTCCTCGTCATGTCCGTGATCTCATCCGGGACTCCGAACTACCATCGGTACATCAAAACTCATTAACTCATAATACCGATCGTCATCAAACGTTAAGCGTACGGACCCTACGGGTTCGAGAACTATGTATACATGACCGAGACTCATCTCCGGTCAATAACCAATAGCGGAACCTAGATGCTCATATTGGTTCCTACATATTCTACGAAGATCTTTATCGGTCAAACCGCGTAACAACATACGTTGTTCCTTTTGTCATCGGTATGTTACTTGCCCGAGATTCGATCGTCGGTATCTCTATACCTAGTTCAATCTCGTTACCGACAAGTCTCTTTACTCGTTCCGTAATACATCATATCATGACTAACTCAGTAGTCATTTTCTTGCAAGGCTTATTATGATGTGCATTACCGAGAGGGCCCAGAGATACCTCTCCGACACTCGGAGTGACAAATCCTAGTCTTGATTTATGCCAACACCACGAATACTTTTGGAGACACCTGTAGAGCATCTTTATGATCACCCAGTTACGTTGTGACGTTTGATAGCACACAAGGTGTTCCTACGGTATTCGGGAGTTGCATAATCTCATAGTCATAGGAACATTTATAAGTCATGAAGAAAGCAATAGCAGTAAAACTAAACGATCATAGTGCTAAGCTAACGGATGGGTCTAGTCCATGACATCATTCTCCTAATGATGTGATCCCGTTGATCAAATGACAACTCATGTCTATGGCTAGGAAACATAGCCAGCTTTGACCAATGAGCTAGTCTAGTAGAGGCATACTAGGGACATACTGTTTTGTCTATGTATTCACACATGTATCAAGTTTCCTGTTAATACAATTCTATCATGAATAAAAGACATTTATCATGATATAAGGAAATACAAATAACATCTTTATTATTGCCTCTAGGGCATATTTCCTTCAGTCTCCCACTTGAACTAGAGTCAATAATCTAGATTACAAAGTGATGATCCTCACACCCATGGAGTCCTGGTGCTGATCATGTTTTGCCCGTGGAAGAGGTTTAGTCAATGGGTCTGCAACATTCAGATCTGTATGTATCTTGCAAATCTCTATGTCTCCCTCCTTGACTAGATCGCGGATGGAATTGAAGCATCTTTTGATGTGCTTTGTTCTCTTGTGAAACCTGGATTCCTTCTCCAAGGCTATTGCTCCAGTGTTGTCACAAAAGATTTTTATTGGACCCGATTTACTAGGTATTACACCTAGATTGGATATGAACTCCTTCATCCAGACTCCTTCATTTGCTGCTTCCGAAGCAGCTATGTATTCCGCTTCACACGTAGATCCCGCCACGACGCTTTGCTTAGAACTGCACCAACTGACAGCTCCACCGTTCAATAAAAATACATATCTGGTTTGTGACTTAGAGTCATCCGGATCAGTGTCAAAGCTGGAATCGACGTAACCGTTTACGACGAGCTCTTTGTCACCTCCATACACGAGAAACATATCCTTTGTCCTTTTCAGGTACTTCAAGATGTTATTGACCGTTGTCCAGTGATCCACTCTTGGATTACTTTGGTACCTCCCTGCTAGACTTATAGCAAGGCACACATCATGTGACGCCCCTGATTTGTCCGTACACTAATCATGCACGCAAATGTGTACGACCAAGATCAGGGACTCACGGGAAGATATCACAACACAACTCTAGACACAAATTTAAATAATACAAGCTTCATATTACAAGCCAGGGGCCTCGAGGGCTCGAATGCAGAAGCTCAAAAGCAACAAAGTTAGCGGAAGCAACAATATCTGAGTACAGACATTAGTTAAACAAGTTTTGCCTTAAGAAGGCTAGCACAAACATCAACGATCGAAGAGGCAAGGCCTCCTGCCTGGGACCTCCTAACTACTCCTGGTCGTCAGCTGTCTCCACGTAGTAGTAGGCTCCGCCGGGGTAGTAGTAGTAACCGACTGGGGTGGCATCTGGCTCCTGGGATCCGCCATCTGGTTGAGACAACCAGAAATAAGAAGAAGGGGGGAAAGGGGGAGCAAAGCAACCGTGAGTACTCATCCAAAGTACTCGCAAGCATCAGATCTATACTAAGTATGCATCAGTATCAAAGGAAAAGTTGTATATGTGGACTGAACTGCAGAATGCCAGAAGAGGAGGGGAAAAGCCTAGCCTATCGAAGACTAGCATCTTCAAGCATCTTCTGGAAACACCATCTTGCAGCAGTAGAGGGAAATACAGAATATCAGTTTATAATTAACAAGCATGTTGTAGTATTATCGGCCTAGAGATCCTTCCTCGACTCCCTGCGAGAAAATAATCTCGCAGCCACATATCCATCACATATCTCAAGTATCCATTTCTAGTTATAATAGATCAGGATATAAGACTGAACGTCCGTTACCGTGGACACGGCTATTCGAATGGATAACTTCCCTCCAGGGGTGCACCACGTTACCCTCACGCTCGATCATCTCTGGCCGGACACACCTTTCTGGGTCAATGCCCGGCCTCGGGAGATCAACACATCGCAGCCCTACCTAGGCTCAGCAGAGAGGTCCCCGCCGGTCTACATCCTAAGTGCTCCGGGGTCATGGGCCATCGCCCGTTGCACTCCGGGTCGTTGCGAGCAGGGCGGACCAGGCACCACCTCTATACTGGATGGCGCCGGCCCAGCCGTGCCGCAATGCTGAACTGGACGTCTGACAAAGCTTCGGCTGATACCACGACGCCGAGGCCCATAACTATTCTCGCGTGGCGGTTAGTGCGTAAAGGCCAGAGGCCAACTCAGAACAAATACCCAAATCTGTTAGTGCATTATTGACAGAAGTGATGGCTGTCAGGACAAGTCCGGAGCTATCACCTCTCCTGGTGATACCGCTAAACAGCCAGCCGCCACCGTAACAACTCCCGCGGGTGCTCTCCGGGCCCGCCCGCCTTTCACAAAGGTATCAAGTAAAGTCCATGTAATTGTGTGTCCAAAACATCAAGGTGGAAAACCCGAGGAATCACCCCCGAGGAATTCCACTCGATGTGTACGTCAAGGCGAACTATGAGGAATCACCCCCGAGGTTCACACTTGAGGGGTTGCATGACAGAGTCGTATCGGGAATGGAGAAAGAGGAATCACCCTCGATGACCATGACCGAATAGCTACACTACAGAGTTATCATCATGAGTGCATTACGAGGCTTCACCCTCGGCACCCGATAGTACCTCTGCAGAGTCGAGCAACAAAGGGGTATGATGTGATGTGAAGTGTCGGGCTCCGGTCTTCGATCACGTTGCTCGAGTCGTCGATGATGAAGCAGGGGTAACAAGGACAAGGTGGGGTCACTGATGGATCACTAGCCAACCTATACTAAGCAGTTTAGCATAGCATGTAGGTAACAATAGCAGGTACAAAAGCAGGCTATGCATCAGAATAGGATCAAACAATAACAGTAGCAAAATTCTAATGCAAGCATAAGAGAGAATGGAATGGGCGATATCGGGATGATCAAAGGGGGGGCTTGCCTGGAAGCTCTGCTGAAACGGAAGGAATGTCGTTGTCGACGTAGTCGATCACCAGGGCATCAACAGGAGTCTCGGGGTCTACCGGAGAGAAGAAGGGGGAAGAAACAATAAATACATAGCACACAGATGCAATACAGATGCACGACATGACAATAAGCGGTGCTAGGGGTGTTCTAACGCAGTACTACACGATACCGGCGAAGGGGGAAAACATCCGGGAATGTTTTCCCGGAGTTAGGCATTTTCGGACAGGCGAACCGGAGGGGAAAAGTTCCATGTTCGGTATGCTAGGGATGTGTGGTGGATGAACGGACCACGTATTCGGATTCGTCTCGAAATTCTGAGCGATTTTCATATATAAATCTTTTTCATCCGAGTTACGAATTATTTTATATGATTTTTCAAAGTTTTATTAATATTCTGAAATTATTATTAATTCGAAAATAAAAGTAAAAAGCTATGTGCACACAGCACTATGTACACAGAAATATACACATGCTGACATGTGGGTCCAGGGGGGTCCCAGTTGACCAGTCAACGTTTGACTGGTCAACAGGGGGTGGGGCCCCCCTGTCATAGTGACATCTAACTAAATCTAGATTAGTTAGTTTAACCAGTTAATTTGCTTAACTAAAACATTTTTATTAAGTTAATTAATTAATTAAGTAATTAATTAATTACTTAAAATTATTTTTTTTATTCCTTTTTTTAACAGGGGGGCCGGGCCCAGTGGTCATTTGGCCTACTTGGGCCTTAACGGGGACGGGCTAATGGGGCGGAGCCCCGAGTGTGCGGGCGCTGCCCGCACGATGGGTGGGGGGAGCCGGACACGGGCGCCCGCGGCCAGGGGTTGCGCGAGCGTCGGCCGGGGCAAGGCGGCGGCTGGCGGGAGGAGCGCCGGGCGGGGAGGGAGACCAGGCGGCCGGAGGCGGGGCGCCAGCGGCGGCGCGAGTCGGCGAGGAGCCACGGGGAGGCGGCGCTCGGGCGCAAGGGTGCAGCCACGCAGGGCGCCGCGCGAGGGCGAGGTTTGAGCGGCTCAGGGGCGCCGGAGCCGGAGCGGGGCGAGGCGCGGTGCGCCGGGGCCGGCAGGAGGGGCGCGGCCAGGGCGGAGCGGGCTGCGCTGCGTGGTGTAGGGCGCGCGCATCGTGCAGACGGCCATGGCGAGCGGAGGCAGGCGACGCACCGGCGAGGCAGCACGAAGCGGCGGGGCGGCTGGGCGCGTGCGGCTGCGGCGAAGGAATAGCAGCAGCAGGGCAAGTGCTGCGGTGATGGTGGAGCAGCAATGGGCCGGCGACAGTGCCAGCAGCGCAGAGCAACGACAGTAGGGCGCGGTGTATTCGGGCAAGACGAAGACGACGACAGCTTACGACGTCCAAATTAATGAGAGGAAAGGGGGAATCGATGTGCTGCTCACGACGGGGCGGTAGGGGATGGCAGTGTGCTCGGGGAAGGGTCGACGGCAATGGAACCGGTGGCGGAGCGTGTCGAAGCCGAGGAAGAAGAAGAAGACGAGGCAAGCACTCCGGTGGCTCCGAGCTCGAAGTCCAGGACGTAGCGGAGCGTGGCGAAGCTCCTGGGCACGACGACGTGGTAGGGGGCGGCCGGTGGCCGCGGTCAGCTCGACGGCGAGGCCACGGGCGCGCTCGGCGCCGCGATCTGGAGGAGGGGGGAGCGCAATGGAGAAGAGAGCGAATGAGATCTGGGGAGGAGCGGGGGAGTAGCTAGGGTTCGACGGGGAGAGGGGCACCGGTTAAGTAGCCGAGCCGGCTCGCCGGATGGTTGCCACGGCTATGGCCGAGGCCGTGGCGGCCATCACCACTGTCCACGCCTCCTCTGTGAACCAAGGCCCACTGGGGAAGGGGGGCTTTGGTTTGCTTCTCTTTTGTTTTTGCTGTTGTTTGTGTTTTGTCTTTCCTTATATTTACTTATATGTTTTCAATTTAGTTTCTTTTATCTTTAGTTTTATAGATTATGATTTTAGCATTTAAAATAGTAGTAATAACTAGCCCACTGCCACAAAATGTTTTACACTTTAATAAAATAGGTTTATATTTGTTTATTAATTAAAAGCATTGAACAATTTTTTTTAGCCACTGTTATATTCACAACAGGGCATTTAAATACTTTACAAAAGTGTTGGGTCACTACCATCAATACCTATGGAATATTTGCAACACTATGAACATTTTAGTTTTGTCATTTGAAAGCTTTATTTGTTTGGCTTTATTTTAATTTGACTTCGAACCGGTTTGAACCAAAGTGACTTTCTAGCAACAGTAAAAGCGATGACGTGGCATAATTAGGAGAGGATTACTGTAGCTTAATTATCCGGGCGTTACAAATCTCCTCCACTACAAGAAATCTCGTCCCGAGATTTTAGGAGGTAGAAGGAAACAAAAAGGGATATTCATCACGAAGACGATCCTCGAGTTCCCAAGTGGCTTCATCTTCAGAAGGATTTGACCATGAAGTTTTTTATAAATTTGATAGTTCTCTGTCGGTGTGACGTTCTGCTTAATGGAAAACGCGGACCGGACAGATTCTTCAGTCTTTGAGGTAGTGTTTTCAATTCTCACAAAAGGAGAAGTGTTGCACGCCTTCAAGGGTTAAATCCGTGCTTCGGCATTTTGAACAAGATGAGCATGGTAGCTTACTATCTCATTTGAAGGATGCAGCAGATGGACGGTCTTAGTGGCGCAAATGATAGTAGCAGTATGTGTTTTCAACCATTCCATTCCCCAAATGAGGTCAATATTGGATGACTTCAAGACAATGGGAGAAACATGGAATTCCAACCCTTCGATTTCAACGATGACGTTGTGACTAACCATGGTGGTTCGACATTGGCCCGCAGGGGTGTGTACCACTAGCGGATTGTCCATCTCTTCGAACTTAATGCCATGCATGAACGCAAAATCTTCTGATATGAAAGAATGCGATGCTCCTGAATCGAATAAAACAGAAGCTGGTATTGAGTGAACAAGAAGAGTAACCAACACGGTAGCAGGCTGGCCTTGAGCTTCATTCAGATCAATGTGGTTAGCCTGACCACGACCATGAGGCATGGCATTGTTGTTGCAGGGCTGATTGTCACCACGGCCAGTTGGAGGAAGTGCAAGCTGGTTCTGATTCTGGTAGCAATCTCTAGCACGGTGACCTGGTTGGCCACACTTGAAGCATAGCCCATCATTTGCATGGGGAGCAGGAGCTTGGGGTGGTGCAGCTTGAAGTCTCGGCTGCCCAGGTGGTGGAGGTGGCAGGCGAGGTGCAGCATGGGACTGCCTTGGTGCACTTGCGGTTGGGTGGTACATGCTGTTGGGGATCCAGATCCTACGCTTCTGTGAAGAAGGGCCCGAAGATGAACCAATGTCACAGTTGCGCCTGAGATATCCCTGGTGTTCCTTCAGACCAGTTTCGACATGAATGGCCTTGTTCACCAAGGTGGCGAAGTCGGCAAAGTCATGTGCAAGGAGTGCGAGCTTGATATCGGCTTGAAGTCCATCACGGAACTTTTCCTGTCTACGTGCATCAGTGGCAATGTCTTCTTCAGCATAGCGGGACAAGTCAAGGAACTCCCGCTGATAAGCATCTACAGTCTTGTTGCCTTGAGTGAGGTTACGGAACTCGCGCTTCTTCCTGTCCATAATTCCCTGAGGAATGAAGCGGGCACGAAAGGCAGCATGGAAATCCGGCCAAGTGATGATTGTCCCAGCAGGTAGTGAACGCCTGTGGCTGTCCCACCATTGAGCAGCGGGACCTTTCAGGTAATATTCCGCAAAGGTGACATAGCTGGCAGGGGCTACACCAGCAGACTCTAGCTCGAAAGTGATATCACGGAGCCAGTCATCAGCATCAAGTGGCTGAGTTGAGCTGCGGTAGATGCTTGGGTTGAGATGTGCAAAGTCGTTCAGGGTCACAGTTGTTGGCTGCTGGTTCAAGTTGGGGCGAGGAAACTGAGCCATCATTCCTTCCATGAACTGGCGGTTCAGCTCAAGCTGTTGGACCATACCAGCCATGTACTCAGGCGGTGGCGGGGCATTGCCACCACGACCACGACCAGCGGGTCTAACCATCCTGCTAACATATAACAGGGGTAGTTCAGCATTTGAGAAATTTGCAAAGACAAGAATTATTCACTATCTATCTTGTAGAATGAACGAGGTATGACGAGTACCACATAGTAGTCAACATGACAGAGTGTGTACTATTCAAAATACTATTCTAACGAAAAATTATGGCTCTATCCATCTTTGGGGTGAATGTGGTCACGGGATCCTAATGTTTGAGTTAGTAAATTTGTTTAACCCGACTAGAAGAGAGTTCAGAGCCCCGGAGTAAAGATCGAGGAGTAAAAGATCCTAATACCACCCAATTGGCGACGTGGGCTCGTAAGCCACACAGCCATGTTAGTAAAACGGTTTTTCAAAGACTAGACGCAACTTCGGCCAAGGAGTTGGAAAGGGGGATCCTACAGGCAGTCGGCTCTAATACCAACTTGTGACGCCCCCGATTTGACCGTACACTAATCATGCACGCAAATGTGTACGACCAAGATCAGGGACTCACGGGAAGATATCACAACACAACTCTAGACACAAATTTAAATAATACAAGCTTCATATTCCAAGCCAGGGGCCTCGAGGGCTCGAATACAGAAGCTCGAAAGCAACAGAGTTAGCGGAAGCAACAATATCTGAGTACAGACATAAGTTAAACAAGTTTTGCCTTAAGAAGGCTAGCACAAACATCAACGATCGAAGAGGCAAGGCCTCCTGCCTGGGACCTCCTAACTACTCCTGGTCGTCAGCTGTCTCCACGTAGTAGTAGGCTCCACCGGGGTAGTAGTAGTAACCGACTGGGGTGGCATCTGGCTCCTGGGATCCGCCATCTGGTTGAGACAACCAGAAATAAGAAGAAGGGGGGAAAGGGGGAGCAAAGCAACCGTGAGTACTCATCCAAAGTACTCGCAAGCATCAGATCTATACTAAGTATGCATCAGTATCAAAGGAAAAGCTGTATATGTGGACTGAACTGCAGAATGCCAGAAGAGGAGGGGAAAAGCCTAGCCTATCGAAGACTAGCATCTTCAAGCATCTTCTGGAAACACCATCTTGCAGCAGTAGAGGGAAATACAGAATAACAGTTTATAATTAACAAGCATGTTGTAGTATTATCGGCCTAGAGATCCTTCCTCGACTCCCTGCGAGAAAATAATCTCGCAGCCACATATCCATCACATATCTCAAGTATCCATTTCTAGTTATAATAGATCAGGATATAAGACTGAACGTCCGTTACCGTGGACACGGCTATTCGAATAGATAACTTCCCTGCAGGGGTGCACCACGTTACCCTCATGCTCGATCATCTCTGGCCAGACACACCTTTCTGGGTCAATGCCCGGCCTCGGGAGATCAACACATCGCAGCCCTACCTAGGCTCAGCAGAGAGGTCCCCGCCGGTCTACATCCTAAGCGCTCCGGGGTCATGGGCCATCGCCCGTTGCACTCCGGGTCGTTGCGAGCAGGGCGGACCAGGCACCACCTCTATACTGGATGGCGCCGGCCCAGCCGTGCCGCAATGCTGAACTGGACGTCTGACAAAGCTTCGGCTGATACCACGACGCCGAGGCCCATAACTATTCTCGCGTGGCGGTTAGTGCGTAAAGGCCAGAGGCCAACTCAGAACAAATACCCAAATCTGTTAGTGCATTATTGACAGAAGTGACGGTTGTCGGGACAAGTCCGAAGCTATCACCTCTCCTGGGTGATACCGCTAAACAGCCAGCCGCCACCGTAACAACTCCCGCGGGTGCTCTACGGGCCCGCCCGCCTTTCACAAAGGTATCAAGTAAAGTCCATGTAATTGTGTGTCCAAAACATCAAGGTGGAAAACCCGAGGAATCACCCCCGAGGAATTCCACTCAATGTGTACGTCAAGGCGAACTATGAGGAATCACCCCCGAGGTTCACACTTGAGGGGTTGCATGACAGAGTCGTATCGGGAATGGAGAAAGAGGAATCACCCTCGATGACCACGACCGAATAGCTACACTACAGAGTTATCATCATGAGTGCGTTACGAGGCTTCACCCTCGGCACCCGATAGTACCTCTGCAGAGTCGAGCAACAAAGGGGTATGATGTGATGTGAAGTGTCGGGCTCCGGTCTTCGATCACGTTGCTCGAGTCGTCGATGATGAAGCAGGGGTAACAAGGACAAGGTGGGGTCACTGATGGATCACTAGCCAACCTATACTAAGCAGTTTAGAATAGCATGTAGGTAACAATAGCAGGTACAAAAGCAGGCTATGCATCAGAATAGGATCAAACAATAACAGTAGCAAAATTCTAATGCAAGCATAAGAGAGAATGGAATGGGCGATATCGGGATGATCAAAGGGGGGGCTTGCCTGGAAGCTCTGCTGAAATGGAAGGAATGTCGTTGTCGACGTAGTCGATCACCAGGGCATCAACAGGAGTCTCGGGGTCTACCGGAGAGAAGAAGGGGGAAGAAACAATAAATACATAGCACAAAGATGCAATACAGATGCACGACATGACAATAAGCGGTGCTAGGGGTGTTCTAACGCAGTACTACACGATACCGGCAAAGGGGGAAAACATCCGGGAATGTTTTCCCGGAGTTAGGCATTTTCGGACAACGAACCGGAGGGGAAAAGTTCCATGTTCGGTATGCTAGGGATGTGTGGTGGATGAACGGACCACGTATTCGGATTCGTCTCGAAATTCTAAGAGATTTTCATATATAAATCTTTTTCATCCGAGTTACGGATTATCTTATATGATTTTTCAAAGTTTTATTAATATTCTCAAATTATTATTAATTCGAAAATAAAAGTAAAAAAGCTATGTGCACACAGCACTATGTACACAGAAATATACACATGCTGACATGTGGGTCCAGGGGGTCCCAGTTGACCAGTCAACGTTTGACTGGTCAACAGGGGGTGGGGCCCCCCTGTCATAGTGACATCTAACTAAATCTAGATTAGTTAGTTTAACTAGTTAATTTGCTTAACTAAAACATTTTAATTAAGTTAATTAATTAATTAATTACTTAAAATTATTTTTTTATTCCTTTTTTTTTAACAGGGGGGCCGGGCCCAGTGGTCATTTGGCCTACTTGGGCCTTAACGGGGACGGGCTAATGGGGCGGAGCCCCGAGTGTGCGGGCGCTGCCCGCCCGATGGGTGGGGGGAGCCGGACACGGGCGCCGGCGGCCAGGGGCTGCGCGAGCGCCGGCCGGGGCAAGGCGGCGGCTGGCGGGAGGAGCGCCGGGCGGGGAGGGAGGTCAGGCGGCTGGAGGCGGGGCGCCAGCGGCGGCGCGAGTCGGCGAGGAGCCACGGGGAGGCAGCGCTCGGGCGCAAGGGTGCAGCCACGCAGGGCGCCGCGCGAGGGCGAGGTTTGAGCGGCTCAGGGGCGCCGGAGCCGGAGCGGGGCGAGGCGCGGTGTGCCGGGGCCGGTAGGAGGGGCGCGGCCAGGGCGGAGCGGGCTGCGCTGCGTGGTGTAGGGCGCGCGCATCGTGCGGACGGCCGTGGCGAGCGGAGGCAGGCGACGCACCGGCGAGGCAGCACGAAGCGGCGGGGCGGCTGGGCGCGTGCGGCTGCGGCGAAGGAATAGCAGCAGCAGGGCAAGTGTTGCGGTGATGGTGGAGCAGCAATGGGCCGGCGACAGTGCCAGCAGCGTAGAGCAACGACAGTAGGGGCGCGGTGTATTCGGGCAAGACGAAGACGACGACAGCTTACGATGTCCAAATTAATGAGAGGAAAGGGGGAATCGATGTGCTGCTCACGACGGGGCGGTAGGGGATGGCAGTGTGCTTGGGGAAGGGTCGACGGCGATGGAACCAGCGACGGAGCGTGTCGAAGCCGAGGAAGAAGAAGAAGACGAGGCAAGCACTCCGGTGGCTCCGAGCTCGAAGTCCAGGACGTAGCGGAGCATGGCGAAGCTCCTGGGCACGACGACGTGGTAGGGGGCGGCCGGTGGCCGCGGTCAGCTCGACGGCGAGGCCACGGGCGCGCTGGGCGCCGTGATCTGGAGGAGGGGGGAGCGCAATGGAGAAGAGAGCGAATGAGATCTGGGGAGGAGCGGGGGAGTAGCTAGGGTTCGACGGGGAGAGGGGCACCGGTTAAGTAGCCGAGCCGGCTCGCCGGATGGTTGCCACGGCGATGGCCGAGGCCGTGGCGGCCATCAGCACTGTCCACGCCTCCTGTGAACAGAGGAGGGGGATGAGGGGCGTGGTGGGCTGGCATGTGGCCAGTTGGGCCAAGGCCCACTGGGGAAGGGGGGCTTTGTTTGCTTCTCTTTTTTTGCTGTTGTTTGTGTTTTGTCTTTCCTTATATTTACTTATATGTTTTCAGTTTAGTTTCTTTTATCTTTAGTTTTATAGATTATGATTTTAGCATTTAAAATAGTAGTAATAACTAGCCCACTGCCACAAAATGTTTTACACTTTAATAAAATAGGTTTATATTTGTTTATTAATTAAAAGCATTGAACAATTGTTTTTAGCCACTGTTATATTCACAACAGGGCATTTAAATACTTTACAAAAGTGTTGGGTCACTACCATCAATACCTATGGAATATTTGCAACACTATGAACATTTTAGTTTTGTCATTTGAAAGCTTTATTTGTTTGGCTTTATTTTAATTTGACTTCGAACCGGTTTAAACCAAAGTGACTTTCTAGCAACAGTAATAGCGATGACGTGGCATAATTAGGAGAGGATTACTGTAGCTTAATTATCCGGGCGTTACACATCAGGTCTGGTACACAGCATTGCATACATGATAGATCCTATGGCTGAGGCATAGGGAATGACTTTCATTTTCTCTCTATCTTCTGAAGTGGTCGGGCATTGAGTCTTACTCAACTTCATACCTTGTAATACAGGCAAGAACCCTTTCTTCGACTGATCCATTTTGAACTTCTTCAAAACTTTATCAAGGTATGTGCTTTGTGAAAGTCCAATCAAGCGTCTTGATCCATCTCTATAGATCTTGATGCCTAATATATAAGCAACTTCACCGAGGTCTTTCATTGAAAAACTCTTATTCAAGTATCCTTTTATGCTATCTAGAAATTCTATATCATTTCCAATCAACAATATGTCATCCACATATAATATCAGAAATGCTACAGAGCTCCCACTCACTTTCTTGTAAATACAGGCTTCTCCAAAAGTCTGTATAAAACCATATGCTTTGATCACCTCATCAAAGCGTATATTCCAACTCCGAGATGCTTGCACCAGTCCATAGATGGATCGCTGGAGCTTGCATACTTTGTTAGCATCTTTTGGATCAACAAAACCTTCTGGTTGCATCATATACAACTCTTCTTTGAGATATCCATTCAGGAATGCAATTTTGACATCCATTTGCCAGATTTCATAATCATAAAATGCGGCAATTGCTAACATGATTCGGACAGACTTAAGCATCGCTACAGGTGAGAAAGTCTCATCGTAGTCAACTCCTTGAACTTGTCGAAACCCTTTGGCAACAAGTCGAGCTTTGTAAACAGTAACATTACCGTCTGCGTCGGTCTTCCTCTTGAAGATCCATTTATTCTCGATGGCTTGCCGGTCATCGGGAAAGTCAACCAAAGTCCATACTTTGTTTTCATACATGGATCCCATCTCAAATTTCATGGCCTCAAGCCATTTTGCGGAATCTGGGCTCATCATCGCTTCCTCATAGTTCGTAGGTTCATCATGGTCTAGTAACATGACTTCCAGAACTGGGTTGCCATACCACTCTGGTGCGGAACGTACTCTGGTTGATCTACGACGTTCAGCAGAAACTTGATCTGAAGTTTCATGATCATCATCATTAGCTTCCTCACTAATTGTTGTAGGAATCACTGGAACAATTTTATGTGATGTACTACTTTCCAATTCAGGAGAAGGTACAATTACCTCATCAAGTTCTACTTTCCTCCCACTCACTTCTTTCGAGAGAAACTCCTTCTCTAGAAAGGATCCATTTTTAGCAACGAATATCTTGCCTTCGGATCTGTGATAGAAGGTGTACCCAACAGTCTCTTTTGGGTATCCTATGAAGACACATTTCTCCGACTTGGGTTCGAGCTTATCAGGTTGAAGCTTTTTCACATAAGCATCGCAGCCCCAAACTTTAAGAAACGACAACTTTGGTTTCTTGCCAAACCATAGTTTATAAGGTGTCGTCTCAACGGATTTAGATGGTGCCCTATTTAACGTGAATGCAGCTATCTCTAAAGCATAACCCCAAAACGATAGTGGTAAATCGGTAAGAGAGATCATAGATCGCACCATATCCAATAAAGTACGCTTAGGACGTTCGGACACACCATTGCGCTGTGGTGTTCCGGGTGGCGTGAGTTGTGAAACTATTCCACATTGTTTCAAATGAAGACCAAAGTCGTAACTCAAATATTCTCCTCCACGATCAGATCGTAGAAACTTTATTTTCTTGTTACGATGATTTTCTACTTCACTCTGAAATTATTTGAACTTTTCAAATGTTTCAGACTTGTGCTTCATTAAGTAGATATACCCATATCTGCTCAAATCCAGTGGCGAATCTAGAACATAATTGCAAGGCAGGCTCGACTTGAAGGATACTGATTTTTTGGTGTTGGAAGCTATTTTATGCGCTGCACCTAACTACTATTGTGCTGATCGTTGGTGGTGTTTTTTTGTGTGGCAAATTTTAAGGGTAGGCTAGATCCTGATGAAGCCTGTTGAGTAGAATCGCCACTGCTCAAATCATCAGTGAAGGTCAGAAAATAACGATACCCGCCACGAGCTTCAACACTCATTGGCCCACATACATCAGTATGTATGATTTCCAACAAATCTGTTGCTCGATCCATAGTTCCGGAGAACGGAGTTTTAGTCATCTTGCCCATGAGGCATGGTTCGCAAGCACCAAGTGATTCATAATCAAGTGATTCCAAAAGTCCATCACTATGGAGTTTCTTCATGCGCTTTACACCAATATGACCTAAACGGCAGTGCCACAAATAAGTTGCACTATCATTATTAACATTGCATCTTTTGGTTTCAATATTATGAATATGTGTATCACTACAATCGAGATCCAATAAGAATAGACCACTCTTCAAGGGTGCATGACCATAAAAGATATTATTCATAAAAATAGAACAACCATTATTCTCTGATTTAAATGAATAACCGTCTCGCAACAAACAAGATCCAGATATAATGTTCATGCTCAACGCTGGCACCAAATAACAATTATTTAGGTCTAAAACTAATCCCGAAGGTAGATGTAGAGGTAGCGTGCCGACGGCGATCACATCGACTTTGGAACCATTTCCCACGCGCATCGTCACCTCGTCCTTACCTAATCTTCGTTTAATCCGTAGTCCCTGTTTCGAGTTACAAATATTAGCAACCGAACCGGTATCAAATACCCAGGTACTACTACGAGCATTAGTAAGATACACATCAATAACATGTATACCACATATACCTTTGTTCACCTTGCCATCCTTCTTATCCGCCAAATACTTGGGGCAGTTCCGCTTCCAGTGTCCAGTCCCTTTGCAGTAGAAGCACTCAGTTTCAGGCTTGGCTCCAGACTTGGGTTTCTTCGTGGGAGTAGCAACTGTCTTGCTATTCTTCTTGAAGTTCCCCTTCTTTCCCTTGCCCTTTTTCTTGAAACTAGTGGTCTTGTTAACCATCAACACTTGATGCTCCTTTTTTATTTCTACCTCCGCAGCTTTGAGCATAGCGAAGAGCTCGGGAATTGTCTTCTGCATCCCTTGCATATTATAGTTCATCACGAACCCTTTATAGCTTGGTGGCAGTGATTGAAGAACTCTATCAATAACACTATCCTCGTCAACTTTGCAACCAAGTTGAGTCATATGATTGTAGTACCCAGACATTCTGAGTAAGTGTTCACTGATAGAACTATTCTCCTCCATCTTGCAGCTGTGGAACTTATTGGAAATCTCATATTTCTCAATCCGGGCATTTGCTTGAAATATTAACTTCAACTCCTGGAACATCTCATATGGTCCATGACGTTCAAAACGTCGTTGAAGTCCCGGTTCTAAGCCGTAAAGCATGGCACACTGAACTATCGTGTAGTCATCAGACCGCGTCTGCCAGACGTTCAAAGCGTCTACATTAGCGGGAGGGGGCTTGTCACCTAGCGGTGCTTCAAGGACATAATTCTTCTGTGCAGCAATGAGGATAATCCTCAAGTTCCAGTCCGTGTAATTGCTACCATCATCTTTCAACTTAGCTTTCTCTAGGAATGCATTAAAATTCAAAGGAACGGTAGCACGGGCCATTGATCTACAACAACATAGATATGCAAAAACTATCAGGACAAAGTTCATGATAAATTTAAAGTTCAATTAATTACTTAAAGAACTCCCACTTAGATAGACATCCCTCTGGTCATCTAAATGATCACGTGATCCAAATCAACTAAACCATGTCCGATCATCACGTGAGATGGAGTAGTTTCAATGGTGAACATCTTATGTTGATCATATCTACTATATGATTCACGCTCAACCTTTTGATTTCCAGTGTTCCGAGGCCATATCTGCATATGCTAGGCTCGTCAAGTTTAACCCGAGTATTTTGCGTGTGCAAAACTGGCTTACACCCGCTGTATTTGAACGTAGAGCTTATCACACCCGATCATCACGTGGTGTCTCGGCACGACGAACTTTCGCAACGGTGCATACTCAGGGAGAACACTTATACCTTGAAATTTTAGTAAGGGATCATCTTATAATGCTACCGTCATTCTAAGCAAAATAAGAAGCATAATAAGATAAACATCACATGCAATCAAAATATGTGACATGATATGGCCATCATCATCTTGTGCTTTTGATCTCCATCTCCAAAGCACCGTCATGATCACCTTTGTCACCGGCGCGACACCTTGATCTCCATCGTAGCATCGTTGTCGTCTCGCCAACCATTGCTTCTACGATTATCGCTACCGCTTAGTGATAAAGTAAAGCAATTACATGGCGATTGTATTTCATACAATAAAGCGACAACCATATGGCTCCTGCCAGTTGCCGATAACTTTACAAAACATGATCATCTCATACAAAACCGTATATCTCATCATGTCTTGACCATATCACATCACAACATGCCCTGCAAAAACAAGTTAGACGTCCTCTACTTTGTTGTTGCAAGTTTTACGTCGCTGCTACGGACTTAGCAAGAACCGTTCTTACCTACGCATACAAAAAAAAACACAACGATGTTTCGTCAAGTATGTGCTGTTTTAACCTTCACAAGGACCGGGCGTAGCCACACTTGATTCAGCTAAAGTGAGAGAGACAGACACCCGCCAGTCACCTTTAAGCAACGAGTGCTCATAACGGTGAAACCAGTCTCGCGTAAGCGTACGCGTAATGTCGGTCCGGGCCGCTTCATCTCACAATAACCGCCGAAGCAAAGTAAGACATGCTGGTAAGCAGTATGACTAGTATCGCCCACAACTCATTGTGTTCTACTCGTGCATATCATCTACGCATAGACCTGGCTCATGATGCCACTGTTGGGGAACGTAGTATTTACAAAATTTTCCTACGATCACGCAAGATCTATCTACTAGATGCATAGCAACGAGGGGGAGCGGAAGCGGAAGCGTCTAGTGATGCGGTTGATGTAGTCGAACTTTTTCGCGATCCAACCGATCAAGTACCGAGCATACGGCACCTCCGCGTTCAGCACACGTTCAGCTTGATGACATCCCACGAGCTCTTGATCCAGTTGAGCTTCACGGGAGAGTTTCGCCAGCACGACGGCGTGGTGACGGATATGATGAAGTTACCGGCGCAGGGCTTCGCCTAAGCACTGCAACGGTATAATCGAGGTGTGTTTCTGTGGAGGGGGGCACCGCACACGGTTGGGAGAGATCAACTGATCAACTTGTGTGTCATAGGGTGCCCCCGTATATAAAGGAGCAAGGGGAGGGGCCGGCCAGCCCTTCTATGGCGCGCCAGGGAGGCAATCCTACTAGGAATAGGATTGCAATCCTATTTCTAGTAGGACTCCACCAAGAAGGAAGAGGGGGGAAAGGAAGGAGAGGGAGAGGTGGCGCCCCCCAATCCTAGTCCAACTAGGATTCCCTGGTGGGGCGCCGGCCAGCCTCTATGGGTTGCCTCTCTTCTTTCCTCAAGGCCCACTATGGACCATCCCCCTTCGTGGGGGGGTTCCGGTAACCCCCTCCGACAATCCGGTTAAATCCGAAACTTTTCCGGAACACTTCCGGTGTCCGAATATAGTCGTCCAATATATCAATCTTTATGTCTCGGACATTCCAAGACTCCTCGGCATGTCTGTGATCTCATCCGGGACTCCGAACTACCTTCGGTACATCAAAACTCATTAACTCATAATACCGATCGTCATCAAACTTTAAGCGTGCGGACCCTACGGGTTCGAGAACTATGTAGACATGACCGAGACTCATCTCCGGTCAATAACCAATAGCGGAACCTGGATGCTCATATTGGTTCCTACATATTCTACGAAGATCTTTATCGGTCAAACCGCATAACAACATACGTTGTTCCTTTTGTCATCGGTATGTTACTTGCCCGAGATTCGATCGTCGGTATCTCTATACCTAGTTCAATCTCGTTACCGGCAAGTCTCTTTACTCGTTCCGTAATACATCATCTCGTGACTAACTCATTAGTCATTTGCTTGCAAGGCTTATTATGATGTGCATTACCGAGAGGGCCCAGAGATACCTCTCCGACACTCGGAGTGACAAATACTAGTCTTGATTTATGCCAACACCACGAATACTTTTGGAGACACCTATAGAGCATCTTTATAATCACCCAGTTACGTTGTGATGTTTGATAGCACACAAGGTGTTCCTACGGTATTCGGGAGTTGCATAATCTCATAGTCATAGGAACATGTATAAGTCATGAAGAAAGTAATAGCAGTAAAACAAAACGATCATAGTGCTAAGCTAACGGATGGGTCTAGTCCATGACATCATTCTCCTAATGATGTGATCACGTTGATCAAATGACAACTCATGTCTATGGCTAGGAAACATAGCCATCTTTGACCAATGAGCTAGTCTAGTAGAGGCATACTAGGGACATACTGTTTTGTCTATGTATTCACACATGTATCAAGTTTCCGATTAATACAATTCTAGCATGAATAAAAGACATTTATCATGATATAAGGAAATACAAATAACATCTTTATTATTGCCTCTAGGGCATATTTCCTTCACGTAAGGCCCCCGGTGCCCTCCTTCCTCCTATATAAGCCTACATACCCTGAAACCATCAGAGCAACAGAGAAAACCCTAGTTCCACCGTCGTAACCTTCTGTTCCCGTGAGATCCCATCTTGGGGCCTGTTCCGGTGCTCCGCCGGAGGGGGGATCTACCACGGAGTGCTTCTACATCATCATCATCGCCTCACCATGAGTTGTGAGTAGTTTACCACAGACCTTCGGGTCCATAGCTAGTATCTAGATGGCTTCTTCTCTCTCTCTGGATCTCAATACAAAGTTCTCCTCGGTCTTCGAGGAGATCTATTCGATGTAATATCTTTTTGCAGTGTGTTTGTCGAGATCCGATGAATTGTGGATTTATGATCAAGATTATCTATGAGAAATATTTGGTTTTTTTCTGAACTCTTTATGTGTGCTCATAATATCCTTGCAAGTCTCTTCGAATTATTGGTTTGGTTTGGCCTACTAGATCTATAGTTCTTGCAATGGGAGATGTGCTTGGCTTTGGGTTCAATCTTGTGATGTCCTTTCCCAGTGACAGTAGGGGCAGCAAGGCACGTATTGTATTGTTGCCATCGAGGATAAAAAGATGGGGTTTATATCATATTGCTTGAGTTTATCCCTCTACATCATGTCATCTTGCTTAAGGCGTTACTCTGTTCTTATGAACTCAATACACTAGATGCATGCTGGATAGCGGTCGATTTGTGGAGTAATAGTAGTATATGCAGGCAGGACTCGGTCCACTTGTCTCGGACGTGATGCCTATATATAATGATCATGCCTAGATAGTCTAATAATTATTCGCTTTTCTATCAATTGCTCGACAGTAATTTGTTTACCCGCCGTAGAATATCGCTATCATGAGAGAAGCCACTAGAGAACATTATGGCCCCTGGGTCTATTCACAACATATCAATCTACATCTACTTTACTTTTTCCGCTTTTACTTTCTATTCTTATAATCAAAAAAATACCAAAAATATAAACTATCATCTCTATCAGATCTCACTTTCGTAAGTGACCGTAAAGGGATTGACAACCCCTTATCGCGTTGGCTGCGAAGTTCTTATTTGTTTGTGCAAGTGCGAGGGGCTTGCGCGTGGTCTCCTACTAGATTGATACCTTGGTTCTCAAAATTTGAGGGAAATACTTACGCTACTGTGTTGCATCTCACTTTCCTCTTCGAGGGAATACAACGCAAGCTCGAGAAGTAGCACCGGCGTCGCCCAAGCACACGCCGCGCCTGCCCGCAAGCGGCAGGGCAACGTCGTTGTGCAGGGTGGGAATCCGGCTAGCCCCGCCGCGATGGCCCGCGCTCCGGGCGCCAATGCCACAGTGCGATCCCGGCCGGCGGCGGAGAAGGCTGGCAAGGCCGCGGGCGCAAAGCGGAGGAAGGTTCCGACTTCAAGGAAGCCATCTTCTTCAACCTCTCACTCCATCCCCCCGCAAGGAGGTGCTCCGACGATGTCGTTCAACGGTGCGGCTCCCCCCGCGAGCGAGGTGTTCGACAAAATGGTCGGAAGGTATATCTCTTCGGTCTTCGGCTATTCTCTTTCATTTTTCGTCGTTGTTTTCGATAGCTCGTGACTTGTTATCGTTCGCTATAGCGGTGGTTCGAACAATGCAACAACCGATTTCGTGAACTTGTTGGACACGAACGTGGTTGACATTGATCAAGCCCCTTTCGAACCTTTCGACTACAGTGAAACGGAGGGCAGCGTGGACGATCATGGTTGTGCGGACGAGTTGGAGCAGATCGAAGCGGAAGTGTTTGAGCATTCACAAGAAAAAACTGGGAAAAGCCAAAGATCGAAGAACTACACGATCTTGGAAGATCAAGCTTTGATCAAAGCATGGAGTGCAGTGTCTCTTGATACATGCACGGGTACTAATCAAACCTCAAAGAGATATTGGCAAAGGATTGAAGATCAATACTTCCGCATTATGAAAAACTACCCCAATAAGACTCCACGCACATTTCGGTCGCTTCAAGGTCGTTGGGAGAACATCAAGTCTATGTGCAGTCGTTGGGAAGCTTGCTTGGAGCAAGTACGCAATGCACCTCCAAGTGGCACCGTGGAGTCCGACTATGTGAGTTTGCTTTGCCTTTGTTCAAGTTGTGCATCATCATAATGTATCATGAGAAATGATTGCATCATTTTGTTCACATTGTGTAGGACAAGATTGCTCAACATAGATACAAGGACATGGAAGCTTCGGAAGGCAGATTCTTCAAATTAGAGCATTGTTGGGAGTTGCTCCAAAAGTGCGACAAGTGGAAGTTGATCGACAAAGAATCCCCACCAAAGAGAGGCTCACTTACAAACATGGATGAAGATGAGGATGATGATGGCCCAAGAAATTTGAACAAGCCCGATGGCGACAAGAAGACTAGAGAGAAGATAAAGAGAGAGCAACAAGCATCGAGCTTGAGGGAGAATATTGATGCCATGGTGCAATCAAACGAGTTAATGTTGTTGAAGTCCTTGGAGATCAAGAAAGAGTTGGCCGAGAAGAAGGCAAAAGAGAAGCAAGAAAAATGGCAAATGCTCATGGAAGAGGGGCTGCGCAAAGCTGCCACTTAGGAGAGAAAAGTACGGGTCTCTGAAAACAAATCGCTGTCATTGTTGCTCGCCGAAGAGAACAAGATCATGTCAATGAACCGCAATGAGATGGACGACGTCACCAAAACATGGCATGATATGGCAAGGAGAGTGATCTTGAGGAGGAGAATGGTCGCCTAGGCCGGTCCGTCTGCCAGTTCCGGTGATGTTTTCTCTGCTCCATATGGTGGCAATGTGGATGACTTCGGTGCGGGAGTTGGAACAAGTGACGGAGGTGGCTACGGTGGCTACGGTGGCGCCGATGAACTTCAAGATAGACTTCCTGTCGCGGAGTGAAGATCGACCCCCAAGATGATGCCGGACATGGGCGCATACCTTTGCATGCCCTCTTTTGCGTAATGAACTTCGCTTTTATTTGCGCGTGAACTGTTTATGTCATTTGAATTTGAACTTGTTTGTGAAACCCTATGACAAATTTCAGATTTGCAGTTTTTCTGTTTGCGGGTCGTTGCGCTGTTGCCCAAGCAAAACTCGCATAGGCGACCCGTAAAAAAGCATATTCCGCGAATAGACTTTTTTACAGGTCCGTTTGGGGGATCTGCATCTGTGCTAGCCCTCGTCGGCCCGCAAAAGCGGTTTTGCGCGACCTGCAAAGGCGTTTTGCGGGGTCTGCTAGAGTTGCTCTTCATTTTTGTACGTGTTTTCGGGTATTAGATGAGTTGTTTTCGGGGGTTTTCCGCCCGGTTTTCTCTATATATTTGAGAGAGAAAATGTGCGAAAAAATGCATTTTGGTTTCGCGGGAGTCAAGATGGCAATATTTCCCGTGGAGATGGGTACCCGCGGGGATTTACCCCTCATGGAGCGGGGATGGGGGGCAAATTATCCCCCTGGGTATTGTTTGATGGGTACCCGTTAGTCTCGCGGGGCGGGGATGGGTATAAAATCCCCCGGTGGGGACTCCATGGATACCCGAAAACTATGCCATTCGTACTATAAATGCAGAATATATAGATTAATACCTAGATATTTCACACAATTATATTTATCCACCTCTCCCAACAACCATGTCTTCTCCAATCTCACCTATCCTAGTCAGCTTTGAAATCCCCATGGATACCCGACGGGTACCGGGTACCCGCTATTAACGGGGATGGGGGGCATTTTGTCCCCGCGAAGCTTCATGGGGATCGCGGGTATGGGGATTGGCGGGGATGGTGGAGTCATCCCCGGTCATCCCCGTCCCCGTTGCCACCTTGACGCGGGAGGCACAAATTTGCTTGTCGTGGAGGCACAAATTTGCTTTATAAAGAAAAGGCGTGTTATTTTTCCTACCAGAGGAGGCACGGATTTATTTCTCATGGAGGCACAGATTTGCTTCTGCGAGAGCAAAGCTTTGCATCTCGGAAAAGGAAAAAGATGTGATTTATTTTCTTTTTTGCTTCCACGGGAGGCATGTATTTGCTTCCGTGAGAGACACAGGTGTGCCTCTCGGAAATAGAAAAAACACGGGGTTTCTACTTACATGAGAAGCACATATTTGCTTCTTCTGGAGCCATAGATTTGCTTCCGCAAGAGGCACCTCTTGGAAAGGAAAAACAAATTGGGGGGAGGGGTGCTTCCAGCTCAGTTTTTCTTTATTCCAGGTTAAAAATCATCGAAACCTATTAACACTAGTAAAAGAACACATACGTGCAATGCACGTTCATATTATGAAAAAAAATGCCCGTTGATATTACGTAGGATATCAATTATGTGTTAAGTATGTGATTAGCACAGACGTTGATGTTTGGTATGATATTAATTATACGCTAAATATGTTGAGCACTCGTCATTGGAGCAATCTAGTTCTTTGGTTTGACATGGTTTCATGGTCGTGATTAATTGGATCGGCACCTTTGGGTCATTGGACACAAGGTTTAAGAGATAAAACATTTTGTATAAACGAAATTATAAAGAAAATAAAAGGAATAACTTCAACGCTGCGACAAATGGCATACATACAGTGCACCACTTGTCAGTACCTGAGAAGGTGGGAGCGACTCTTGCAAGGGGTATCCTGTAGTTAGTGATATCGTATATTCCACCGATAGCATCACTTTAATTGGTCATGGGCTCGCTCAAGTAATGGGTTGATTCAAGACTGAGATGCCCCTGATATCGGGGATGACATGTTGCTGTAAGGCCAGGTGGGCCACCCCAAGTTTGGGCCTACTGCCTCTCTTCAAGCCGCCCTTATCGGGGTAGCTAATGAAGCCCACCACTCCGCCAAAGCTATATGTCGCCCAAACCGATTCTTAACATGAATCGCCTAGGGGCGGCATCCAGCGAATAGACACAGTAGTAAGGTTCCGTTTGCTGCGCGCTATAGGTACGTGTGGTCCAGTTTACTATGTTTTCTTGTTTTATTTTATTTTATTTGTTATAATTGGTTTTCCAATTATTATTATTTTCTTTGGTTTTCTTTGTTTTCTCATTAGTGTTTTGGTATTTCTTTATTTTTTTATAATTTGGTTTCATATGTTCTTTCTTGTTTTTCTTTGTTTTCTTCGTGTGTATTTTTTGCTTTTTCTGTTTTCTTTGTCGGTTTTTATTGGTTTGTTTTCACAATGACTTCTTTTTCTTAGTACACAATGTACGTATCTAGAGCACACGTGAAGCATTGTATGATACACTTTGGATATTTTTCAAATATGTAATGTACATTTCTTGAAAATACATGTTTTGAATACACAGTAACATTTTTTACCTATGTGGATACAGTTTTTAGATTCTATAAACATTTAAAATGTCACGAGCATTTTTGTTTTGAATTGGTGGATTTTTTGTAAAATGTTACATGCCTTTTGTTTAGTACGCAAACATTGGTTTTACATTGTATATAACTGTTTTGTAAAATTTCAGAAATAATTTTTTGAAACCCACGAATACTTTCGAAATGGTGTGCACATTTCTTTAAAAATTAGTCAAACATTATTCTTTAATAGCACGTACATTTTTTAACTATCACAAACATTGGTGAGACTTTATGTAACACCCCAAAATTTTAATCATATTTTTATTAATTAAAGATTTGGCTAGAAATAAAATTTTGAATTATATTAGGTTCGTTAATAATTTTTAAGCCTTTTCTACACCTGTCCTTCAAAAATCTTCTCTTCATATAGTAAATTTTTGGAAAATAATTTTGTGGGCTCTGGTTGTATCTTGAGTCATTTCATTATTTGTTGAATAACAGTAGAAATTATTTTCATAATAAAATTTGTCTCTAAATAACTCTTTTAATAGCATTTTCAGTATTTTAAATGCTTCTGTTGCACTACAACCATTATAAATAATTCTCTAAAAATTCCACCATAATTCTGAGAGGTCTTATGATGCCTATATGTCACTTTGGTGCAAAAACCCAACTTGGTGTTTTGCAAAATTTGAGTGAACCATCCTCCTTTTTTATTTCTGTCCATTCTCAAGGTTTCTACTACAACCTCATTTTTTCTTTCTCCAAAAATTCTGATACTTGTCCACCTTATAGTCCTTCCAACTAAACACTTAAGTCCAGGAGATCAGCTCCATTGGGATTTTCTAAGTCCACCAAATACCTCTCTGAAGTTTCTGTCCAAAACTGAATTTCAGTAAAACTTGCATTAGCAAGTTTTCTCTTTTCACAAACTAACTCCACCATCATCTCTGTCATCCAATGAGACATCATACTGCCAATTGTCACACCCAACACAACTCCCTACGTAGCCCTATCATTTCATCAAACACCCTGTGGGCATGGCAGGAAATTGGCCTCTCTCTTAACTACATTGGAGACTTGCACTTTTGGCCAAACCAGCATGTCCATGACCTCTCTCATGCCCTGAAGCACCACCCTGCTAATTTGCAGCTCATGTGGGTCACTCTAGATGCCATTAGCATTTCGTCGAGCAACTTCTGTGCGTGTCTAGGGCGCGAGCAGAGCGCCTGGACTGCAGCCACTGGCACCCGCGCCCCTACCGCTCTGCTGCCTCCCCCTCTCATCCAAATCTCCCCCTGGATCAGCACGACGACCTGGGCGCTCGCCGACACCCTCCCCTGGCTCCTAGCGCCGCCCACCGCCGTCCACGCCGTCCGGAGGCGCCGCCCGAAGAATCCCTCTTTGCCACGTCTCTGTCGGCGCCGTCCCGCCTTAATGGCCAACGACCAAGGCCATACGCGGCAGCCACCGGCGTCGCCACGTAGCACCGACCTCACTGACCCCCGCCACCGGCCTCACCGGCCTCGCCACCGCCCGTACTTTGCTATCAATGGCCGCCGCCGCTGTCTACCCGTGGACGGCGCCGTCCGAGCCACCTGGCACTACCCGAGGCCAGCCAGCTCGCCTGGGGAGTAACTGCGGCCGGCCACCGTCCTCACCGACCTCGCTGACTCACGCCACCGACCGCAACCGCTTCGACGGCGCAGTAATGGCGTCGCCACCGTGTCCGCGTTCGGGAAGCCGCGGCACCACCTCGCCCCGCCTATAAATTGGCCCCCCCGAGCACCCCGGCTCCTCATCTCCACCTCTCCCCTCCTCCAGCAAACCATCCCAAGCTCCCAATCAAGCCGAAGCGGCCGTCTTCCCCGACTCCGGCAGCTTCTGCCGCCGCCTTATCCATGGAGCTTCCCACCCCTCCAGTGCCTCCCCCTCCCTACTATCTACACCAATGGCCTCCTGGAGCATCCACGAACCCGTCCCCATCTTCAATTCCACTGGAGTTGCACCATAGCCGGAGTTCCCCTTTCGTCCGACGGCGCCGTCCGCCGAGGACCTCGTCGCCGGCAACTCCGTCCATCCCAGCTACCACGGAGAGCACCGGACGAACTGCCTCCCCCTCCTGAACACAACGGTGCCCTCGGCTCCTCAAACGGCGCCACCGTTCGCCGGCGAGCTTCGCCGGAACGCCGCCTTACACTGTCACGGGAGAAACAGAGGAGGCCGGCTTGACCTGGGTCAAACCCGACAAGCGGGCCCCCTCTGTCAGGGACTGCAACCGCGACGGACCGCCTCGCTCCTCTGCACGGTTGACCAGACGGGTCGGCCCAGTTGCTTCCCGACTTTATGGCGCTCACGGCGCATCCCTGCTCCCTTCCTATTTTCTTTTCCAGCTGTTTTAAAATATTTCCACAGAAGCCAAATTAGATCCAAAATTTATGATTCCAACTTTTGTAGACTTATAAAATCATGCTCTGTTTATTTAAATTAGGTGAACATTTTCCTATATATAGTTTCTGTTTAATCATTTAAACATTGCTTTTAATCAAATATTCCAACTTAGTAATTCCATAAGTAATTCAAATATGCTCTAAATAAATTAATTCTTTTTCTGTTATTTCTTAAACATTCCCTAGTTTATTTTAGTATTTATTTCAAAAACATTTGAAATACTTTTTAGTGCTGTTTTTGAATTATGTGGTGATTTAGATATTTTTGAAAATAGGAAATGAAGGGGGGATGAATTTTTCAAACTTGTGGAGTGCTCTCAATACTTCTGCATGTTCAAGGCAAGCATCTTGAACACTTGATATGGTGAATGCTTGATAATTGTTTGCTAGTATATTTTTAGCATGGTTTGATGCTTTTAATAGAATTTGCTTATGGGTAGTGATATAGCATACATGCATGATCATGTTTTCTCTTGCATGCATATCATATAAGTTCTAACATGCACAAGTTATAAGAACCAGGAGTGTGCTCCTGTTTTGGACGTGCCGGTGGGCACGGGCCATATTTGACACGGTGGTGTCATGAGATATATGTGGAAACAGGCAAGGGTTGTGGCCCTGTCCTGATGATATGGTTGAAAGAATGTTTTGTTGTGCTAACCACTGCAGGAAACATAAGCCTCCTGAGTCGACCGTAGATCGAGTCTTGTTCCGGTAACCCCCATACTTGTTTCGTGCTACCACTTGTCCCTGCCTCGGGTAAGGTATGGTTTAGTAAGTTGTTAACCCCTTTCTATGCACACACCGTACAGAGGGCCACGATGAGGGTTTCCAGGGCCCTGGACTAAATCCGGTCATCGGGTCAAGGGGGCATGGGTGTTTCCGGCTGTCGTGATGCCGAGAGGGAGTGTACCCTTGTAATCCGCGCGTTTGAATAGTGATCCCATGCTATTGGAGGTTGTAGCCTTCCCACTTAGAGTTTTACTTAACTGTTGTTTTGGGTGATTCCTGGCAGCAGAAAAGTTAAGCTGGTGTGTGCTGGTCAGGCGTGTTTTCAACCTAAAGACCATAATGGGAATTAGTCAGTGTCACGATACTGACTAATGAAATCCTATACTTGTGGGTAAAGAGTACACCCTCTGCAGAGTTTAAAAACCTATTCGAATAGCCGTGTCTGCGGTTAAGGACTACAGTCTGGGTTGGTCAAGTGTCGGTCTTAGAGTCGGTCTCCGGAGGAAATAAATTTAAAGTTGAGTATGGTTTATTTTGCAGGAGAATTATTACTGCAACTGGTGTTATTATGAATACATTTGATGATATGAATATTATTGTGAACTAACCCCTTGCTCTTATGTTATTACCCGAGTGTCTCAGGGGCTGGCTAGTCTACCCCGGACATTCATTTTTATTTTCAAGTCCTTTTGTGGCGTCCCTCGAGTGTCAGGCGGTTTATCACGCCACTACTCTTGTGGATACCCGATTGGCATTTCTTTTCAAGTCCTTTCGTGGCGTTGCCTGAGTTCTCGGATGGTATCGTCCGATTTCTCTTTTAGACACCCGACTGGCATTCCTTTTCAAGACCGACCGTGGTGTCACTTGACATCCGACCGGCATTTCTTTTATATTTTATTGATGCTAATATTTAATTTCTGCACTAACTATTATTCACCATGCCATGTTATAATTCCTGTCAGCATGCATTTAGTATGAGTCTATCATGAGCACATGCATATAGTTTAATTCATCATGACCATATAATTGTTTGATGCAATTGTTATATCATTTGTCCATGATGTTTGCGAGTACATTCAAACGTACTCACAGGCTTGTCCCTGGCTATCTACTTGGCCAGGTTAGGAGTTCTACAAGGAGTACCACAGTGACGTCCGTGCGAAGCCTAGGAGTACAGCCATGCGGGATAGGAGTTATCCGGGTCAGCTGTTCCTGTTGAAATGGAAACCCATCGATGTTGGAGATCCACAAGCCTTTTCCTTCATCCACCACCGGAGTCATTGTTGCATCAGTAGACCTTTATGGTCTTGTATCAAATTCTTGTAAATGCTTGGTATTCTGTAACAAGGATGTGTCCACCAGTAACAGTAATCCTGGGCTGGTGATGACACTAGGGGTTAATTTCTGGAATATTGTGTTCCCGAAATCCGGCCCCGACAGCCTTGGTATCAGAGCCAGGCTGACCATTGGCTAAACCTATCTTAGCCTGGTCACCATCCCTAGGTTTCCACACCATCCACAACTTTTCCTGTCCACAGTCAAGTCTATCCCATCCACAGTGGCAACCGACATCTTTTGATAGCCGGTGCCCAACCTATTAGTCTATCCATAGGCAGTGTGCCTGTGCCAACACCTGAGCTTTCCCATCCACAAGCGTGCGATGGAAGACTCGGCTGACTTATAAAGGAAGCCTTGCCCCAAACTCAGCATATCACAGCCTCACCCCCATTCTGATATCCAACCACCAAGATGCCAGGTCCCCTCGTTCGCAACGAGACCACCGCAGTCGAGCTCGAAGGCTTCGTAGCCATCCTCACCAATCTCACCCGTCGTGCCTTCGGCATCGACGAGCCGCCGGAATATGTCGTGTACCAAGAGCACACGAGTAATTCCATCCATCACTTCTGGGCCACGGTGCACCTCTACGGGAGAGGCACCACATCGGAGCGCCCCTACCGGTTCACCGGGAGGACGACCTCCGACGAGCCCCAAGCCATCCAACTTGCAGCCCGAGAGGCTATAGTTCATCTTCGGCACCTGTCGCCGAGGGTTAACTGCCGCTCATTCTACTACTACCCTAGTCGTGAAGGCTATGGTAGACCGACCCAGGTCGCCAACGGGGACCATGAGTCGGACCCTGCCCTGGTGCATCTGGTGCGCTACCTGAGAGCGCAGGAGGCACTGTTCGATCAGGTCACCTTTGATCTGATTGAGACCCGCAGGACGCTCGCTCTCCTGACCCCAGCAAGGAGTGAAGCCGCACCCGCCACCGACACCCCGATAGTGCTGCTTGGAAGGCCGGTTGAGCCCCCAAGCTCTGACCATGCCATCTACCCGGGCAATGCCATCGCCTCACCCGGAGATCTCCGTCGTCTCTTGGAGGCCTACTCCAATGGGACGGTGACCTCGACACCCCGCGAAGGCCACCACCGCTACTCCAGCCCTGTAGCTCCCCATCCTACCCCGGCCAGCTCCGACGCGGAAGCACCCGGAGAGGACTCGGCATCCGCAAGACGCGCCCGGCTAGATATCAACCAGGTGGACTGAGTCCACCAGAATTGTTATCAAGCCCTAGTGGCTCGGTTTTTCCTTTAGTTCCGCAGTAGCTGTTGTGTGGCGTAGTGAGCTTGTAACCACCTGTGTGTCATCATCTCATAGTATGTGTGATCTGGCATGAATTGCTTGAAGAGTATTTGCGGAGTAAATTCTAGATGTGACTGCCGAATCCCCTAATCGACATGCACAGTAATATGTCACCTATCTTTTGGGGATTGAGGCCTGAGACTTTGACTCAGACAGCCCCGCACCGGAGTCGGTACACCCGATATACTGGCATCACTTCATGTTCCCCAACCCAGGCACTCTATAAGAAGCCCCTTTCACATCCAACACCAGCAACCATCAGCATCAAGCACTGCCCTTCCTCATTCACCCATCCATGTCTCACCCCGGAGCTTACCTGAGGACCCCCGATGCAAGCCCTGGTAGTTTTGTTAAGATATTGTGGGATTTTACCCGCAATACTCTTGGCTCTACCCATCCACCCCTGTATGAGCTGTTCAAATCGAGGATCACTTCTGATCTCTCGAAATACTGGGCAGCTGTGCACATTCCACCAGCAAGTATAAACCAAGGCCCTCCCTATGTGATTTTCATCGGGAGATCCATGCCAACCCCAGGCATGGCCATTGAGTCTGCTGCGTATGAAGCAGTCACCCGTCTTCGATTTGCGGTACCCTGTGCCAACGCAAGGGAATACCACTATTTCCCAAGCCGCGCTGCTTTTGGAGCAGAAGCTACGTTCCGCTGTGGACGTGCGGAGAGCGATCCAGCCCTGGTCTATCTCATTCAATATGTGATGGCCCAGGAGCGTTTCACCCAGCAAATACTGGAGTATCTCCGCTACCTTGCTATTCTAAATCCCCGGATTGCCATTGGCGGACCCCCTCTGCCAACTCAGGAGGGACACGTTCTTCGTTTGCTCCCTCAACTTCCTCCACTCCCTCCGGAAGAAGAAGGATGCGTTCCAACACCGGGAAGCCTTCCGCTTGACCCCGAAGATCTCGTTTTCGGACCGTAGACGGTCGTGAGTGCGTTTGCGTAGCATGTAGTGTTTGTTTGCATGATGTGATCTTTGTTTTGTTTGTGTGTCATGAATGTATTGCCCTGTTTGCATTTTTGCATATGAGTGCTTTGTCTGTGTGATGTGTTTTTATTCTTCTGCCCTTAACGAATCTCGAGGACGAGATTTTCTTAAGGGGGGTAGAGTTTGTAACACCCCAAAATTTTAATCATATTTTTATTAATTAAAAATTTGGCTAGAAATAAAATTTTGAATTATATTAGGTTCGTTAATAATTTTTAAGCCTTTTCTACACCTGTCCTTCAAAAATCTTCTCTTCATATAGTAAATTTTTGGAAAATAATTTTGTGGGCTCTGGTTGTATCTTGAGTCATTTCATTATTTGTTGAATAACAGTAGAAATTATTTTCATAATAAAATTTGTCTCTAAATAACTCTTTTAATAGCATTTTCAGTATTTTAAATGCTTCTGTTGCACTACAACCATTATAAATAATTCTCTAAAAATTCCACCATAATTCTGAGAGGTCTTATGATGCCTATATGTCACTTTGGTGCAAAAACCCAACTTGGTGTTTTGCAAAATTTGAGTGAACCATCCTCCTTTTTATTTCTGTCCATTCTCAAGGTTTCTACTACAACCTCATTTTTTCTTTCTCCAAAAATTCTGATACTTGTCCACCTTATAGTCCTTCCAACTAAACACTTAAGTCCAGGAGATCAGCTCCATTGGGATTTTCTAAGTCCACCAAATACCTCTCTGAAGTTTCTGTCCAAAACTGAATTTCAGTAAAACTTGCATTAGCAAGTTTTCTCTTTTCACAAACTAACTCCACCATCATCTCTGTCATCCAATGAGACATCATACTGCCAATTGTCACACCCAACACAACTCCCTACGTAGCCCTATCATTTCATCAAACACCCTGTGGGCATGGCAGGAAATTGGCCTCTCTCTTAACTACATTGGAGACTTGCACTTTTGGCCAAACCAGCATGTCCATGACCTCTCTCATGCCCTGAAGCACCACCCTGCTAATTTGCAGCTCATGTGGGTCACTCTAGATGCCATTAGCATTTCGTCGAGCAACTTCTGTGCGTGTCTAGGGCGCGAGCAGAGCGCCTGGACTGCAGCCACTGGCACCCGCGCCCCTACCGCTCTGCTGCCTCCCCCTCTCATCCAAATCTCCCCCTGGATCAGCACGACGACCTGGACGCTCGCCGACACCCTCCCCTGGCTCCTAGCGCCGCCCACCGCCGTCCACGCCGTCCGGAGGCGCCGCCCGAAGAATCCCTCTTTGCCACGTCTCTGTCGGCGCCGTCCCGCCTTAATGGCCAACGGCCAAGGCCATACGCGGCAGCCACCGGCGTCGCCACGTAGCACCGACCTCACTGACCCCCGCCACCGGCCTCACCGGCCTCGCCACCGCCCGTACTTTGCTATCAATGGCCGCCGCCGCTGTCTACCCGTGGACGGCGCCGTCCGAGCCACCTGGCACTACCCGAGGCCAGCCAGCTCGCCTGGGGAGTAACTGCGGCCGGCCACCGTCCTCACCGACCTCGCTGACTCACGCCACCGACCGCAACCGCTTCGACGGCGCAGTAATGGCGTCGCCACCGTGTCCGCGTTCGGGAAGCCGCGGCACCACCTCGCCCCGCCTATAAATTGGCCCCCCGAGCACCCCGGCTCCTCATCTCCACCTCTCCCCTCCTCCAGCAAACCATCCCAAGCTCCCAATCAAGCCGAAGCGGCCGTCTTCCCCGACTCCGGCAGCTTCTGCCGCCGCCTTATCCACGGAGCTTCCCACCCCTCCAGTGCCTCCCCCTCCCTACTATCTACACCAATGGCCTCCTGGAGCATCCACGAACCCATCCCCATCTTCAATTCCACTGGAGTTGCACCATAGCCGGAGTTCCCCTTTCGTCCGACGGCGCCATCCGCCGAGGACCTCGTCGCCGGCAACTCCGTCCATCCCAGCTACCACGGAGAGCACCGGACGAACTGCCTCCCCCTCCTGAACACAACGGTGCCCTCGGCTCCTCAAACGGCGCCACCGTTCGCCGGCGAGCTTCGCCGGAACGCCGCCTTACACTGTCGCGGGAGAAACAGAGGAGGCCGGCTTGACCTGGGTCAAACCCGACAAGCGGGCCCCCTCTGTCAGGGACTGCAACCGCGACGGACCGCCTCGCTCCTCTGCACGGTTGACCAGACGGGTCGGCCCAGTTGCTTCCCGACTTTATGGCGCTCACGGCGCATCCCTGCTCCCTTCCTATTTTCTTTTCCAGCTGTTTTAAAATATTTCCACAGAAGCCAAATTAGATCCAAAATTTATGATTCCAACTTTTGTAGACTTATAAAATCATGCTCTGTTTATTTAAATTAGGTGAACATTTTCCTATATATAGTTTCTGTTTAATCATTTAAACATTGCTTTTAATCAAATATTCCAACTTAGTAATTCCATAAGTAATTCAAATATGCTCTAAATAAATTAATTCTTTTTCTGTTATTTCTTAAACATTCCCTAGTTTATTTTAGTATTTATTTCAAAAACATTTGAAATACTTTTTAGTGCTGTTTTTGAATTATGTGGTGATTTAGATATTTTTGAAAATAGGAAATGAAGGGGGGATGAATTTTTCAAACTTGTGGAGTGCTCTCAATACTTCTGCATGTTCAAGGCAAGCATCTTGAACACTTGATATGGTGAATGCTTGATAATTGTTTGCTAGTATATTTTTAGCATGGTTTGATGCTTTTAATAGAATTTGCTTATGGGTAGTGATATAGCATACATGCATGATCATGTTTTCTCTTGCATGCATATCATATAAGTTCTAACATGCACAAGTTATAAGAACCAGGAGTGTGCTCCTGTTTTGGACGTGCCGGTGGGCACGGGCCATATTTGACACGGTGGTGTCATGAGATATATGTGGAAACAGGCAAGGGTTGTGGCCCTGTCCTGATGATATGGTTGAAAGAATGTTTTGTTGTGCTAACCACTGCAGGAAACATAAGCCTCCTGAGTCGACCGTAGATCGAGTCTTGTTCCGGTAACCCCCATACTTGTTTCGTGCTACCACTTGTCCCTGCCTCGGGTAAGGTATGGTTTAGTAAGTTGTTAACCCCTTTCTATGCACACACCGTACAGAGGGCCACGATGAGGGTTTCCAGGGCCCTGGACTAAATCCGGTCATCGGGTCAAGGGGGCATGGGTGTTTCCGGCTGTCGTGATGCCGAGAGGGAGTGTACCCTTGTAATCCGCGCGTTTGAATAGTGATCCCATGCTATTGGAGGTTGTAGCCTTCCCACTTAGAGTTTTACTTAACTGTTGTTTTGGGTGATTCCTGGCAGCAGAAAAGTTAAGCTGGTGTGTGCTGGTCAGGCGTGTTTTCAACCTAAAGACCATAATGGGAATTAGTCAGTGTCACGATACTGACTAATGAAATCCTATACTTGTGGGTAAAGAGTACACCCTCTGCAGAGTTTAAAAACCTATTCGAATAGCCGTGTC
>LR738709.1:672896784-672921810 GCA_902687465.1 Secale cereale
GCGGTTAAGGACTACAGTCTGGGTTGGTCAAGTGTCGGTCTTAGAGTCGGTCTCCGGAGGAAATAAATTTAAAGTTGAGTATGGTTTATTTTGCAGGAGAATTATTACTGCAACTGGTGTTATTATGAATACATTTGATGATATGAATATTATTGTGAACTAACCCCTTGCTCTTATGTTATTACCCGAGTGTCTCAGGGGCTGGCTAGTCTACCCCGGACATTCATTTTTATTTTCAAGTCCTTTTGTGGCGTCCCTCGAGTGTCAGGCGGTTTATCACGCCACTACTCTTGTGGATACCCGATTGGCATTTCTTTTCAAGTCCTTTCGTGGCGTTGCCTGAGTTCTCGGATGGTATCGTCCGATTTCTCTTTTAGACACCCGACTGGCATTCCTTTTCAAGACCGACCGTGGTGTCACTTGACATCCGACCGGCATTTCTTTTATATTTTATTGATGCTAATATTTAATTTCTGCACTAACTATTATTCACCATGCCATGTTATAATTCCTGTCAGCATGCATTTAGTATGAGTCTATCATGAGCACATGCATATAGTTTAATTCATCATGACCATATAATTGTTTGATGCAATTGTTATATCATTTGTCCATGATGTTTGCGAGTACATTCAAACGTACTCACAGGCTTGTCCCTGGCTATCTACTTGGCCAGGTTAGGAGTTCTACAAGGAGTACCACAGTGACGTCCGTGCGAAGCCTAGGAGTACAGCCATGCGGGATAGGAGTTATCCGGGTCAGCTGTTCCTGTTGAAATGGAAACCCATCGATGTTGGAGATCCACAAGCCTTTTCCTTCATCCACCACCGGAGTCATTGTTGCATCAGTAGACCTTTATGGTCTTGTATCAAATTCTTGTAAATGCTTGGTATTCTGTAACAAGGATGTGTCCACCAGTAACAGTAATCCTGGGCTGGTGATGACACTAGGGGTTAATTTCTGGAATATTGTGTTCCCGAAATCCGGCCCCGACACTTTATTAAATGCAATGGTGCACTGTACAACACAGAAAAACCTAATAAACATGGTAATTTGAATTTTACTTACAAACTCCTAATTTTATGTTTGAAGTGCATTAACAAAGATTGAAGTATTATGACATGCTTTGGAACACGATGAATCGCATTGAAACGGTGTGACCGCATGATTGTTTTTGTAGGGCATAATAGAACAACATTGATCTGCATGAAACACAACATTAAGTTCTCGCCAAGTGTCACCAAGTTCCTTTGTATTAGTTTGCTTCATTTGGTATGAAAGTTTTCTTTTTCTTCCAAAAAGTTTGAGATGGTAGTACCATCAGAACCCATTGCTGATGGTTTCAAATGAGTTATTCATGACATTTTACTACGTATGTTTACTTTTTTTATGACACCAGTTTACGTACTTCACTGAATTTTTCAGCAGGAAAGAGTTGCCAGGCAACTAAAAAAAGTGTGAGAAATGTAGCAACACATTATTTTTAATTACGCACGAGCATGCATATCATATACTCCCTCCGTTCCTAAATATTTGTATTTCTAGAGATTTCAACAAGTGACTACATACGAAGCAAAATGAGTGAATCCACACTCTAAAATATGTCTATATACATCCGTATGTGGTAGTCCGTTTGGAATCTCTAAAAAGACAAATATTTAGAAACGGGGGGATATTAAATGAGAAGAGTGGGTATAGAAACCCAAGTCCACCAGAGGTAGCAAAACCATAAAAGTATGTATTCCCTGTTTTTTTTTACTCCACGTATTACGATTGAGTGAAGTCAGATTCTTCAAGGTTTGACAAGTTTAAACAAAAAATTATTAACATTCACAATACAAAATCAATATCATTAAATCCATCATGAACTACATTTTATATTATGTTTGTGACATTTTTATCTAAATTTAATCAAATTTTACACCGTTTAACTTTAGATAAATCTAATACGCGGAGTAAAAAGAAAGGCAGTATGTACTGTGAATGAAATACACGCGCTGGACAAACACCATGAAAGTATGCATGATGCACAAATGGACATGTCAAATTATCCTCTTCTTATCCAAACACCACCAGTCCACCACCCGAACAAATTCAACGCACACGTACTGCCGTAGCCCGGCCGACCGGGTCGAGCCAAGAAGCAAAACGAGGACCGCTTCAAGGCAGGTGGTAGAGGGCGGACGGCGGGAGCGCGGCGGTGGCGTTGAAGTAGGCGAGCGTCTCGGCCCAGCGGCCGGCGTCCTTGAGCATGTGCACGGCGATGGTGTCCGGGCGGAAGCCGCGCCGGAAGCAGTTGGCCGGGGAGCTCCCCAGGTAGTTGTACATCCTGGGCGCGCCGTCGTACCGGTTCTTGGCCTTGCCGGCGACGTTGAGCCACCGCCCCGTCCACATGTCCTCCGGCCCGACGCGGTCGCGGCGGCTGACCTCCGACCGCGCCACCCAGCGCACCAGGTCCCACGACAGCGCGTACCCCATGCCGGACATGAATGGCGGGAACGGGTAGAAGTTCTCGCGGTCGCACGGCATCTGCAGGCCCAGGTACGCGTCCTCCCGCGCCGCGCCGGCCAGCCACGCCGCCAGCGCCGGGAGCCGCAGATACGTGTCGTCGTCGGCCTTCATCACGTAGTCGTACTTGGGCGGCGCGCCGTCGAAGGCGCGCGCGGCGGTGGCGAAGAAGTCGTACGTCTTGCCGCCGTCCATGTTCTCGGCGCAGTCGAGCACGATGACGTCGCCGTGGCGCATGATCTCCAGCGCCACCAGCACGGCGTCGACGGCGGAGGTGACGTTGCAGAAGACGAAGCGCACGTCCACGGCCCCGGCGAGGGCGGGGTGCTCCTGGAGCTGCAGCGCGTAGACGGTCCGCAGCAGGTGCCGCCGCTCGTACTTGCCCGGCATCGTCTGGATGCCGATCAGCACGCGCACGCCGGGGTGGTGCTCGACCGGCGCGGGCGTGGTCGTGACCGCCTTGGCCGACGGCGTGGCGTTGACCGGCGCGAGAACGGGGTCGTGCGGCGGGGAGCCGGGGCAGGCGCCGGAGGAGAAGAAGGACTGGAGGCGGAAGTCGTTGGGGTGGACGACGAAGACGGTGAAGGCGAGGAAGCCGGCGCCGAGGACGAGCATGAGGAGGTGAGACGCGGTGACCGGCGAGCCGGCGGCGCCCAGGCCCAGCTGCTTGTACAGCGACGACATGGCGGCGCTCTGAAGGATCAGGTGCTCGCGCTGAAAACGAATTGGAGCGCGGCGTCTGCTGCTACTGCTTGCCTAGAGAAGGAAATGGAGATGGTTGGACATGGACCTGGTCGTGGCACGCGAGGAGAGGCTGCTGATTTGGTCGCCGACGGCGAGGTTGCGTGGATGGCCAAGAGACTGAGTACAAAACGAGAGAGGTTAGGTTGAGAGATGATGTCAGACGGAGGTGACAGAATGTGACTAATCCAACTATGGTACAACAGGGTAACTGGTACTAAATCGACGGATGCTCGCAAAGTCATGGCAGAACAGGGAGTGTGTACAACGAGTTAAGCATACAAGTGCTTCAGACATGACCGGATCAGAACAGGGCAAAAATCTCCCGTTCATAATAATTGTCGCTGATTTAGCACAAAAGTTGTACTAAATCTGTGACAAGTAATATGGATCGGACGGGTTACTACCTCCTCCTTCAGGCAAAACACACTAGAAGAAATTTCCTACGTTGGCCGTTTGATTGAACTAAAACCACAACACTTATTTTGGAGTACTACATTTCATATTCCAGCAGCCCCAAGTGTCCACGGGATAACACAGAAAAGCAACATTCAGTACTCCCTCCGGTCCTTTTTACTCTCCACATTGGATTTGACGAAAGTCAAACTTTGCTAAGTTTGACCAAATTTGTATTAGAAATTATTGGCATCTATAATATCTAATAAATATAATATGAAAATATATTCCGAGATGGATCTAATGATATTGGTGGTGTTATATGAATGTTAATGTTAATAATTTTTTGTATAAACTTGGTCAAAGTTGAATGAGATTGACTTCAGACAAACCTAATATGCAGAGTAAAAAGGACCGGAGGGAGTAGTAAGGGCATGTACAATGGTTGATAAGATAGTCTTATCTTAAGTTTTGCATGTAAATTAGAGACGACAAAGAAACAAGTCTACAATGGGTCATCTCTTAGCCTTATCTTCAATAATTAGTTATTCCTAAAAACATGGTGTGACAAATTGTGCTAAGCTATCATCTCTTGTCTTCTCTTAAATAAGATAAGACATACATTTTCTTATGATTTCTCTCTCCTCCACCTCATCATTTATCTTCTGTGGCATCCTTAAGATAGAACCATTGTACATGCCCTAAAGATACAACTGGAAGAAGATTTATTTATTTTGAAAGCAAGGCGAAAGGCTTGCGATTTTCATTGAATAAGAAGTAAACCTTGAATAAGAAGTAGGTTTACGAGTCTTGGCCGAAGGCCAGGTTGCAAGCATCACTCTCGCGGCATTATGTTGCACAACTATTTCGCTCCGGCAAGGCACCACAACCAAGTTTCAAGTCACAAGCACCCGACCGGAATCGTGGTGCTCCGGAACAGAGTTCCCAAGAGATAAGAGGCAAAAAGGAAAGAAGCGCCATTGGAGATTGTGACCTCTCGGAAGCAATGTTGCGCCGCCACTCCTTGGAAAAGGATTTAATCCAACGGAAACCATGCATCCCCAATTTGTAGGATGGGCATGTAAACAAAGCCATGTTTTGATCATTTTCCAAACTAATTGTATAACGACATTGGAAGAGAAGATGAGCTGCTAATTTTGGCTTTTGTTTGCGTAGCGGGCAAAGGTTACAGTACGGCCAGCCCCGCAAAGGTTACAATTTGGCCCAGCCCCTGCGCTGAAGATATTGGCCATCATTGGGGAGCTTCCACGAAAAGCCACGTCTGGGTTGAGTTGAACGTCGGAGAAAGGTTGCACGGCTAAATAGTGGCAGTATATGAAACTACCCGTTCAGAATGTACCAATTCCAACCCAAGTTCAGGCTTGACGGGCAACACATCAGGCAAGAGCCAAAGGGTGCAGGGTTACAGGGAATCCCGGGTTACAGATGCTCTGTAACAACACGGTAGCCACCACTAGATCAACAGTAAGCATACAAATGCTCAAAGGGTCAGTAAAAGTTACCTCTCTCCAAGCAAATCGCACTGAACAAGTGCCATAAGACAGCAGGGCAGATCATAGGAAAACAACAATCCTAACGTCAATCAGTAATTCACGAAGACAACGCAAACAACGGCCAAATAAAATAACTCGCAAAGACAAGGCGCGATCAGGATGACTGCAGGCTAAATAGTGACAGTATATTGAAAGCAGCAGTCAAAACAAAACCTTGGTGCCAAACAGGTCCCCTTCCATAGTACTCATAATGTGCTCATCAACAAATCACCTAAGCAGAAAGTAAAATAGGAACTCAAGCTGAAAGTACCAGGCAGACAACGTGCCTCAGAACAGTCAAAAACTTGACGGGCATTACAGCCGCTTCGGCCAGCAAGACTCCTACGCGTATCCGGCGAACCCTGCTTGGATCTTGAACACCCTGATGGTTCCGTCGGTGTACCCGGTGTAGAGGGTGCTTCCGTCCGCGCTCCAGCTCAAGCTTGTGCAGTACAGCATCTGCACGATTGTACCAGGAATACATAGTCAGTACAGAATACAAAAGTTGAGAATGACAAGTCATAGAGTAGATTCAGGAACGCAAATTGCAAGTGGTTTAATGACATGAACGCAAATTGTAAAATAGAGTGGTTTAATGAACAATGGAGATTACAAGAGTGGAGATGCTCTCCAACAGAAGAATATATGGTTTGCAGGCACAGTAACAAATACTCACTCCAATTGCTCTTAATAGGCTGTTGAAAGGAAATTACATTCATGATAGCAGTGAAACAGGTTCAACAATACACAACAATGTTCAGATGTGCAGATCACTAAAAAGAATACTTTTGACACATATTACAAACATGTGTACACAAACCAAAAAAATGGACATAAAAGAATTATGATTCTGCAACATACTTCACAATTTTAGTTATGACACTTAAAGATGGAACTGGACAGCAGCAAATTTGCACCACAGGGTAATATTAGAACATTGTATCTACCGATAGACAGTTGATAGATACTCACAAGGGCATCTATCATAGACAGTTCAGTCTACAACAAGCAAGCACAAAGTTTAATGTAGGTAAGACATAAATTTCAGTCTACAACAAGCAAGCACAATGCTTAATATAGGTAAGACATAAATTTCTAATGAGGATCATCATCTTGAAAGCGTTTAAGTCAAGCCAGTACAATTGCCAATCAAATCACATTATCATATCAACTGACACAAAAGACATCACTTCAATTTCAATATGATGTAACAATTAGTGATATCAAATTATCTATAAGCCATGAACTTGCGCAGTACCATTAACTAGTAAGATATACACTACTGCATAATTTCAAGGCATGCCATGTTAAGATATGTCCAAATAGCATTAGCACAATAAATATCCACAATGCGTTACACACCCAGAGACACATCACAGTAGATCTAATAAGCAGGTTAACGATCCAGGTAAAGGATAGTAGAGGGATGTACCTGGTTCTTGGAGACCTGGACTTCTGGCTTGAGGTCCTGCACGACATGCTTGGACTCCAGGTCCCAGATCTTGACAGACTCCTCTGTCGCAGCGCAGAGCCAGTAGCGGTTGGGCGAGAAGCAGAGCGAGTGGATGATGGAGCCGGCTTCCAGCTGGTACAGCCTCTTCCCCTCGGACAGGTCCCAGAGCAGAGTGACGCCATCCTTGCCGCCGGAGGCGCAGAGCGAGCCATCGGGGCTGACGGCGACGGCGTTGACGTAGCCACCGTGGCCGGCGAGGGTGGAGCGGAGCTTGCAGTTGGTGAGGTTCCAGACCTTGACGGTCTTGTCCCAGGAGCCGGAGACGATGGTGGGCTGCTGGATGTTGGGGGAGAACCTGACGCAGGAGACCCAGCCGGTGTGGCCCTCGCCGCCGCCCATCTCGCCGCCGATGGTGTACTTGCACTCGCCGAGGGTGTTCCAGAGCTTGATGGTGTTGTCGCGGGAGGCGGAGACGATCTGGCGGTTGTCGACGGAGAAGGCGACCGAGATGACGTCCTTGGTGTGGCCGACGAAGCGGCGGGTGGTGAGGCCGGTGGAGAGGTCCCAGAGGCGGAGCTCGCCGTCCCAGGAGCCGGAGAGCGCGAACTGGCCGTCGGAGCTGATGACGACGTCCTGGACGAAGTGGCCGTGGCCGGTGAGGCGGCGGAAGGGGACGGCGTAGTCGGTGCCGACGGTGCCGTCGCCGAGGGACTGGACCGGGTTGGTCAGGTCCCAGACCAGCAGCGACTTGTCGCGGGAGCCGGACACGATGTAGGGCGAGTTGTCGATCGGCGCGGCGATCGCCGTCACCACGTCGTTGTGGCCGCGCATCGTGCCCACCAGGGCGAGCGACTCCTGCATGTTCGCCATGGCTGCCGCGGGGAGATTGGGGGGCGGGGGGTGGCGGCGGCGGCGAGGGGGGGAGGGTTGGGAGAGAAGAGGGCCGAGATGGAACGTGGAGGATTTTATAGTCTGGGGAAGGTGCGGCTAGGGTTTTGCGGGATCAGAGATGTGGCGCTTGGATGGTGGATGGGAAGATCGCCACCGTTCGTTGCTTATGGTAGTCTTTTCCTCTAAAACGGATGATACTTTTGTGTAGAGAAAACTACATTATGATTTAGGCGTGGGAAAAGGTGTGGTTTGGATGTTATTGTTATACTCCATATATGTGAATATATTAAGTGAAAACTCTGAAAGTTACAGAATTATGAAATATATATTTTTGAACCAATTATGAAATATTTTTCATGGCAATGTGATGATTTTATACATGTTTGATTAGTCAATTTATGCATAATATTATTTCTGGGAAATTAAAAATACACATTTCAGAAAAGTTTGGCGGTGCCATCGTTTAATTTCACATGTTGAAGATTATGTTCAAACAATTCTATGGCGATTGATTCTATTGTAATGCTTCCTCGGGTGTTCCTCCCAGTTCAGGTGGAGGTGCTAACAATCAACGTGTGTTACATGGATCTGGTCACCAGCTCATCGTCTAAACAAGACCTCGAGAGGACCAAGACAGCTCAATTACACAACAAAAATGTGTCAATACCAATGGGAGCGCCACTGAGTCTAATGAATCTACTCGGTTGGAACTGTCGGGGGGCTCCCGGACAGTTCATGAGCACGCAACTTTGTTACGGTCACATTCCTTCGATATTGTGTTTCTTTGTGAGACTAGGCGAAAAGAATAAAATATGAAGAGGTTGGGATGATGAATTGGAAACTGGGGCTTTTCTCGCGTTGATGGTAATGGCTTGAACGGACGATAAGCTTTGTATTCACATGAATCTTTGATGGTGGGTGTTAAAGATAAAGTTTATCGCTACATTGATGCTGAAAGTGCAACTAATCACCCGGTGGTTTTGATAATTCATAACAACATATAGCTCATAACAACATATAGCTCATTGAACTAATATCTATTCAAGATATATATTTCATGATGTTCAATGAATGACATGGCATTGATTAGAGATGTGGACCTCTCAAAATGCAAAGACAAAGACTGGCAAAAGCTCAAGACCCTTCATCTTTATATTAGTGATCCAAGATCACATTGAGTCCATGGGAAAGTAAATATTATTAAAAGGGGATGATGTGTTGCTTAATGGATTACTTGCTCAAAGTGCTTAGTGATATTGCTCCAAAACCCTCAGCCACTTTCTCCATCCAGATATGTCCAAAACCTAAACTCCAACTGTGGCCACACCGATATCTCCAACCCAGACCCACCGAGTTCATATGACATAGCCGTTGCCAGAAACCATAATAGTTCGGTCCGACCGATACGGATCTCGGTCTCAACAAGATGGCCTTGCTAGCTCTCTGTGATCAGTAGCATTTATTTCGGTCTCACCGAGTTCATGCAATCGGTCCCACCAAGTTGGCTTGATAGATTATCTGTGTGTCCATTGTTCACTTCGGTCTCACCGAGTTGATTCAATCGATCACACCGAGATGAGGTTTGCCCTAAGCCCTAGCACATCAGTCTCATCGAGTTGTTCCAGTTGGTCCCACCGAGATTCCTAATGTTCACTTGTTTGAACCATTCGATGCCACCGAGTTCCTCTATTCGGTCTCACCGAGTTGGGCCAAATGTGTGTAATGGTTGGATTTTTGTGTGGAGGCTATATATATACCCCTCCACCCCCTCTTCATTCGCAAAGAAAGCCATCAGAACGTGCCTACACTTCCACCATTCATTTTCTGAGAGAGAACCACCTATTCATGTGTTGAGGATCAAGACATTCCAATCCTACCCAAGAATCTTGATCTCTAGCCTTCCCCAAGTTGATTTCCACTCCAATTCTTTTTCCACCATATCCAAATCTGTGAGAAAGCATTGAGTGTCAGGGAGACTATCATTTGAAGCACAAGAGCAAGGAGTTCATCATCAACACATCGTCTATTACCTTTTGGAGAGTGGTGTCTTCTAGATCGGTTAGGTGTCGCTTGGGAGCCTCTGTCAAGATGTGGAGTTGAACCAAGATGTGGAGCTTCGACACAGATCTGGATGACTCTAAGTCACAAACCGGATACATGTATATTTTGAATGGAGGGGCAGTCAGCTGGTGCAGTTGCAAGCAAAGCGTGGTGGCAGCATCTACATGTGAAGCGGAGTACATAGCTGCTTCTGAAGCAGCGCAGGAAGGAGTCTGGATGAAGGAGTTCATCACCGACCTAGGAGTCATTCCAAGCGCGTCAAGCCCGATGACTCTCTTCTGTGACAACACTGGTGCTATTGCTATTACCAAGGAGCCCAGGTTTCACAAGAAGACCAAGCACATCAAGCGCCGTTTCAACTCCATCCGGAATTATGTTCAGGATGGAGACATAGATATTTGTAAAGTGCATACGGATCTGAATGTCGCAGACCCGTTGACTAAACCTCTTTCACGAGCGAAACATGATCAACACCAGAACTCTATGGGTGTTCGATTCATCACAATGTAACTAGATTATTGACTCTAGTGCAAGTGGGAGACTGTTGGAGATATGCCCTAGAGGCATTAATAAAAGCATTATTATTATATCTCCTTGTTCATGATAATTGTCTGTTATTCATGCTTGAATTGTATTGTACGGAAACAACGATACATGTGTGAATACATAGACCAAAATGAGTCCCTGGTGGGCCTCTAGTTACCAGCTCGTTGATCAACAGATGGTCACGGTTTCCTGACCATGGACATGAGATGTCAGTGATAGCGGGATCACATCATTAGGAGAATGATGTGATGGACAAGACCCAAACTTGAGCATAACACGAGATCGTATAGTTCGTAATGCATAAGCTTTTCGGTGTCAAGTATTTATTCCTTAGACCATGAGGTTGTACAACTCCCAGATACCGTGGGAGTACTTTGGGTGTGCCAACCGTCACAACGTAACTGGGTGGCTATAAAGGTACGCATCGGGTATCTCCGAAAGTGTCTGTTGAGTTGGTACGAACCGAGACTGGGATGTTGTCACTCCGCATGACGGAGAGGTACCTCTGGGCCCACTCGGTAATACATCATCATAATGAGCTCAATGTGACTAAGTAGTTAGTCACGGGATGATGGATTACGGATCGAGTAAAGAGACTTGCCATAACGAGATGGAACAAGGTATCGGGAATACCGACGATCGAATCTCGGGCAAGTACCGTACCGATGGACAAAGGGAATAACATACGGGATTGAGTGAATCCTTGACACGGTGGTTCATCCGATGAAGATCATCGAGGAACACGTGGGAACCAACATGGGTATCCAGATCCCGCTGTTGGTTATTGACCGGAGAGTGGTCTCGGTCATGTCTACGTGTCTCCCGAACCCGTAGGGTCTACACACTTAAGGTTCGGTAACGCTAGGGTCGTAGAGATAAATGCACGTGGAAACCCGAAAGTTGTTCGGAGTCCCGGATGAGATCCCGGACGTCACGAGGAGTTCCGGAATGGTCCGGAGGTAAAGATTGATATATAGGAAGTCCAGTTTCGGCCAACGGGTGATCTCCGGGGGTCACCGGGAGCGTCCCGGGACCACCGGAGGGGCCCCGGGGGTCCACCGGGTGGGGCCACCCATCCCGGTGGGGCCCCTAGGCCGCAAGGGGAAGTGTCCAGCCCTCAGGGCTGGCGCACCACTAGGGGGCCCACCTCCCCATGCGCCTAGGGTTAAAACCCTAAAGGGGAGGGGGGCTCCACTTGCCTTGGGGGGCAAGGAACCCCCCCTGGCCGCCGCCCCCTTGCAGATTGGATCTGCAGGGGGCCCAGGCGCACCCCCCCGGCCCCTATATATATGTGGGGAGGGAGAGGGCAGCAGCACCCAAGCCCTGGCGCCTCTCCCCCTCCCGTCACACCTCCATACTCCCAACGCAGGGCGCTCGGCGAAGCCCTGCTGCGATCTCCACTGCATCCCTCATCACGCCGTCGTGTTGTCGGATCTCTGACGACTTCTCCTCCCCCCCTTGCTGGATCAAGAAGGAGGTGACGTTGCTGCACCGTACGTGTGTTGAACGCGGAGGTGCCGTCCGTCCGGCGCTAGATCATCGGTGATGAAGAACGCGAAGAGTACGACTACTTCATCCACGTTTCTTCGAAAGCTTCCGCACGCGATCTACATAATGGTATGTAGATGCACTCTTATTTGCTCGTTGCTAGATGTCTCCATAGTTGGATCTTGGTGAAGGCGTAGAAATTTTTTGAATTATGCTACGTTCCCCAACAGTGGCATCAGAGCCTAGGTTTTATGCGTAGCATCTTGCACGAGTAGAACACAAACAGTTGTGGGCGTTTGGTTTTGTTCAACTTTCTTACCGTTACTAGTCAATCTTGATTCGGCGGTATTGTGGGATGAAGCGGCCCGGACCGACTTTACACGTACGCTTACGTGAGACTGGTTCCACCGACAGACATGCACTAGATGCATAAGGTGGCTGGCGGGTGTCTGTCTCTCCTACTTTAGTCGGATCGGATTCGATGAAAAGGGTCCTTATGAAGGGTAAATAGAAGTTGACAAATCACGTTGTGGTTTTGGCGTAGGTAAGAAACGTTCTTGCTAGAAATCCTATAGAAGCCACGTAAAACTTGCAACAACAATTAGAGGACGTCTAACTTGTTTTTGCAGCATGTGCTATGTGACGTGGTATGGCCAAAACGAAGATGTGATGAATGATATATGTGATGTATGAGATTGATCATGTTCTTGTAATAGGGAATCACGACTTGCATGTCGATGAACTTGACAACCGGCAGGAGCCATAGGAGTTGTCTTAATTATTGCATGACCTGCGTGTCACTGAATAACGCCATGTAATTACTTTACTTCATTGCTAAACGTTAGCTATAGTAGTAGAAGTAATAGTTGGCATGACGACTTCTTCAAGACACGATGATGGAGATCATGATGATGAAGATCATGGTGTCGAGCCGGTGACAAGATGATCATGGTGCCCCGAAGATGGAGATCCAAGGAGCAAGATGATATTGGCCATATCATGTCACTTTAATTGATTGCATGTGATGTTTATCATGTTTATGCATCTTCTTTACTTAGAACGACGGTAGTAAATAAGATGATCTCTCACTAAAATTTCAAGTATTGTGTTTCCCCTAACTGTGCACCGTTGCTAAAGTTCGTTGCTCCAAAGCACCACGTGATGATCGGGTGTGATAGGTTCTAACGTTCGCATACAACGGGTGTAAGACAGATTTACACACGCGATACACTTAGGGTTCACTTGACGAGCCTAGCATGTACAGACATGGCCTCGGAACACGGAAGACCGAAAGGTCGAACACGAGTCGTATAGAAGATACGATCAACATGAAGATGTTCACCGTTGATGACTAGTCCGTCTCACGTGATGATCGGACACGGGCTAGTCGATTCGGATCGTGTATCACTTAGATGACTAGAGAGATGTCATTCTGAGTGGGAGTTCATTAAAATTTGATTAAGATGAACTTAATTATCATGAACTTAGTCTAAATTCTTTACAATATCTCTTGTAGATCAAATGGCCCACACTCAAGTTTCCCTCAACTTCAACGCGTTCCTAGAGAAAACCAAGCTGAAAGACGATGGTAGCAACTATACGGATTGGGTCCGTAACCTGAGGATTATCCTCATAGCTGCCAAGAGATCATATGTCCTTGAAGCACCGCTAGGTGATGCACCCGTTCTCCCGGCGACCCAAGACGTTATGAACGCCTGGCAGTCGCGTTGTGATGATTACTCCCTGGTTCAGTGCGGCATGCTTTACAGTTTAGAATCGGGGCTCCAAAAGCGTTTTGAGCACCACGGGGCATATGAGATGTTCCAAGAGCTGAAAATGGTTTTCCAAGCTCATGCCCGAGTCGAGAGATATGATGTCTCCGACGCATTCTATAGCTGTAAGATGGAGGAAAACAGTTCTGTCAGTGAGCACATCCTCAAGATTTCAGGATTGCACAACCGCTTGTCACAGCTGGGAATGAATCTCCCAGATGAAGCGGTCGTTGACAGAATCCTCCAGTCGCTCCCACCAAGCTTCAAGAGCTTCGTGTTGAACTTCAATATGCAGGGGATGGAGAGGTCCATTCCCGAGGTGTATTCGATGCTGAAATCAGCGGAGGTGGATATCAAGAAAGAACATCAAGTGTTGATGGTCAATAAAACCACTAAGTTCAAGAAAGGCAAGGGCAAGAAGAACTTCAAGAAGGACGGCAAAGGAGTTGCCGCGCCCGGTAAGCTAGTTGCCGGGAAGAAGCCGAAGTTTGGACCCAAGCCTGAGACTGAGTGTTTTCATTGCAAGGGAACGGGTCACTGGAAGCGGAACTGCCCCAAATATTTAGCAGACAAGAAGGCCGGCAACGTCAAAGGTATATTTGATATACTTGTTATTGATGTGTACCTTACCAGCGCTCGTAGTAGCTCCTGGGTATTTGATACCGGTGCAGTTGCTCACATTTGTAACTCAAAACAGGAGCTGCGGAATAAACGGAGACTGGCGAAGGATGAGGTGACGATGCACGTCGGGAATGGTTCCAAGGTCGATGTGATCGCCGTCGGCACGCTGCCTCTACATCTACCCTCGGGATTAGTTTTAAACCTGAATAATTGTTATTTAGTACCAGCTTTGAGCATGAACATTGTTTCTGGATCTCGTCTTATGCGAGATGGCTACTCTTTCAAATCGGAGAATAATGGTTGTTCTATTTATTTGAGAGATATGTTTTATGGTCATGCCCCGCTGGTCAATGGTTTATTTTTGATGGATCTCGAACGTAGTAATACACATATTCATAGTGTAGATGCCAAAAGATGTAAAGTTGATAATGATAGTCCCACATACTTGTGGCGTTGCCGCCTTGGTCATATTGGTGTCAAACGTATGAAGAAGCTCCATTCAGATGGACTTCTGGAGTCTCTTGATTATGAATCATTTGACACGTGCGAACCGTGCCTCTTGGGCAAGATGACCAAGACTCCGTTCTCCGGAACAATGGAGCGAGCGACCAACTTGTTGGAAATCATACATACCGATGTGTGCGGTCCAATGAGTGTTGAGGCTCGCGGAGGCTATCATTATGTTCTCACCCTCACAGATGACTTGAGTAGATATGGGTATATCTATTTGATGAAACACAAGTCTGAGACCTTTGAAAAGTTCAAGGAATTTCAGAATGAGGTTGAGAATCAACGTGACAGAAAAATAAAGTTCTTGCGATCGGATCGTGGGGGTGAATATTTAAGTCATGAATTTGGCACACATCTTAGAAGCTGTGGAATTGTTTCACAATTGACACCGCCCGGAACACCTCAACGTAACGGTGTGTCCGAACATCGAAATCGTACTCTGTTGGACATGGTGCGATCTATGATGTCCCTTACCGATTTACCGCTATCTTTTTGGGGTTATGCTTTAGAGACTGCCGCATTCACTTTAAATAGGGCTCCGTCGAAATCCGTTGAGACGACTCCGTATGAACTTTGGTTTGGCAAGAAACCGAAGCTGTCGTTTCTGAAAGTTTGGGGTTGCGATGCTTATGTCAAGAAACTTCAACCTGAAAAGCTCGAACCCAAATCGGAAAAATGCGTCTTCATAGGATACCCAAAGGAAACGATTGGGTACACCTACTACCACAGATCCGAAGGCAAAGTCTTTGTTGCCAAGAATGGATGCTTTCTGGAGAAAGAGTTTCTCTCGAAAGAAGTGAGTGGGAGGAAAGTAGAACTTGATGAGGTGACAGTCACCCCTCCTGGACCGGAAAGTAGCGCAGCACAGGAAACTGTTCCTGAGGTGCCTGCACCAACAAGGGAGGAAGTTGATGATAATGATCACGAAGAAATAGATCAAGTTACTACTGAACTTCGAAGGTCCACAAGGGTACGTTCCGCACCAGAGTGGTACGGCAACCCTGTACTGGAAATCATGTTGTTAGACAACGGTGAACCTTCGAACTATGAAGAAGCGATGGCGGGCCCAGATTCCAATAAATGGCTTGGAGCCATGAAAGCCGAGATAGATTCCATGTATGAAAACAAAGTATGGACTTTGGTGGACTTGCCTGATGATAGGCACGCCATAGAAAACAAATGGATATTTAAGAAGAAGACAGACGCGGATGGTAATGTGACCATCTATAAGGCTCGACTTGTCGCTAAGGGTTATCGACAAGTTCAAGGGATTGACTACGACGAGACTTTCTCTCCCGTAGCGATGCTGAAGTCCGTCAGAATCATGTTAGCTATTGCCGCATTCTATGATTATGAGATATGGCAAATGGATGTCAAAACAGCATTCCTTAACGGCTTCCTCAAGGAAGAGTTGTATATGATGCAACCGGAAGGTTTTGTCGATCCAGAGAACGCTAACAAGGTATGCAAGCTCCAACGCTCGATTTACGGGCTGGTGCAAGCATCTCGGAGTTGGAATATTCGCTTTGATGGAGTGATCAAAGCGTTTGGATTTATACAGACTTATGGAGAAGCCTGTATTTACAAGAAAGTGAGTGTGAGCTCTGTGGCATTTCTCATATTATATGTGGATGACATATTGCTGATGGGAAATGATATAGAATTCTTGGAAAATGTAAAGGCCTACTTGAATAAAAGTTTTTCAATGAAGGACCTTGGAGAAGCTGCTTACATATTAGGCATCAAAATCTATAGAGATAGATCGAGACGCCTCATTGGTCTTTCACAAAGTACATACCTTGACAAAATATTGAAGAAGTTCAATATGGATCAGTCAAAGAAAGGATTCTTGCCTGTTTTGCAAGGTATGAGATTGAGCAAGGCTTAGTCGCCGACCACGGCAGAAGATAGAGAAAAGATGAGTGTCATTCCCTATGCCTCGGCCATAGGTTCTATCATGTATGCCATGCTGTGTACCAGACCTGATGTGAACCTTGCCATAAGTTTGGTAGGGAGGTACCAAAGTGATCCCGGTACGGAACACTGGACAACGGTCAAGAACATCCTAAAGTACCTGAAAAGGACTAAGGATATGTTTCTCGTTTATGGAGGTGACGAAGAGCTCGTCGTAAAGGGTTACGTCGATGCTAGCTTCGACACAGATCTGGATGACTCTAAGTCACAAACCGGATACATGTATATTTTGAATGGAGGGGCAGTCAGCTGGTGCAGTTGCAAGCAAAGCGTGGTGGCAGCATCTACATGTGAAGCGGAGTACATAGCTGCTTCTGAAGCAGCGCAGGAAGGAGTCTGGATGAAGGAGTTCATCACCGACCTAGGAGTCATTCCAAGCGCGTCAAGCCCGATGACTCTCTTCTGTGACAACACTGGTGCTATTGCTATTACCAAGGAGCCCAGGTTTCACAAGAAGACCAAGCACATCAAGCGCCGTTTCAACTCCATCCGGAATTATGTTCAGGATGGAGACATAGATATTTGTAAAGTGCATACGGATCTGAATGTCGCAGACCCGTTGACTAAACCGCTTTCACGAGCGAAACATGATCAACACCAGAACTCTATGGGTGTTCGATTCATCACAATGTAACTAGATTATTGACTCTAGTGCAAGTGGGAGACTATTGGAGATATGCCCTAGAGGCAGTAATAAAAGCATTATTATTATATCTCCTTGTTCATGATAATTGTCTGTTATTCATGCTTGAATTGTATTGTACGGAAACAGCGATACATGTGTGAATACATAGACCAAAATGAGTCCCTGGTAGGCCTCTAGTTACCAGCTCGTTGATCAACAGATGGTCACGGTTTCCTGACCATGGACATGAGATGTCAGTGATAGCGGGATCACATCATTAGGAGAATGATGTGATGGACAAGACCCAAACTTGAGCATAACACGAGATCGTATAGTTCGTAATGCATAAGCTTTTCGGTGTCAAGTATTTATTCCTTAGACCATGAGGTTGTACAACTCCCGGATACCGTAGGAGTACTTTGGGTGTGCCAACCGTCACAACGTAACTGGGTGGCTATAAAGGTACGCATCGGGTATCTCCGAAAGTGTCTGTTGAGTTGGTACGAACCGAGACTGGGATGTTGTCACTCCGCATGACGGAGAGGTACCTCTGGGCCCACTCGGTAATACATCATCATAATGAGCTCAATGTGACTAAGTAGTTAGTCACGGGATGATGGATTACGGATCGAGTAAAGAGACTTGCCATAACGAGATTGAACAAGGTATCGGGAATACCGACGATCGAATCTCGGGCAAGTACCGTACCGATGGACAAAGGGAATAACATACGGGATTGAGTGAATCCTTGACACGGTGGTTCATCTGATGAAGATCATCGAGGAACACGTGGGAACCAACATGGGTATCCAGATCCCGCTGTTGGTTATTGACCGGAGAGTGGTCTCGGTCATGTCTACGTGTCTCCCGAACCCGTAGGGTCTACACACTTAAGGTTCGGTAACGCTAGGGTCGTAGAGATAAATGCACGTGGAAACCCGAAAGTTGTTCGGAGTCCCGGATGAGATCCCGGACGTCACGAGGAGTTCCGGAATGGTCCGGAGGTAAAGATTGATATATAGGAAGTCCAGTTTCGGCCAACGGGTGATCTCCGGGGGTCACCGGGAGCGTCCCGGGACCACCGGAGGGGCCCCGAGGGTCCACCAGGTGGGGCCACCCATCCCGGTGGGGCCCCTAGGCCGCAAGGGGAAGTGTCCAGCCCTCAGGGCTGGCGCACCACTAGGGGGCCCACCTCCCCATGCGCCTAGGGTTAAAACCCTAAAGGGGAGGGGGGGCTCCACTTGCCTTGGGGGGCAAGGAACCCCCCTGGCCGCCGCCTCCTTGCAGATTGGATCTGCAGGGGGCCCAGGCGCACCCCCCTGGCCCCTATATATATGTGGGGAGGGAGAGGGCAGTAGCACCCAAGCCCTGGCGCCTCTCCCCCTCCCGTCACACCTCCATACTCCCAACGCAGGGCGCCCGGCGAAGCCCTGCTGCGATCTCCACTGCATCCGTCATCACGCCGTCGTGCTGTCGGATCTCTGACGACTTCTCCTCCCCCCTTGCTGGATCAAGAAGGAGGTGACGTTGCTGCACCGTACGTGTGTTGAACGCGGAGGTGCCGTCCGTCCGGCGCTAGATCATCGGTGACGAAGAACGCGAAGAGTACGACTACTTCATCCACGTTTCTTCGAAAGCTTCCGCACGCGATCTACATAACGGTATGTAGATGCACTCTTATTTGCTCGTTGCTAGATGTCTCCATAGTTGGATCTTGGTGAAGGCGTAGAAATTTTTTGAATTATGCTTGTTGCATCTCATGTTATTGATCTTTTTTGAGCCAAGTATTTTTGACGAGGCCAACACCAAGCTTTTCGGGAATATTTGAGCCATGTATTTCTGACGCTTGCTCTATCTATATCTATTGATCTACTTGCATTGCATTTGCTTTTGTATCTTTATCTATTGCATGATATTGTGCCACTAATGCTCGCCAAGCTCCTCTATAAGACTTTTGTGTGTAGGTGTGAGATAGGACGATATCCCATACCTATTGCACTCTCCTCGCATTACATGATGAACGATGATCCATTTTCAACATCAGAAAGAGGTAACTTTGTTATAGTTCCTTTGAATCTCTATTCACAATTCCCCTGAGTGTTGTGATGGATAGGGAAGGTATATCTCATCCAGTCTTTGACGACCAAGAGGACGCAAACAACTACATCACCAAACTTTATCATTTCGGACTTCAACGAGCCATGAAAGACGCAAATTAGGATTTGAATGAGCAAACTGGGCACATCGCCACCGACATGCACCAATGCAAAGCTCGAGTGAGAGACTATCTAGACGCCAAGATGGATGCGCAAATGGCTCAAATTTGTGACATGTTTGACAAGCGCAAGTATTCATAATCTTCGTCCTCCTTAAGAAAACGATCATGTGGACACTCATTAGAGCTACCATCCGGTGCAAGTACACCACGACATCAACATCATCATCATCAAGATCGAGAAGATTATCAACCTTGATGGCAATTGAATCCAAGGTCGCATTCTTGAGCGTCATTGTCAGTGACGTGAAGATCAAGAGCAACAATATACCTTCGACTGCCAAATGCATCCAGATGAAGAAATGAGTCGGCAACAAGAAGAACATTGTCGTCAAGATGAAGAACGAGCACTACAAAATTTGTTCTATTTTCTGATGATGTCTACTACACAACCTTCTTCTTGTAGACTCGTGTTGGGCCTCCAAGTGCAGAGTTTTGTAGGACAGTAGCAATTTTCCCTCAAGTGAATGACCTAAGGTTTATCAATCCGTGGGAGGCATAGAATGAAGATGGTATCTCTCAAACAACCCTGCAACCAAATAACAAAGAGTCTCTTGTGTACACACCTAATACAATGGTAAATTGTATATGTGCACTAGTTCGACGAATAGATGGTGATACAAGTGTAATATGGGTAGATATATGTTTTTGTAATCTGAAAATATAAAAACAACAAGGTAACTAATGATAAAAGTGAGCACAAATGGTATCGCAATGCTTGGAAACAAGGCCTAGGGTTCATACTTTCACTAGTGCAAGTTCTCTCAACAATGATAACATAATTGGATCATATAACAATCCCTCAACGTGCAACAAAAGAGTCACTCCAAAGTCACCAATAGCGGAGAATAAACGAAGAGATTACTGTAGGGTACGAAACCACCTCAAAGTTATTCGTTCTGATCAATCCATTGGGCCATTCATATAAGTGTCACAAACATCCCTAGAGTTTGTACTAAAATAACACCTTAAGACACACATCAACCAAAACCCTAATGTCACCTAGATACTCCAATGTCACCACAAGTATCCGCGGGTTTGATTATACGATATGCACCACACAATCTCAGATTCATCTATTCAAACCAAGACAAAGAACTTCAAAGATTGCCCCAAAGTTTCTACTGGAGAGTCAAGGAAAAAACGTGTGCCAATCTCTATGCATAAGTTCACAAGGTCATAGAACCCGCAAGTTGATCAGCAAAACCTACTTCAAGTGGATCGCGTGAGTATCACATTGTCACCACAGATAAGCACATGCAAGACATACATCAAGTGTTCTCAAATCCTTAAAGACTCAATCCGATAAGATAACTTCAAAGGGAAAACTCAATACATTACAAGAAGGTAGAGGGGGAGAAACATCATAAGATCCAACTATAATAGCAAAGCTCGCGGTACATCAAGATCATGCCAAATCAAGAACACGAGAGAGAGAGAGAGAGAGAGAGAGAGAGAGAGAGAGAGAGAGAGGGAGATAGAGAGAAAGAGAGAGAGATCAAACACATAGCTACTGGTACGTACCCTCAGCCCCGAGGGTGAACTACTCCCTCAGGCTCCCAATTGGTTTTCCGTGGCTATAGAGGCTTGCGACGGCGGAACTCCCGATCTAGGTTTATTTCCAGGGTTTTCCCTATTTATAAGATTTTTTGGCATCGGGGATAAGTCAGGGGGTCCCACGAGGCGACGACAAGGTAGGGGGCGCGCCCCCCACCCTTGTGTCTGCCTTGTGGCTTTTCTGGTCCATCTCTGGCACTCCGTGGGCTTCTTTTGGTCCATAAAAAACATCATAAAGTTTCAGCTCGATTGGACTCCGTTTGGTATTCCTTTTCTGTAAAACTCAAAAACAAGGGAAAAAACAGAAACTGGCAGTGGGCTCTAGGTTAATAAGTTAGTCCAAAAAATAACACTCCCTCCGTTCACTTTTGTATGGCCTTGTAGACATTTAAGACAATATCTAAATCAGTTCAATATTTGTTGTCCTAAACGACTTATAAAAGTGAACAAAGGGAGTATAAAATAGCATATTAATGCATATAAAACATCCAAAATAGATAATATAATAGCATGGGATAATAAAAAATTATAGATACGTTGGAGACATATCAAGCATCCCCAAGCTTAATTCCCGCTCGTCCTCGTGTAGGTAAATGATAAAAACTTAATTTTTTATGTGGAATTCTACCTAACATATTTATCAATGCAATTCTTCTTTATTGTGGCATGAATGTTCAGACCCATAAGACTCAAAATAAAAGTTTATCAATATCAAAACAGTAATACTTCGAGAATACCGAAAGCAATCTACGAAGCTTCAAAAAATAACATGGCTAAAGAAAGTTATCCCTACAAAATCATATAGTCTTTTATGCTCCCTCTTCTTAACACAAAGTACCCATCATGCCCATCCCGGTGTCAGACAAGCAATTGTTTTCACACTTTACTTTTTTAAAACCTTTTAACTCTTCACGCAATACATGAGCGTGAGCCATGGACATAGCACCATGGGTGGAATAAATGGTGGTGATAGACAGAACGAGGGAGAAAGTCTCACATCAACTAGCCAAATCAATGAACTATGGAGATGTCCATCAATCGATATCAATGTGAGTGAGTAGGGATTGCCATGTAACGGATGCACTAGAGCTATAAGTGTACGAAACTCAAAAGAAAACTAAGTGGGTGTGCATCCAACTTGCTTGCTCATGAAGACCTAGGGCATTTGAGGAAGCCCACACTAGTAGATAAAGGGTCTTTAGCCCCGGTTCATTTGGGCCTTTTAGCCCCGGTTCTGGAACCGGGACAAGAGGGTCGGTACTAATGCTCTGACCCTTTAGTCCCGGTTCAATCCAGAACCGGGGCAAAAGGGTGTCCACGTGGCCTGTGCACCGAGTCCAGGCAGGAGGGGCTTTAGTCCCGGTTGGTGGTACCAACCGGGACCAAAAGGCATCCACGCGTCAGCATTTCTGTGGCTGTGGTTTTTGTTTTTTTTTGAAAGGGGAGGGGGGTTTTAGGTTTTGGGGGTTAATTTAGGTGTTTCATATATTGTGTTAGCTAGCTAATTAATAGAGAGAAGTGTTCTCTCTTATGTCCGTGCTTGGTCGACGCTACATACTACACATACGTATATAGAGAGGACTAGAGTCACGCTAGCTAGCTATAGCTAGCTGCTAGCTACTAAGCAAACGAAGGAACAGAAGATCTCGTATAATCTACATATATATATATGCATACAAAGAGAAGTAATATCGACCACCTCTCCTTCTCCGAGAGATTGGTCGAACAACAAGTTCTCGTATATCTATCCGACACTACCGGGCACATATATACAATAATTATCTCTTACAAAAATAATCTCCTAACACATGGATGCATGGTCCATACTGTATTCTCCGTCTTCAGCGATCACGTGTTCAAGGAAGAATGCCGCCAATTCCTCTTGAATTGCTCGCAGACGATCTGGTGTTAGGAGTTCATCCCGCATCCGAAACATCTAATTTGAAGTAGGGGGTCAATACATGAAATGATGCTATAAATTTGTGAATATTATTGATTGCTTACGCACTTCAAATTGTTCATCAGTGTAGCCCCGCTCACAGGTCGTGTGGCGGATGGACTCGCAAATGTAGTATCCACAATAATCATTCCCGGGTTCCTGCCACAACCACTTTACAAGAAATAGAGGTCAATCAAACTGATAAGCAAGAATGCCAAATTGGTATTGATGAAACTAGCGCTTGAATCAAGATATAGGAGATGCGCGCGCGGAACATGCTACTATATAGTACTTACTTTCGGGTATCTAAATTGTAGCTTCTTCGGCAGTCCCGGAGCTTTTTTGATGAATTTTTTCCAAGCCCTGCCAGACAAAGGAAACAATTAGTTGATATCAGAAATGAAGTTGCTGATATATATGCATGGTGGATAATATTGATCGATTTAACTTACCTGGCTAGCATTTGAGTCATGTCCGCATACTCCTCGGGATCTTTACGTTTAGAGTCGAAGACAGTTACTATTCCCTTCTCAAGCTTAATCTCTAAGAGAATATAGTGGAAGCTGCGCACGAATGCATGAGATCATCAATTACATCACTATAAACTTGACTGATATATAAGGGAAACCAAATATGCACAAGACATTAACACTCACTTGAAATTGTAAGGAAAGAGTATTATATCTTTGTTTTCATTTACCACCAACGATCGTAGCAAGTTGGTCTCGGTATCGCCGGGACGCAATTTAACCTCGGTTGCATCTATGAGGTATGTGTTAATAAACCCAATATCACCTACTTGTCTTTTCTTCAATTCGACGATCTTCAATCTGCATAATATAGTGAGGATAATTATAAATACATGCAATGAAGATCAGCTATATAGAGAGACTTAATGACAGAAGTAGTAGTACTTACAGACAGTAGCAGGTGATCGTTGTTTTATCGAGGGCCAATTGATTGAAAAATTGATAGAACTCCTCAAATGGAACAGGCAACAGGTCAATTCCAACGAGGTCATGCTCCGGTTTAACTCTCAAATACAAGTTATTCCTCCCCCCAGACTCTCTGCAGATTTTCATGTACCAATCATGCAATCTTCGCATATTCGTTGATAGAGATCTTTCATTTTTGACGAGAGGCTTTTTGTACTCGTATCTTTCTATCTGCACGTCCATGAAATCATAGTGTACATCATCGGACGCGTAATCTGCAAGATTGGTATAACCGGGCACCATCCTCGGATCATTAGCGACCATGTCGCTAGACACCTTGAGCGGGGGGCACGATTGGTTCGCTTGTTCGCCGAGCTGGGCAATTTGTTTCCCAGCTCGCCCTTCTGCAAACCTCTGATCACTTTTTGTACTTCCGGACCGCTTGGCATCTTGAAATGTCTTTTGAATAATGCGGTCATAGTTGCCCTTCGGCTTACTTTTCGCTGGTTGCTTCAGGGCAGCAAGAGTGCGCTTTGCTTTCACCGCATCTATCTTCTCCTCCGGAGGTGGATGTCTCTGTGCTTTCAACCCTTCAAAAAAGTCCTTCACTTCGCCTTCAGCAATCTTCGTGTTTTCCTCGTCGGACCTCTCGTACGGTAACTTCTCTAGAGGCGTGAGAGAAGGACCGAATCTGCATCGCCTCCCGCCTCTGGCTGTACTGGTAGACGTCGCCGGACCAGACGAAACGGCTGTCTTTTTTACTTGCTTAGGCGCCGGAGCAGGAGCAGCCGGAGCGGCGGCATGTCTCTTCCGCCCTTGCTGATTAGGCGGAGAAGGAGGAGCAGGCTGTCTGCTCGGGCGCGCCGGCGGCGAAGGAGGCGGAGTGCCGCCACGCGCCGGCGGCGAAGGAGGCGGTGTACCGCCACGCGCCGGAGAAGGAGCCGGAGTGCCCTGATGGTCACTCGCCGGAGAAGGAGCCGGAGTGCCCTGATGGTCACTCGCCGGAGGAGGAGGCGGCCATCGTTGGAATATACAAGCCAAGTTCTATAATGAAATATTCCCACTAGTATATGGAAGTGATAGCATAGAGACTCTCTATCATGGAGATCATGGTGTTATTCTGAAGCACAAGTGTGGAAAAAGATAGTAACATTATCCCTTCTCTCTTTTTCTCTTATTTT
>LR738709.1:672921853-672963467 GCA_902687465.1 Secale cereale
GGCTTTTTGGCCTCTTCTTTTTGTGGGCTTCTTTGGCCTCTTTTATTAATTTGGGCTTCTTTGGCCTATTTTATTTATAATCTCACATGGGACAATGCTCTAATAATGATGATCATCACACTTTTATGTACTTACAACTTGATACTAGAACAAAATATGACTCTATATGAATGCCTCCGACGGTGTACCGGGATGTGCAATGATTAAGAGTGACATGTATAAAAATATGAACGGTGGTGTCGGGGAACGAATCCACGAGCACCTGTGGGACCGGCGGACCGAGCCCCTTTCGGTTCGGCGGGGGCGAAGATCGCACGAAGAGCGGATCGAGGCGAAACACACGAGCAGTTTACCCAGGTTCGGGCCGCACGGATGCGTAAAACCCTACTCCTGCTTTGTGATTTGTATTGAGTTCTTGCTCGGGAGCGCTGAGTGCTACAATACACACCAGCAGCTAACGAGACCGAGCGTGAGTGTCTTTCCTCCCCCCTCCTACGTTGCGCATGGGCCTCCTTTTATATGCTCAAGGGGTCACCGACAGGTGGCAACGTAGACACGGGTAAAAATGGAAAGGTGTTACGGTTGGTACAACTACCTGTTATAGTGTATCATACCTGACTCTGACGGCAGGGGACAAGGGCATTAAATGCCCATCTGCGGCGCCCAAATAGTGCAAAAGGGACCGTCAGGGACGCCACCGCTCGCCACGATGGCAATCTTGTCAGCACCGCTTGCCACCGCTGGCTGCACAGCCTCCCGCCACGTACGCCTGGAAAGGTCCTAGAGCAACACGTTGGTGGATGTGCTGGAGCGCGGGTACAGAGTGGTAGCTTGCCGCGGCAAGCGCCTTGCCGCGGTCGTCGTCTTGTTGCGTCTGGGAGCTCGTCGCTCACCGGGCCTTGCCGGGACGCGTGGCGCTTCGCGGCAAGTTCCTTGAGATGCCTTGATTGGCCTTCCCGGCAAGCTCCTCTTGCCGGGGTCTTGTCTCCTTGGCTTGGATACTTTGTTCTTGAATGGCTCCAAAGGAACCACGGAGGACCTTGGCGGTCACCCGGCAAGCCTTGCCGCGGGATACTGCGACTACCCGTGCACAAGTTCGGGATACTAGGGTACCCCTACTCTAGTACACCGACAGGAGCCCCCGGGCCTGGGCCATACACGGTGCCGAGCGCTGTTGGGCCAGGCCCAAAACAGGGCACGGGCACGCGCGGCCTGGGTTACGACGTATCTCTCTCCGTATCCACCGCGCCCTCCCCGAACGACGCGCGTTGAATGCGGCGTCGTGGGAGAGATCGTGGGTGGTTTCTTTATTCGGAAAAACGGAACGTCCGCCCCCTCCCTCCTTATAAGCAGGGGAAACAGGGGCAGTTTGCCCACTCGCCAGCTGCTATTCCAATCTCGGAAACCTCCGCCGCTCCCCCTTCTTCCCAAAGCTGAAAGAGAGCAGCGCCCTGCCCCCCATCGCCACCAGCACCACCAACGCCGTCGGCCTCTCCCACCACTTCCGCCATGGCTCCGAAAGCCGACAAGGGGAAGGTTGTGAAGTCGACCGAGGCGCAGTGGCTCGCGGCGCTGCGAAAGGAGCGGGCAATCTTCCCCCCAAGCTCGCCGCGAGGGAGCTGAGGGAGTATTACTACCTCTTCTGGTCGACGGAGACGCGGGCGCATCCGCGCACGAAGGTACTTCCAGCCGTCGCTTCGGAAATGGCTCCGAATGGATGTCCCTTCTTTGCCTTGTTCTTCTACTGCGGGCTGTGCCCGCCTTTCTCTGAGTTTTTCTGCGATCTTATGAACACCTACGGGTTCCGCCTCCTTGACTTCACCCCCAATGCTGTTCTGACCATGGCAGTTTTCGCACATCTCTGCGAAAACTTTGTCGGAGTCTACCCAAACGTAGCCCTTTTTCGCCACTTCTTTATGCCCCGAGTTGAGAGAGGAGAGCCTTTATCCGGCGGAATCGCCTGGATCTCGAGAGCCGGCAAGAAGGAAGCTTATCTGGAGGGAGAGTTCCGCGGCAAGTGGGAGGAATGGAGAGCAGACTGGTGCTGGATCGTTGAGGAGAACCCGCAGCCGTTTACCGCCCAGCGCCGAACCCCAATAGCGCGCGGCAGCGATTGGAGCAACGTGGTCCCAGAAGACGATAGGCTGAAGATTGCCGTCACCCGGATCCAATGCCTTAGGCTTGCCGGGCTCACTGTAGGCGCGGTTGGCGCAGATTTTCTTCGCCGCCGCATCGCCCCCCTGCAGGAGAGGAGGAGACCCGCCTGGGACTTCCGGAATGCGGCGGACATCATGAGGCTGCGCCCGGGCCTCAACTTCAACTTCACTGTTATGGAACTTGACGCAATGCTCCGGGAGCTGTTCAAGTACGACCCTCAACATCCCGAAGTGTTCAGGTTGCCGAAGGATGTCGTTCCGCTGTGCAACAGCTCCTCGCTCAGCCGCATCTGTGCAATGATGCCGCTGTGCGACTCGCATGGAATTGTCCCAACTTGGCAAGAGCCTGTAGACGCTGTCGTGCAGGAGTTCTTTGACGGCTTGGTAGAAGTGCCGGTCCGCTCCGACGAACAGAAAAGCCTCACTCGCGAGACCACCGATGCGGAGATGAAACGCATCGCCACTAGTTTGGAAGAGGCGGCGGCAGCCGCAGCCGCGGGCGAGTTTGGATTCACCGTGGAGGAGGCAGAGGCAGCAGAGTCGGCAAGCCGTGCCGAGCGAGAGGAGCTTACCGGCGAGGAAGAGCTTGCCGGGCATGATGTCGAGTCGAGCGAGCCCGCCGAGGATACGAGCGGCTCGTTGGAGCTCAACTCCTCTTCCTCCTCATCTTCAGACAGCTCATCGCAAGCAGAGCCCCCAGCTCCACCAAGAAGGCGTCTCCGCAAGGACGGGGACGTAGCGGAGCGGCAGACGAGTCGACAGTCGCTGCACCGCGCGACACGCTCCACCGCGGCAAGCACTGTTGCCGCGGGAGCACCTCGCGCTGCCGCGGCAACTGGAGCGGGGTCCACCCGGACTACCGCTTCTGCCCCCGCCGCTTGATAACCCTCTACCGTAAGGGATCGAGATAGTCTTCGCGGGTAAGAATAACCCAATTTATTGATTCGACACACGGGGAGCCAAAGAGTATTTATAAGCTTTGACAGTTGAGTTGTCAATTCAACCGCACCTGAAATATACTTACTTGCAACAAAAGATAAGTGGTAACAGTGATATGATAGTGATGATAATGATAGTAAAAGTAAACAGCAAAAGTAAATAGTAAAGGTAAATAGCAAAAGTAGCAACTAGTAACCAGCAGGATTTAAAACACTGTAGGCTAGGGAGACGGATGGTTGGGCGCTGCATGGATGAGATATATCATGATTCTAACTTGGGGCAAGGCACACGGAAAAGTAATGATCATCTAGGCAAATATCAAACATTAGGCATGTATCCCGTAGGTAGTTGTACGTGCTTGCAATAAGAACTTGCACAACATCTTTTGTCCTACCATCCCGCTACGAACGGGGCCAAAAGGAACTTATGGAGATTAAGGTGCTCCTGTCAAAGAGCACCGGAACAAAGCAATGAACTCAATGGATACATGTAATCCTCAAACTACGGACCATCCCCTTTGGTGTCCCAAGCTGTCACTTTTGGGATCGCCGGTTCCGAACCGTAATAGGTGCAAACAACTCATAGATAGGATCAAGAACACAAATATATTCATGCAAACACATATGGTTCAGATCTGAAATCATGGCACTCGGGCCCTAAGTGACAAGCATTAAGAATAACAAGTTGAAGCAAAGATGATAAACACCATAGTAGATGATAGGCAACATGCCCCCAACGATCTGACAAACTATTACATGATCTAACTCATCCAATCCCTACCATCCCCTTCGCCTACAGCAGGGGATTACTCACACATGGAAGGAGAAGTCATGGAGGGATGATGAAGTGGTGATGATGATGACGATGGCGACGATCTCCCCTCTCCGGAGGCCAATTCAGCCTCCAGATTAGCCCTCCCGGAGAAGAACAGAGGGTGGCGGCGGCTCCGCGACGAAAACTGGGAAAAGAACTTATGATCTGGGATTTCTCCGTCACGAGCTAAAATACAGGTCAAAGTAGGTCACCAGGGGAGGTGGGGCCCACCCAGGCGACCTCCCGGCGCGGCCAGGGGGTGGGCCGCGCCACCAGGGCGCCTGGGGCCCCCTGGCCCCCCTTTGGCCCCTCTTCTGGCTCCGGGTTCCTTCGGGTGCGTGGATTTTCTGTGATTTTTCGTGGAATTTTCTGAGATACCTAAAAATCCGTTTTCCTGCACACAATAAAACCATACAGGCAGCTCTGCTGAAAACAGCGTCAGTCCGGGTTAGTTTAGTTCAAATCATGCAAAAATGAGGTCAAAACAATATCAAAAGTGTTTGGAAAAGTAGATACGTTTGAGACGTATCAACTCCCCCAAGCTTAGGATATTGCTTGTCCTCAAGCAATTCAGTTCAACGAACTGGACGCGACAAAGAAAACTTTGACAAACTCTTTTGCTTCATTAGATGTATATAAGCATGTACTACGAAAAGAGTCTAGCAAGTATTGAAACAGTACTATGCGGACAATGCACGGAGCAATCCTTCTTTCAAGTGACCAATCACAAATACCAAAAAGTAAATAATATATTACTGAAAATCAAGACAAGATTACATTGCACATAGCTTGAGCATATTAGGGTGGTATCTCGCTAGCCTCCATGAGTGAAGCAAAACATAAATGCAGAAACTCCTCCAGAGTTTTAAAGGAGACTAGAACTAAGAATTTCAGAATAAATAATATCACAAGCATGCAGAAGACAATGTAATACTTTGGGACAATGCACATTACACTCAGAATGACAATTATGCTCTCCTAGTTGGTGCTTTGAAGAAAGAAGGTGGAGACTCTCGAACCGTGGCTTTTGTTGGCAAGGTTGAAAACCCGTGGTCGGAAACAAAAACTAAACATGTACCAGAGCTCTTGGTTTTAAAAACAGAGGTAAAAATGTTTTTGAGAGGTGCATATTTCGTCAACGAATGCTAGCTGATAACTCAATCACTTCTTGAGCTGGACAAGTTTCGAGGAACGGCTCCCGCATGAGGACGATCACATCCTCTTAATCTCCTTTGTTTATCACTGCCAAAGTTTTCTGATTTCTCATGAACAAAGCGTGAAGGAGGGTTTGTTTGTTGTATTATCTTTTATGAGCCGGGCGCACTCTATGCCAGTTCCTTCTCGTATTAGGGGTTTGCACATTAGACATGCAATCCCGGGGTGAAACTTGTCCAACTTAAAAAGATCATGAATTAACTACTACTTCCTCATGAGCTAAAACAGAGGCACAAAAAGAGAAATGCTTTTGATTAATTTCGAGATGGTACACGAAAGTCTTCGTTAGGAATGGCAGGTAAATACCATGTATAGGAAGGTATGATGGACTCATATGGCATAATATGTTTTAAGGATTTTGGATGCACAAGCAGTCAGTCCGCTTAGTACAGGTGGAGGTTAGCAAAAGACTGGGAAGCGACCAACTAGAGAGCAATAACGGCCATAATTATGCAGAGCGACAAATCAACATTGAATCGGGCATGAAAGTGATATAACTATTCTGAAACTCAAAGATCATCAAGGGAGAGCAGACTTTTTAGTCTTAAACATGTGTAAACATGTGCCAAGTCAATCCAAAAATTCTCTAAAGGGAAATACCACCTTAGTATACCAGACTATGAACAATGCAATGCATGTAAATCATTTCAATAACACATTATATACTCTAGCTATTCGAGACTAGCTACAAGGAAAGCATGAACCACTGGAAGAGCATTGTAAACATAGCACTATGTCGCTACAAGCTGGTCTCTAGATCATAAGTACAGGCATATGTACAAAAGTAGAAACAAGAAGAGTTCATACCGGTCTTCCTTGTTGCTTCCCCTCAGTCGATCTTCGTCATTACTGCTTCATCACTTGCACGATCGAACGTAGGAAATATAATTAAATGCCATCACGGACTCGAGCTGATCTCCGAAAACAAAGCAAACTAAAGAGAAAAAGGAAATCTTTTTGGATTATTTTAAAGGTTGAACGAAAGCAAAAAGAAAGAGAAAATCTTTTTGTTGTTTTTGCAAAGAGAGAAATAAAGAAGAACGGGCAAAAACTTCGAAAAGATCAAAGCGAATAAAACGGATAATACAATGGAAAAGTGAGAGGGGCACGTACTCCCCCAAGCTTAGGCTGTTGGCCTAAGTTGGTAGCAGCTACTGCCCCCAGGAGCCTCCTGCTCCGGGGGAATAGTGGTGAGTCCAAGGATCGTAGAAGGATGCTGGCGCGTACACCAAACTCCTCGGAGTCTCCCACGAGGAAGGGTCCGTACGCCAAGCAGAGGAAGACCCTTCACCAAACTCGGTGGCGGTTTCTTCCTGAAAAGGTGGTAACTCACCGTGCTCCTCCTCGTCGGGCACAACCCCCTCCATGGGGTTATGGAACTGATGCTGGGCCATGAACTCATCGAACTGGATAACATCAAAGGACCATCCGTTCCTGCGAGAAAAATCAAACAAAAGAGGTGCAGGTAGACGGATCTCGCGTTCCGCGGTATTTCAGAAACGCAAGATATAAACAAGATTATCAAGCTCAGAAGTCATGGTAACAAACTTATGCCTTTTCATAGCAGCAAGATCAAAGCTTAAATAAGTAAAATGATTATCATCAGGGTGTGGGGTGCCTCCAAGATGTTCTAAGATAAGTGTGGCATAAACGCCACCATATAAGTCTTCCTTGTTACCGTTCATAGCAAGGCGTCGAGCAATTAAGGCACCCAAATTATATTCAGATCTCCCTGAGAGGGCTGCTGCCAGGATAGCAATATCCGGCGCAGAAGTGTTGCTCGTGTTGTCACGAGCTAACACCCCTCTAGCAACATAATATGCAAAATACCTGAGGTGAGGGAATAAGATGCTGGAGATCTTTGACCGATGAATATCCCTCGTACCCATGCTGCAGAGAGAGTTGAAGACGGTTTTCAGCTCGGAGGGCTGAGAGGCCATCCTAGCCGTCCTCCCAACGTTCGGCACACCTATTATTTCACAAAACTCTCCCAAAGTCATGGTGATAAGATCATTGTAAATTTTAAACTCAATAGCACCTGAATCAGGATTATATCTAAAACTGTTAATGAAACTGGAGGTGAGTTTTTGATACTGAGTAACACGGCACGTGACGAGCCGTGTCAGACCTGCATTAGCACAAAGATTATAAAACTCATCCTTGATTCCCGCAGCTTCAAGGAATTCATCACATGGAAACGTCATCGCACGTGCTGGACTTGTGTCTTCCAATAACTCTAGGGGCACATGATCTTCGTTATAGCTCACCCTAGCAGTCGATGGTGAAGCTGCGGCTCTAGTAACTCGATCGGAGTGCGTGGGCCTCCTCTTCTCAACCCACCCTTTTGCCCTTCCTAACAAACTCATTTCTGAAATTTTTGGCAATTTACAAAAACGAGGATTAAAACAAGGTGAGTTAAGGCAAACTACTCAACTCACTTGCCCAAGGCATAAACTTGCATCAAAACTTGGAAAATAACTTTCTACACATGCATGCAAGCTCATCTATACAGCACCAAGAACTACTAAATACTCACAAATGAAGTCACCAATCAGAAATCTAATTGGAGGGGTGGAGGAGTCACATACCAGGGAGTATTTGTTCAAAATCTCAGCTCAAATGATGGGCTGTAGAGAGAGATCGAAGAATCGCCTCCAAGAACAGCAAGAACGCAAGAACAAGTGCAGAACTCGCGTTTTTGGAGAGAAAGAGAGAGGGAGGAAGAAGACTTACCTGGAGGGGGGCCTTGTGGGCCCCAGGCACCCTGTGGGCGCGGCCAGGGGGCAGGCCGCGCCAGCTGGCCGCCTGGGCCACTGGTGGGTCCCCCTAGCTAGCCCCAGGTCCCTCTGGGTCACTCCCGACGTGGAAATTTTTATTTTAATTTTTCTGGAATTTTTCTGAAAACTTCACTGTTGAAATTTTTTCGAAGTTCAAAAAGCTGCATAACTTTCTGAAAACTTAAAGCAGTGAGCAGTATTGTGAAGCTTCAAAACATAAACACTTGGTACAACAAGTAGAACAATACCTAAAAACAGATGAAAACATAACAAGCTCAACTTTTTATCTATATAAAACATGTTTGCTAGTAAGGTTGATCAAGTCTTACCAACAAACATGCGATATATAGAGCAAAAAGTCTCACCTCTTACGAAGTAATCACTGAACCTTTACTTTGATGGACATTGTCCCCACCATGATAGTTTTGTCTTTGTGATGCACATGTAGCGGACAGTCCCATTCTCCAATCTTCACGGTCTCGATATTTTCTATAGAGTTGAGGCCATGTCTCCTGTCGGTCTTCTTTGGGAAATACACCATGTGTTCTTTATCATTCACATTGAAGGTAACCTTCCCTTTATTGCAATCAATAATAGCACCTGCGGTGTTAAGAAAAGGTCTACCAAGAATAATGGACATGCTCCCATCCTCGGGCATGTCAAGCACAACAAAATCAGTAAGAATCAAACAATTAGCAACTTCTACTGGAACATCCTCACAAATACCTATCGGAACGGCGGTTGACTTGTCAGCCATTTGAAGAGAGATATCTGTAGGAATTAGTTTCTCTAAACAAAGCCTCTTGTAAAGAGAGAGAGGCATAACACTCACTCCTGCTCCAAGATCACATAAAGCAGTTTTGACATAATTATTCTTTATGGAGCAAGGAATGGTGGGTATACCTGGATCACCGAGCTTCTCAGGAACCTTGCCACTGAAAGAATAGTTAGCAAGCATAGTAGATATTGCTTCATTAGGAACTTTTCTTTTATTAGTGACAATATCTTTCATATATTTTGAATAAGGAGGTAACTTAATAGCATCAGTCAAAGGAATTTGAAGAAAAAGAGGTTTAATCCACTCACAAAACTTATTGTAATGCTCTTCTTCTTTAGATTTGATGGACTTACCTAGAAAGGGCATGGGTTTCTGTATCCATGGTTCTCTTTCCTTCCCATGTTTTCTTGCGATGAAGTCTTCTTTAGTGTACCTCTTACGTTTGTCAGGTGCTTCTTCTTCTCGAACTTCAGGCGGATCATTCTTTTCATTATCCTTACCTTCAGGTTCAGCACCGTCTTCAGTCTCAGCATCGGAGATAGATACACTGTTGGGATCAACAACTGGCTCTTCATCTGTAATAGGATCATTGGAATTGTCAGCCTCCTTATGTTTCTTCTTCTTCTTTGGAGAGCCAACAATTTCTTTTTCCTGCATTTGAGAATCTTGCTCGATTCTCCTCGGATGCCCTTCTGGATAGAGAGGATCTTGAGTGCTAGTTCCTCCTCGGGTCTTAATCCCGAAGGCCTGCAAATCATCTTGTTTGGCATTGTTAGCAAGCAAATCTTTCTGCACATCAGAAATTTGTTTAAGCTGAGTTTGAACCATATGAAAATGCTTCACAAGACATTTAACATCATTAACTGTTCTACCTAGAACATCAAGCAAACTTTTGATAGCAAGGGAATTATCATGCAATTGACTTTGTATCCTCTCATTAAAATGATTTTGTTTCATAATAAAATTATCAAACTCATCTAAACATTGATTAGGAGGCTTACCATGAGGGATGTCACTTGTGTTGAAATCTAAAAGAGAGTGTACCTCTACCATAGGAGGGTGAGTGGTAGGCTCACACAGCTTCTCAATAGGGGGTAGATTCTTCACGTCTTCAGCTTTAATACCTTTCTCTTTAATAGACTTCTTTGCTTCTTGCATATCTTCGGGGCTTAGAACAAACATGCCCCTCTTCTTTGGTGGAGGAGGTGGTTCAGGGACGGACCAATCTTCATGGTTTTTGGCAATCCTGCCCATCAAATCCTCTGCATCGTCCGGTGTTCTTTTCCTGAAAACACAACCAGCACAACTGTCCAAATAGGACCTGGATTCATCAGTTAGACCAGCATAAAATATATCGATTAATTCGTTCTTAGGGACTTCATGTCCTGGTCTAGCCCGAATCAGACCGCAGTACCTCCCCCAAGCTTTAGGGAGGTGCTCATCCTGCAACTGTTTAAAGTTATAAATTCTTTGTAAAGCAGCATGTTGCATGTGAGCAGGAAAGTACTTATCAACAAAAGAGTGAGCTAAGTCTTGAGGACTCTTAATGGAACCGCATGGGAGTGAATCATACCATGCTTTAGCACCTTCTTTCAAGGAGAAAGGAAGAAGCTTGGTCACATAAAAGTATCGTATCTTCTCATCCGTGGTAAACAAGCCACCCAACTCACCGAGTTTAGTCAGGTGTGCAATAGCATCATCATTTTCTCTGCCATAAAAGGGGTTAGCTTCAACCATAGTTATAAGTGAAAGATCAATAGAGAAATTATAATCAGGATCATCAATGCATATAGGAGATGTAGCAAATTCAGGATCAGGAACGGTTTTGTTCTTCAAAGAGTGTTTCTCAAACAGCTTCTTAATAACTTCAGGGTCAGAGCCAGAAAACTCTGTCAGTTCCCTGCATAAATCTTCATCAAGCATATAGTAATCATCATCAAGGATTCTCTCCTTGAGTTTACTCAAATCAAGATAATCGTAAGTTTCACCAATAGGGTAGCGAGTAACAGGAATTTCAATTCCAGACTTTTTAGCAGCAGCAGCGATCTGTTTCTCAAGAGCATAACCAAGTGAACTAATATCATCAATAGTAGTAGAAGCATCATCAAGAGTATCGGACATAGTAACAGATTCAGTAGGAGCATCATATGGTGGCGGTGAGGCAAACTTACTCATAACAGAGGGTGAATCAAGTGTAGCACTAGTGCTCAGAACAGTACCTCTTCTTGTAGTGGAAAGTAAGATCGGAACCTTGGGGTCTCCTTTCTTACCCATAGCGAATGAAGTGCAGCAGGTAGGATACTTCAAGTAGACTTGTAAATATTGCTATGCTCCCCGGCAACGGCGCCAGAAAACGGTACTTGATAACCCTCAACCGTAAGGGATCGAGATAGTCTTCGCGGGTAAGAATAACCCAATTTATTGATTCGACACACGGGGAGCCAAAGAGTATTTATAAGCTTTGACAGTTGAGTTGTCCATTCAACCGCACCTGAAATATACTTACTTGCAACAAAAGATAAGTGGTAACAGTGATATGATAGTGATGATAATGATAGTAAAAGTAAACAGCAAAAGTAAATAGTAAAGGTAAATAGCAAAAGTACCAACTAGTAACCAGCAGGATTTAAAACACTATAGGCTAGGGAGACGGATGGTTGGGCGCTGCATGGATGAGATATATCATGATTCTAACTTGGGGCAAGGCACACGGAAAAGTAATGATCATCTAGGCAAATATCAAACATTAGGCATGTATCCCGTAGGTAGTTGTACGTGCTTGCAATAAGAACTTGCACAACATCTTTTGTCCTACCATCCCGCTACGAACGGGGCCAAAAGGAACTTATGGAGATTAAGGTGATCCTGTCAAAGAGCACCGGAACAAAGCAATGAACTCAATGGATACATGTAATCCTCAAACTACGGACCATCCCCTTTGGTGTCCCAAGCTGTCACTTTTGGGATCGCCGGTTCCGAACCGTAATAGGTGCAAACAACTCATAGATAGGATCAAGAACACAAATATATTCATGCAAACACATATGGTTTAGATCTGAAATCATGGCACTCGGGCCCTAAGTGACAAGCATTAAGAATAACAAGTTGAAGCAAAGATGATAAACACCATAGTAGATGATAGGCAACATGCCCCCAACGATCTGACAAACTATTACATGATCTAACTCATCCAATCCCTACCATCCCCTTCGCCTACAGCAGGGGATTACTCACACATGGAAGGAGAAGTCATGGAGGGATGATGAAGTGGTGATGATGATGACGATGGCGACGATCTCCCCTCTCTGGAGGCCAATTCAGCCTCCAGATTAGCCCTCCCGAAGAAGAACAGAGGGTGGCGGCAGCTCCGCGACGAAAACTGGGAAAAGAACTTCTGATCTGGGATTTCTCCGTCACGAGCTAAAATACAGGTCAAAGTAGGGCACCAGGGGAGGTGGGGCCCACCCAGGCGGCCTCCCGGCGCGGCCAGGGGGTGGGCCGCGCCACCAGGGCGCCTGGGCCCCCCCTGTCCCCCCTCCGGCCCCTCTTCTGGCTCCGGGTTCCTTCGGGTGCGTGGATTTTCTGTGATTTTTCGTGGAATTTTCTGAGATACCTAAAAATCCGTTTTCCTGCACACAATAAAACCATACAGTCAGCTCTGCTGAAAACAGCGTCAGTCCGGGTTAGTTTAGTTCAAATCATGCAAGAATGAGGTCAAAACAATATCAAAAGTGTTTGGAAAAGTAGATACGTTTGAGACGTATCACCGCTTCTCACGCCGCGGCGGCAGCCGGAGCGGGGTCGTCTCGGACCACCGCCACTACTCCCGCCAAGCGGCCAAGGGAACCTACTCCTCCGCCTCCTCGCGCCAGAGGTGAGTCGGACTTCGACTTCTCCGCGCTCAGCTCCGACGAGGAAGAAGAAGAGTAAGATTCTTTGATGTACTTGTAGTTCTTCAATTCTTGCTGTTTTGTCTTGTATCTCATTTGCTTTACTCCGAACTTATTCCTTTTTAGGACTCTGGCCCAGAGAGCGGCGAAGAGAGCCAAGGTCCCGGCGCGTCCAAAGGAGGTGATTATCGTCGAGGACGAATACACCGTGACAGCAGAGGGTGCGCCCGAGACCACCTTGCCGGACCCAGCAACTATTCTCTAGAGCAGCCCCCAGCGTAAGTATATGGTTCGCTTTCCACTGTTAGGCGTGCATGGATGCTCTTTCTTTGCTGACATCTGATTGTTGGTTTGTGTAGGAGCAGAGCAGCCCCACCAGGAGCGCCCGGAGGCCGCCCCCGACATGCCATCTGCTTCGACTATGCCGCCAAGGGAGAGTTCTCTGGCAAGGGAGAGTTCTCCGGCAAGGAACAACACCAGCGGCCCCCCGGCGGCGGAGACTACGACTGCAGAACCCGGTACAGGTAATCCTCTCGCTTCAAAACTTCCCTTGGGTTCTTCTTCTTTTGATTTTCTTTTTGGATATTTGCTTGACTTTTCTCCCTTTTCCGGCCGTCAGACCCATCTGCTGCGGAGCCGATGGAGACCGAGGTTGCTGGCGAGGAGAACACCACCGAGGAGGCCGCCAAAGCTGCCGCCGCAGGAGCTGGTGAGGGGTCTGGCGATCGCACTAACGGCCCTGAGGCCGCAGGAGCGCCAGGCGCTACGCCGACCGCCGATCCTTCCGCCGCTGCCGCAGCGTCAGGCTCCGAGGAGCCCCACCCAGGCGTCTACTTGAAGGCCGGCAAAAACGTCTTCATCAATCTCCCCGGGGCGTCAAGCTCCAGGGCGCCGGTCGAAGGAGAAAGCTTCGATGGAGACGTGCTCGCCTCCGCTGGGCTGACGCTGGTTGATGCGCCGAGCAGCAGCAGTGGCGAGCCTGAGGAGGAGCGGCTGCTGCGGAAGCTGGTGTCGCTCTACCGTGCTCGGTAGGCCAAGCTGGAATTCCGAGAGGTGCTTGTCGCGAAGGCGGGAGCGGACATCGAGAAGCGCGCGTAGGAGCTCCGGGGTCTTAACCAAGAAGCTCTCCAGTCCCTGGCAGAGGAGCGGGCGCAACTTGCCGAGGAGCAGAAGGCCTTCCTCCTCGAGAAGGCTGAAGTCGAAGAACAACAGCGGCTTGCCGCTGAGAAGCTGTCTGCGCAGGAGGGCGAGCTGGCGCAGCGTAAGGTTAACCTTGACAGCCACGAAGAGGAGCTTACTGCGCGCGAGCAAACATTCGGCGGAGCCCTCAAGCAAGCAGAGGATGCTGCTGCAGCTGCCGAGGCCGCCAAGAAGGAGCTGGAGACGAAGGTGGCGCGGCTGGAGGCCGATCTCAAGGCGAGCGGTGAAGAGCTTGCCGCGCTCAAGCATGAGCGGGAGAAGGATGCCTACACCTTGTCAGAGCTGCAGGTTCGTCTCGCCGAGAAGGGCAAGGAGCTTGGCGCCGCCAGGGACTCCAACGCAGATCTTGAGTTGAAGCTGACTACTGATAACCCTCAACCGTAAGGGACCGAGATAGTCTTCGCGGGTAAGAATAACCCAATTTATTGATTCGACACACGGGGAGCCAAATAGTATTTATAAGCTTTGACAGTTGAGTTGTCAATTCAACCGCACCTGAAATATACTTACTTGCAACAAAGATAAATGGTAACAGTGATATGATAGTGATGATAGTGATAGTAAAAGTAAACAGCAAAAGTAAATAGTAAAGGTAAATGGCAAAAGTAGCGACTAGTGACAAGCAGGATTTAAAACACTGTAGGCTAGGGAGATGGATGGTTGGGCGCTGCATGGATGAGATATATCATGATTCTAACTTGGGGCACGGCACACGGAAAAGTAATGATCATCTAGGCAAATATCAAACATTAGGCATGTATCCCGTAGGTAGTTGTACGTGCTTGCAATAAGAACTTGCACAACATCTTTTGTCCTACCATCCCGCTACGAACGGGGCCAAAAGGAACTTATGGAGATTAAGGTGCTCCTGTCAAAGAGCACCGGAACAAAGCAATGAACTCAATGGATACATGTAATCCTCAAACTACGGACCATCCCCTTTGGTGTCCCAAGCTGTCACTTTTGGGATCGCCGGTTCCGAACCGTAATAGGTGCAAACAACTCATAGATAGGATCAAGAACACAAATATATTCATGCAAACACATATGGTTCAGATCTGAAATCATGGCACTCGGGCCCTAAGTGTCAAGCATTAAGAATAACAAGTTGAAGCAAAGATGATAAACACCATAGTAGATGATAGGCAACATGCCCCCAACGATCTGACAAACTATTACATGATCTAACTCATCCAATCCCTACCACCCCCTTCGCCTACAGCAGGGGATTACTCACACATGAAAGGAGAAGTCATGGAGGGATGATGGAGTGGTGATGATGATGACGATGGCGACGATCTCCCCTCTCCGGAGGCCAATTCAGCCTCTAGATTAGCCCTCCCGAAGAAGAACAAAGGGTGGCGGCGGCTCCGCGACGAAAACTGCGAAAAGAACTTCTGATCTGGGGTTTCTCCATCGCGAGCTAAAATACGAGTCAAAGTAGGGCACCAGGGGAGGTGGGGCCCACCTAGGCGACCCCCCGACGCGGCCAGGGGCTGGGACGCGCCACCAGGGCGCCTGGGCACCCCCTGGCCCCCCTCTGGCCCCACTTCTGGCTCCGGGTTCCTTCGGGTGCGTGGATTTTCTGTGATTTTTCGTGGATTTTTCTGAGATACCTAAAAATCCGTTTTCCTGCACACAATAAAACCATACAGGCAGCTCTGCTGAAAACAGCGTCAGTCCGGGTTAGTTTAGTTCAAATCATGCAAGAATGAGGTCAAAACAATATCAAAAGTGTTTGGAAAAGTAGATACGTTTGAGACGTATCAACTACTTTGACCAAGACGCTGGACGGCACCAGGGAGCAGGAGGTGGCCTTGAAGGAGGAGATCAAGGCCGATAAGGCGTTGCTGGCGAGTGCTGCTGCCGCCCAGAACGCTTTTAGGGAGAATGTGGAGCACTAGACGGAGGGTCTCGTGGATGCTGCCGCAGACATTGACAGGGAGCTGGCGCAGCCGGGGATGGAGGATCTCGGGTATCCCTCCGATGAGAACCTCCAACCCAGCGCCAAGCTCACCTTGTTCTTCAAAGGCGTGGCGACGGCCCTCCAGCGACTCCGGGAGAAGATTCCAAAGCAGCTGGCCGACGAGTCACGCAAGATCTGCGCGGGAGCTCTTCAAAAGGTGTTGGTGAAGGTGGCCTTCCGCAACCCGGGCCTCAACCTCACCAACGTCCTCAAGACCCTGCCGCCGGATGCTGATCTAGAAGCGCTCAAGGCCCTTGTCGCACCCATTGTGGACAAGGTGAGCGGGATCAAGAGGATTGAGGGTGATCGCGTAGACTAGGCCGCCCGTTTTCTTCTTTTCTTGTCGCTGCTGGTCATGTTATGAGAACAATCTATTAGAGCCGCGACAAGCTACCTTGTAATATAACTCTATTTTGGGTAATGATTGCAATGTTATTTCCTTTACTTGATTCCTTCCTTTGTATGTTTTTGCCCTACGCTTTTAGGGAACTTGCCGGCGCAGGCACCTTAGCCGCGAGCGCTGAGTGCGGGACGTCAGCAGCCTGCTGGTGGTGCCGTTACCGACAAGAAACCTTGTCGCAACTAGTCGCAGCACACTTAAGTTGTTGAGCGGACTCGAAACAAAGTAAGGGCGCAACTAGCTACGAGTTGGTTCCTCCGCGCACAGGTTTTCCATACAAAGCACGGTCGTTCAAGGAAGATAACTTAAAAATTTAAAAAATCTGATTACTCAAACTTTGGCGACTTAGCTTTTCTGTTGTTTGCTTCCCGGTAAGGCGAAACTTTCTGGAACGACGCCTGGTCCATACCATTATCTTCTCCTTTCCCCCCTGGCAAACTTGTGGGCGAGGGAACCTTCCTTTCCTTGAGAAAAAGAAAGAAGAGAAAATAAAGATATGGAGCCTTACGGCTCGTTATTGCTTACCGGGGGTAGGTGCTGCACAAAGTGTCAGATAACACATGCAAAAAATAGAAAGCATGAAATTGTCAAGATGTGCAGAACACATGAGCTTTACTTATGCACGGGGTCTGCGCCTGGCCTTGTACAAAGGATTACATGCAACAGCGGCAAGACTTGTACAAAAGGTGGTTGCCGGAACAGGTTCCGGCAACCGCGCCTTACGGGTAAAACTTACGAAGATGCTCAATGTTCCAGGAGTTACTCACCGGAATGCCATCTTCGGTCTCAAGGCGGACAGCGCCAGGCCTAGTGACTCGTTTCACCCGGTAAGGGCCTTCCCACTTCGGCGTCAACTTGTTGGAATTCTTGGCGGACTGAACGCGCCGAAGAACAAGGTCGCCTTCCTCGAGACTTCTGGCGTTAACTTTGCGGCTATGGTAGCGGCGCAAAGCTTGCTGGTAGCGAGCAACTCGTACAGCAGCCTGAAGACGGTCTTCCTCAAGGAGCAGCGCGTCATCTTGTCGCAGCTGCTCTTGCTCAAGCTCATCATAAACGAGCACTCAAGGTGACCCGTATACGAGTTCCGTGGGGAGAACTGCCTCTGCTCCATAGACTAGAGCGAAAGGTGTCTGGCCGGTGGCTCGATTTGGCGTCGTCCTGATCGACCAAAGAACCACCGGCAGCTCCTCAATCCAGTTTCTTCCGCACTTGCACAACCTGTCGAAAGTCCTGGTCTTGAGCCCACGCAGCACTTCAGCATTTGCCCTCTCCGCTTGACCGTTGCTTCTCGGGTGAGCAACAGAAGCGAAGCAGACCTTGGCGCTAAGATCTTGGACGTACTGCATGAAGGTGCGGCTCGTGAATTGCGTACCGTTGTCGGTGATGATCCTGTTAGGGATCCCAAAGCGGCAAACAATCGACCTGAAGAACTTGACTGCTGACTGTGCTGTCACCTTCCTCACTGCTTCCACTTCCGGCCACTTTGTGAACTTGTCGATTGCAACGTACAAGTACTCAAAGCCCCCGACTGCTCGGGGAAAGGGGCCAAGGATGTCGAGCCCCCAGACCGAAAATGGCCAGGATAAAGGGATCGTCTGGAGAGCTTGAGCTGGCTGGTGTATCTGCTTGGAATGGAACTGGCACGCTTCACACTTGGTTACTTGTGCAGTTGCATCCTGGAGGGCTGTCGGCCAAAAGAAACCTTGCCTGAATGCTTGGCCGGCAAGTGCTCTCGCGCCAATGTGGTGACCACATATGCCTCCATGTATCTCTGCCAACAGCTTTTGTCCGCCTTCTCGGTGAATACACTTCAATTTCACACCATTGAGTCTTCTTCTGTACAGTGTGTTGTCGACAAACTGGTACATACTTGACTGCCGGGCTACTCTTTCCGCTTCTTCTTGCTCTTCGGGAAGTTCTCCTGTCTAAAGGAAACGGACAATCTGCTGTGCCGATGCTGGAGCTTGTGGCTCGACAACAAGGACTAAAGGCACATCTGCTGCTGCGGGAACATCCGCTTCTACGGCGAGAACCCATGGCTCAGCCGGAGCTTGACATTCCCCGGCAAGCTTGCCGGAGCAAAACTTGTCGGGAGCCTCTGCTTCAACGAAACAAACCCTAGGGCTTGCCGGAGCAGACTGCTCCTCAGCACTCTTGGTGTTGATCTTGGGGACCTTCTTAGCAGCGGCTTCGGGAAGCTCTGCCGGAAAATAGTCACCAGAAATCAACTTCCTCTTCTTGCTCTGTCCAGTTGATGGCGTTACAGACGGTTGAGTCAGCTTGAGCACAAAGATCCCTGGTTCCACAGGTAACTTAAGTGCGGCGCACTTCGACAGGCCATCGGCAATGTCGTTCTGAGCTCTTGGAACATGCTCCATCTGTAGGCCGTCAAAGTGCTCTTCTAGCTTTCTCACTTCATCAACGTAGGCTTCCATCAACGGACTCTGATAACTCTTGTTCACTTGGCGGACGACAAGCTGCGAGTCACCCCTGACAATGAGCTTCTTCATCCCAAGGTCTGCCACGATCCCGAGACCGGCAAGCAAACCTTCATACTCTGCGGTATTGTTTGTTGCTTGCTCCTTGGGAAAGTGCATCTGGACTACGTACTTGAAGTGCTCTCCGATGGGTGCAACAAGCAGCACGCCAGCACCGGCGCCCTGCAGCGAGAAGGCACCATCAAAGTACATCAACCACTCTTTGCTTGCTTCCTTGACGGGGATGCTCGTTTCTGGAATTTCTTCATCTGGTGTTGGCATCCACTCTGCTATGAATTCTGCCAATGCTCTGCTTTGGATAGTTGAAGTGCTCTCAAACTTGAGGCCAAAGCTTGACAGTTCCAGTGCCCACTCAACAATCCTGCCTGTTGCTTCTGGATTCTGCAGTATCCTCTTCAGCGGAAAACGAGTGACAACTGTGATCTCATGTGCTTGGAAGTAATGGCGCAGCTTTCTCGAGGCCATGAGAAGGCCAAAAAGCAATTTCTGCACACCAGAGTACCTTGACCTAGCCCCATGCAGAAGGGAACTGACAAAGTAAACTGGGCGCTGCACCATTCTCTTCTGTATCTCCTCGCGCGCCTGCGCAGATCCATCTTTGTCGGGACGAGAGCTTGTCGGGGAAGCCCCCTGCTTGTCGCTGGATGCGCCTGCCGTGGTTGCTGGCTCATCATCTGCCTCCCTCTCCGCTACTAACGCAGCACTAACCACTTGATTGGTTGCCGCTATATACAACAGCAACTTCTCTTGTGGCTTAGGTGCGACAAGTGTTGGAGCAGAGGACAGGTATCTCTTCAAGTCTTGCAGCACAGCCTCCGCTTCCGGAGTCCATTTCATTGGACCTGCCTTTTTCAATATTTTGAAAAACGGCAGGGCGCGCTCAGCAGACTTAGAGATAAACCTGCTGAGAGCAGCCACGCAACCGACAAGTCTTCGTACATCCTTGACGCGCTTTGGTGCTTCAATCTGCTCAATGGCCTTGATCTTGTCGGGATTGGCTTCAATTCCCCGCTGAGACACGAAGAACCCGAGAAGCTTGCCGGAAGGGACTCCAAACACACACTTCTCGGGGTTGAGCTTGAGGCTGATCTTGCATAGATTTGCAAAGGTCTCGTCTAAATTTTGAATCAGAGTTGCCTTGTCCTTGCTCTTGACCACTATGTCATCCATGTAGGCTTCCACATTTCTGTGTATTTGTGGCTCAAAAGCGACATGGACTACCCTTGCAAATGTTGAACCAGCATTATTTAAACCGAAAGGCATCCGTATGAAACAGTACGTGCCACATGGAGTGATGAATGCGGTCTTCTCCTCATCCTCTTCTGCCATGAAGATCTGATGGTATCCTGAGTATGCGTCAAGAAATGAAAGCAAGTCACATCCGGCCGTGGAGTCAACAATCTGGTCAATGCGCGGCAAGGGAAATGGGTCTTTGGGACAAGCTTTGTTAACATCGGTAAAGTCGATACAAAGCCTCCATTTCCCTTTTGCCTTGCGCACGACTACATGATTGGCCAACCACGTAGGATGGAGCACTCCTCTGACAAGGCCTGCTGCTTCCAACTTCTTGATCTCTTCTGCAATGAATTCTTGGCGCTCCACTGCTTGCTTCCTAACCTTCTGCTTGATGGGCCACGCATGAGGACAGACGGCAAGATGGTGCTCAATTACTTTCCTGGGAACACCGGGGATGTCAGACGGTTGCCACGCAAACACGTCGACGTTCGCCCACAGGAAAGCAATGAGCGCGCTTTCCTATTTAGAGTCAAGAGTGGCACTGATGGTGAAGGTACCACCAGTGCCGTCCTCCTTGGCGGACACCTTCTTAGTCTCTGGCGGAGCTGCCATTATCTTCTTACACTTGCCGGTGGAGCTCGATGGTGCGTCCTCGACGGTAGCGCAGCACTCCGAAGAGGTGCGCTTGCCGGAGTAGGCATCAGAACTCTTGTCGGACTTGGTCTTCTTCTTCCCCCCGGGAGCTTCAACGGCAGGTGACTTGCGATCTGTCGCGGCTGCCGCTTCCCGGTAGATCTTGTCGGCCCAGATAAGAGCATCCTTCTTGTCGCCAGGGACAGAGATGACACTTATCGGGCCTGGCATCTTCAGCATGTTGTATGCGTAGTGAGAGGCCGCCATGAACTTGGCGAGTGCTGGACGACCGAGTATCCCATTGTAAGGCAATGGAAAATCGGTAATGTCAAAAGTGACCCTCTCAGTCCTGAAGTTCAACTCGCTGCCAAATGTCACCGGCAACGTGGTCTTCCCCTTCGGCTTGCTCCTTCCCGGGTTGATTCCTTGGAATGTGCCGGTCTCTTCAAGCTCGCTGTCAGGGATCTGGAGTTTCTGGAGTACAGCGGAGGAGATCAGGTTCAAGCCGGCCCCGCCGTCAACTAGCATCTTAGTGACCTTGAGGTTGCGGATAGTTGGTGAAACCAACATCGGCAAGCACCCGACCGCAGTTGTGCGATCAGGGTGGTCCTCAATATCAAAGATGATAGGCGTGCTGGACCATTTCAGAAGCTTGCGTGACTCGACAGGTGGTTCTGCCACATTGACTTCCCGCACCCACTGCTTGAGTTGGCGGTGTGAAGTATGTAGAGAAGCACCGCCGTCAACGCACAAGACCTCTGTGGCTTTCTGGAACTCCTGCTCACTGGTCTCGACATCATCCATGTCTTCATCGTCGTCGTCATCTTCATCCTTGTCGCGACCTTGGGGAGGTCTGTCTCCTTGCCGCTGCTTGGCCTTGCCGCGGCGTCCTCCCCGGCCGTGGCGCTTCTTGCCGGATCCTCCAGCACCTCCTTGGGCCTTCTCCTTGTCGCGTCGCTCGTATTCAGCCTTTTGCTGCTCGACAAGCTGCTCTACCTTCTTGCAGCTCTGGAGGTCATGGCCCTTGGTGCGGTGGATCTTGCAGTACTGCTTGTCGGTGCTGTCCTGCTTGTCGGCGACCGCCACAGCCCGGCAGTGGGTGCATGCGGCAATCTCCTTGCCGGAGCTACCAGCTTTGGCTTTCTTGGCGCCACCTTCGTTGCCGGACTGCTCAATGACTAGCACATCTTTGCTTTTCTTCTTCCTGTTGTTCCGTCGCCGGTTTTTCTTTGCCGGGGCAGCATCCTCGCCGTCAGATCCTCCTGCTCCTGTATTCTCTCCGGGGAGTTTCCTCCCTTCCTCAGCACGTGCACACTTGTCGGCCAGGGCATACAGCTCACTGACGTCTCTGATCTTGCACATCGCCATCTCCTCCCGCATCCTGCGGTTACGCACGTTCTGATGGAACGCGCTGATGACCGCAGCAGGGTGGACATCTGGGATGTTGTGCTGTACACAGCTGAATCTTTGAATGTACTTGCGCAGGGGCTCTCCTTCCTTCTGGGCGAGCAGATGAAGGTCACTCTCTTGTCCATGAGGTTTTTGGCCGCCTGTAAAGGCGTCGACAAACTGATGGCATAGGTCTGCCCAGGAGGATATGGAGTTGTCCGGCAAGTGCATGAGCCAGGACCTGACGTTGGGCTTGAGCACCAGCGGGAAGTAGTTGGCAAGGATCTTGTCGTCCCGCCCCCCGGCAGCTTGCACTGCGATGGTGTAGATGCTGAGGAACTCCGACGGATGCGACTTATCGTCGTACTTCTCTGGTACGTCTGGCTTGAAATTCTTCTTGCTGGGCCACTGGACTTGCCGCAGCTCACGAGTAAACGCAGGGCAACCTACCGTGTATGGCAAGTCGCCTGGTTCCCCTGGCGCATGCATGTCGATAGAGGGCCCAGCGCGCTGGTCCGATTGACGTCGCGCTTCTCTTCGGCGCTCGATGCGAGTACGAGCATCTTCTTGCTGTCATTCGTGAAGAACTTGGCGCTGATCGCGACGAGCTCGTGGATCTGATGACGTGGTGGAGTCGCTGTCGAGGTGGATCCGGCGAGCCGGCGATCTTGGTCTTCGGGGCGGAGAGTGCACGGTGGTTGCACCCTCACTGGTCTTGTCGCCATCGGCTCGTGCCTGGCTGACTTGCCGCGGCTGTGATGTACTCGGCTGCCGTGGAGTGTCGCCGTTGGCGAAACCAATGAGACTCTGAATGGTGGCCCTCCAGTCGTCGATCTTGTCTGCCGTTGGAGGGTAGTCCAGGAGCAGTTGAGCTCGCGCCAAAGCTTCTGCTGAAGTGGCGGGTGGCAGTGGCGAACGGTGTGAGGAGTGGGATATGCTCGGACTTCTAACTATGTTAGAAGGAGCAGTATCCCGTCCAGGCGACCATGCCCCGCTCGTGCCAGCATGTTGGCGTGCATGCTGGTCTTGAGCACTCCGAGATCCACCAGCTCGATCTTGGTCCAGCAAACGTATGGTACCGTGAGTACCATGACGCTGCCGATCCTGCGCCTCCTGAGATGGGCGCGGTGCATGTACGGACGCCGAGGTCTTGGAGTGCGCCCGGTCGTTGTGGGAGCCGACTACGCTGTCGATGGGCAGTGCAGCCTTGTCCTTGGACCTGGCAGCACCTTGAGCTCCCTCGTCGACGCCCGTTCTTCCGCCGGCGTCTACCCCACCAGCCGTTTGCTCCGGCGGTGGTGGGTTCGGCGCGGACGGAGCAGCCAGCTCCGAAGCCTTCTTCTTCGGCGGCATGTCGATGAAGACGATGAAGATATAGCTCGTGTGAAACGTCGGATCAGGTTCACACAACCTCGACGCCCCCTACCTGGCGCGCCAAAGATGTCGGGGAACGAATCCACGAGCACCTGTGGGACCGGCGGACTGAGCCCCTTTCGGTTCGGCGGGGGCGAAGATCGCACGAAGAGCGGATCGAGGCGAAACACACGAGCAGTTTACCCAGGTTCGGGCCGCACAGATGCGTAAAACCCTACTCCTGCTTTGTGATTTGTATTGAGTTCTTGCTCGGGAGCGCTAAGTGCTACAGTACACACCAGCAGCTAACGAGACCGAGCGTGAGTGTCTTTCCTCCCCCCTCCTACGTTGCGCATGGGCCTCCTTTTATATGCTCAAGGGGTCACCGACAGGTGGCAACGTAGACAAGGGTAAAAATGGAAAGGTGTTACGGTTGGTACAACTACCTGTTACAGTGTATCATACCTGACTCTGACGGTAGGGGACAAGGGCATTAAATGCCCATCTGCGTCGCCCAAATAGTGCAAAAGGGACCGTCAGGGACGCCACTGCTCGCCACGATGGCAATCTTGTCAGCACCGCTTGCCACCGCGCACCGCTGGCTGCACAGCCTCCCGCCACGTACGCCTGGAAAGGTCCTAGAGCGATGCGTTGGTGGATGTGCTGGAGCGCGGGTACAGAGTGGTAGCTTGCCGCGGCAAGCGCCTTGCCGCGGTCGTCGTCTTGTCGCGTCTGGGAGCTCGTCGCTCACCGGGCCTTGCCGGGACGCGTGGCGCGTCGCGGCAAGTTCCTTGAGATGCCTTGATTGGCCTTCCCGGCAAGCTCCTCTTGCCGGGGTCTTGTCTCCTTGGCTTGAATACTTTGTTCTTGAATGGCTCCAAAGGAATCACGGAGGACCTTGGCGGTCACCCGGCAAGCCTTTCCGCGGGATACTGCGACTGCCCGTGCACAAGTTCGGGATACTAGGGTACCCCTACTCTAGTACACCGACAGGTGGCTTTCTAACAAATACTATGCCAACTACATGATCATGCAAAGCAATATGACAATGATGGTGCGTGTCATAATAGACGGAACGGTGGAGTTTTATTTTTGAGCAAAAACAGTGGGGAAGAGCCTCATTGTAACTCAGATTTTCATTAATATGATGGAATTTTACATATGGATATACAAAATGGAGTCAGACTATGATAGATAAAAAGTCTACAAATAATCCAGCCAACTTTGCTTGCCCTCCTTCAATCCAGGTTTGGCTTTCTTGATGGTCATGTTGAAATGTATTTTAAAGGTAGCTAAGCAGTATGCCATACTCTTAGTTTTGCGATCAGATATGATGTTGTTCTTGTGCTTCCAAAGGCTCCAACATCCAACTATTAGGCATTCTTTGAAACAACATGAGGTATTATGTTTCTTACCCTCCATGAGCATTTCAGTGAGTTCATAGTTAGTATTCCATTGATATCCAATATACATCCAGAAGTTCTGACTAAAATCACAACTAAAAAAATAGATGCATTAGATGTTCATTTGGCTCATCATCACATAGAACACATTTTCTTGTTTCAATGTAAAAAACTTTTTTTGTTGAGGAGGTCTCTTGTGTTCAATCTGTCCTACAGAAGAAGCCAGAAGAAGAATTTCTGTTTGGGTAGTATGCATGATTTCCATATCCATTGAAAAGGTTTTGGTGCATCATCAGGGTTTCCCATGTACTCCAGATATATTCTTTTATTAGAATATTTTGTACCACCCCAATAAAATTTCCATGAATCTGGTAGGTTATGATTGTCTCTACTGTTGATCAACTCTCTCAGCTTGTTACTCTGCTGCACAACAATAGTGGACATAGGCAAATGAAACATTTCATAAAAGTCATTGTAGTCCAAGTTGCTGGCAGATGCAAGGGTGGTGTTTGCATTTTTTGCATAGGAAAAGAGCTGGGGCATTGAACTAATCAGTGCTTGAGAGCACCATTTTGATAGTACTCCCATTACCAGCATAACATATAGTCATGTTTTTAAAATCTTGTAAGATTGAACAACAGTCCCTCCGCCAAAATGAGCCCATCCTGGTGGGGAAGCTTGGTAACTCACCATCAGCGTAACAGTTATTCCATATCAGAATGGTACATGGCAATATATCTCGGAATGGCTATGGAAATGCCATAATAGGTAGGTATGGTGGCTGTTTTGAGGAAGGGTATAAGGTGGTTTGATGCACCGGCGAAAGTTGTGCGACACTAGAGTGGCTAGCAAGGTGGAAGGGTGAGAGTGCGTATAATCCATGGACTTAACATTAGTCATAAAGAACTCACATACTTATTGCGAAAAATCTATTAGCCCTCGAAGCAAAATACTACAATGCGTGCTCCTAGGGGGGAGGTTGGTAGAAGTTAACCATCGCGCTCCCCCGACCTCCACGCAAAGTTAAGCAATCAAGATAAAATGTGCGCCAATTTGGTTACATAGTTAGGAGACCACACGTGCATGCTATGGGAATCACAAGCCTTAACACAATTATTTATTTAACCTCACAAACTACCACTAGCATGACTCTAATATTACCATCTTAACATCTCAAAACAATTGTAAGGAATCAAACTTCTCCTAGATTCAACGCTCTATATGGAAGTTTTTATTATACCCTCTTTGGATGTCTATCATATTAGGACTAAATTCATAACCCAAGCAAATTACCATGCTGTTTAGAGACTCTCAAAATAATATAAGTGAAGCATGAGAGTTCAACAATTTCTATAAAATAAAACCACCGCTGTGCTCTAAAAAGATATAAGTGAAGCGCTAGAGCAGCTGACAAACTACTCCAAAAAGATATAAGTGAAGATCAATGAGTAGTCAAATAATTAACTAGCTATGAGAAGACTCTCTCTCATTTAAGAATTTCAGATCTTAAGTACTTTATTCAAATAGCAAGCAAGAAAAAATAAAATGATGTTGCAAGGATAGCACATATCATGTGAAGAAGCAAAAACTTAGGCTCAACCGATACTAACCGATAATTGTTGATGAAGAAAGGTGGGATGCCTACCGGGGCATCCCCAAGCTTATACGATTGAGACTTCTTGAAATATTAACATGGGATGCCTTGGGCATCCCCAAGCTTGAGCTCTTATGTCTCCTTAATTTCTCTTATGTCGCGGTTTCCCTAAATCTCAAAAACTTCATCCACACAAAACTTAACAAGAACTCATGAGATAAGTTAGTATAAATCAACTCAAAACCTTATCATTCTGTAGTGTATAAAATCACTAAAATTAAAATTTAACATTGCATATTAAATGCCTCTGCATATTTAATACTCCTATCCACAAATAGAATCATTAAGCATGCAAACAATGCAAACATAAGAGCAATCTGTCGAAACAAGATAGTCTGTAAAGGGTAGAATTGTGCTCATACTTCGCTAGCTCTAAAAATTCTGAAAACTTACCACGTTACATAGAACTTATTCATTCTCACTGCGTAAAAATTTCAAGAATTTATCATGTACTGACTATCCAGAAGAATTCAGACAATGGTAGAAAACTTTCTATTTTCATACAACAACATAAAGACTTGCAAAATAAACATGGTAAAGGCTATACTTGACACTTTTTTATTGAAACAAAAGATACAAAACCTTATTCTAAATAACAGCAAGCAAATCTAAACATAAGAAAATGATGCTCCAAGCAAAACTCATATGATGTGACGAATAAAAATATAGCTCCAAATGAGGTTACCGATAATGTTGAAGACGAAAGAGGGGATGCCTTCCGGGGCATCCCCAAACTTAGTTGCTTGGATCTTTGTCGGTTTACAAAAAGAGGGGTACAATTTTTGTACCCCTATGACTGTGCACGGGCAGTCTGAGCCAGGCACGGCAAGGAAGGTGAGCCAGGGTAAGACCGAAGCTCGATGGAACTGAAGCCCAAAGCCAAGACCACAAAGAGCAAAGGGACGAAGCGGGATCCCCCGACAAGGTCCTTGCCGGGAGCCGGTTTTAGCAGCCCCGGCAAGACCCTCGCCGCGGCAACTCGCCCCACGCCTACGGAGCGGATCACCCTTGAGTCCACTGCCCGCATGGGGCAAAGATTTGGGAGACATCCCCGTAGTGGCATGCAGATCTTTGTGAAGACATTCAAGACCAGATGCACATTAAGAAGACGACGACCCTTGGCGGGATCCTAGTCAAGGAAGACCACAAGACCTCCGGCAAGCATCTTGCAGGGGATGACGGCAGGCGCCGCGGCAAGACCCTTGCCAGGGCCCCGACAAGGCCCATGCCGAAGACACCCGCAGGGCCACTATCAGGCCCACGCCAGCTAAGCTTCCACTGCCCCATGCAGCTGTCGACCCAACCAGCTGGGCAGGCACCTGCGTGGCAACATGCAGATCTTCGTGGAGACCCACCATTGCGCCACCTCAGCTGCCCGCCTGCCTACATGGCATCTCAGGCATCGCTAGACAGGGCGCGTGTCGACACAAGAAGGAGCGGCGATGGACAAGATGGATGTCTCCCCCGTCCCCGATAAAGCAAGGACACCTAAGCCAGGCGCATTAAATGCACCTTGTCATGTAATACGAGGGATAACCTCGCATCACTGTACCCTTTCCACCTCCTGTGTGCCACTGTGGCAACCCCTTTTTCCCTATAAAAGGAGGCCCGAGGTGACCAGGAGGGGGATTCGGCTTTTTGGAGCTCCTCATGCCCCGTAGCTAGCTGAAGAACACAAACATATAATCCACCAAAGCAGGAGTAGGGTTTTACACATCCTCGCGGCCCGAACCTGGGTAAAGGAACTGTGTGCTATCTGTTTGATCCGTTCTTCTCTCAACCCCGCGCCCCGCAACCGTAGTAGGGATTCTTGTGATCCCATAGCTGTCGTTCCCAATACACCGACATCTTTGGCACGCCAGGTAGGGGGTGCAGTTGTGAGAATCGGCTTTAGCAGTCAGTTCGACGCTTCTTCATCATCATGGCGCCCAAGAAGAAGACGACGGTGGCGGTTGGCCAGTCGGAAGCCGGACAGCCCATCCCGACGCGGGCGAGCAGCGGATCGGTCGCGGAAAGGACCCGGGGCGCTGCTCGCGAACACCAACGCCGTCCCAGCAGCCGGAGTCTCGGAGGTGGCGATGTTTGTGCACCTGGTAACGGGCCACACACCGCCAGGTCCAAAGACGGAGCCAGGCCCTCCGCGAGTGGCGCGGGGCCTTCCAAGGTCGCGGCCGCATTACCCGAAGGCGACGCAAGGACCTCCAGGACTCCCACGCCGGTGCCCACAGCACGCTCCTCCCAAGTAGCGCGCGACGAGCGGCGTCATCGCGCCGAAGATCCCGGGCGTCGCCACGGGAAGAGCCCCGAGCGCCACTGCCGGGACGTAGAAGACCTGCCTGCCCGCCGGAGCGTTGGTGGAAATGGCATGCGACCGCAGGATCGTGACGGAGCTCCTCCTGACATGGTCAGGGGTCGAAGCGCGTCGCGGTCCGTGCAGGTTTCGCTACCGTTAACCCCAGCCGAAGCCCTGGCGCGCGCGCAGTTGCTCCTCGACTTTCCTCCCGTTACGGGGAAACTCGACGAATGGAGAGCCACCATCCGAAGCCTTGTCGCAGTCGCCAACAAGGATGAACCAAGTCTAGCGGAACCCCCAGGTCGACGCCCCGATGGGGTCACACACACCGGTGGCAGGAGGACCGGCAGCGCCATGGCGACGGTGCATTCGCCTCCTCCTCGCCCGATACCGCGTGTGTCGACTCGTCGGGACGTCGCGGGTGACGCCATCTCCATAGCGTCGTCCGACCCACGGACCCATGGCGACCAGCGTCAAGTTCTTCAGGAGCGAGCTCACGAAGACGCTCGAACCACCATCGAGCGCCAGCGCGGAGCGCGCCACCAGTCAGACAGGTGAGCGGGGCCTGCTGTGAATCGCCCAGCACCGGAGAGCCCTGGAGGTCTACCTTACAAGATAGGCTGTCCGGCTTTTACCCGTGAGCTGTGGCAGTTCCAGTGGCCCACTCACCGCACCTTCAAGCCTGACGTTGGCGAGAAGTACAACGGCAAGACCCACCCGTCGGAGTTCCTCAGCATCTACACCATCGCGATGCAAGCTGCCGGAGCCCGCGACGATAAGGTGCTTGCAAATTACTTTCCATTGGCCCTTAAAACCAACGCCATGTCATGGTTGATGCACTTGCCGGCGGACTCCATTTCCTCCTGGTCGGATTTGTGCCATGAGTTTGTTGGCGCCTTTACTGGAGGTCACCAAGCCCATGGCCAAGCAAGTGACCTGCACGTCATTCCGCAGAAGGAAGGCGAGAGTCTGTGCAAGTATATACAGAGGTTCAGCCGGGTACAGTACAATATCCCTGATGTTCACCCTGCTGCCATCATCAGCGCGTTCCATCAGAACGTGCGTAACCGGAAGATGCGTGAAGAACTGGCGATGACCAAGGTGAAAGATGTGGCGGAACTCTATGTTCTTGCTTACAGATGTGCCCGGGCTGAAGAGGAAAGGAAGTACCCCGGCGAAGACGCCGACGCGGAAACCGACTCTTCAGATGAGGATACTGCCGCCCCGGCGAAGAAAGGCCGGCACCGCAACACGAAGCGCAAAGGTAAAACCGTGCTTGCCGTCGAGGGATCTGATGACGCCGGCTCCGCCAAGAAAACCAGGGCGGGTGACCCCGGCAAGGAAATTGCCGGGTGTGTCGCCTGCCGGGCCTTGGCGGCTACCGAGAAGCCAGGAAACTCCGGCAAGCGATACTGCAAGATCCATCGCACCAAAGGCCATGATCTCCAGGACTGCCGACAGGTTGAGCTCCTTGCTGAGAAGCAGAGGGATGAATATGAGAGGCGGGACAAGGAGAAGGGCCAGGACGGTGCTGAAGGGTCCGGCAAGAAGCGTGACGGCCAAGCAGGCCGTCACGGCAAGGATAAACAGCAAGAGAGGCCCGCCCGGGGCCGTGACAGAAGGCCCGAAGACGACGATCACGAAGAGGACGATGAGTCCGGCGACCAAGAATTTCAGAAAGCTACGGAGGCCATGTGCGTCGATGGCGGCGCCTCGCTGCATACTTCTCACCGCCAACTTAAACAGTGGGCGCGTGAGATTACAGCGGTGGAGCCGTCGTCCGGTGCCCAAAAGCTGCTGAAATGGTCCGGCACACCTATCATTTTTGACACTGAGGATCACCCTGATGGCACTACTGCGGTCGGGTGCTTGCCATTGTTGGTTTCACCAACAATATGCAACCTCAAGGTGACAAAGATGCTAGTCGATGGCGGGGCCAGTCTGAACCTACTCTCGCCCACCGTGATCGAGAAGCTGCAAATTCCTGACGGAGACCTCGAAGAGACGGGCACATTTCAGGGGGTCAACCCAGGGAGAAGTCAACCAAAGGGGAAAGTCAAGCTGCCCGTGACTTTTTGAAGTGATCCGAACTGCAGGACGGAGAGGATCGTGTTCGATGTTGCCAAGATCCCCTTGCCTTACAATGGGATCCTTGGCCTCCCAACGCTGGCCAAGTTCATGGCAGCGTCACACTACGCCTACAACACCCTGAAGATGCCAGGACCTGTGACGATCATCACCATCCCCTCCGATAAGAAAGATGCGCTGATTTGCGCTGACCAACTATACCAGCAAGCGGTTACAGCAGCTGCCGCCACGAGGGCACTTGCTCCTGCCACTGGAGCCCCGGGAGGGAAGAAGAAGAAGACCGGTGAGACCTCGGACACCCACTCCGGCAAGCGCACCTCTTCGGAGTGTTGTGCTCCCATTGAGGACGTGCCAGAGAGCTCCACCGGCAAGAAGAAGACCGGTGAGACCTCGGACACCCACTCCGGCAAGCGCACCTCTTCGGAGTGTCGCGCTCCCATCGAGGACGTGCCAGAGAGCTCCACCGGCAGAAACAAGAGGTCCAGGGCCACACCGCTGGGAACCAAGAAGGTTTCCGTCAAGGAGGACGGCACAGGGGGGGCTTTCACCATAAGCTCCACCCTTGACGACAAATAGGAAGACACACTCGTCACCTTCCTGCGGGCGAATGTCGACGTGTTTGCATGGCAAGCATCCGACATCCCCGGCGTTCCCAGGAAGGTGATTGAGCACCACCTTGTTGTCTGTCCTCATGCGCGGCCCGTCAAGCAGAAGGTCAGGAAGCAAGCTTTGGAACGACAAGAGTTCATCACGGAGGAGATCCGGAAACTGGAAGCAGCGGGTTTGGTAAGAGGAGTGCTCCATCCAACGTGGTTGGCCAATCCAGTGGTAGTGCGCAAGGCAAATGGGAAGTGGAGGCTGTGTATTGATTACACAGATATCAATAAAGCTTGTCCCAAGGACCCCTTCCCGTTGCCGCGCATCGACCAGATTGTTGACTCCACGGCTGGGTGTGACCTGTTGTCATTCCTCGATGCCTACTCCGGCCACCATCAGATCTTCATGGCAAGAGAAGACGAAGAGAAGACAACATTCATCACCCCATGTGGTACGTACTGTTTCGTACGAATGCCTTTCGGGTTGAAGAGTGCTGGCTCGACGTTTGCAAGGGCAGTCCAGATTGGTTTTGAACCCCAGCTCCATAGAAATATGGAGGCTTATATGGATGATATAGTGGTCAAAACCAAGAATAGGGCAACCCTTATACCAGATTTACAAGAAACATTTGTAAACCTACCCAAGATCAACCTCAAGCTGAACCCTGAGAAATGTGTCTTCGGCGTCCCGTCCGGCAAGCTCCTCGGGTTCTTTGTGTCACAACGTGGGATAGAGGCCAATCCGGACAAGATCAAAGCTATAGAACGGATTGAAGTACCCAAACGGGTCAAAGATGTGCGTCGGCTTGCTGGCTGCGTTGCCGCCATGAGCAGATTCATTTCCAAGTCTGCCAAGCGCGCCCTTCCCTTTTTCAAGATTTTGAAAAAGGCGGGCCCAATGGAATGGACGCCAGAAGCCGAAGCAGCACTACAAGATTTGAAGAGGTATCTTTCCTCCACGCCAGTACTAGTTGCGCCTAGACCACAAGAATCGTTGCTGCTATACCTAGCGGCAACGAACCAGGTGGTCAGTGCCGCACTAGTGGCGTAGAAAGAAATTGACGATGAGGTGATAGCAGCGACAGAGCCTGATGCCATTGGCGTAGAGACGACACGGCCGGTTGGAGTGCAGCCAAGGAAGAAAATGATGCAGCACCTGGTCTACTTTGTTAGCTCCCTCTTGCAGGGGGCTAGATCAAGGTACTCCGGTGTGCAGAAATTGCTCTTCGGCCTTCTTATGGCCTCGAGGAAGCTGCGTCACTACTTCCAGGCGCACGAGATCACTGTCGTCACTCGCCACCCTCTACAACGGATATTGCACAATCCAGATGCAACTGTAAGAATTGTAGAGTAGGCACTGGAGCAGTCCAGCTTTGGCCTCAAGTTTGAAAGTACCTTGACGATTCAAAGCCGAGTCCTGGCGGAGTTCGTTGCAGAATGGACCGTGACGCCTGATGAAGAAGTCCAGGAAACTGCTCTTCCTGGCAAAGAGGCGAGTTGCAACTGGATCATGTACTTTGATGGAGCTTTCTCCTTACAGGGCGCCGGGGCTGGCGTACTGCTGGTCGCGCCCACTGGAGAGCACCTCAAGTACGTGGTCCAGATGCACTTCCCCAGGGAAGTATCAACGAACAATACTGCTAAGTATGAGGGGCTGCTTGCTGGTCTTAGGATCGCGGCAGACCTCGGAATCAAGAAACTCATCGTCAGGGGCGATTCGCAGCTTGTCGTCAAGCAAGTCAACAAAGATTACCAGAGCCCGTTGATGAAGGCCTAAATCGATGAAGTGAGAAAGCTGGAAGAGCGCTTTGATGGTATACAGGCAGAGCACGTTCCCCGAGCGGAGAACGACATCGCCGATTACCTGTCAAAGCGCGCTGCCCTCAAGCTACCTGTGGAACCAGGTACCTTTGTGCATTAGCTTTCTCAGCCATCCGTTGATCCATCAATAGAGAAAAACAAGAGGAGGAAATCAGGGCCCGACAAGTACTTTCCCGCTGAGCTCCCCGGAGCCGCCGGCAAGGATGTTGCTGGGGACACTGAGCCCGCCACGGGACGGCTAGGTCCGGCGGAGCGTCAAGCTCTTGCCGTCGAGACAGCCGCTCCCATGGCGGAGGAAATGCCTTTAGTCCTCGCCGTCGAGCCCCAGGCTCCAGCGTGGGCACAACATACCGTCCGATTCCTCCAGACTGGGGAACTTCCTGAGGAGCAGGAAGAAGCGGAAAAAGTAGCCCGTCGGTCTGCTATGTACCTGTTCGTCGATGATGTCCTGTACAGAAAGAGACCGAACGGCGTGAAATTGAAGTGTATCCCTCGAGAGGAAGGACTGGGGCTGTTGGCGGAGATACATGGAGGCATATGTGGATCCCACATAGGGTCAAGAGCCCTTGCCGGCAAGGCATTTCGGCAAGGCTTCTTCTGGCCCACTGCCCTCTAGGATGCGACGGCACTGGTCACCAGGTGTGAAGCGTGCCAGTTTCATTCAAAGAAACTTCATCAACCAGCTCAAGCCCTTCAAACCATTCCTCTCTCCTGGCCCTTCTCGGTCTGGGGGCTCACCATACTGGGCCCTTTCCCCCACGCTGTCGGGGGCTTTGAGTACTTGTATGTTGCAATCGACAAGTTCACAAAGTGGCCGGAGGTGAAGGCACTGAGGAAGGTCACAACTCTGTCAGCCGTCAAGTTCTTCAAGGGACTAGTGTGCCATTTTGGTGTACCCAATAGGGTCATTACCGACAACAGCACGCAGTTCACAAGCCGCACCTTCATGCAATATACCCAAGACCTCGGCAGCAAAGTCTGTTTCGCTTCCGTTGCTCACCCCTGAAGCAATGGTCAAGTTGAGAGGGCTAACGCTGATGTGCTGCGAGGCCTAAGGACAAAGACCTTTGATAGGCTGCACAAGAGTGGAAGCCGCTGGATTGATGAGTTGCCGGTGGTTCTTTGGTCGATCAGAACGATGCCAAATCGAGCCACCGGCCAGACACCCTTTGCCCTAATATACGGGGCAGAAGCAGTTCTCCCCACTGAACTCATATACGGGTCACCTCGAGTGCTCGCTTATGATGAGCTTGAGCAAGAGCAACTGCGGCAAGATGACACAATGCTCCTTGAGGAAGATCGTCTTCGGGCGGCTGTGAGAGCAGCACGCTACCAGCAAGCCTTGCGCCGCTACCATAGCCGCAAGGTCCGTGCCCGAAGCTTTGAGGAAGGCGACCTTGTTCTTCGGCGTGTTCAATCGTCCAAGAATACAAACAAGTTGACGCCGAAGTGGGAAGGCCCTTATCGGGTAATACGAGTCACCAGGCCTGGCGCAGTCCGCCTGGAGACCGAAAATGCCATTCCGGTGAGCAATTCCTGGAACATTGAGCATCTTCGCAAGTTTTACCCATAAGGCGCGGCTTGCCGGGCCCCCCGGCAAGCCACCTTTTGTACAAGCCTTGCCGGCAAGGCATGTAACCCTTTGTACAAAGCCAGGCGCAGACCCTGAGCATAAATAAATGAAGCGCTAGCGCCCTAAGTTATAGCATGCATGCTGAGTCGAGTCTCGTCCTTGGTTAGGGTTGATAGTGCTTAGTGGCGGCTAACCCCTAGCTTAGAGGTCGAGTTTGCATCTCTTTGTCTTTCCTCTATCTCCTTTGGTTCACAGGACGCACAAATATCCTTGCCGAAACCACTTGGGGAGAAGGAAGAGGAACGGACTAGCACCTAGGCCCCGGTAAGCCAGTGTTGCCGGGGGCTACAAGAGCAAAGATTCACCCACGGCGAACCAGGGTTGCCGGGGGCTACAACTTTAGATAAGTTCTTCATCCCTTATCATACATTCCATTATGGACGGAGGTATGTGAAACCTCGTTCTTTTCCTTACGCTACCGTGCTCCCATAACTCTAGGCCCTAGGGCTCGTTCCTGGGACTAAGTCTGGTCGTAGTCGCGGCAGCGAAAGGATGAAACGAGGAGCCTAAGCCCACTTCATCCCTGCCTCCGCCAAAGGCGTGAGAAAGGTCGAGCGAAGTAGGGAGACGGCAAGGCCTGTTGTCGGGCGAGAAAATGTTTATCTTAAAGATATCAAGGATTTATTCCTTGTCGTGGGCTTCACCCACAAACAAATGACCCGGCAAACATCCCTTTTTCATTAAAAACATTCCATTTAGGTACAGTCCGTCGGGAATGAAAAACATGAACAAGGGGATTACAGGTTTTAAATATAACAGATGCCCGTAATGCCTTTCTTGTCCCTCTCCTCAGGAGGCAGGTCAAGGAGGCGAGAAGGGCAAAAGGAGCGCCTAGGCGAGCTACGGGTGGCAGAAGACACCAAGAGGACATCTCGGTGGCCGCCCAAAGGCTGGATGGTGATGGCGGCGCCGGAGGCAGAGCTTGAAGACGAGGCGGCAGGACGTCAGTACGCGTCGAAGGCGTCGGTGCCCGCGTACTCCAACATGACGACCTTGCCGCCCGCCCTCTTCCTCTTCCTCTTCCGCAGCCTCCCTACGCCAGCCGCCAAGGGGATGGCCCCGAGAAGTTCAAGGAGTCAGCGACACGGATGATGGGGTCGCCAGTGCCACCAGGAGCGACGCCCGACACCTAGTTGGACCCGTCATCCTGCCGCCTACCGCCCTCATCGTCGCTGCCGCTGTCCTCCTCGTCACCCTCGCTCAGGGAGGAGTCTTCGTCATCGGAGGAGCTCTCCACGCAGCACCTGGCACGAGTCCCAAAGTGCCCGAAGACCTTGATGGAGAGAAGGCCACCCTCCATCAACTTAAAATGGAGAGTGAGCCCATCCGTCAGGCTATGGATACGAGCAAACGTCTTCCATCCCTGACGAAGATACATCACATGAGGAGCAGGGAAGTCGACGCGGACCCGCGTGCCACTGATCCCGCAGCCCCTCATGTGCAGCCGCAACGACTCCGATGGATCCAGCTCCATCTCCCGCGCGAATGGAGTCGGGAGATGAAGGCGACGGCGCGGCGGCCGCCGCAACCTGACGAAGAACTCGCAAGGGTCATCCCCAACATGGCCCTCCATTGGAGGAGGAGCTGCTGGCGAGGGCGAGGCCGGCGGGCCGCCCCGTCCTCCTCTTCCCCGAGCGCCCCGGCCTCGCCCACGGCCTCGCCCCTCCCCCTTCCCCTCGCGGCCGGCTCTGCAACCGCGGGTGCAGGAGAAGGAGGGACGCGTTGTCAAGAGGCGACCCTCGCCGCCACCGTTGAAGGGCCGGGATTTCCTCTCTCCATGGCGAACGGAAGAGAGGAGCAGAAGCTAAAGGAGGAAGGAGATGGAAAAGTGCGGGGCGCCGTCCCTCCCCTCCTACTCTTTATAAAGGGGCGGGGCTGGGGCTCAACCGCCCCGCTCAGCCAATCAAGACACGGAAGGCGCAGGGAGCCAGGACCGACCCGTCACCCCAACCAGCGATGGCCCGGTTTCCCGCCTCCACCATGCGCCACCCCAAACGCATGGGAGGCATGTGGCAGACGTGCAGAACCGAGGGGACGGGTGAGGCAACCTCTCCCCACCCCGTGATCGTGGGGACTGGACGCCTTGAGGACCGCGCCTCGGCCCCATTCAGTAAATGGGTTGCGCCTCCACGCCTCCCCCCGTTTATGGGGAAGGCGCGAAGCCGCCTCTTTACTGCGACATGACGCATGCCTGTGAAAACCGCCCCGCACATGCCGCCCACGTCGCGCACGCCCCTCCAGCCCGCGCCGCGCGCGCGGATCGTGGGAGGCGCAGCGCGCGGAAAATCTTTCCACGGAAAAACCGTCTCGCCTGCCCGCGCACCATTCTGGGCCTAGCCCAACAACGCGTCGCGCTTATGTGTGGCCCAGGCCCGGGGGCTCCTGTCGGTGTACAAAAAGAGGGGTACACTTTTTGTACCCCTATGACTGTGCACGGGCAGTCTGAGCCACGGGCACCACCACACCAAGCATGGCAAGGAAGGTGAGCCAGGGTAAGACTGAAGCTCAATGGAACTGAAGCCCAAAGCCAAGACCACAAAGAGCAAAGGGACGAAGCGGGATCCCCCGGCAAGGTCCTTGCCGGGAGCCGGTTTTAGCAGCCCCGACAAGATCCTTGCCGGGGCCGGCTTTAGCAGCCCCAGCAAGACCCTCGCCGCGGCAACTTGCCCCACGCCTACGAAGCGGATCACCCTTGAGTCCACTACCCCCATGGGGCAAGGATTCGGGAGACATCCCCGTAGTGGCATGCAGATCTTTGTGAAGACATTCAAGACCAGATACACATTAAGAAGATGACGACCCTTGGCGGGATCCCAGTCAAGGAAGACCACAAGACCTCCGGCAAGCATCTTGCCGGAGATGACGGCAGGCACCACGGCAAGACCCTTGCCGGGGCCCCAGCAAGGCCCTTGCCGAAGACACCCGCAGGGCCACTATCAGGCCCACGCCAGCTAAGCTTCCACCACCCCATGCAGCTGCCGACCCAATCAGCTGGGCAGGCACCTGCGTGGCGACATGCAGATCTTCGTGGAGACCCACCATTGCGCCACCTCAGCTGCCTGCCTGCCTACATGGCATTTCAGGCATCGCCAGACAGGGCGCGTGTCGACACAAGAAGGAGCGGCGACGGACAAGATGGATGTCTCCCCCGTCCCCGATAAAGCAAGGACACCTAAGCCAGGCGCATTAAATGTGCATTGTCATGTAATACGAGGGATAACCTCGCATCACTGTACCCTTTCCACCTCCTGTGTGCCACTATGGCAACCCCTTTTTCCCTATAAAAGGAGGCCCGAGGCGACCAGGAGGGGGATTCGGCTTTTTGGAGCTCCTCATGCCCCGTAGCTAGCTGAAAAACACAAACATATAATCCACCAAAGCAAGAGTAGGGTTTTACACATCCTCGCGGCCCGAACCTGGATAAAGGAACTGTGTGCTATCTGTTTGATCTGCTCTTCTCTCAACCCCGCGCCCCGCAACCGTAGTAGGGATTCTTGTGATCCCATAGGTGTCGTTCCCAATACACCGACAATCTTCCTTGAATATTACCTTGGGTGCCTTGGGCATCCCCAAGCCTAGTGTCTTTCCACTCCTTATTCTCCTCATATCGATATCTCACCCAAAACTTGAAAACTTCGATCACACAAAACTTATCGTGGGATGCGTTAGTATTTTAAAGAGGAAACCATTCACTTTGGTACTTCCAAGACAAGATTCATAATTGTTATCACGCAATTACTACTGTACCTTATCATTTCCAGAATTTATACCACTTAATATAAACTATGGAAACACTAAAACAAGCAAACTATGCATTGAAAACAGAATCTGTCAATAACAGAACAATATGTAATGATCTGGACAACCACCATAACTCTGAAACTCTAAAAATTCTAAAAAAATTAGGACAACGTAGGCAATTTGTATATCAATCATGTGTAAAAATTTCAGCTAATTATCACGCTCCAATGATTTATTGAATTTTTTGCACTGGACACAAAACGTTCTGTTTTTGGACAGAATCAAGTCAGCTATCAACCACACTATCCCAAAGGCTTTACTTGGCGCTTTATTGAAACAAAAGCTATAAAACATGATTAATACAATAACTTATCATGTGAACACACAAAAATAGTAGGTAAAAGTATTGGGTTGTCTCCCAACAAGCGCTTTTTAATGCCTTTTTAGCTAGGCATGATGACTTCAATGATGCTCACATAGAAGTAAAGAATTGAAACGCAAAAAGAGCAGCATGAATCATATGGCAAGAACATTTAAGTCTAACCCACTTCCTATGCATAGGGATTTTGTGAGCAAACAATTTATGGGAACAAGAATCAACTAGCATAGGAAGGCAAAACAAGCACAACTTCAAGATTTTCAACGCATAGAGAGGAAACTTGATATTATTGCAATAGCTAGAAGCATATGTTCCTCTCTCATAATAATTTTAAGTAGCATCATGAATGAATTCAACAATATAGCTATCACATAGAGCACTCTTTTCATGATGCATAAGCATAGAAGTTTTACTACTCTCCACATAAGCAAAATTCTTCTCATTTATCATAATGGGAGTATCATATGAAACTTGAATACTATAGATTGTTTCCACATTAAAAGAGTAATGTTCAAAAACAAGATATTCATAATTATGACAAGTTTTATCAATATAATCATCACTACTTTTTATAGCATAAGTGCTATCACAATAATCATCATAAGTAGCAACCTTGTTCTCATCATAATTGATTGAAACCCTTCCAACATAGTGAAATCATTACTAAACAAAAGTCATGACCTCTCCACATCTACTTTCATAAATATTGCAATCATCATAAATAGGAGGCATGATATCATGATAATAAATCTGCTCATCAAAACTTGGGGGACTAAAAATATCATCTTCATTAAACATAGCATCCCCAAGCTTATGGTCTTGCATATCGATGGCATAATCACTCTCATCATTAATAGTATGAATAGCACCAATAGTATAGCAAATTCTACCATCATAATTCTCCAAGTTGGTGCCAAAAAGATTCTCAAGATTGTAAGAAGTATCATAGTGCAAGGACATTTCCCTACTTTGTGTTTTGGATGATGATGACAACCCTTTGTTGGTCTAATCTTGTGCTAAGTGCTTCAGGTTCTTGGTGATTAGGCTTACATCGGTTAGCTATTCTCTCTGGAAGGAAAAGATTGAAGAGGGTGTTTGTCTACGTGTTTATCTCTTTGGTCGTAGGGAACCTGTACTATTAAGAGGGAATCCACATTGGAAGGAGTTGGGGGAATCATTGCACGTACACTTCTGCCTCACCCACCTTTGCCTTCCTTGTTGTGTGAAAGAGAGAGAGAGAGAGCTCCCTTTCATTTTCAATTGTTTGTTGTGTACTCCCAGTGGTGGTACCGCTTGTTCGAGCAGTTGTACCGCTGGCCCTTGGCACTAACCCAACCACCACCCCAGGGGTGATACCCTGGGGTTGAACAGCCCAGTCATGACCAAGCGGTTGTACCGCTGCCCCCGAGCGGTGGTACCGCCACCGTGCTTAAACTTGACTGCGGTGTGTCATTGGCGGTTGTACCAGCCAAGTACCGCTCAATAACCGGTCTGGTTTTTGTTTTGATGCGGTACTTGGGCGGTGGTGGCCCGGTTGTTCCGGCCGTGCCCCGCACACATGTACCACCGGTGCCCTGAGCGGTTCTACTGCTTAGGACTTGGCCACCTAAGTGACCAGGGCCAGGCGGTTGCACTGGTGCTATACCGCTCGATCACCGCTCACATGGGTGGCACCCTACTGTTTCAAAGCGGTGGTTGGGCGGTTCTTTCGGTTGTTCTCCACAACCGATACTACTGAAGGAAATATGCCCTAGAGGCAATAATAAAGATGTTATTTGTATTTCCTTATATCATGATCAATGTCTTTTATAAATGCTAGAATTGTATTAACCGGAAACTTAGTACATGTGTGAATACATAGACAAAATAGTATGTCCCTAGTATGCCTCTACTAGACTAGCTCATTGATCAGAGATGGCTATGTTTCCTAGCCATAGACATGAGTTGTCATTTGATCAACTGGATCACATCATTGGGAGAATGATGTGATGGACTAGACCCATCCGTTAGCTTAGCACTATGATCGTTTAGTTGTACTACTATTGCTTTCTTCATGACTTATACATGTTCCTATGACTATGAGATTATGCAACTCCCGAATACCGTAGGAACACCTTGTGTGCTATCAAACGTCACAACGTAACTGGGTGATCATAAAGATACTCTACAGGTGTCTCCGAAAGTGTTCGTGGTGTTGCCATAGATCAAGACTAGGATTTGTCACTCTGAGTGTCGGAGAGGTATCTCTGGGCCCTCTCGGTAATGCACATCATAATAAGCCTTGCAAGCAAATGACTAATGAGTTAGTCACGAGATGATGTATTACGGAATGAGTAAAGAGACTTGCCGGTAACGAGATTGAACTAGGTATAGAGATACCGACCATCGAATCTCGGGCAAGTAACATACCGATGACAAAAGGAACAACGTATGTTGTTATGCCTTTTGACCGATAAAGATCTTCGTAGAATATGTAGGAGACAATATGAGCATCCAGGTTCCGCTATTGGTTATTGACCGGAGATGAGTCTCGGTCATGTCTACATAGTTCTCGAACCTGTAGGGTCCGCACGCTTAACGTTTTATCACAATCGGTATTATGAGTTTTGATGTACTGAAGGTAGTTTGGAGTTCCGGATGAGATCACGGACATGACGAGGAGTCTCGGAATGTCCGAGACGTAAAGGTTGATATATTGGACGACTATATTCGGACACCGGAAGTGTTCCGTAAAGTTTCGGAATTAACCGGAGTACCGGGGGG
>LR738709.1:672963542-673028104 GCA_902687465.1 Secale cereale
GGGGGGGGGGGGTTACCGGAACCCCGTGGGGAAGCTATGGGCCTTTATGGGCCGTAGGAGAAAGAGGGAAGGAGGGCCAGGGCTGGGCCGCATGCCCCCACCCCTTGGTCCGAATTGGACAAGGAAGGACGGGGGGCCGGCGCCCCTTTCCTTCTCCTTCTCCCTCTCATTCCTTTCCCCCTTCTCCCTTTTGGTAGTTCCTACTAGGAATATGATTGCAATCCTATTCCTAGTAGGATTGCTCCTCCTTGGCACGCCAATAGGGGCCGGCCGGCCTCCCCCTTGCTCCTTTATATACGGGGGCAGGGGGCACCCAAAGACACACAAGTTGAATTGTTTTAGCCGTGTGCGGTGCCCCCCTCCAGAGAAACACACCTCGGTCATACTGTCGCAATACTTAGGAGAAGCCCTGTGCGAGTAACTTCATCATATCCGTCACCACGCCGTCGTGCTGACGAAACTCTCCCGTGAAGCTCAACTGGAGCAAGAGCTCGTGGGACGTCATCAAGTTGAACGTGTGCTGAACGCGGAGGTGCCGTACGTTCGGTGCTTGATCGGTTGGATCGCGAAGAAGTTCGACTACATCAACCGCGTCACTTGACGCTTCCGCTCCCGGTCTATGAGGGTACGTAGACACACTCTCCCTCTCATTGCTATGCATCTGGTAGATAGATCTTGCATGATCATAGGAAAATTTTAAATACTACATTCCCCAACAGTGGCATCATGAGCCATGTCTATGCGTAGATGATATGCACGAGTAGAACACAATGAGTTGTGGGCGATACTAGTGATACTGCTTACCAGCATGTCATACTTTGCTTCAGCGGTATTGTGAGATGAAGCGACCCAGACCGACATTACGCATACGCTGACGCGAGACTGGTTTCACCGTTATGAGCACTCGTTGCTTAAAGGTGACTGGCGGGTGTCTGTCTCTCTCACTTTAGCTGAATCAAGTGTGGCTACGCCCAGTCCTTGTGAAGGTTAAAACAACACATACTTGACGAAACATCGTTGTGGTTTTTGTATGCGTAGGTAAGAGCGGTTCTTGCTAAGCCCGTAGCAGCCACGTAAAACTTGCAACAACAAAGTAGAGGACGTCTAACTTGTTTTTGCAGGGCATGTTGTGATGTGATATGGTCAAGACATGATGAGATATACGGTTTTGTATGAGATGATCATGTTTTGTAAAGTTATCGGCAACTGGCATGAGCCATATGGTTGTCGCTTTATTGTATGAAATGCAATCGCCATGTAATTGCTTTACTTTATCACTAAGCAGTAGCGATAGTCGTAGAAGCAATAGTTGGCGAGACGACAACGATACTACGATGGAGATCAAGGTGTCGCACCGGTGATGAAGGTGATCATGAAGGTGCTTTGGAGATGGAGATCAAAAGCACAAGATGATGATGGCCATATCATGTCACATATTTTGATTGCATGTGATGTTTATCTTATTATGCTTCTTATTTTGCTTAGAACGACGGTAGCATTATAAGATGATCCCTTACTAAATTTCAAGGTATAAGTGTTCTCCCTGAGTATGCACCATTGCGAAAGTTTGTCGTGCCGAGACACCACATGATGATCGGGTGTGATAAGCTCTACGTTCAAATACAACGGGTGTAAGCCAGTTTTGCACACGCAGAATACTCGGGTTAAACTTGACGAGCCTAGCATATGCAGATATGGCCTCGGAACACTAGAGACCGAAAGGTCGAGCGTGAATCATATAGTAGATATGATCAACATAAGATGTTCACCATTGAAACTACTCCATCTCACGTGAGGATCGGACATGGTTTAGTTGATTTGGATCACGTGATCATTTAGATGACCGAAGGGTTGTCTATCTAAGTGGGAGTTCTTTACGTAATATGATTAATTGAACTTTAATTTATCATGAACTTAGTCCTGATAGTTTTTGCATATCTATGTTGTTGTAGATCAATGGCCCGTGCTACCGTTCCTTTGAATTTTAATGCATTCCTAGAGAAAGCTAAGTTGAAAGATGATGGTAGCAATTACACGGACTGGGTCCGTAACTTGAGGATTATCCTCATTGCTGTACAGAAGAATTATGTCCTTGAAGCACCGCTAGGTGACAAGCCCCCTCCCGCTAATGTAGACGCTTTGAACGTCTAGTAGACGCGGTCTGATGACTACACGATAGTTCAGTGTGCCATGCTTTACGGTTTAGAACCGGGACTTCAACGACGTTTTGAACGTCATGGACCATATGAGATGTTCCAGGAGTTGAAGTTAATATTTCAAGCAAATGCCCGAATTGAGAAATATGAGATTTCCAATAAGTTCTACAACTGCAAGATGGAGGAGAATAGTCCTATCAGTGAACACTTGCTCAGAATGTCTGGGTACTACAATCATATGACTCAACTTGGTTGCAAAGTTGATGAGGATAGTGTTATTGACAGAGTTCTTCAATCACTGCCACCAAGCTATAAAGGCTTCGTGATGAACTATAATATGCAAGGGATGCAGAAGACAATTCCTGAGCTCTTCGCTATGCTCAAAGCTGCGGAGGTAGAAATCAAAAAGGAGCATCAAGCGTTGATGGTTAACAAGACCACTAGTTTCAAGAAAAAGGGCAAGGGAAAGAAGGGGAACTTCAAGAAGAATAGCAAGACAGTTGCTACTCCCGCGAAGAAACCGAAGTCTGGAGTCAAGCCTGAAACTGAGTGCTTCTACTGCAAAGGGACTGGACACTGGAAGCGGAACTGCCCCAAGTATTTGGCGGATAAGAAGGATGGCAAGGTGAACAAAGGTATATGTGATATACATGTTATTGATGTGTACCTTACTAATGCTCGTAGTAGTACCTAGGTATTTGATACCGGTTCAGTTACTAATATTTGTAACTCGAAACAGGGACTACGGATTAAATGAAGATTGGCTAAGGACGAGGTGACGATGCGCGTGGGAAATGGTTCCAAAGTCGATGTGATCGCCGTCGGCACGCTACCTCTACATCTACCTAAATAATTGTTATTTGGTGCCAGCGTTGAGCATGAACATTATATCTGGATCTTGTTTGTTGCGAGATGGTTATTCATTTAAATCAGAGAATAATGGTTGTTCTATTTTTATGAAATATCTTTTATGGTCATGCACCCTTGAAGAGTGGTCTATTCTTGTTGGATCTCGATTGTAGTGATACACATATTCATAATATTGAAGCCAAAAGATGCAAGGTTAATAATGATAGTGCAACTTATTTGTGGCACTGCCGTTTAGGTCATATTGGTGTAAAACGCATGAAGAAACTCCATAGTGATGGACTTTTGGAATCACTTGATTATGAATCACTTGGTGCTTGCGAACCATGCCTCATGGGCAAGATGACTAAAACTCCGTTCTCCGGAACTGTGGAGTGAGCAACAGAGTTGTTGGAAATCATACATACTGATGTGTGCGGACCAATGAGTGTTGAAGCTCGCGGTGGGTATCGTTATTTTCTGACCTTCACTGATGATTTGAGCAGATATGGGTATATCTACTTAATGAAGCACAAGTCTGAAACATTTGAAAAGTTCAAAGAATTTCAGAGTGAAGTAGAGAATCATCGTAACAAGAAATAAAGTTTCTGCGATCTGATCGTGGAGGAGAATATTTGAATTACGAGTTTGTTCTTCATTTGAAACAATGTGGAGTAGTTTCACAACTCACGCCACCCGGAACACCACAGTGTAATGGTGTGTCCGAACGTCGTAACCGTACTTTATTAGATATGGTGCGATCTATGATGTTTCTTACCGATTTACCACTATCATTTTGGGGATATGCTTTAGAGACAGCTGCATTCACGTTAAATAGGGCACCATCTAAATCCGTTGAGATGACACCTTATGAACTATGGTTTGGCAAGAAACCAAAGTTGTCGTTTCTTAAAGTTTGGGGCTGCGATGCTTATGTGAAAAAGCTTCAACCTGATAAGCTCGAACCCAAGTCGGAGAAATGTGTCTTCATAGGATACCCAAAAGAGACTGTTGGGTACACCTTCTATCACTGATCCGAAGGCAAGATATTCGTTGCTAAGAATGGATCCTTTCTAGAGAAGGAGTTTTTCTCGAAAGAAGTGAGTGGGAGGAAAGTAGAACTTGATGAGGTAATTGTACCTTCTCCTGAATTGGAAAGTACTACATCACAGAAAATTGTTCCAGTGATTCCTACACCAATTAGTGAGGAAGGTAATGATGATGATCATGAAACTTCAGATCAAGTTTCTGCTGAACGTCGTAGATAAACCAGAGTACGTTCCGCACCAGAGTGGTACGGCAACCCAGTTCTGGAAGTCATGTTACTAGACCATGATGAACCTACGAACTATGAGGAAGCGATGATGAGCCCAGATTCCGCAAAATGGCTTGAGGCCATGAAATCTGAGATGGGATCCATGTATGAGAACAAAGTGTGGACTTTGGTTGACTTGCCCGATGATCGGCAAGCCATCGAAAATAAATGGATCTTCAAGAGGAAGACCGACGCAGACGGTAATTTTACTGTTTACAAAGCTCGACTTGTTGCGAAAGGGTTTTGACAAGTTCAAGGAGTTGACTACGATGAGACTTTCTCACCTGTAGCGACGCTTAAGTCTGTCCGAATCATGTTAGTAATTGCCGCATTTTATGATTATGAAATATGGAAAATGGATGTCAAAACTGCATTCCTGAATGGATATCTCAAAGAAGAGTTGTATATGATGCAACCAGAAGGTTTTGTCGATCCAAAAGGTGCTAACAAAGTATGCAAGCTCCAGCGATCCATCTATGGACTGGTGCAAGCATCTCGGAGTTGGAATATACGCTTTGATGAGGTGATCAAAGCATATGGTTTTATACAGACTTTTGGAGAAGCCTGTATTTACAAGAAAGTGAGTGGGAGCTCTGTAGCATTTCTAATATTATATGTGGATGACATATTGTTGATTGGAAATGATATAGAATTTCTGGATAGCATAAAAGGATACTTGAATAAGAGTTTTTCAATGAAAGACCTCGGTGAAGCTGCTTATATATTAGGCATCAAGATCTATAGAGATAGATCAAGACGCTTAATTGGACTTTCACAAAGCACATACCTTGATAAAGTTTTGAAGAAGTTCAAAATGGATCAGTCGAAGAAAGGGTTCTTGCCTGTGTTACAAGGTATGAAGTTGAGTAAGACTCAATGCCCGACCACTGCAGAAGATAGAGAGAAAATGAAAGTCATTTCCTATGCCTCAGCCATAGGATCTATCATGTATGCAATGCTATGTACCAGACCTGATGTGTGCCTTGCTATAAGTCTAGCAGAGAGGTACCAAAGTAATCCAGGAGTGGATCACTGGACAGCGGTCAAGAACATCCTGAAATACCTTAAAAGGACAAAGGATATGTTTATCGTGTATGGAGGTGACAAAGAGCTCGTCGTAAACGGTTACGTCAATTCCAGCTTTGACACTGATCCGGATGACTCTAAGTCACAAACCGGATATGTATTTTTATTGAACGGTGGAGCTGTTAGTTGGTGCAGTTCCAAGCAGAGCGTCGTGGCGGGATCTACGTGTGCAGCGGAATACATAGCTGCTTCGGAAGCAGCAAATGAAGGAGTCTGGATGAAGGAGTTCATATCCGATCTAGGTGTAATACCTAGTGCATTGGGTCCAATGAAAATCTTTTGTGACAACACTGGAGCAATAGCCTTGGCGAAGGAATCCCGGTTTCACAAGAGAACAAAGCACATCAAAAGACGCTTCAATTCCATCCGCGATCTAGTCAAGGAGGGAGACATAGAGATTTGCAAGATACATACGGATCTGAATGTTGCAGACCCGTTGACTAAGTCTCTTCCACGAGCAAAACATGATCAACACCAGGACTCCATGGGTGTGAGGATCATTACTTTGTAATCTAGATTATTGACTCTAGTTCAAGTGGGAGACTGAAGGAAATATGCCCTAGAGGCAATAATAAAGCTGTTATTTGTATTTCCTTATATCATGATAAATGTCTTTTATTCATGCTAGAATTGCATTAACCGGAAACTTAGTACATGTGTGAATACATAGACAAAATAGTATGTCCCTAGTATGCCTCTACTAGACTAGCTCATTGATCAAAGATGGCTATGTTTCCTAGCCATAGACATGAGTTGTCATTTGATCAACGGGATCACATCATTAGGAGAATGATGTGATGGACTAGACCCATCCGTTAGCTTAGCACTATGATCGTTTAGTTTTACTGCTATTGCTTTCTTCATGACTTATACATGTTCCTATGACTATGAGATTATGCAACTCCCGAATACCGTAGGAACACCTTGTGTGCTATCAAACATCACAACGTAACTGGGTGATCATAAAGATACTCTACAGGTGTCTCCAAAAGTGTTCGTGGTGTTGGCATAGATCAAGACTAGGATTTGTCACTCCGTGTGTCGGAGAGGTATCTCTGGGCCCTCTCGGTAATGCACATCATAATAAGCCTTGCAAGCAAATGACTAATGAGTTAGTCACGAGATGATGTATTATGAAACGAGTAAAGAGACTTGCCGGTAATGAGATTGAACTAGGTATAGAGATACCGACGATCGAATCTCGGGCAAGTAACATACCGATGACAAAAGGAACAACGTATGTTGTTATGCGGTTTGACCGATAAAGATCTTCGTAGAATATGTAGGAGCCAATATAAGCATCTAGGTTCCGCTATTGGTTATTGACCGGAGATGAGTCTCGGTAATGTCTACATAGTTCTTGAACCCGTAGGGTCCGCACGCTTAACATTTGATGACGATCGGTATTATGATTTTATGAGTTTTGATGTACCGAAGGTAGTTTGGAGTCCCGGATGAGATCACGGACATGACGAGGAGTCTCGGAATGTCCGAGATGTAAAGATTGATATATTGGACGACTATATTTGGACACCGGAAGTGTTCCGTAAAGTTTCGGAATTAACCGGAGTACCGGGGGGGGGGGGGGGGGGGGGTTATCGGGACCCCCTGGGGAAGCTATGGGCCTTTATGGGCCGTAGGAGAAAGAGGGAAGGAGGGCCAGGGCTGGGCCGCGCGCCCCCCAACCCTTGGTCCGAATTGGACAAGGAAGGAGGGGGGGCCGGCGCCCCTTTCCTTCTCCTTCTCCCTCTCCTTCCTTTCCCCTTCTCCCTTTTGGTAGTTCCTACTAGGAATAGGATTGCAATCCTATTCCTAGTAGGATTGCTCCTCCTTGGCGCGCCAATAGGGGCCGGCCGGCCTCCCCCCTTGCTCCTTTATATACGGGGGCAGGGGGCACCCGAAGACACACAAGTTGAATTGTTTTAGCCGTGTGCGGTGCCCCCCTCCACAGAAACACACCTCGGTCATATTGTCGCAGTACTTAGGCGAAGCCCTGCGCCGGTAACTTCATCATATCCGTCACCACGCCGTCGTGCTGACGGAACTCTCCCGTGAAGCTCAACTGGATCAAGAGCTCGTGGGACGTCATCAAGCTGAACATGTGCTGAACGCGGAGGTGCCGTACGTTCGGTGCTTGATCGGTTGGATCGCGAAGAAGTTCGACTACATCAACCGCGTCACTTGACGCTTCCGCTCCCGGTCTATGAGGGTACGTAGACACACTGTCCCTCTCGTTGCTATGCATCTGGTAGATAGATCTTGCGTGATCGTAGGAAAATTTTAAATACTATGTTCCCCAACAACTACCGCTTGTCTGCCCGGTTGTACCGCTTGATAGGATTTCTGCAGGTTACCAGTGAGTCCCGGTTGTACCGGGACGAGGAGAGGTTGTACCGCTGCAGTGCTGTTTTTGCAGTAATGGTTGGATTTTAGGGTTTTCTATATAAGGGTGGTTCTTCCACCTACCGCGCTTACCTCTTGCCTATCTCACTCCACCATTAATGGCATTTAAGCTTTCTTGCATGATCTCTCTCTCTAGCCACTCAAACTTGTTGATTTGCTAGGGATTGAAGGAGGAGACCTAGATCTACCCTTCCACCAAAGGATATTTGCTTGCCCAATACTTTCTTGTGTGGATTTTGTTACTCTTGGGTGTTTGAGCACCCTAGACGGTTGTGGTCACCTCGGAGCCACATTCCATTGTGGTGAAGCTCCGTGGTTTCGTTGGTGTAACAGCCTCAAAATTTGGTTATCAATTTTGTGTTGTTATTTCTTCCTGACAACCCTTTTTCAAATTTTCTCATGAGGATTTCTAGATGACCCTGAGATTTCTGGTCATTTTAAACCCTTCAAAACCTTGCTCATGTCTTTGTCAGTGGGCAAGACCTCATTTACATCCCCTCAAACTCTCTCAAACCCTAATTCCAAGCTTTTGGAATTTCTAGGTGGCCTTTGTGATTACAAAGGAGCCATCACTTTCTTTGATCTGTTGATTTCTCCATCCTTTCCAAGAGACCACCATGTCTTCATAATTCTTGGATATGCAAAAATATTGTTAAGTCCTATGCAATATTTTTGAATTGTTCTTTATTCCTTTTATTGCTTGTCCGAGGAATAAAATCCAGAGGCATAGTATTGCATCTCAAAAATCCATGAGGATTGGTGGAGATGATACTCATGCCTAATCCAAGCTCTGGCAAAAATATTGGCCACATTAAAATATAGAAAATTTCCTTTTTCTATTTTTAGCCAATATTGCACTTTTGCCATTTTCCAAAGGAACTATTATTTTTAACCTAAGCCTCCCTGACATCTTGGTTAGTTTTCTACTTCTATGGTTTTACCTATAGAATGTTGCCAAGTTTGCAACAACAAACTTGTGGAGCTTATTCTACTCACCTCATTTTGTCTCTGCCTACTTCTTTACCATGGTAATTCTTTACCTTCGAGGGACTACGCAGTAGACTAAGTTTTACCTCAGTAAGAACTCTGCGACACGCCTTGTCCGTGGTGACCACGCGGGGCGCCAGCCAAAACGGTGGTCTCGCCACTGTTGTCGGCGGCACCGCTGCTCCGACCGGCTCTGGCCTCACCGTTGTTGCCAAATAGCGCCCCATTGTTGTCTTCTTCCCCCTGGACCTCCTGCCTCGCTCGTTTTCTTCTCCGGCGAGCTGTGCCAATGGTCGAACAGTGTGCTACTGTGGCCGTCGTCACTTCTGTCCTCTTCCTCCACTCGTCTTCGAGCTCTGCCCGACTCCGTGACTCTCTGGCGCTCGTCTGCGCTCTCATCATCACCTTCCCGCCGCTCCCAGTGAGTTTTGGCCGCGTCCGCCGACACCGTGCGTGTCGCCGGTGCTCGGACAGGTAACCGCGCCGCGTGTCCCCTCCTCCCCTCCCCCTCGAGCTCTTCTCGTGGCTATTTAAGCACGCCTCGAGCCTCCCCGCAGTCCCCAACCCCTCCCCGACCACCCAAACGAGTTCGAGGATCTTCCCTTCCTCCCCTTCGCCGCCATGGCCGCCGCTCTGTCCCGGCCGAATTCTCTCTAAGCCGTCCCCCTACTTGCCTCCTTCCATCACCCGAACCCCTGTCTTCATCCAGCAACCCCCCTGCCGTTTTCCCTCATCCTCCGGCGCACCAGGGAGCCGTGCTCGTCGCCACCCAACGTGGCAGTCCGCTGCGGTCGAGGCTGCTCCCGTTCCCGTCGTCTTCAGCCACCTTGAGGCCGACCAGGCGATGCAGCTCGGATCCCCGAGCACGTCGGTATGCCGAGCGCTGCGGGAGGCGGTCGGAATCACCGACGAGCCCCGTCGGGTCCTCCTCTGCCACGGCTGAACGCCGGCGCGAGAGGTTGAAGAAGAAGCCAGGCCAGGCGGGCCCCTTCCCGCGTGACCCCACCTGTCTACGAACGAATGGCCTGGCCCAGCGCCACGTCAGCGTAAGTGACAGCGCCACGCTACGAAGTCGCTTTCCCCTCGCGAAAGCGTATTCCTGGGGAGTGTGCTTTCAACCAACGAAGCGTATTCTTCCTCTACTTCGGCCAAAAACACGTTCTCCTCTCTGGAAAATGTATTCTCAGAAAATACACGTTCTGTTTAAATTGCCAGGGACCTGTTTGTAGAAGTATTTTTACAAACTAGCCCCTAAGCTTTAAATGTCCGTATCTCTTTATCCGTAACTCCGAATGAGGTGAATCCAAAGCCCATTTCTTCGTTTCATCGAGCCCGTTCTATTGAGATCATTTTCATTATGTTTCAATATTCTGAAAATGACCATTTTACCCTTGCTGTTAACCAGCCTCTTCCGAGAAAGAAGTGTTTCCGGCAACGCTTTCTGCGATTGTTTCCCGCTTCTTCCCGGAGTATTTATCAGCCCCAGGCAAGCCAACCTCTTATCATAAGATCCGGACTCGCATGTTGACTCTGCTTGCACCTTGTGTGTGTATAGTTGCAACTGTTTCTTATTGTTTTCAGTGACAGTCTTTTCATTATGCCTGTCATGCATGCTTGTGTTTTCATGACTTCTATTGCTATGATAGTTAGAATGTTGTTATTAATAATGCCATGTCACGACTCTACTTGCTTTTTATGCCATCGTTATACAATGCTATGATGCTTTTAACGCACTGTTATTATGCTAGTACTCAGTATTGTCATATTCTTTATGTCATGCTTGTGCACCTGAGAAGTTCGATATTGTGTATATGCTTTTGTATGTTGCATGGTCAATGTTGCATTCTTGTAACTATGCTCATGGTGATGGAGAAATAATAAATGACTTAATAATAACAACCTCCTCCGTCATCGATGGATCGATTCATGGTGCCACTAAATCAAACTTTTCAGTGCAGCCAGATTTGCCTTTGTGGGAAGGCCTTAATACGAACTATTGTTGTGCCTCTCGCCGGCACCTCCAATGAGGGAAGGTTATGGACACGCGCTACCCTGATCAGGTAGGCGGACATAAGCCTTGTGTGCCCATGGTTGTTGTTGTTGTTATGGTACCGGGTCCCCGTTTGGGACAGTTTGGCCACGACGGTGGTCGGTGTGTCTTTCATAGACACGGGGCCACCCAGGACTAGCCCAGTAGGGAACGAGTCGGAGTGGCCGGGAGAGTGTCATGACAGTAGGTCGGTTTCGTCGGAACGCCGTTGGTCCACCCAAATGGGATGACGAGGCCATGGGTTCAGTAGTGTGGGTACAGTGCGCTACCTCTGCAGAGTGTTTCTAAAGTCTATCGATAGCACACAGTTCATAGTAAGTCACACTATCGGGTCTTAATCGAAATGGAGGATAAACCTGAATTAATCAAATTAATTAGTATGGTAACAAGAATGAAATAGTCGTATGGAGTCACGACGATGTTGTGATCCCAAGGCAAGTTCTTGGTAAATATTAGAGACAAAGTGTTGGTTGTGGTTGTGATCGCCGAAAAGATCACGGTTATGTGGTAAGATCACCCGTTAGTAATATAGTCTGATGGACTCAGAAAACAAGTTTGGTTGCCTTGCATGAGTAATAGATTGCATTTTAAATGAACCATGGTAGGACAATAAATTGTTAAACAAAGTGATATGTTATGCCTGCATTTGTATATGTATGGACAGTAGTTTTCCAGCATAGTATCATGATGCCATGCCATGCCTTGATTTATTTATTAAGCTATGCCAGGAGAAAGATATTATATTATGTTGTCATCACCAGGTTGTAAACATATTATATATATGCCATGTTACTACTGTATTAGTCAATGTATGAAGTGGTTCATGCTCCTTTAATCTAATTTCATGTCATGTTTTGATATAAGGTAGTTTATGCATGTGTTTGGTTCTTGCCTTGTCATCGGTCTGTTTGGATGCTATGTATTTGGTTGTCTTGCAAGTACATTCAATGTACTAACCTGGCGTGTCAGGCCAGTTTTGTAGGTCACACTTGATTGGATCGTTTGCTCCGTCGTGCTAGGCCGAAATCTTGCCAGTCCTGTGAGTTGTGGAGCCCAGTCAGAGTTATTGTGCCGCCAAACCAAGACTCCCGCCGCCAGTTAAATAGCCTTCCGCTGTCATGTAAATAGCCTTAGGGCTATGCCAGATAATAATATTCATCAATGATGTAATCATATATCTTGATATTTGATGAATGTTATTGTACCTAGAATGTTGTATCTTGGACCTGTCGTGCGTCAGGTGTATTCCTGGGCTGACGTGCGAAGGCCCCCTGTTCCATGCGAATCGGGGTGCCACATGACATTGTATCAGAGCAGTCAGGCTGGCATAGATTATCTTAGCACTAGATCACTGCCACCATCAACCCCTAATAACCCTAAGGGATTTGACCCGTCCCCAGCATCCGGCATGGCCACTGTTAATCAACAGGTGGCGTAGTCGGGACCGACACGTCCTCACCCCGCTGTCCCCACCTAGTTATCCGTGGACAAGTAGCGCCCTTATCTTTTTCGGTCGGGCGCACCGCTTACCCTTCAGGGTAAGGTGCCGCACCATGCGGGCATGCCCCGCATAGCCGCCTATAAAATCCCCTTTCCGCTAGCCGGACCACTCACTCCTCAGTCCGCCATGTCTTTGCAGAGAAGCCTAGCTAGTAACACTCTAGCCATGACTAGAGCCCTAAAAGCTTCCAAGTTTTACACCCGCACCTTTGCTGTCAACCACCCTGGTTTTCCATCTCTTCTTATTGAGATGCTCAGCAAGGCCTTGGGCTGTAACGCCAGCCCTGGATACCTGGTGTTTCAGTCATCACCCGTCCCTCACCTTCATCGCTATGATGCTAGAGTGCACATTTGTCCAGGTCCCACGGCAGATGGTCAGTCCTTGGTTCTCCATGGCAGAGCCATGCCCACTACTGATTTGGCTATTCAGGCCGCTGCTGTGGAGGCCATCCTTCACCTCCGAACCAAGTTACCGCAAGTGGCAGAAAAGCGGGAGTTCTGCTTTTTCCCCATTGTGGCAGAAACAGGAATGCAACCTTCTCCCGTTATCCAAGGGGATGATCCCACAATCGCTCGCCTGGTGCAGTATATCACTCCTCAAGGGATGATGATTTCCAAGATCCTTGCCGAATTTAGAACCCTGGACAATGATGCGGTACGAGTTGTCAAGGAAGCCTACCATGAAGCTCGTAGGTTTGCATCTCAAATTATTCACCCCATTCCATCTGAACCAGTGATACCTTCTCGACCTGTGATGTGGCCTAGACCAACCCCCATCTCCTTCGACCATGCCCTTTACCGGATCCACCAACAGCATCTACTGGGATCAACTTCAGCCACACCCGCAGTAGTCGAATCCCCACCCATAGTGCTGTCACACGATGAAGATGGAGATTGGCTCAGTCTTCGTCCTCCCGGAGAGCCCCGGCAAGCCCAGTCTCCTGCATGACTTTAGTCACGCAGTTAGGTGTTTCTACAAGTAGGTCAGTCAGTCTGTTCATCCTTGATAGGAGGATAAACTTTTGTGTCCCAGAGGGAGTAGTCTCGTGTAGTGCGTAGCGCGTTCTTGCTTTTGTTGGATACTTGCAATGGTGTAATCCATATGATATGAATGTTTGTGTGCTTTTGGGCTTTGTGTTGTTTTTGCTTGTCGCTTTGTCAAGTAGAAATGTTTGACATGGTTGGCAGTATGTTGTTAACCAGATTTCAATTAGTAGACCACATACACTAAAATAACATTGACTCATTCTGGGTCTAAAATAATAAAATGCGTGCTAGTATAGGTATATGTGGACCAGGATTACATATACCCGCTAGCATTAAAACACTTTAGAATATTTTGTCTGGTGTGTTTCTCATTACCTGTTTATGGCATCTGTTTGAGAGTTTGGATTATATTGCATGTCACACGCACACTTGGTTCACCCATGGGTACTTTTGGGTAGTACTTGTGGGCATGCAAAGTCGCCTATTTTCTTCCTATCGGTGCACACCTCATGTGGCCGGCTTTCCAAATCGGAGCCTCGCAAAGGCCTTTCTATCTGGCAAATTCTCGTTTATAATTCTCGTTTCCGATTTCATTTCTGGAGAAACGCTTCCAACTTTATTTCCCTCACACCAGTACATTGATTGCAATCCAGCTTTCCATTCTGATTCTACCTCTACACCTACTTTTCATGGAATCATCTGCGAAAGTTTTTCCCGCATCACAGTATGCATCTTGAGCTGGCACAGCCACCTCACAAGCATCTGGACCTGTCGGGGTTTTGGGACGACATATGCCAACAGATGGCTTATCATGCATGGGGTCAAAAGAACGTCGCCGGGCTCAGGAAGCGGGATAAAGCGATACTTAGGACGCCTACGAATCTTACCCATGTTCGGGGCTCTCCGAGGGGATAACACCCCTAGTCCTGCTCTGCGGGGGCTCCGCGTCCTGACTGATAGCACTAGAGTAGCTACAAGATTGCTCCTTGAGCTGTGAGGTCCAAAGGAAGAGGATGAACAAGGCTAGCTCACTTCCTCTCTCTATCTAGGGTTTTCTCTTGTGATCTTCTAATAACCAACCTTCCAGCCCCTCCTCATGGAGGACCCTGGGGGGTTTATATAGGCCTACCCCCCAGGGGTACAATGGTGAATTTGGTGGCGTGGCCCCCAGCCATCAGTGTCTTCTGGCGCTGGCCTCCCCGTCTGTCTGCTGGGGCCCGCCGCCTGCGGGCCCCTCGTGATTGTCTTTCACTGTGGGAGTGCTTTTGTTGACGACAGCCCTACCAGGAAGGAGATGGCTACAGTGCCATCGCCCCTCGCCGTACGCTGCCGCCTCGCCTCGTCCTGTCATCTTGATGAGGCTCGGACTTCTAGGGTGGGGTTCGCCGTCTGCTACCAGACAGCCATCTCCCCTGGCTGCCTACCAGGGGCTGCTTGTTCGTGAGCCCACCCGCTGACCGATGGGGCCAGCCGCCTGCTGGCCCCGCTGTTTGCGGAGTGGGATTGTGGCCTCCTTTGACCGTTGCTTGGTCACGAGCTTCGTGGCTACAGTGACCTGCCGCCTAGGGGATATTGATAAGGTACACGGCCACTGTAGCCACACCCTTATAGATCTTCTAAGGACATGTTCTCCTGTAGCCACGCCCCCGCCACGCTGGGACCCTCCTCAGCGTGTTCCCTGAGGGAGGAGTGCGGGGCCATCTGCTGGCTGGTGGTGTTGGTGTTGCCGCCTGCTGGGTCCCTGCCGCCTGCTGGCAGCCAGCTCCTAGGGCAGGCTACCCTAGGAGGCGGCTAGAGGAGGAGACGGCCACAGCTGACCAAGCGGCTGTCATTTGTCTTAAAATGCCAAGGGTAGTCGCCGAGGGTACCCATGGTCAATATCTCTGACAGTAGTCCCCGAAGCTGGTGGAACTCCGATGCGAGCGTTGGAGATGCGGAGGGGTTTCAGCAGCTTCTTCCCTCAGGCATGCTCATCGTCTGTCACTTGTCTGCCAACAGCCGGCTCTGCGACGCAGCAGCCGGCCCCTGGCAGCCGCATCGCTGTCTCGGAATCTTCGGCGGGAAGGCGCCGCCTGGTCAGCGGACAGTCGAACAGGCCCGCGGACCGTTGGCAGCGCCCACGCATCACCGTCCTGTCGCATCGGCCTGCCAGCCCACGCACGTGACAGGACGGAACAGTGGGTCGGGGCCCGCCACTAAGGGCCTCGGGCCCCGCGCGGATCCACAGGGGCAGGGGTAATCGATTACCCTCCCACGCGCATTTAATGCACGCAGATTAGGCGCGAGAAAATCGAGGGTCGTGCGGGACGTGGAGCGGTTAAGCCCACGCCCGCCCCCCTCACCTTCATTGCCCGGGCCTATATATAGGCCGGGGGAGAGGGCTGGCGCCGCTCTCGCGCTCACTCTCCCCCATCCTTCATCTTCTTCCTCGCTCCTCCTCGTCGCCGTCACAGCGAACCACCGCCCGAGCCATGTCTGTCCCAGCGCCTACCCGACACCACAGCCAATGGGACGGCAGCGAGGTCTTGCAAGAGCAAGTGGACGTCCTCCGGCGGTCGCGGAAGCTGCCGCCGGCCGACAGGGTCGCCGTGCGCCTGGCGCCGATGACTGAGATCAGGCCGGCCCCGCAGCAAGGCGAGCGGGTCATCTTCCGCTCGCACTTTCCGTGCGGGTTTGGCCTGCCGGCGAGCGGCTTCTTCTGCTCCTTCCTCGACTTCTTCCACATCCAACCTCACCACCTCACGCCAAACACGGTGACGACCATTTCTTCCTTTGTCGTTCTCTGTGAGGCTTATCTTGGCATCCTTCCCACCATCGAGCTCTAGACGGAGCTCTTCTATGTGAAGCTCGGCACCGCCGTCCAGAGCGTGGCCGCCCAGTGTGGGGGATGCATTGCTGTGAAGCGCACCGGGGCAAAAAACTTCTTCCCGGTGCCGAAACTCGTTGGATCGGTGAAGCAATGGCAGAAGACGTACTTCTACATCTCCAACGTCGACCCCGAGGAAGATTTCATCTGCCTACCGGAGTGGGTGCCGGGGCCGCCTGCTGAGCCTCGGGACTCCTGGAGGACCCGGCCCGTCGCCCTTACCGAAGGCACCTCCGTCGCCCTGTGCCGTCTCCGGGAGCTGAGAGACGACGAGGGCCTGGACTTCGCAGATCTGCTACTGACGTTTGCCGAGCGCCGGGTGCTGCCGCTGCAGCGCCGACCCCACCTCATCTGTGACATGAGCGGGCGCCGGGACCCCAGCCGGACCTGCACCAAGCCCCTGCCCTACGGGAAGGTGGCCCGGCTGGTGAACCACATCTCCAGCTGCCAAGTCTCTGATTCCGGCTGGGCCTTCGGCAAAGCTCCGTACAGACGCAGCAACCAGCCGCCCGCAGTAAGTTTTTCGTCCTTCTTTTTTCTTTCTTCTTTATCCGGCTGTTGTAGCCGTTTGGTGCTAATACTTGGTTCAGATCTTCCCAGGCCAGCCGGCGCCGGGCTCCAACCAACTGGGCCGCCCACTAGAGCCGGATCGCTCCCAGAGCGATACGAGCGACCCCGATCTTGGGGCCGCCACCGCCATGGAGGAGGAAGAGGCGACGGGCGGCGGAGACCAGCCATCGGGTGCCCAGCCAGAAGGCGGCCTCGAGAGCTGGCGAGATGATGATGAGGGGATGGAGGAGGCACCCGTCCGCGCCAGCCAGCAGGCGGGGCCGTCTGGCACAGCCGGTGGCGGGAAACGGCGGTCCTCGTCAGGGCCGACTGGTGCCCCACCCAAGAAGCTTCGGCTGTCAACCGCCACCACGAGGCGTCAGGAGGCGGCTGCCAGGGCGAACCTGCCAAAGAAGCCCAAGGCCAGGCCGGTCGGGTCCGGGTGAGTATCCTTCATTCCTTCTTTGTGTCTTATTCTTCTTTCACAGCTGGTCCTTTCTTGCTTGATTCTTTGTTTCTTCGGAACGTCCGTGCAGCGCGCCGCTTTCCCTCTCGCGGGTGCCAGCGGGCTCTGTAGTAGGAGGCCCAGATGCCCCTCCTGTGCCCCCTCGCGTGGATCCTGCTGCCGCGCTCCGGGAGGCGACAGAGAGGAACGCCCGCGAGGCACGCGCGGAGCGCGAGGCCGCGGAGCGTGAGCGAGCGGCGGCCGATGCTGCCGCCCAGGCGAAGGCCGAAGTCACCAAGAAGGCCGAGGCAGACGCCGCCCGCGTCCGAGAGCGGGGAAAGGGCCCCAGCAGCTAGCAGGCCACGTCGTCCGCCCGGCGTCAGGGTCTCAGGAGCCACCCGTCCAGGTGCCGGCTGCTGACGAGCAGCCGACTCCAGGCGACAGGGGAGACGAATGCGTCATCTTGGAGGCGCCGCCACCACCCCCGCGCCGCCTGCTGGGGAGCAGGGCAGCCGGCCGGTGGGGACGGAGGTGCCGCCGGTTGGGGGCGCACTGGTGGTTGGCCCGCAACCGCCCCCCGAGGCCCAGCCCGCCGGCGCCTTGCTAGGGCGGCCTCTATGCCTCAGCAGGTGGAGGTCGGCGCGGCCAGCTCGTCTGCACCGGAGAACAAGGCGACCAGCGCGGCGCCATCGAGCTGGAGATCCGGAGGAGGCGGCGCGTGGATCGTCGCGTCGCAGGACGTCTTGGACCGCATGAACTCCTTGGGCAACGTCGTGCAGATGGCGATGCAGGAGTTCATCGCCACACGGTCCTCCGTTCGGGTAAGTGTGTTTCGTTTTCCTCTGTTTTTATTCCTTCAATTTTTTCCGTGGGGGCGCGTCAGCGCACCCACTGGGTGTAGTCCCCGAGTTCCGAGCCGGCTGCTGAGCAGGCGGCTTGGAACTCCAAAGTGTACATCCAGATCTGATCTTGCTTCTTGTTGCAAGAGTACCACAACCTCCGCGTGGCCTCCTACAACACGCATCTCCAGGAGCTGGCGCAGCTGCAGACTGCCCTGGCAGACAGCCGAGGTGAGTGCCTCCTCTTCTCCTTGTGGGGGCGCGTCAGCGCACCCGCTGGGTGTAGTCCCCGAGTTTCGAGCCGGCTGCTGAGCAGGCGGCTTGGAACTCCAAGGTTATGTTTTGTGCTGCCAACCCTCGTTCTTTTTCTTTCTCCCTTGCCAGCGGTCGCAGCCGGCCTCCGCAACCAGCTGGGCGAGGCCCAGATGGAGCTGGCCGCTAAGGAGCGGGAGCGTGGTCTCGCTGCCCAGGACCGCGACCGCCTGGCCAAGGAGCTGGCGGACCAGGCGGCGGCCCACAAGGCCGAGCTCGGCAAGATGTCTGACGCTGAGTCCCTTCTGCGGGCCGAATTCGAGACTGAGCGCTTGAATTGGGCTGAGAAGGAGGCGGCTCTCCAAGACGGATATGTAGCCATTGGAGACATGGTCGACGGTGAGACGTCTACCCTCTTATTTTGTTTTTGCCGTTTGCAGCAGCCATCTTGCTTTTCTTCTGATCCTTGTTCTAGTCTTGGTAGAGTTCTTCCCGGGCTACTCTGTGGCAGCCACCCAGGCCATCGAGGCCGAGCGTGCTGCGAGGCGCCAGGCGGGCCAGGCAATCGCACCCAACGCGCCCAGGACCCCGACCGAGGAGCTTCTTGCCATTCGGGTGCGTCTTCTACCAGTCCGCCGTCTTCTTCGCTGGCTGCAGCGTGCCGGCGCCCAAGTCCTGGCCGCCCTCTGGCCAAGTGTGGCAATGCTTCGCACCCCCAGCCGGACGGCCGCCTGGCTGGAGGCGGCCGGCCAGCGCTTCGAGGCCTGGAAGGGCTCTGCGGCGAGGGCTGGCACGCGGACCGCCCTGGAGTTCGCCAAGAGCTGGTATCCTGGCCTGAGCCTTGAGCAGCTGGAGACTTTTCCCGCGGAGGCCCAGCCGGAGCTGGCTGCAGAGCAGAAGGAGCTCGTCCAACATGCTGCCGCCCTTGCCGAATACGCCGACACCTCCCTCTTCATCCCGGAGTTGGATGACAGGGGCCATGTGGTGCCGCCTGGTAACTTCGGGCTGGACTTGGCAGCGTCGGAAGAGCCGGACCAGGAGATTGCCTCCAGCGAAGGTGATGAAGAAGAGGAAGGCAGCGACTAAGAAACCAGCTCCCAGGAGGCGGACCCAGCGGCTAGTCGCCAGCCTGACCAGTCCTCAACAAGCGGACCGGGAGTAACGGCCCCGCCTGCTGCAGGAGACGGCCAGACCGAGACCCGCCGGGCAGCCTCCCCGGAAGCCGGCTCCGTCGTGCCATCTGCCCAGCCTGCCGCTACTTAGGATTGTCGTTTGTATCTCCTGCCTTTTTGTAAGACTCGTAGGGTTAATCCGAACAATTCCACCCGCTGGGTGTGTTTAGTAAGTTATTGCTGCAAGGCGGCTCTTAAGGCCTTTTGGATGTAAATATTATTTTTAATGCTGCATCGTTTTTATGCAATTGCACCGAGTCCTAGGATTAGCCTTGCCCTAGTTTCCTTGTGGCGGCTTTCTCCTTGCCGACCCCTTGAATTGCCGTCCTGCCAGCCAGACAGCCACTTTGTGGTTCTGTGGCTGGGTCAGGGACTTGGCTATTTTCGGGGTGGGCAAGTATTCTGCCTTCTGGAGGACGGTCTGGCCAAGCCAAGAACTGGCTGGCCGGCTGCTTGGCAGCCGACTATTAGCTTTAAGGGCCGGCTGGCCCTATGTCTTTTATCCTTAGCCATTTTTCATGTGGGCACCACTTCTTGCCTTTGGCTCCTGCCAGCCGGACAGCCGCGTTCTGCGAGTCTGTGACTGGATACAGGAGAGGGCTTGGATGCCATCACATTACTTGTCTGACTTTTTAAGGAGAATTCTCTAGACATAGGGCTAGGCGGCCAGTCCCCGGGCCGTCTGGTAGGCTCCGGTGCCGGACAAAGGAGTGAACAACAAACATTTACAGGCATAATTCTTATCATATAGATAAGGGTTGGGCAGTCCCCGAGAACTCCTCGGGGTTCCCACTGATTCTCAAAATAACTTTAGATGGCATGACACATACTGTCTTTCAGCTATAAAAGCGACGAAGAAGGTTTGCGTTCCATGGGCACTCCGACTCCTTGCCTGAGTCGTCTCTCTTGCGCGCTCTTGGCTTCTGGGCGTCGATGAGGTAGTCGGCATTGTTGCCGAGTACCTTGCTGACAATGAACGGTCCTTCCCAAGGAGCCGAGAGCTTGTGCTGGCCAGCTGTTCGCTGGATCAGCCGGAGCACAAGGTCTCCCTCGTGGAAGGAGCGTGGCTTCACTCGCGGCTGTGATAGCGACGGAGACCCTGCTGGTAGATGGTGGAGCGGCTGAGTGCTACCAGCCGGGCCTCCTCCAGCAAGTCCACGCCGTCTTCGCGTGCCTCTTTGGCTTCAGCTTCCGTATACATGGTGACGCGAGGCGAGTCAAACTCAACATCCGTTGGGATGATGGCCTCGGCCCCATAGACGAGGAAGAAGGGAGTGAAGCCGGTGGATTTGTTCGGAGTGGTTCTGAGGCTCCATAGGACAGACGGCAGTTCTTCGATCCAGCAGCCGGCCGACCGCTCCAAAGGTTCAACTAGCCGGGGCTTGATGCCAGATAGGATGAGGCCGTTGGCGCGCTCGACTTGGCCGTTAGACTGTGGGTGGGCAACGGACGCTAGGTCCAGCCGGATGCCCTGAGCTGCATAAAAACGGGCAAGTGCGCCTTTGGCAAAATTCGTGCCATTGTCGGTGATGATGCTGTTCAGTATACCATACCGGACTGTGATGTCTGCAATGAATGTCACAGCAGTTGGGCCATTGAGTTTCTTGATTGGCTTGGCTTCGATCCACTTGGTGAATTTATCTATTGCCACGAGCAAGTGTGTCAGGCCTCCTCTGGCAGTCTTGAAAGGTCCTACCATATCCAGACCCCAGACGGCAAATGGCCAAGTGATCGGAATAGTTTTGAGTGCAGAAGCCGGCAAGTGTTGCTTGGAGCTGAAGCGCTGGCAGCCATTGCACTTTCTTACCAAATCTTTGGCAACGTCCAAAGCAGTCGGCCAGAAGAAACCGTGGCGGAAAGCTTTGGCTACAAGAGATCTTGAGGCCGTGTGGTGGCCGCACTCTCCTTGATGAATGTCCTTCAGGATGGCCAGCCCTTTTGTTGCTTCTACACAGCGTTGGAAGATGCCCGTCGTACTCCTTCTGACGAGCTCTTTGTTGACAATGGTGTAAGCTGAGGCTCGGCGTTGAACTTGTCATGCCGAAGTTTCTTCTGCTGGCAGCTCTCCTTTGAGCAGGAATGTGAGGATTGGCTGTGCCCAAGACGTCGCTGAGACACCAGTCGTTTCGGCCAGAGAGACCAGGGTGGTTGGGCTGGGAGGCGGAGGGCTAGACTGAGCCGCCTGCTATGTCTCCGAAGTCCCCGAGTCGTCTGCTGGAGGCGGCGTCTCCTGGCTGTCTGCTGGAGCAGTCCCCGGACCAGGAGCTGGCGCAGCTGTAGGTGGTCCGTCTGTTGGAGTTGGAGTGTCGTGGCCGCCTGCTGGGGCAGTCTCTAGGCCAGCAGCCGAAACCGCGAGGCCGCCTGCCCCGGGGTCGGCTGGTATGAAGATTGACTCCGACTCTTGTGAAGGCTTGATAGACGGTTTGCGCAGGCATTGGAGAGATACGCCAACTCGTATTGCTTGGCGGGTTGAACCAATTCGCGCCAAGGTGTCTGCTTGCATGTTATCAGCTCGTGGCACATGGAGGAACTCACAGCCATCAAAGTGTCCACTGATCTGCTGGACAAGGAAGCGATAGCTTGCCATGTTTGCGTCCTTGGCGTCCCAGTCCCCAGACGACTGCTGGACAACCAAGTCTGAGTCACCGTAGCACAGCACTCGGCGGATGCCAATCTCCTTGGCCATCCGGAGCCCGTGGATAAGTGCCTCATATTCAGCCACGTTGTTGGAGGCGGCGAAGTGGATCTGCAGGGTGTACTTGAGCTTATCGCCTTTGGGGGAGGTGAGGACGACGCCGGCTCCCAGGCCGGTGCGCATCTTTGACCCGTCGAAGTGCATCCGCCAATGGGTTGAGTCTGGCACGGGCGGCAGGTACTGGGTTTCAGCCCAATCGACGAGGAAGTCGGCCAACGCTTGCGATTTGATGGTGGTGCGCGGCTGGTAGAAGATGGTGAAGGGGGCCAACTCAATGGCCCACTTGGCCACTCTTCCTGAGGCGTCTCTGTTCCCCATGATTTCAGCAAGCGGGGCTGTGCAGACGACTGTGACAGAATGCTCTTGGAAGTACTGCTTGAGATTCTTGGCGGTAAAATACACGCCGTAGCACATCTTTTGGTAATGGGGGTAGTTTTGTTTGGACGCTGATAGCACTTCGCTCAAGTAGTAGATGGGCCTCTGGACGGGCAAGGCTCTGCCGTCCTCTGGGCGCTCGACCACAATGACAGTGTTGACCACCCGACTGGTGGCGGCTATGTAAAGGAACATGGGTTCCTTGTCTGCTGGCGCCGCCAGGACAGGCGGGGTGGACAGCAGTCGCTTGAGTTGCTGGAAGGCTTCATCTGCCTGGTCATTCCACTCGAAGCAAGTAGTCTTCTTCATCAGTTGGTATAGGGGGAGTGCCTTTTCTCCCAGCCGGCTGATGAAGCGGCTAAGAGATGCCAGGCACCCCGTGAATCTTTGGACATCTCGCACACGGGTTGGTCGTTCCATCCTCTCAATGGCTTTGATCTTCGCGGGGTTGCACTCAATGCCGCGCTCCGATACCAGGAAGCCAAGGAGCTGGCCTGCTGGTACCCCGAAGACGCATTTCTCCGGGTTTAGCTTAATCCGAAAGCAGCGCAGGTTCTCAAATGTTTCTTGGAGATCCTCCAAAAGGGTTCCTCTCTTCTCCGTCTTCACCACAATGTCGTCCAGATAAACGTGGGCGTTCCTGCCAAGCTGCTTGAGGAGACACTTCTGCATGCAACGCTGAAAGGTGGCACCGGCATTTCTCAAGCCGAACGTCATGGTCAGGTAGCAGAAGGCCCCAAACGGCGTGAGGAAGGCAGTCTTCAGACGGTCAGTCGGATCAAGCTTGATTTGGTGGTACCCCGAATAAGCATCAAGGAAAGACAGCAGCTCGCATCCGGCCGTGGAGTCAATCACTTGATCTATTCGTGGCAGAGCAAACAGATCTTTAGGGCAAGCTTTGTTCAGGCTGGTGTAATCAATGCGCATGCGCCATTTATTGTTCTTCTTCAGCACCAGGACTGGATTCGCCACACACTCGGGATAAATGACTTCCATGATGAAGCCGGCTGCTAGCAGGCGGGCGACTTCCTCCCCAACGACTCTTCTCTTCTCTTCTGACAGGCGACGCAGCGGCTGCCTGACAGGCTTTGCATCTTCTCTCACGTGTAGCTTGTGCTCGGCGAAATCCGTCGGGACACCAGGCATGTCCTTGGGGGACCATGCAAAGATGTCCCGATTCTCACGGAGGAACTCGACGAGCTCGCTTTCCTATTTGCTGTCTAGGCTTGACCCTATGACAGCAAATCGCTCCGGGTGAGATGGGTCCAAGGCAATCTTCTTTGTGTCCTTGGAGGGCTGAAACGAGCCTTGCGGCTCCGCCTCCTTGAGATCGCCTGGTATGGCCGGCTGCTCGCCAGCCATTGCCACCAGCCGCTCCAGACGGCGCTTTTCCTCAGCCACAACAAGGGTTTACGCCAGGCGACTGCTGGCCGTTGCGCATGCAATGAACTTCTTGTAGTCCCCGGTTATGGTGATTATTCCCTTGGGACCAGGCATCTTCATCTTGAGGTAGGCATAATGGGGGACTGCCATGAACTTTGCAAGAGCGGGCCGGCCCAAGATCACGTGATAGGGACTTTCCAGATTTACCACTTCAAACCAGACCGGCTCCCTCCGGAAGTGCGTCTTGTCACCAAATAGGACATCGACCCTGGCCTTGCCGATTGGTGAACAAGAGAGGCCTGGCACAATGCCATGGAACACGGTCCTGGTAGGCTGAAGCTACTTCTCTTTGATGCCCAACTTCTCCATGGTGTCTCGGTACATGATGTTGATGCTGCTGCCGCCGTCTACCAGGGCTCGGGAGAAACGGCAGGCCCGCCTGTCAGTGGAGAGAGTGGCGTCCAGGACCAAGGCATAGGCCCCTGGAGAGGGCATGACAGCCGGGTGATCCTCTCGGCTCCAGCTGACAGGCCTTTCAGACCAGTGCATGAATTCTAGGTTCTTGACGGCAACAGTGTTGACTTCTCTGCGCTGCTGGCGCCAGCTGTGCCTATCGTCTGTCTGGCTCGTGAAGACAACATAGGCTCCATTTTCTTCTGGGAATTCGTCCTGGATCTGGCCGCCAGGACGAGCAGCCGGCGGATTAGGAGGCGGAGCAGGCTGTCCAGCAGGCGGCGGAGGCAGAGCTTCTCCCCTCGCAATCCTTGTGAGCCAGTGACACTTTCGCGTGGTGTGGTTGGAGGGCTTCGCGCCGCTGTGGAACTTGCAGTGGGCATCCAAGGCTTGATCAAAGGAGAAGGCCGGCTGCCACACCGGTTTGCCGCCCTTATGGTGCTTGGGCCCTGCTTGAGCTTCTGGCTACTGTCCGTCGACCGCTGCCACCAGCCGGCTGTTGGCAGCCGGTGCGTGGGGCTTGCGCTTCTGGTCGCTGGTCTGCTAGCGCCGGCTGGATTCTCCTGCCGGCGTCTTGGAAGTTGGAGGGGTCATCTTGCCAGAAGCATCCACTTGCAGCTCGGTCTTCATGGAGGAGTCAGCGGTGGCGTACTTGTCTGCTATGCTCAGCAGCTCATCCAGCGTGGCCGGCTCGTCGCACAGGAGCCGGTGCTTGAGCAAGGTGCCTTCTCTGCACCCGGCCGTGAAATACTCGATGGCTTGCACCTCATGCACTCCCTCACAAGATTTTCGCAGCTCTGCCCAACGCGTCAGATAGTCACGAGCCGACTTGTCCGGGCCTTGGACACACAGGGAGAGCTGACGCGGCTTGGGAGGGCGCTTGTAGGTGCCGGTGAAGTTGCGTGTGAAGGCGTCGGTGAAGTCTAGCCAGCCGTTGATGTTGTTGGGCTTGAGGCTGTTCAGCCACGTCCGAGCCGTGCCCTGGAGCATGAGGGGCACGTACTTCACCGCGACACACCTGCTGCCGGTGGCTATGCTGACAGCCATGGAGTAGTCCACCAGCCAGTCCTCTGGTTTTATTGACCCGTTGTACTTGGGGGTGTCTCTGGGGAGCGAGAAGCCCTTGGGGAAAGGCTCGTTGTGAATGTGAGGGCCGAAGCAGGCCGGACCGAGGTCATCCTCTTCTTCAACCGCCTGGGAGCGAGCCAGACGGTCCAGGCGGTGGCGGGCGTCGTTCTCCCCGACCCCCTCGCGGTGGCCCAGGCGGCCTGCCAGAGAGGGGTGGTCAACAGGCGGAGGAGACACGCGCCTCTCCCGCCTGGGAGGAGGCGGCTGCTCCCCTCGTCGTTCTACGGCCTTTGGGCGGCCGTCTTCGTCGCGCTCGATGGTGAAGCGCGTCTGCCGGCTGCGGCTGGCAGCGGGCTCTGAGTCCCGCCGGTTGGTGACGTCGATTGTTGGAGAGCGGGATGTGGCTCCTTGCTCCCGCCGAAGAGGGCGATTGTCGGCGTGCATGCCCGCCTCTGATACCTGGCGACGGGCCTCCTGCTACATAGCGGCAGCATCGAGGAGCTGGCGGGCACGCTGGGTCATGCAACGGAGCTCGTCTCCCTCTAAGTGGCCCATTTCATCGACTACCGCCTGGGCAGCCCTTAGATTCTCTGACGGAGTGAGGTACACAGGCCGCGGGCCCCCCAGCATATCTGCTAGCAGCCCGCCGCGATCGCGGACAGCGCCGGCTCGGCTAGGCTCGCCAGCAGCCGGAGTGCCACAAATGGCGCAGTCCATTTCGCGGCGGTAAGCTTCAGTGAGGCGTCGGGAGGCCACCAGTTTGTTGGCGCTGTTGAGGAGCGAAACGCGGAGCGCCTCCAACTCCGTGCCGTCTGCCCCCGCCGCGACAGGGGCGGCGAGGTGCTGTAGAGCGGCCTCGAGTGGGTCTGGACCCATTCTGCACGATGGTTCGCCGTAGTCGGTGACGAGCACTTCCGTGACGACGACGATGGTGCCGCAGATCGGAAGAACGGGAAGAGGGTCGTTGACGATCTCCACGTGCTCGGGGAAGGAATCGATCGGCCCTGCGTCGAGGTCGACGATCATGTCTACTGGCGGGTCAGAAGAGCCCACTGACTCCACGTCAGAGGTGCGCTCGTTGACGAGGTGGAGCTTGTCAAGGAGCTCGACGAGGAAGCTCTCCGGCGCCACTGGCTCAGCCGCCGGAGAGGGTTCGTCGTGGATGCGGGCGGCGCCGAGCAGATCGGCGAGCCCGCCCACGGCGCATGCAGCCTCAGCGCTGCGAAGCATCCCGGTTTCCACGCCAGCGGGCGTGCCGGGCTGGCTACTCTCGCCAGCAAGGAACAAGGTTCCCGTCCAGAACATGTCTCCGGACGACGGTGCACCTAGCCCCACGGTGGGCGCCAAATGTCGGGGTTTTGGGACGACATATGCCAACGGATGGCTTATCATGCATGAGGTCAAAAGAACGTCGCCGAGTTCGGGAAGCGGGATAAAGCGATACTTAGGACGCCTACGAATCTTACCCAGGTTCGGGGCTCTCCGAGGAGATAACACCCCTAGTCCTGCTCTGCGGGGGCTCCGCGTCATGACTGATAGCACTAGAGTAGCTACAAGATTGCTCCTTGAGCTGTGAGGTCCAAAGGAAGAGGATGAACAAGGACAGCTCACCTCCTCTCTCTATCTAGGGTTTTCTCTTGTGATCTTCTAATAACCAACCTTCCAGCCCCTCCCCATGGAGGACCCTGGGGGGTTTATATAGGCCTACCCCCCAGGGGTACAATGGTGAATTCGGCGGCGTGGCCCCCAGCCGTCAGTGTCTTCTGGCGCTGGCCTCGCCGTCTGTCTGCTGGGGCCCGCCGCCTGCAGGCCCCTCGTGATTGTCTTTCACTGTGGGAGTGCTTTTGCTGACGACAACCCTGTCAGGAAGGAGATGGCTACAGTGCCATCGCCCCTCGTCGTACGCTGCCGCCTCGCCCCGTCCCATCATCTTGATGAGGCTCGGACTTCTAGGGTGGGGTTCGCCGTCTGCTACCAGACGGCCGTCTCCCCTGGCCGCCTGCCAGGGGCTGCTTGTTGGTGAGCCCACCCGCTGACTAATGGGGCCAGCAGCCTGCTGGCCTGCCGTTTGCGGGTAGTGGGATCGTGGCCTCCTCTGACCGTTGCTTGGTCACGAGCTTCGTGGCTACAGTGACCCGCCGCCTAGGGGATATTTATAAGGTACACGAACACTGTAGCCACACCCTTACAGATCTTTTAAGGACATGTTCTCCTGTAGCCACGCCCCCGCCACGCTGGGACCCTCCTCAGCGTGTTCCCTGAGGGAGGAGTGCGGGGCCGTCTGCTGGCTGGTGGTGTTGGTGTTGCCGCCTGCTGGGTCCCTGCCGCCTGCTGGCAGCCGGCTCCTAGGGCAGGCTACCCTAGGAGGCGGCTAGAGGAGCAGACGGCCGCAGCTGACCAAGCGGCTGTCATTTGTCTTAAAATGCCAAGGGTAGTCGCCGAGGGTACCCATGGTCAATATCTCCGACAGGACCCCGTCACCCTCACCTTTGCTTTGCGTAACGCAGGCAAGTCGCCACCCCACTCCACCGCAGCACACACTTACTCCGCCGGCGCAAAGCGACGGAGGACCAAGCGTGGCGGAGGGCCACCCAGTGCACCATATTTTCCCGCACCTTAATCCACCACCCCAAGCCTCGCATTGCCCTGAGCCCACTCGTTCCTAATGAGTATCATCAGGAGGAACGACGAGCCGATCAGCGTGCCCAGCAAAGCAGCGAGGAACCACCACAGCGCCAACAAGAACACCGCCTCGCCGAAGGAGCTTGGCTCGATCTCGTCCAAACCGAAGAGGTAGTAGAGCGGCATTGCGTTGGTGTGTTGGAGGAGAAGCCGCGCTGCCGTTTTTATAGCCCAACTCTGGTGTACGGTGAGCGATGTCCAGGGAAATCGCTCGTCGCTCGATCACCGGCATCCAGGAGGCGAATCCGCGAGCAGTGCCGACAAGGTGCTGGCCCATGATGTGAGTGCTCGCTGCACCGTCGTCGTGCACGCCGTGCACTATGGCACTAGGGTCCTCATTGCCCTAGGAGCTAGATGCGCGCTGCGTTAAGCCGCACGCAAAGCAGCGACGGAGATGAAGCAGCCAGCCGGAGGTAGAAGAAGGAGGTTGCCAGTGGGCCCTGGACCCACATGTCAGCAGGTGAAACCACTGTTCATTGGGGTGCATCCAACATTTTCCATGATTCGGATCTCGAGTACTCCTATCCGTGGGGGTAAGCCTGTTTTGCCCATGACTCTCTTTCGGTGTACCAATTATCGGTACCCCAACTCGTCTGTATCCAGCCAAAGAGTTAAATTTAACCCAACGGTTTTTCCCCGGGATGGCTATCTTTAATGGTTGCAGTAACCCTAGAAATCTCGAGGACAAGATTCTTTTAAGGAGGGAAGAGTTGTAACAGCCTCAAAATTTGGTTATCAATTTTGTGCTGTTATTTCTTCGTGGCAACCCTTTTTCAAATTTTCTCATAAGGATTTCTAGATGACCCTGAGATTTCTGGTCATTTTAAACCCTTCAAACCCTTGCTCATGTCTTTGTCAGTGGGCAATACCTCATTTGCATCCCCTCAAACTCTCTCAAACCCTAATTCCAAGCTTTTGGAATTTCTAGGTGGCCTTTGTGATTACAAAGGAGCCATCACTTTCTTTGATCTGTTGATTTCTCCATCCTTTCCAAGAGACCACCATGTCTTCATAATTCTTGGATATGCAAAAATATTGTTAAGTCCTATGCAATATTTTCGAATTGTTCTTTATTCCTTTTATTGCTTGTCCGAGGAATAAAATCCAGAGGCATAGTATTGCATCTCAAAAATCCATGAGGATTGGTGGAGATGATACTCATGCCTAATCCAAGCTCTAGCAAAAATATTGGCCACATTAAAATATAGAAAATTGCCTTTTTCTATTTTTAGCCAATATTGCACTTTTGCCATTTTCCAAAGGAACTGTTATTTTTATAGTAGAGAAAATTCTCCCATAAATTGTGGAGCTTGCCCTTGCTATATAATCATTAGTTCCATCATTATTTCTTGTCCCACAGTTCAAATTTTTGGCACATGATCCAATGCAAGTTTCTGCCTTCTCTGAAACTTTGTAAAGGAAGTGCCCTATTCTTAATTCCAAATGAGCTGTAATTTGACAGGGTGATTAATATTGATAAATCACCCATGGATACCAAATATGAGATCAATCCTTTCATCCTAGCTCCTTGTACAATTTTTTTAAAGTTTCTGACCAGAATAGAAGTTTGTGAAGGAAGTACCTTCATAAATTTTTCAAATGGGATGAAACTCTTCCATCCTCCCAAATACTCCAAATCATTAGCCTCTACCCAAATTTAGCTCATTTTATTGAGTTATGTGGGCACAGAAGCAATTCTTGCTTTCTGTCAAATTTTTCAGTTGGTGAAGCAAGTGCATTTTATATTGCTCCATTGTAGCTGAAAATATTCCCAAGCTCTCTCCTAGTCATATAACTCATCTTCCCCAGATATTGGCTCATTCCATGTAGCCAATATTTTCCTACATTTTTTCCTAAGCTTTTGGTCAGAAATGATGTTTGTGAAGCAAGTGCTAATTTGGCAAGTCCATTTGGTGTGATCTTTTTACAGCATCACTGTATGATCAAATCATCAAGCTTGGCCAAAGCCTAGCTCATTCCATCACTCCTAGTGAGTGCTTCATCATCATTTGTTTTCTGGACAGATTTTGGCAGTTGTTAAGCAACTATGCTAAAGATTTGTCCTAATGGCCTCAAAACTCCCAGGATCATAGTCCTTGTTAACCTAAGCCTCCCAGACATCTTGGTTACTTTTCTACTTCTCTGGTTTTACCTCTAGAATACTGCCAAGTTTGCAACAGCAAACTTGTGGAGCTTATTCTACTCACCTCATTTTGTCTCTGCCTACTTCTTTACCATGGTAATTCTTTACCTTCGATGGACTACACAGTAGACAAAGTTTTACCTCAGTAAGAACTCTGGGACACGCCTTGTTTGTGGTGACCACGCGGGGCGCCAGCCAAAACGGTGGTCTCGCCACTGTTGTCGGTGGCACCGCTGCTCCGACCGGCTCTTGCCTCGCCGCTATTGCCAAATTGCGCCCCCTCGTTGTCTTCTTCCCCCTGGACCTCCTGCCTCGCTCATTTTCTTCTCCGACGAGCCGTGCCAATGGTCGAACAGTGTGCTACTGTGGCCGTCGTCACTTCTGTCCTCTTCCTCCCCTCGTCTTCGAGCTCTGCCCGACTCCGTGACTCTCTAGCGCTCGTCTTCGCTCTCCTCGTCGCCTTCCCGCCGCTCCCAGTGAGTTTTGGCCACGTCTGCCGTCACCGTGCGTGTCGCCGGCGCACGGACACGTAGCCACGCCGCGTGTCCCCTCCTCCCCTCCCCCTCGAGCTCTTCTCGCGGCTATTTAAGCACGCCTCGAGCCTCCCCGCAGCCCGCAACCCCTCCCCGACCACCCAAACGAGCTCGAGGAGCTTCCCTTCCTCCCCTTCGCCGCCATGGCCGCCGCTCTGTCCCGGCCGAATTCGCTCTAAGCCGTCCCCCTCCTTGCCTCCTTCCATCACCCGAGCCCCTGTCTTCATCCAGCAACCCCCTGCCATTCTCCCTCACCCTCTGGTGCACCAAGGAGCCGTGCTCGTTGCCACCCAACGTGGCAGTCCGCTGCGCTCGAGGCTGCTCCCGTTCCCGTCGTCTTCAGCCACCGTGAGGCCGACCAGGCGATGCGGCTCGGATCCCCGAGCACGTCGGTATGCCGAGCGTTGTGGGAGGCGGCCGGAATCGCCGACGAGCCCCGTCGGGGTCCTCCTCTACCGCGGCCGAACGCCGGCGCGAGTGGTTGAAGATGAAGCCAGGCCAGACGGGCACCTTCCCGCGTGACCCCACCTGTCTGCGACCGAATGGCCTGGCCCAGCGCCACGTCAGCGTAAGTGGCAGCGCCACGCCACGAAGTCGCCTTCCCCTCGCGAAAGCGTATTCCTCGGGAGTGCACTTTCAACCAACGGAAGCGTATTCTTCCTCTGCTTCGGCCAAAAATACGTTTTCCTCTCTGGAAAACGTATTCTCAAAAAGGACACATTCTATTTAAACTGCCAGGGACCTGTTTGTAGAAGTATTTTTACAGACTAGCCACTGAGCTTTAAACGTCCGTATCTCTTTATCCGTAACTCCGAGTGAGGTGAATCCAAAGCCCATTTCTTTGTTTCATCGAGCCCGTTCTGTTGAGATCATTTTCATTATGTTTCAACATTATGAAAATGACCATTTTACCCTTGCCGTTAACCAGCCTCTTACGAGAGAAAAGTGTTTCCGGCAACGCTTTCCGCGATCGTTTCCCTCTTCTTCCCGGAGTATTTATCAACCCCAGGCAAGCCAACCTCTTATCATAAGATCCGTACTCGCATGTTGACTCTGCTTGCACCTTGTGTGTGTGTAGTTGCAGCTGTTTCTTATTGTTTTCAGTTATAGTCTTTTCATTATGCCTGTCATGCATGCTTTTGTTTTCATGACTTCTATTGCTATGATAGTTAGAATGTTGTTATTAATGATGCCATGTCACGACTCTACTTGCTTTTTATGCCATCGTTATAAAATGCTATGGTGCTTTTAACGCACCGTTATTATGCTAGTACTCAGTATTGTCATATTCTTTATGTTATGCTTGTGCACCTGAGAAGTTCGATATTGTGTATATGCTTTTGTATGTTGCATGCTCAATGTTGCATTCTTGTAACTATACTCATGGTGATGGAGAAATAAGAAAATGACTTAATAATAACAACCTCCTCCGTCATTGATGGATCGAGTCATGGTGCCACTAAATCGAACTTTTCAGTGCAGCCACATTTGCCTTTGTGGGAAGGCCTTAATACGAACTATTGTTGTGCCTCTCGCCGGTACCTCCAACGAGGGAAGGTTATGGACACGAGCTACCCTGATCAGGTAGGCGCACATAAGCCTTGTGTGCCCATGGTTGTTGTTGTTATGGTACCGGGTCCCCGTTTGGGACAGTTTGGCCACGACGGTGGTCGGTGTGTCTTTGATAGACATAGGGCCACCCAGGACTAGCCCAGTAGGGAACGAGTCAGAGTGGCCGGGAGAGTGTCATGACAGTAGGTCAGTTTCGTCGGAACACCGTTGGTCCACCCGAATGGGATGACGAGGCCATGGGTTCCGTAGTATGGGTACAACGCGCTACCTCTGCAGAGTGTTTCTAAAGTCTATCGATAGCACACAGTTCGTAGTAAGTCACACTATCGGGTCTTAATCGAAATGGATGATAAACCTGAATTAATCAAATTAATTAGTATGGTAACAAGAATGAAATAGTCATATGAAGTCACGACGATGTTGTGATCCCAAGGCAAGTTCTCGGTAAATATTAGAGACAAAGTGTTGGTTGTGGTTGTGATCGCCGAAAAGATCACGGTTATGTGGTAAGATCACCCGTTAGTAATATAGTCCGATGGACTCAGAAAACAAGTTTGGTTGCCTTGCATGAGTAATAGATTGCATTTTAAATGAACCATGGTAGGACAATAAATTGTTGAACAAAGTAATATGTTATGCCTGCATTTGTATATGTATGGACAGTAGTTTTCCAGCATAGTATCATGATGCCATGCCATGCCTTGATTTATTTATTAAGCTATGCCAGGAGAAAGATATTATATTATGCTGTCATCACCAGGTTGTAATCATATTATATATATGCCATGTTACTACTGTATTAGTCAATGTATGAAGTGGTTCATGCTCCTTTAATCTAATTTCATGTCATGTTTTGATATAAGGTAGTTGTTGCATGTGTTTGGTTCTTGCCTTGTCTTCTGTTTGTTTGGATGCTATGTATTTGGTTGTCTTGCAAGTACATTCAATGTACTGACCTGGCGTGTCATGCCAGTTTTGTAGGTCGCACTTGATTGGATCGCTTGCTCCGTTGCGCTAGGCCGTAATCTTGCCAGTCCTGTGAGTTGTGGAGTCCAGTCAGAGTTATTGCGCCGCCAAACCAAGACTCCCGCCGCCAGTTAATAGCCTTCCGCTGTCATGTAAATAGCCTTAGGGCTATGCCAGATAATAATATTCATCAATGATGTAATCATATATCTTGATATTTGATGAATGTTATTGTACCTGGAATGTTGTATCTTGGACCTGTCATGCGTCAGGTGTATTCCTGGGCTGACGTGCGAAGGCCCCCTCTTCCATGCGAATCGGGGTGCCACAGTTGGGAGCCTACAATTCAGTTGTGGAGAGAGCCCCAACCTTGTTTGTAAAGGTTCGGTTGCCGTCTTCAAGGGCACCAATAGTGGAATCACGACATCTTGCATTGTGTGAGGGCGTGAGGAGAATACGGTGGCCCTAGTGGCTTCTTGGGGAGCATTGTGCCTCCACACCGCTCCAACGGAGACGTACTTCCTCTCAAAGGGAAGGAACTTCGGTAACACATCCTCGTCTTCACCGGCTCCACTCTTGGTTATCTCTTACCTTAACTTGTGCAAGCTTATATTGTGTTGTATCCCCTGCTTGCTTGTGTGCTTGTTATTGTTGCATCATATAGGTTGCTAACTTAGTTGCACATCTAGACGACCTATTTTGTTGCTACGTTTAATTTGGTAAATAAAAGCTAAAAATTGTTAGTTGCCTATTCACCCCCCTCTAGTCAACCATATCGATCCTTTCATTTGGTATCAGAGCCGCATCTCTTTATTAAGGACTTTACCGTCCAAAGAGTATGGGTGACAACGTAGTTGAGACGAAGGAGCACCCCAGTGGGAATCCGTCCTTGTCTACGTCCGATGGGGGACCCTCGGTCTCTCGTGAGGAGTTCAATGCGGCCTTGGACACATTGAAAACCTCAATGACGACCGAGGTCAAAGGCATGTTCAAAGAATTTCTTGATGTGCTCAAATTATCCACCACACCGTTGGAAGTGGTTCATCCCACTAACAACGTGTCGGATGCTCCCCCCCGATAAGGGAGAAGCTAGTAGTGACCAAGCCCCTGTGACTAAGAATGGGAGTGGCATCTTTGCAAATGCAGCAACTCCCATTAATTATGGAGGACCCGTTCGCTCCCCGCATCTAAATTCCGTTGGTCCTCCCCCTAAGTATGTGAAAAATGCTGATTTTGCTACTTGGACTTTTCGCTTTAAACGTCATTTAAATCATTGTTCTACTAATCTTTGGAGAATCATTAAGCAAGGTTTCTACCCGCATGATCCATACAACTTAACTCCAAGAGAAGCCGTGGATCATCAATTCAGCAAGTCTGTTCTTTGCATTCTTCAAGAAGCCATCCCTCCCTAAGATATTGCACATCTCCGACCCTTCTCCGTGGCAAAGGAAGCATGTGAGCATATCGTTTCCTTGTACAAGGGAAGCACAAGCATTCAACGCTCTAACTATGAAGTTGTGCAAGATGAAGTCGATGAGTTTGCCATGATCAAAGATGAAGAACCCCGTGAACTTTATCAGAGATTAACTACCCTTGCGGTTTCACTCTGAGATCATGGGAGCAAGGATACGGATGACAATTGGATCAAGCGCAAGTTTCTCAAGGCCATGATGCCCTATCACAAGGCCATGTCTTCCTTCATCCGCCAAAGGCTGGACTTCCACACCTTGTCCTCAAGTGAAGTGTTGGATGAGTTTGTTGCTATGAGGATCTTGGACAAGACCGCCGACAATGCGGTGTTGCGAGCTCAACGATCAAAGAAGCCCAATCTTGCTTTGAAGGCCAAGGCTTGTGTGGAAGAAGAAGATGAAGAGGAGTGTTGCCCCGAAGACACCAAATATGCGTATCATGAGCGCATGGTTCTTGCTTCACATAAATTTTGGGGCAATAAGAAGAACTCAAGACCCAACTTCAAAAAGAACAATTCAAGTGGTTTCAAGGGCAAGCAACAAGTGAGGACGTGCTACAATTGTGGCAATGTGAGTCATTTTGTTGTGGATTGCCCATATGAGAAAAGGGTAGACAATGGTGGCAAGCTTATCTGAAAAGAGAAGGCCAGGTCTTTTCCCAACAAGAACAACTTCACCAAGAAGACTCCTCTGAAAGGATTGGTGGCACAAGAAGAGTATGATGAGGATGATGATGTTGATGAAGATGACGAGATGGTTACCATGGCCTCCATTGCCATTGCAACAACTCCACAGTCATCCCTCTTCAATTCACCCAACGAGAACATCACCGCCAAGTGCCTCATGGCTAAAGCCACCAACAAGGTAACCCCCAACGTCAAATGTACCATCACTACTAATCCTTCATTGATGGATTGCATTGATGAAAGTGAGGGGCGGAGGAGGATGAAAATGAATTTGAGTCTTTTATGAGTAAACTCAAAGGTAAATCCAAGAAGCACTTCGTTGCTCTCTTGGAACAACTTGGTGAAGCCAATGACATGATCGAGGCTCATGAAGAGACCATCTCTAAGATGGAAGGACATAGTCGTGACTATGCCAATGAGATCTCGGATCTCTCTAATGCTCTTGAGGAAGAGCGTGGTCATCGTTTGGCTCTTGAGGAGTCATACAACGATGATCATGTTAAATTAAAGAAAGATCTCGATCATGCTCTTGTTGTTTCTCGTGTGCTCAATTCCGAGAAGGCCAAACTTGGGGTTGACCATGCTAGACTCAAAGAGGAGTTTGATACACTTTAGAAGGCTCACAAGGTCTTGAAGAGTGTTCATGCTAGTCTCAAGGAGTCACATGATCAACTCCAAGTGTCGCTAACCAAGGAGAAAGCCGCTTTTCCTCATATGATTCTAATTGATAATGCAAATGCTACTAACCCTTGTTGTGAGCATGTGCATCTTATGGAAGAGAATGCCAAGTTGAAGAAGCAACTTGAGAAAGGCTATGTGTCTTGCATAGTGAGAAGAACCTCAATGACCTTTGGAGCAATCAAAAGGAAGTTGTTGCCAAGGAAGGAATTGGGTTTACACCCAAGCCCAAGAAGAAGAAGAATGACAAGACCAAGCAACCTCTTCCTCTCAAGCAAACCTTTGTGAAGGAGGGAGAGGGTACTCCTAAGGAGAAGAAGAAGAACGTGAAGGGTAGTGGAGTCAAGAATGGCATCGCCACACCTTCCAACAAAGCCGGTGACTTTAACCCTTCTTATGTGTTATGCCGTGCTAGTGATGGACATGTTTATGCTAAATTTGTTGGTTCTTCTTATGAGTACATTGAATGGTCTATTTGGGTTCCTAAGACCCTTGTTGCTAACATCAAAGGACCCATTACAAAATGGGTACCTAAAACCAAGCATTGAATTCTTGTAGGAGTTTGCTTCCGGTGGGGGATCACGGTTGCTCGATAGCGGAGCCACGAATCATATGAACGGAAGAAAAGACTTGGTGGTGGACGTGCACAAAGGTTCATCTATGCCCACCAATGTCGAATGGGGTGATGCTTCATCTTCCAAGGTATTGGGTCTTGGCAAGGTAGTCGTTTCTCATGATCTCGCGATCAAGAAAGTCATGCTTGTTGAGTCCCTTGCATACAATTTACTTTCCGTTCGTCAACTTGCACTCAGGGGATTTGCTACTTTCTTTGATATTGATTTTGTGGCCCTCTTGTGGAGCAAGACTCTTAAAGTAGCCTTTGTTGGGCATGTCGAAAACGGTCTCTATGTGGTCAACTTCTCGGAGCGACCCACTAAGACCGCGACGTGCCTAATGGCTAAAGTTGATGTGGGATGGCTTTGCCATCGCCGTTTAGCCCATGTCAATATGAGATATTTGCAAAGTCTTCTCAAGGGGGACCATCTCCGTGGACTAACAAATGTTAGTTTTTCCAAAGATCGTGCTTGTAGTGCTTGTATCGAAGGAAAGCTACATGAGAAGGCCCACCCTCCCACGACTATCATATACTCTACGAGGCCTTTAGAGCTCCTTCACATGGATCTCTTCGGGCCTCCATACTTTGATAGTCTTGGGGTAGAAAGTATTGCTTGGTGATTGTGGATGATTATTCAAGATACACTTGGGTATATTTCTTCAAGAGGAAGAGTGAGACAAAACAAACCGTCATCAACTTTGCAAATGAAGCTCAACGTCAACATGATGCAAAGATCTTGATGATTCGAAGTGACAACGGCACCGAGTTCAAGAACTACACCTTGGATGAGTTCCTTAGTGATGAGGGGATCAAGCATCAATATGCCGCACCTTATACCCCTCAACAAAATGGTGTGGCAGAGAAGAAGAACTGGACATTGATGGACGTGACAAGGACCATGATGGCGGAGTTCAAGTCTTCGTACAACTTTTGGGCCGAAGCCATCAACACCGCTTGTCATGCATCCAATCGGCTCTATCTCCGCAAAGGTTTGAACAAGAATCCATATGAGATACTTACCGGCAACAAGCCCAACCTCAAGTACTTCCGGGTATTCGGGTGTAAGTGTTTCATACTCAAGAAAGGTGTTTGTTTGTCTAAATTTGAGGCTAGAGCTCATGAGGGCATATTTGTTGGTTATGGTCATATCCTACCCATTGAGGAACCCCTTGTGGCCGAAGTAGAAGGACAATGTTCCACTCAAGTGGAACCATCACCAAGCCAAGACCCACAGGCTTCCAAAGAACAAAGTGAAGGCCCTCAACCCAATGAACAAGGCCAAGTGCAAGATCAACTGCAAGATGGTGTTAATCCACCAAGTGATGCACAAGGCCAAGTTCTTGATGGTCCCCAAGTGCAGGGAATCATCATAGCAATTCCCAATGGTGGAAGTGATAAGTATGGAGTGTCGAACCCACAAGGAGCTAAAGGTAAGATCAATATTCTCTCAAGTCCTATCTGCCATTGATACGACTCTACGTACACCGAACGTTTGCTTCCAACTAGAAACGAGAAATAAAACTACGTTGTGGGTATGAAGAGGATAACTTTGCATGATATCGGAGAGCTAAAATATAAAAGTAGGTGCTGTTATCATAAAGTTAGAATATATTACTAAATATTATAAATAGCGAGTGTGGAATAATGATGGATCGGTGTGCGGAATTGTCCTAGGCAATTGTTAACAAGACCGGTAGTCGTCATTGTAATTTCATGTGAGGGAGAGGAATAAGCTAACATACTTTATCTTCTTGGAACATATGCACTATGATTGGAACTCTAGCAAGCATCCGCAACTACTAAAGATCATTAAGGTAAAACCCAACCATAGCATTAAAGCATCAAGTCCCCTTTATCCCATACGTAACAATCCCCTTACTCGGGTTTATGCTTCTGTCACTCAAGCAACCCACTATAAGCGAATCATGAACGTATTGCAACACCCTATAGCGGGAATCCGTCACGCTTGCGCGACACGGAGGGCACCTTAGGATAGCGCCAAAATAAAACATACAACTCGTACCAATCTAGATCATCAATCAACCCAAAGACAAAGGATATCTACTCAAAACATCATAGGATGGCAATACACCATTGGATCATAATATGTGGCATAAAGCACCATGTTCAAGTAGGGATTACAGCGGGGTGCGGGAGAGTGGACCACATAAAAGAGACGAGGATGGTGATGATATGGTGATGTTGATGAAGACGATCACCACGGCGATGATTCCCCTCTCGATGGCACTCCGGCGCCACCAAGAGAGAGGAGGAGAGGTTCCCCCCTTGTGCTTCCTCCTCCATGGCCTCCCCCTAGATGGGGAGAGTTTCTCCCTCTGGTCCTTGGCCTTCATGGCGATGATGGCCCCTCTGGGATCCTCCTCCATGGCCTCCGGTGATGATGGGCCCCTCCGGCAGGGTGCCAGAAAGGGCCTAGATTGATTTCTCGTGGTTACAAAGGCTTGCGGTGGCGGAACTTCCGATCTAGGTAGTTTTCTGGAGGTTTCTGTATTTATAGGAATTTTTAGCGTCGGTCTCACGTCCAGGGGGTCTCCGAGTCGTCCATGAGATAGGGGCCCACGCCTAGGGGGGTGGGCGCGCCCCACACCCTCGTGGACAGCCCGGGTCTCTTCTGGCCCAACTCTTTTACTCCAGGGGATTCTTTTGGTCCATAAAAAATCATCAAAAATTGGCACGTCAATTGGACTCCGTTTGGTATCCCTTTTCTGTAAACAAGGTAAAAACAGAAACTGGCACTGGGCTCTAGGTTAATAGGTTAGTCCCAAAAATCATATAAAATAGCATATAAATGTATATAAAACATCCAAGATGGATAATATAATAACATGAATACTTCATAAGTTATAGATACGTTGGAGACATATCAGCATCCCCAAGCTTAATTCCTGCTCGTACTCGAGTAGGTAAATGATAAAAGAAATAATTTATGAAGTGTGAATGCTAGCAGGTGCACAAGTTTGATCAATGATAATTTCAATCACCTTTTCTAGCATCATTATGTGTCATAACAGTAACTCATCTCATAAAACTTTTCATGATCAAGTAACAAGCTATTGACATGTTAAAGTATATATCATAAACTTTATTGAAAACTAACAAACAGTGCTCTTAGTCATCAAACAATTGCAATTCATCTTATTTTCGGGAAGGGTCTATGTAAGAGCTTTGATTCAGCAAACTCCACATAGTCAACTATCATTTAATCTTTCACAATTGCTAACACTCATGTGATATTTATGGGTTCAAAGTTTTAATCGGACACAGAGAAAGATATGGGCTTATAGTTTAGCCTCCCAACCTTTTACCTCAAGGGTAATGTCAACAATAATAATTTATGAAAACCTACATCCAAAGGAAAAAGTGTAAAAAGGAAAGGTGATGATCACCATGACTTTTGTATAAGGGTAGAAGATAAAAGTAAAAGATAGGCCCTTCGCAGAGGGAATCAGAGGTTGTCATGCCCTTTTATGGTTGGATGCACAAAATCTGAATGCAAAAGAATGGCACTTTATATTGCCGCTTGTGATAAAGACCTTTATTATGCAGTCCATCGCTTTTATTTCTTCCCTATCACAAGTTCGTATAAAGCTTATTTTCTTCACACTAATAGATCATACATATTTAGAAAGCAATTTTTATTGCATGCACCGATGATAACTTACTTGAAGGATCTTACTCAATCCTTAGGTATGTATGATGGACTCTCATGGCAAAACTGGTTTAAGGGATGTTTGGAAGCACAAGTAGTATTTCTACTTGGTGCAAAGAATTTGGCTAGCATGAGAGGGAAAGGCAAGCCCAACATGTTGGATGATCCAAGACAATATAACATTTCGGATATAGGAAAACATAACCCATTAAGTTGTCTTCCTTGTCCAACATCAACCTTTTAGCATGTCATATTTTAATGAGTGCTCACAATTACAAAAGATGTCCAAGATAGTATATTTATATGTGAAATCTCTCTTCCGTCAATATTCTTTGATGAATTGTTCAAGTGACCAATTCTGCGTTTGCTAACTTTCAATAAGTTTACTACCTATACTTATTCTATGTGAAGTCATTACTCCCCATGCTATAAGCATATGAAACATATATAAATTCAGATTTATGATATTCAATTCGTTCAACCATTTACTCATAGGATGTACATGAAGCACGCAAGTAAATGAAAAACTACTCCAAAAGATATAAGTGAAGGACACTGAGTAGTCAAATAATTAACTAGCCATGGGAGGATTCTTTTTCATTCAAGATTTTAGATCCAATGATTTTATTCAAACAACAAGTAAAATTGAAAATACGCTCCAACCAAAACACATATCATGTGACGAATAAAAATATAGCTCCGAGTAAGGTATACCGATAGTTTTGAAGATGAAAGAGGGGATGCCTTCCGGGGCATCCCCAAGCTTAGGCGCTTAAGTCTTCCTTGAATATTACCTTGGGGTGCCTTGGGCATCCCCAAGCTTAGGGTCTTTCCACTCCTTATTCTCCTCATATCGACATCTCACCCAAAGCTTGAAAACTTCAACCACACAAAACTTAACGTAACTTCGTGAGATAGGTTAGTATGATAAAGAGTAAACCATTCACTTTGGTATTGTCAAAGACAAGGTTCATAATTGTTCTCACATAATGCCTACTGTACCATATCATTTCTACAATTTATATTGAGAAATATAAGCCATAGAAACTACAAAATAAGCAAACTATGCAATGAAAACAGAATCTGTCAGAAACAGAACAGTCTGTAATGATCTGAACAACAACCATACTTCTGCTACTCTAAAAATTATGAAATAAATTGGTGGACGTGAGGAATTTGTCTATTAATCTTCTGCAAAAATAATCAACTCAAAAGCACTCTTCTGTAAAAAATGGCAGCTAATCCCGTGAGCGCAAAGTTTCTGTTTTTTTTACAGAAAGATCACATTAACTTTCACCCAAGTCTTCCCAAAGGTCTTACTTGGCACTTTATTGAAACAAAAGCTATAAACCATGATTAATACAGTAGCTTAATCATGTAACCACACAAAAACAGTAAGGGTAAATATTGGGTTGTTTCCCAACAAACGCTTTTCTTTAATGCCTTTTAGCTAGGCATGAATTTCAATGATGCTCACATAAAAGATGAGAATTGGAACATAAAGAGAGCATCATGAAGAATATGACTAGCATATTTGAATCTAACCCACTTCCTATGCCTAGGATTTTGTGAGCACATAATTTATAGGAACAAGAATCAACTAGCATAGGAAGGCAAGGCAAGTATAACTTCAAAACTTTAAGCACATAGAGAGGGAACTTGATATTATTGCAACTTCTACAAGCATGTATTCCTCCCTCATAAAAAAATTCAGTGGAATCATGAATGGGTTAAACAATATAACCATCACATAAGGCATTCGTTTCATGATCTGCAAGCATAGAAATTTTACCACTCTCCACATAAGCAAAATTCTTCTCATTCGGAATAGTGGGAGCAAACTCGAAATAGTGGAATCATTACTAACTAAAGTTGACACTCTTCCAAATCCACTTTAGATGATGGTATTATTCATACTCCAAAAGATATACGTGAAGTTCATGGAGTATTCTAGGATTAATATCGACCAGCAAATATCCAAGCTCAAAATATATAAGTGAAGCACACGAAGCATTCTATAAAACCATACTAAAAAGATTTAAGTGAAGCACAAAGATCATTCTATAAGATCATACTCAAAAGATATAAGTGAAGCACATGAAGAATTCTATAAATCAAGGAAGGGCTATCTCATACTAGCATGGTTCTTAAAGAAAAACACAAGGGACACAAATCATGTGAACAAAACAAAATCCGAGGTATACCGATAATTGTTGAAGAAGAAAGATGAGATGCCAACCGGGGCATCCCCAAGCTTAGATGCTTGAGTATCCTTGAAATATTTACTTGGAGTGCCTTGGGCATCCCCAAGCATGAACTCTTGCCTCTCTTTATTCTTCTCATATTGATAGCTCCTCGGTCTTTGAACACTTCATCCACACAAAACTTTAACAAAAACTTTGTGAGATCCGTTAGTATAATAAAGCAAATCACTACCTTTAGGTACTGTTGCAAACTTATTCCAATTTCATATTAGCACTTTATCTACTGTATTCCAACTTCACCATGGTTCATACCCCCCGATACTACCCATAGATTCATCAAAATAAGCGATCAACACGTAGAAAACAGAATCTGTAAAAAACAGGACAATATGTAATAATCTGGAAGTTTAGTAAACTTCTGTAACTCTAAAAAAATCTAAAAAATTATGACAATTTGTACAGAACTAATGTGCAAAAAGTTTCAGACCCATTTGACCTTCCAGTAAAAAAAATGTAAAATCACGCGCTACAGCCAAAGTTTCAGTTTTTTGTTCTGCACATAGAAAACAAGCAATCTAATCATCCTCAAACCAAAGCTTGGCACATTATTTTTATAATACAATGGATATATACAAGGGGATAATTATTTACAGAGAAACTTCCATGAAAAATTCTACATTTTTTCTGTGAGCATGAACACAAGTGCTCAAGGTCGACCCTCACTTCTTCAATGCATAACTTTCCAATCACTTCTCTTTTTGAAAAACTTTTTAGGCATAAGAGGCAAGTATTTTTTTTGTATTTTCATTCTTTTAATTTTTTTGTATGTTCACCCGCAACTAAACAGAAACAAAAAGGAAAAAACAAAATCTACCTAGTGAAGAAAGCAAACAAGCACACACGGGAATATCAACCCCACACTATTGCTCTCCGGCAACGGCGCCAGAAAAGAGTTTGATGGTCCCCAAGTGCAGGGAATCATCATAGCAATTCCCAATGGTGGAAGTGATAAGTATGGAGTGTCGAACCCACAAGGAGCTAAAGGTAAGATCAATATTCTCTCAAGTCCTATCTGCCATTGATACGACTCTACGTACACCGAACGTTTGCTTCCAACTAGAAACGAGAAATAAAACTACGTTGTGGGTATGAAGAGGATAACTTTGCATGATATCGGAGAGCTAAAATATAAAAGTAGGTGATGTTATCATAAAATTAGAATAGATTACTAAATATTATAAATAGCGAGTGTGGAATAATGATGGATCGCTGTGCGGAATTGTCCTAGGCAATTGTTAACAAGACCGGTAGTCATCATTGTAATTTCATATGAGGGAGAGGCATAACCTAACATACTTTCTCTTCTTGGAACATATGCACTTATGATTGGAACTCTAGCAATCATCCGCAACTACTAAAGATCATTAAAGTAAAACCCAACCATAGCATTAAAGCATCAAGTCCCCTTTATCCCATACGTAACAATCCCCTTAGTCAGGTTTATGCTTCTGTCACTCAAGAAACTCACTATAAGCAAATCATGAACGTATTGCAACACCCTACAGCGGGAATCCCTCATGCTTGCGCGACACGGAGGGCACCATAGGACAGCACCAAAATAAAACATACAACTCGTACCAATCTAGATCATCAATCAACCCAAAGACAAAGGATATCTACTCAAAACATCATAGGATGGCAACACATCATTGGATCATAATATGTGGCATAAAGCACCATGTTCAAGTAGGGATTACAGCAGGGTGCGGCAGAGTGGACCACGTAAAAGAGATGAGGATGGTGATGATGATGGTGACGATCACCGCGGTGATGATTCCCCTCCCGATGGCACTCTGGCGCCACCGAGAGAGAGGAGGAGAGGTTCTCCCCCTTGTGCTTCCTCCTCCATGGCATCCCCCCTAGATGGGGAGTGGTTCTCCCTCTGGTCCTTGGCCTTCATGGCGATGATGGCCCCTCTGGGATCCTCCTCCATGGCCTCCGGTGATGATGGCCCCATCCGGTAGGGTGCCAGAGAGGGCCTAGATTGATTTCTCGTGGTTACACAGGCTTGCGGTGGCGGAACTTCCGATCTAGGTTATTTTCTGGAGGTTTCTGTATTTATAGGAATTTTGGCGTCGGTCTCACGTCCAGGGGGTCTCCGAGTCGTCCACGAGATAGGGGCCCACGCCCAGAGGGGTGGGCGCGCCCCACACCCTCGTGGACAGCCCGGGACTCTTCTGGCCCAAATCTTTTACTCCAGGGGATTCTTTTGGTCCATAAAAAATCATCAAAAATTGGCACGTCAATTGGACTCCGTTTGGTATTCCTTTTCTGTAATTCAAAAACAAGAAAAAAATAGAAACTGGCACTGGGCTCTAGCTTAATAGGTTAGTCCCAAAAATCATATAAAATAGCATATAAATGTATATAAAACATAATATAATAGCATGAATATTTCATAAATTATAGATACGTTGGAGACGTATCAGTTCTCTCTTCCGAGCAAGTTCAAGATCAAGAGCAAGCTCAAGATTAAGAACAAGCTCATGATGACGCTCATGATGATCAAGTTATCGCTCCTCAACTCTCCCTTGAGGAGCAATTGGAACGTCGTGCTGCCAAAGTTGCTTCCAGGCTCGCTTCTAGAGAGCATCACATGGAGAACATCCTTGGAAGCAGTACAAAGGGGGTAAGCATTCGTAGACAATTAGCAAACTATTGTGCTCATCATGCGTTTGTCTCTTGTGTTGAACCGCAAAAGGTCTATGAGGTGCTTGAAGATCCGGATTGGCTCAATGCCATACATGAAGAACTCCATAACTTCGAACGCAACAAAGTGTGGTGATTGGTGCCAAGGCTAGAGGAGAACCATAATGTCACTGGAACCAAATGGATCTTTAAGAACAAGCAAGATGCTCATGGGATTGTCATTCGCAACAAGGCTCGTTTGGTGGTACAAGGCTACTCCCAAGTCAAGGGTATCGACTACGATGAAACCTTTTCCCTCATTGCTCGCCTTGAATCCATTCGTTTGCTGCTTGCTTATGCCTCTCATCATAACTTTAAATTGCAACAAATGGATGTAAAGAGTGCTTTTCTTAATGGTCCTCTTAATGAGTTGGTGTATGTCAAACAACCCCCGGGGTTTGAGGATCCTAAGTTCCCTAATCATGTGTATCAACTCAATAAGGCGCTCTATGGCCTTAAACAAGCCCCACGTGTGTGGTATGAGCATCTTACCGAGTTGTTGCAAGATCATGGGTTTGAAATTGGGAAAATTGACCCCACTCTTTTTACTAAGAAGGACAAAGGGGACTTGTTTGTGTGCCAACTATATGTTGATGATATTATCTTTGGTTCTCCTAAGAAAGCTTTCAATGATGAGTTTGACGCACTCATGACCGCGGAGTTTGAGATGTCCATGATGGGAGAGTTGAAGTACTTTCTCGGCTTTGAAGTCAAGCAAAGATGAGAAGGAATCTTCATCAACCAAGCAAATACACTCAAGACATGCTCAAGAGATTCAACCTAAGTGATGTCAAGCCGGCCACTACTCTCATGCCTACCAAATGCCAACTTGACATTTATCCCAATGGTAAAGCGGTGGATCTTTGCTTTACCTTTGTGCATCTAGACCGGATATCATGTTAAGTCTGGGAATTTGTGCATGGTTTCAAGCCTCACCTAAGGAAAGTCACTTTGTGGCGGTCAAGCGAATCTTTCGATATTTGGCTCATACCCCAAACTTTGGCTTATGGTACCCAAGAGGAGCAAACTTCAATCTTGTAGGTTTCTTGGATTCGGATTGGGCGGGAGACAAAGTGGATGGGAAGTCAACTTCTGGAGGGTGTCAATTTCTTGGTTGCCCTTTGGTGAGTTGGACTTCCAAGAAGCAAAGTTGTGTATCTCTCCCTTCCACTGAAGCCGAGTATGTGGCCACTGGTAGTTGTTGTGCTCAACTTCTTTAGATGACGCAAACTTTAAAGGTTTACGGTGTCATTTGTGACAAAGTGCCTCTTTGGTGTGACAATGAAAGTGCCATCAAGATTTCTCTCAACCCGGTGCGATACTTCAAGATGAAGCATATTGAGATTCGGTATCACTTCATCCGGGATCATATCAGACGAGGTGAGATTGATCTTCACTATGTCAGCACTCATGATAACCTTGCAGATATCTTCACGAAGCCCTTGGATGAAGCAAGATTTCATGAGTTAAGGCATGAGCTAAATATCATTGATTCGAGCAATGTGGCTTAAACCCTTGCACACCCCACCATACTCATCATGATGTCTTGTTCTAGGTGTAGGCACGAACATAGGGGGAGTATTGTTCTCTCAATGAACTCTTCCTCCCCCATTATGCATAAATTGATCAAGTCTTTCACATTAGCCATTTTTTATGGTACTTGTGCTTCAAAGATGAGTTTTGGGCATGGGCCCAAGGTTCAAATCTTCGTAGTGCCATACCTTTACACTCAAACATAGGTGGCCTCGGCCACCGCCCTCCCTTTTTGAGGGAGTTGGCGTTGGTTTTCTTGAGTCCTTTTTGTTCTTGCCTTAGTCTTGTGTTTGGCCCTAGGTGTTGTGGTCTCCAAGTTGTGGTTTCTCTCGTTGGTTGCTTTTTGTTCACTTTGAGATCATCACACCATATTCCAGTGTCGTGCTCCATCCCAAGCCTTTCTCCATCTCCTAAATCATCCAATCCAATTGCACACATTTTGATCTTGGTTCAGGTAGTGGTGACTGGGCGGTACAACTGGTGGTTACAGGCGGTACTACCGCTGCCTTCTATGCAATAAAAGTACCGCCCGCAACCGCTGGCACGTACCTAGAAGTGGTACAACCGCTCCTTGGAGCGGTACAACCGCTTCGCGTGTGCGCGCATATAAATAGGGTCATGACCAAAGGGTTTTCTTCACTTCTTCCCCTTTCCTCTTTCATTTCCTACCCTAGCCGCCGGTCGCCATTGCCCCTGTGCCCCAGAGTGCTCGCCGCGCTCCGGATCCACGGGCTCTCCGTGGATCCGCTCCGTGGAGACCCCCTCCTTCCCGATCTCTTCCAATGGATGCCGGTAATGCACCGTCCCCTTCGTTCTAGTGTTCTTTTCCCTTTTTCTAGGGAATTACTTGACATTCCGTGTTTATTGTTCAAACTATTGGGTGGAAGAGATGTATAGGTGCCTCCTGCTTGTTTGCATCACTTAGAAGTTCGAATATTGTTAGTTTGATTCAAATCTCGTGGACGATCTGTCTACAACTGGCAGTACTTCTCTCCCAGTGGTTCTACCGCCTCAAAGGGCGGTACAACCGCTGGAGCGGTACTACCGGTTGTAGAACCGGTACAACCGCGATGTCTGAACCACATAGCGCTGTTCTGTCTTCTTAGTTTCGCAAACAATCTATTCCTCTACTCATGTGTGCAATCCTCTCATCTTTGCTGGGTCTCTTGCGTTCTTCTCGTGTGTGTGTGTGTGTGTGCAGGTGGCTCTGGTTCTCGCTCTGCTCCTTGTAGCAAGACCAAAAAGAGGGCTAGGAGATGCAAGTGCCAAGTTGAGTCTGATGAAGAAGAAGAGGTTGTGATTCCCACCAATCCCACTCGCCGTGAGAAGTCTGCCACTGCCAAGCAACGTGTGGTTATGCCCTTACACCGGTGGAAAGCTAAGGATTGGGAAGCCTTCCGTTCAAAAAATCATTACGAGGTTCTCATTGCGCCTCATTGGACCACCGTTTAGTGCGGATTGTTCATGAACTCTTTGAGCACAACAAGAATAGGTATGCCAAGCAGTGGACCATTGATCTTGATAATTGAAGGAGCAACTTGGAGTATTTTGGTGAGGCTTTGGCTCTCTGTGAGGAGTTTGATCTGGTCAAGCTCATGTTAGTCAACTGTGACTTTGATGTTTAGCTTATCCATCAGTTTTATGCCACTGTTCATTTTGGAGAAGATGACGCTCGCACACTCACGTTCATGTGCTGTGATGAGCTCTTTCAAGTACCCTGGAGGGCTTTCTGCAATGCTATTGGGTATGACGATACCGGACTTGAAGGGAATGGTGGCATTCGTCCTCACGACCATCCTGATTCCATGCCTAAGGAGAAGTTTGCCCCTCTGTACATTCGGGACTGTGGTCCTATTGGAGAATCCAAGGATCTTGACAAGGTCTATGACATCATGCGTCGCGTGTTTCGCAATGTGCTTTTGCCCAAGGTGGGAAATCAAGATGAAGTCCATGGCTACCTTGTTGACTTGCTGGTTGCTATGAAGACCAAGGTGGGCTCTGGTGCAACGTTTGATGTGTCCAACTGGATGTGGCACGAGATGTACAACATGGTCATCTACAGAAAGGTCTCTATTTATGCTCTGTTTGTTATGAGCTTTCTGAACTCATTTTGGGCTGTTTGCCGTCCTGGAGAGCTTCTCACTTCTCGAGATAACCTCACCGTGCATGAGGTCAAGCAGCTCAAGAAGAAGAAGCACGCCGAGCCTCACTTTCCCGCCAATGATCCCGAGGATGTCTATGCTACTTCAGATGATGAGGACTTTGAGCTGGATCCCGGGGCCAAGCCCTCTTGGGTGACCAAGCTCACTGCTAAAGTGAAGAAGACTTTCTGCCTCCAGACTGACATTCATAACAAGATGTATGAGGCCCATGTCAATGAGAAGCATGCCGTCATCAGATTGCTATGATGAAGCACCTCAACATGCCTGTTCAGAATGGTTCTGAGAAGAGCATCACACCGGAGGAGCGGTGGATCTCTGCGTACAACACTTGGTCTGATGATGAGGCACCTCGTCAGCCCTCCACCTCCTTCGCTGTTGATGATGACACCATGAAGGATGCGGATTGGGACGATGATGAGGAGTCTGATGATGATGAGGATCTAGATGCAACCAAGGAGTCAGAGGAGGACTACTGAGCTCTGGGGCGCTAGCTTCGCTCTTTTCCTTTTTGGTGTCTTGATGCCAAAGGGGGAGAGAGTTCTATTAGGTCTCGGGATTTGCATAGGTTTGTGTTTTGTTCGTTCATGCTTCGTGTTGATCTTTAGTTTGTGGACCTTGTTGCTTATCTCGACCAGCATGGTGTGAGACATGCGCTCCTCTATTTATCACTATTGTCATTAATGTCATTTATTTATCCGTTATAGTCTTTATTCTCTTATTATGTGCTTATTGATTTTCTTCGCATGTCTAGTAGGAGTGGTAAGTCTATAAAATCTAGGGGGAGTCTTGCTCCTAATGTGTGCACTTGCATTCCAATAGCAAATTCAAATTAGGGCACACATCTAGGGGGAGTCCCGTCTATATTTTCTAGACCTCTCTCTTGCAAATCGTCTTATTGTCATCATCCACCAAAAAGGGGGAGATTGTAAGGACATTTCACTACTTTGTGTTTTGGATGATGATGACAACCCTTTGTTGGTCTAATCTTGTGCTAAGTGCTTCAGGTTCTCGGTGATTAGCCTTACATCGGTTAGATACTCTCTCTGGAAGGAAAAGATCGAAGACGGTGTTTGTCTACATGTTTATCTCTTTGGTCGTAGGGAACCCGTACTATTAAGAGGGAATCCACATTGGAAGGAGTTGGGGGAATCATTGCACGTACACTTCTGCCTCACCCACCTTTACCTTCCTTGTTGTGTGTGAGAGAGAGCTCCCTTTCATTTTCAACTATTTGTTGTGTACTCCCAGCGGTTGTACCACTCGTTCGAGCGGTTGTACCGGTGGCCCTTGGCACTAACCCAACCACCACCCCAGGGGTGATACCGCGGGGTTGAACAGCCTAGTCATGACCAAGCGGTTGTACCACTGCCTCGGGCGGTGGTACCGCCACCGTGCTTAAACTTGACTGCGGTGTGTCATTGGCGGTTGTACCGGTAAAGTACCGCTCAACAACCGGTCCGGTTTCTGTTTTGATGCGGTACTTGGGCGGTGGTGGACCGGTTGTTCCGGCTGTGTCCCGCACACCGGTACCACCGGTGCCCTGAGCGGTTCTACCTCTTAGGACTTAGCCACCCAAGTGACCAGGGCCAGGCGGTTGCACCGGTGCTATACCGCTCGATCACCTCTCACAGGGGTGGCACCCTACTGTTTCAAAGCGGTGGTTGAGCGGTGGGTGGGCAGTTGTTCTGGTTGTACCGCTTGATAGGGTTTCTGCAGGTTACCAGTGAGTCCCGGTTGTACCGGGACGAGGAGCGGTTGTACTGCTGCAGTGCTGTTTTCGCAGTAACAGTTGGATTTTAGGGTTTGCTATATAAGGGCGGTTCTTCCACCTACCACACTTACCTCTTGCCTCTCTCACTCCACCATTAATGCCATTCAAGCTTTCTTGCCCAATCTCTCTCTCTAGCCACTCAAACTTGTTGATTTGCTAGGGATTGAAGGAGGAGACATAGATCTACACTTCCACCAAAGGATATTTGCTTCCCCCATACTTTCTTGTGTGGATTTTGATACTCTTGGGTGTTTGAGCACCCTAGACGGTTGAGGTCATCTCGGAGCCACATTCCATTGTGGTGAAGCTCAGTGGTTTCGTTGCGAGCCTCTAATTCAGTTGTGGAGAGAGCCCCAACCTTGTTTGTAAAGGTTCGGTTGCCGCCTTCAAGGGCACCAATAGTGGAATCATGGCAACTTAAATTGTGTGAGGGCGTGAGTTGAATATGGTGGCCATAGTGGCTTCTTGGGGAGCATTGTGCCTCCACACTGCTCCAACGGAGACGTACTCCCTTCAAAGGGAAGGAACTTCGGTAACACATCCTCATCTTCACCGGCTCCACTCTTGGTTATCTCTTACCTTTACTTGTGCAAGCTTATATTGTGTTGTATCCCTTGCTTGATTGTGTGCTTGTTATTGTTGCATCATATAGGTTGCTAACTTAGTTGCACATCTAGAAAACCTATTTTGTTGCTATGTTTAATTTGGTAAAGAAAAGCTAAAAATTGTTAGTTGCCTATTCACCCCCCCCCTCTAGTCAACCATATCGATCCTTTCACATAGTCTTCAAAATCATAATCATCTTAGCAAGTAGGAGGCATAACAAAATCATCATCAAGTGTATCATCTTCCACATTTATTTTTGATTCACTCTCATGAGACAAAAAAATAATAGGATCAACATCATTTGGTAGGGATACATTTTTACCTTTGCTTCTCTGTCTTTTCTTTTTCTTCTCCACATCATGTGTGGGTTTAATCGCCTTTTTGGAGCTGCTTATTGATTATATTGGTTGAATAAAAAGCTCCTCCTCGTTACTTGATTCATCATAAGAAAAATAGGAGGATATTGGGAAACCTCTTCCCCTTCATTAGTATTCTCTTCATTTTCCATATGTTTTTTTTGTCTTTAAGTAATTGGCGATATAAGGATTCTCAATGCAGTTTACCGCACAATACATATAAATTTTATTTAGATCAAAGTCAATCATTTTCACGAGAACCCAAACTGGAACCTCGTTAGTTCCATGTTTCATTTCTTCATACCCCCCAAATAGACAAAGTTCATTATAATGCTCAAGGGTAATGAGGTTATCACAATTTCTGGACACAATTCGATCATGAAATAATTCACATTGGAAATTTAAATGAACACTTTCATTGCAAAGTTCACAAGTAATGCGAAGGAGAGGATATAACTTTTTAGCACAAATATCTAACATCTTACGTAACCTTGTGGTTTCTAAATATTTATGCCTCCTACAAAATCTATTTTCCCTTTTCTTTGGTGAGTATTCGCGCTCCCAATTCACTCCACAAAAATCGACATCCTTATAGGAGACATCATTATCATGACTGGTGCAATCATCATTCGTACTATGGATATTCAAAGAAAGCATACTAACAACACTGCAATCATGCTCATCATTCAAAGATTTTATGCCAAACATTTTACTAACTTCTTCTTCTAACACTTTGGCACAATTTTCCTTTCCATCATTTTCACGAAAGGTATTAAAAAGATGAAGCATATGAGGCAACCTCAATTCCATTTTTTGTATTTTGTATTTTTATAAAACAAACTAGCGATAAAACAAGAAACTAAAGGATTCAATTGCAAGATCTAAAGATATACCTTCAAGCACTCACCTCCCCGGCAACGGCGCCAAGAAAGAGCTTGATGTCTACTACACAACCTTCTTCTTGTAGACTCGTGTTGAGCCTCCAAGCGCAGAGTTTTGTAGGACAATAGCAATTTCCCCTAAAGTGGATGACCTAAGGATTATCAATCCATGGGAGGCGTAAAATGAAGATTGTCTCTCTCAAACAACCCTGCAACCAAATAACAAAGAGTCTCTTGTGTCCCCAACACATCCAATACAATGGTCAATTGTATAGGTGCACTAGTTCGGTGAAGAGATGGTGATACAAGTGTAATACAGATGGTAGATATAGGTTTTTGTAATATGAAAAGTTAAAAACAGCAAGGTAACTAATGATAAAAGTGAGCACAAATGGTATTGCAATGCTTGGAAATAAGGCCTAAGGTTCATACTTTCACTAGTGCAAGTTCTCTCAACAATGATAACATAATTGGATCATATAACAACCCTCAACGTGCAACAAAGAGTCACTCCAAAGTCACCAATAGCGGAGAATAAACGAAGAGATTACTGTAGGGTACGAAACCACCTCAAAGTGATTCTTTCTGATCAATCCATTGGGCCATTCCTATAAGTGTCACAAACAACCCTAGAGTTCATACTAAAATAACACCTTAAGACACACATCAACCAAAACCCTAATGTCACCTAGATACTCCAATGTCACCACAAGTATCCGCGGGTTTGATTATACGATATGCATCACGCAATCTCAGAATCATCTATTCAAACCAACACAAAGAACTTCAAAGAGTGCCCCAAAGTTTCTACCACAGAGTCAAGGCAAAAATGTGTGCCAACCCCTATGCATAAGTTCACAAGGTCACAGAACCCGCAAGTCGATCACCAAAACATACATCAAGTGGATCACGTGAATATCCCATTGTCACCACAAATAAGCACATGCAAGACATACATCAAGTCTTCTCAAATCCTTAAGGACTCAATCCGATAAGATAATTTCAAAGGGAAAACTCAATCCATTACAAGAAGGTAGAGGGGGAGAAACATCATAAGATCCAACTATAATAGCAAAGCTCCCGGTACATCAAGATCGTGCCAAATCAAGAACACGAGAGAGAGAGAGACAGAGATCAAACACATAGCTACTAGTACATACCCTCAGCCTCAGGGGTGAACTACTCCCTCCTCGTCATGGAGACCGCCGGGATGATGAAGATGGCCACCGGTGATCGTTTCCCCCTCCGGCAGGGTGCTGGAATGGGCTCCCGATTGGTTTTTCATAGCTACAGAGGCTTGCGGCGGTGGAACTCCCGATCTAGGTGTATTTTCGGGGGTTTCCCTATTTATAAGAATTTTTGGCATCGGGGAGAAGTCAGGGGGACCCACGAGGCGACGACAAGGTAGGGGCGCGCCCCCATCCATTTGGCTGCCTCGTGGCTCTTCTGGTCCATCTCACGCACTCCGTGGGCTTCTTTTGGTCCATGAAAAAATCGTCATAAAGTTTCAGCTTGATTGGACTCTGTTTGGTATGCCTTTTGTGTAAAACTCAAAAAGAAGGAAAAAATAGAAACTGGCACTTGGCTCTAGGTTAATATGTTAGTCCCAAAAATAATATAAAATAGCATATAAAACATCCAAAACACATAATATAATAACATGGAACAATAATAAATAATAGATACGTTGGAGACGTATCATGCGACGTTTCACTTGTGTCATGTATAACCTTTTTCGTCACGGAAAATACCCCCGTCACGTTTTTCCGTCGTCACCCCCACCGTCACCGTAGCACCATCATAGAAAATAAAATCTCGATAGGACCACTTCCTCTGTCATGCAAGATCGTTTAATGACCATTTTTGGTGAAGGCCCAGAATGTCACCTATAATAGCCCAATCGGTCGCGTAAGATCATTTTGGTGACGATAATCTGTCACCGGTGATTAGTCCCGGCGCTCGATCGGTTAAATATTCAGATAGGTGGGGCCAATAGTTGTTGACGTGGATTCTTCCATGTGGGCTTTGCCGTGGGTTCTATCACCGATGGTCCCGTCAGTAATAAGTCGGCATCAGTTCTGACCGGTCAAGTTGCTGACACATGGGCCCAGAAGATGTTGATGTGGCTGCTTACATGTCGGACCAGGCGTTCTATTTTCGGTGATGATGCGTGTTACTTGTGAGCTGCGTTGGGATTTCCTTGAAGAGGAGTGGATGATGCAATACAGTAGAGATAATTATTACCCTCAGTTAAGAACTAAGGTTACCAAACGAGTAGGAGAATCATGCAACACCTTGTCAGCAGTACCTGCACACAAAATAACAAATAATTGCACGCGAGCAAGGGGTTGTCAATCCCTTGACGATTACTTGCAAGATTAAAAAATTTAGTGATAGATAGACTGATAAAACACAAAAAAAAGTGCAGCAAGGTATTTTTGGTTTTTGATATATGATAGAAGTAGACCTGGGGGGCATAGTTTTCACTAGAGGCTACTCTCTTGAGAATAGCACATGGTGGGTAAACAAATTCCCGTTGGGCAATTGATAGAAAAGCAAATAATCATGACGATGTCCAAGGCAATGATCATATATATAGGCATCACGTCCGAGACAAGTAGACCGTCTCATGTCTGCATCTACTACTATTATTCCACACAATGACCGCTATCGAGCATGCATCTAGAGTATTAAGTTCATCAAGAACGAAGTAACGCCTTAAGCAAGATGACATGATATAGACAAAGTAAACACATGCATGAATAAGCCCCATCTTTTCATCCTTAATGGCAATGATACAAATACGTGTGATGTCCCTTTCTATCACTGGGATTGAGCACCGCAAGATCGAACCCATCACAAAGCACCTCTCCCATTGCAAGAAAAATCAATCTAGTTGGCCAAACCAAATCAATAGATCGGAGAGAAATACAAAGCAATAATAATCATGCATAAAAAAGTTCAGAGAAGACTCAAATAATATTCATGGATAATTTGATCATAAACCGACAATCTATCGATCCCGATCGACGTGATGATCCTATAGTTTTTGCCCGATCTTTCACCGCAAGACAATCAAATAGAAAATCTTTTAATCACGGGAGTAATCCACGCAACCTGAAGATGAGGAAACGAATCCAACAAGCAACATGGAGAAGAACAACACGCCTCTAACCTTGGCACGATAATCCTTGATCACACAAGAACCTTCACACAATCATCACTTTATTTGATAACCAGCAGCGCCGTCCCCGGAGGGATGATTCACCGCTTGTACATAATGTTTCAAAACTCAATCTAAAATTCCACCCCCTCTAATCCTAGCTGTAACACCCCAAAAATTTAATCTTGTTTTACTAATTAGAATTTTGTCAGAAAGATTTATTTTCTATTTTCTGGCTTTTCTATTAATTTCAGAGCTCCTTCTTTTCTCTGGATTTTTAATTTCTCCCTCTTATCTGAAACTTTTGGATAATATTGAGGGGCTTGAATGCTTTCTTAAAACATTTGATTTTTGTTGGGTATGCAAGTGGAAGCATTTTTATAATACTTTTGCCAAGCATCAATTCTTTTAAAATGGCCTTTCCATTCTTTCAAGGGCTCCCATTGCACTGCAACCTATTTAAATATTTCTTTAAAAATTCCACCAAAATTTGGAGATGACAGTAGATGCATATAACTCATTTTTATGCAAAAATCCAGCTTTGTGTTTTATAAATTTTGAGCAAACCATCCTCTTCTTCATTCTGGTCCAGTTTGGTATTTTACACTGCAACCCTATTTTAAATTCCTCTAGTGATCTTGGGATCTTTCCTGCTATTAGTTCTTGCTACCAAACCCTTAAGTCCAGGATATTGGACCCATTTGAATAATTTTGGTCCATGCAATAATAGCCTTCATTTTCTGTCCAGATTTGGTTTTCTCAAAAACTTGCTCTAACAAGTTTCTGTTTTTCTCAAACTAACCATGCCTTTTTCTTGTGCATCTAGAGAGACCATGATCTGGAAAGTTTGGTGGCCAGAAAACATCCCTAGATGCCCATGGCATTCTGTCGAGCACCTTGTGCGCCAGGACAGAATTGGCATAGTTTTTAGTTTGCATTGTGGAGTTGCTTTCTGTGCCAAACCAGCATGTCTAATGGAGCTATAGTAACCAACCTAGTTATCCTGTTAAGTCTTACCCTAACCCGAGCTTTCTAGATTGTATTGGCATTTCGTCGAATGGTTGGTGGGCATGTTCTGGGCGCGGCCAGAGCGCGCATATGGCTGCCAACGCCACCGAGCCGCCGCGTCGCACTTAACCCCGCGCCCCTGGCTTTGGCTCGCCCGCAGGGCCGCGCCTCGTTCCCATCAGCTCGCCCGTGCCTCTCTGCCACCTCTGGCACCCCTCAGCGCCGCCGCAGCCAGCTCTCTTGGCGGCAAGCCTTCGGCCGCAGCGCGCCCCTGCCGCGGCAGCACCGCCCAGACCATCTCCGCTCGCCAGCTGCCTCCTTGTGCAGTGCCTCGTCCGTCCGCTAGCTCCTGACGCCGTCCCCGACCTCGACATGTCACCCTGCAAGCTACAGAGCGGCGGTTCGCCGATCTTATCCTCGGCCGCCGTCGTTCTTATCCTCGGAGCCGCGGAACCGACCTTCTGGCGCTATAAAAGGAGCCCCCGGGCTCGTCCAGACCCTCAGGTGACCTCATGCCATCTCTCTAGAACCCACGTAGCCAGAAATCGATGGAGGGAGGCTGTCATCCCCGCCTCCGGTCAGGATTCCGCCACCACCGTCGTGGTCAAACCCGGAGCCCCCTACTGCTCTTCCCCTTGCCTAGTGCTTTCCAACCGAGTCCCTCAGATGCAGAGGACCCGTCCCCTTTCCCTCTTTCCACCTAAAACCACCGTAGGAGGAATTCCCCGAGGCCCGAAGCTTCCCCTCCGCCATGGAGGAAGGTGCTCTCACCCTCGAGCTCCCCCGCGCTCCTAACCACCGCAGATGGATGCGGTGCCTCCTCCCGATCATCCCCATATCAAGAGCACGTCGAATGGTGACTTGTGTCGCCGGGGATCGCCGTTGGAAACGGCCCCTGTCTCTGTCGAGGCACGCGCGGGGGGAGGGGGAAGAAGACGAACCCGACAGGTGGGGATCACCTGTCGGTGAGCCAACCCAAGCCACCAGTGGCGCAACCCGGCTGATGCGTTTCTCCCCTGGAGAAGCGTATTTCAAGTAAGTACGCGAACAATCTAAGAAGACGTATTCCAGGCGAACCGTTTTCCTTTTTCTGTTTTATTTAAAACAGATTTTGACCAGAACTTTGACCGGGCATATCTTTTTAAATAAAACTCCAAATGAGTTGATTCTTTTTCCTACCTCTCTCAAATTTCACCTAGTTTATTTTAAGATTTATTTCAAAAATAATTAGGACAACTTTTTGTACTGTTTTTAAAGTATGTGTTAAATTGAATATTTTCAAAAATAGGAATTTGGAGGGAAGATCAGAACTTTCAAAAGTTTTGGAGTGCACCTCACCTCTCTGCACCTTGAAGGCAAGCATCTTGAACTCCATTATGACATAAGCTGTGTGTTGTTTGCTAGAACATATGAACTCCATCAATATGCTAAAATGGAGTAGCGTTATTTCATGTGGAAGTCATACTCTTGCATATCAACATATGGTGAAAATCTTTTCTGTTATATGTGTGATATGGGTGACAGTAGCCACTTCTCATGCCACATATGCCTGGTGATAGTTCGGATGGAGTCCAAAGGAAGATTGTGTTCCGGTGAACACAACCACGTGACGGACATCTCGTTGTGGCGAGGATGTGCAGTGAGGCATGATGGGGCATGAGGGGTGGTGACCCTGTCAGGAAACTGTGGAAAGTATCTGTTGTGCTAACCATGCAGGGAACACATAAGCCTCCTGAGTCGACCATAGATCGAGTCTTGTTCCAGTAACCCCCATGCTTGTTTTCGTACTACCACTTGTCCCTGCCGCGGGCAGGGTACGGTTCAGTAAGTTGTCAACCCCTTTCTTGGCACACACCGTACAGAGAGGCCATGGTGGAAGATGCCGGGTGCATCCGGTAGGCATGCCACATGGTCCGGGGGCATGGGTGTTTCCGGTTGGGGCCGAGAGGGGGGCACCCCTTAGTAGCGCGCGATATAAATTTGATCCCATGCTAATCGAGGTTGTAGCCTCCCCTCTTAGAGTTTTGCTTAACAAGTGTCATGGGTGATTCCAGGCACCGGTAAGTTAAGCTGGTGTGTGCTGGTTGGGTGTGTTTTCAATTCAAAGACCGTAAGCGGAATTAGTCCCGGTGGACTAAAGGAACCCGTTACTCGTGGGTAAAGAGTACACCCTCTGCAGAGTCTATATCTATTCGAATAGCCGTGTCCACGGTTAAGGATTACAGTCTGGGATGGGTCAAGTGTCGGTCCTAGTGTCGGTCTTCGGAGGGAAAAACTACTAAGCCAGAACTTTGGTCATAACATGTGACATATGATGATATGATTATTATTACTTTGGACTAACTATTTGTATTATTTGAATTATTGAATATCCCTGGGATGGTTCTACCTCCTGGATATTTCCTTGTATTTTATTTTTCATATAAGCCCTTTATGTGGTGTCGCCCAGACGCCCGACTGTGGCATGCTTGTTATTTAATTTCCTTATAAGCCCTTTATGTGGCGTCGCTCAGACACCCGACTGTGGCATGTTGATTATTTATTTTCCTTATAAGCCCTTTAGGTGGCGTCGCTCCGACGCCCGACTGTGGCACGCATGTGATTTATTTTTCTTATAAGCCCTTTATGTGGCGTCGCTCAGACGCCCGACTGAGGCATGCTTTATATTATTATCCTTTCGAGGCGTCGCTTCAGACACCCGATCGGTTTATTTTATCTTCATTCTCTGATTGCTTATTCCGGTTTAATACAAATGACCTGCTCGTGTGCATCATGAATTTTATTTTGGGACTGACTAAGTGATCGTGGATTATTTCAGTGCATGATTATCACCTGCTATGTTATACCGGTTTTCATGATGTTTGCGAGTACATTCAAAGTACTCACTGGCTTGTCCCTGGCTATTGTCTTGGCCAGATTTCTTGCTTGGAGAGGAGCAAAACGACGACAGCCCCGGAACCTAGACAATGGAGATAGCAGCCACGCGAAGATAGGAGTTATCCAGGTCAGCTGTTCCTGTGGGAAAAGGAGTCCCATAGACGCTGATGATCCGCAAACCGCTCCCGCCGTCAACCATTAGAAAACTTTTGTTGTACTCATGGACCAGAATGGTCTTGTACTACATATTTTATATTTTGCTTGGAATTTCTGTATCAAGATTGTGTCTCATCAGCTAACAGTAATCCTGGGGCTGGTGAGCACAAGGACCATTGACTGGGAAATTTATATCCTGGAAAACCGGTCCTGACAACCTTGGTATCAGAGCCAGGCTGACCATTGGCTAATCCTATCTTAGCCGGGTCGATAAACCTAGGTTAACCCACCCACCAGACCTTAACCTCACCACAATCAAGCCTATCCTACCCGATAGCCCACACTGTGACCCCGACAGCTTTTGGCAGTCGGTGCCCAACCTATCAGACTAGCCCAATAAGCTACACACCCGTGATCGACACCTGAGTTGCCCCATTCGCAAGTGTGCGAAGGAAGACTCCATTTTCTTTATATAAAGGGAGCGTTTGCCCCAACCGACAACCACAGTAATACATCGCATTTTGCGATATATATATCTGTGACAATGACCCCGACCACCAGAGAACAGAACCGGCAATTAATATTGCCCCCACAACACGACATGTCATCCTGCCCAGATGCTATACATAAGGACACTCCGTGACCTTACCAAGCATCCCTCACCTTGTGCACTGCCTTCACAGCCAATTGTTTCTCAGGTCGCACCTTGGGATTCATATAAAGACCCCAGATGCAACCCCGGGGGATTTTATTAAAAAAAATTGTGGGATTTTGACCACAGTACCATGGGTTTTCTCCCGCCATCCTGGTACAACCTGTTCAAATCGAGGGTCACTCTCATATTGTACAGCCAGGCACACCCCGCAGGTAGACCCAAACCAAGACCCTACGGAAGTTCCCTTCATCGGGAAAATCCATGCCCACTCCATTTATGACCATAAAGATCGCTGTTTATGGAGCGGTTACCTATCTTCAATTCATGGTACCCTATGCCAGTGAACGTGGCTATTATTATTTCCTCGGATAGTGCAGCAGCCAGAGAAGCCGCATCCTTTCCCTATGCCTGAGGAGAGAAAGGTCCGATGCTAAATAAGCTGGTGCACTATATCATCGCTCGAGAGCGCTTGACCCAGCAAGTGATGGATTTTCTCCAGACCCTTGCTGTGTAAAACCCTAGTCGCTATTAGTAGACCCTTGAGGCCAGACTAAGAGAGACACATTTTGTGAGTCCCCCATCCACTCCCAGTAGACGAAGGATATATTGCACTGCAGGGAATAATTTCCTCGTGTAATATAGCTTATTACCTGAACCATCAGCACCGTGGTAATATCAGTTTATGTAGAAATTGACTGCTTGTTGTGATAACTGTGTTGTGCTTTAAAACTTTCTGTACTAGTATATTGCATTGGTTGAAGTTGTTTCTTGTGATTACAAAAAAAATTGATTGTTTTTAATTATAGCAAATTTCATAGTAAGGTTTTTCTTAAAAGACCACTGCCATGAAAAATGTTTTCCCTAATAAAAAAATTTTTGTTTTGCATGCCCTCTCGTTATATAACTCACAGACCACGTGCACTTAATACAGGACCACACGTGCTTTTATCACCAAATCGATTACCTCGCTAGAACACCACAACTGCACATTAGTCAGCAATTTTTACTGTAACCTCGTCCTATCATGCGTGTGGTGTATCTGTTTTCTTGTGACGGTTGCCGCGTGGTACGAGTAATCTTTTTACAAAATACGTTCTTAGCAAATCTCGAGGACGAGATTTTTCTTAAGGGGGGTAGTGTTGTAACACCCCAAAAATTTAATCTTGTTTTACTAATTAGAATTTTGTCAGAAAGATTTATTTTCTATTTTCTGGCTTTTCTATTAATTTCAGAGCTCCTTCTTTTCTCTGGATTTTTAATTTCTCCCTCTTATCTGAAACTTTTGGATAATATTGAGGGGCTTGAATGCTTTCTTAAAACATTTGATTTTTGTTGGGTATGCAAGTGGAAGCATTTTTATAATACTTTTGCCAAGCATCAATTCTTTTAAAATGGCCTTTCCATTCTTTCAAGGGCTCCCATTGCACTGCAACCTATTTAAATATTTCTTTAAAAATTCCACCAAAATTTGGAGATGACAGTAGATGCATATAACTCATTTTTATGCAAAAATCCAGCTTTGTGTTTTATAAATTTTGAGCAAACCATCCTCTTCTTCATTCTGGTCCAGTTTGGTATTTTACACTGCAACCCTATTTTAAATTCCTCTAGTGATCTTGGGATCTTTCCTGCTATTAGTTCTTGCTACCAAACCCTTAAGTCCAGGATATTGGACCCATTTGAATAATTTTGGTCCATGCAATAATAGCCTTCATTTTCTGTCCAGATTTGGTTTTCTCAAAAACTTGCTCTAACAAGTTTCTGTTTTTCTCAAACTAACCATGCCTTTTTCTTGTGCATCTAGAGAGACCATGATCTGGAAAGTTTGGTGGCCAGAAAACATCCCTAGATGCCCATGGCATTCTGTCGAGCACCTTGTGCGCCAGGACAGAATTGGCATAGTTTTTAGTTTGCATTGTGGAGTTGCTTTCTGTGCCAAACCAGCATGTCTAATGGAGCTATAGTAACCAACCTAGTTATCCTGTTAAGTCTTACCCTAACCCGAGCTTTCTAGATTGTATTGGCATTTCGTCGAATGGTTGGTGGGCATGTTCTGGGCGCGGCCAGAGCGCGCATATGGCTGCCAACGCCACCGAGCCGCCGCGTCGCACTTAACCCCGCGCCCCTGGCTTTGGCTCGCCCGCAGGGCCGCGCCTCGTTCCCATCAGCTCGCCCGTGCCTCTCTGCCACCTCTGGCACCCCTCAGCGCCGCCGCAGCCAGCTCTCTTGGCGGCAAGCCTTCGGCCGCAGCGCGCCCCTGCCGCGGCAGCACCGCCCAGACCATCTCCGCTCGCCAGCTGCCTCCTTGTGCAGTGCCTCGTCCGTCCGCTAGCTCCTGACGCCGTCCCCGACCTCGACATGTCACCCTGCAAGCTACAGAGCGGCGGTTCGCCGATCTTATCCTCGGCCGCCGTCGTTCTTATCCTCGGAGCCGCGGAACCGACCTTCTGGCGCTATAAAAGGAGCCCCCGGGCTCGTCCAGACCCTCAGGTGACCTCATGCCATCTCTCTAGAACCCACGTAGCCAGAAATCGATGGAGGGAGGCTGTCATCCCCGCCTCCGGTCAGGATTCCGCCACCACCGTCGTGGTCAAACCCGGAGCCCCCTACTGCTCTTCCCCTTGCCTAGTGCTTTCCAACCGAGTCCCTCAGATGCAGAGGACCCGTCCCCTTTCCCTCTTTCCACCTAAAACCACCGTAGGAGGAATTCCCCGAGGCCCGAAGCTTCCCCTCCGCCATGGAGGAAGGTGCTCTCACCCTCGAGCTCCCCCGCGCTCCTAACCACCGCAGATGGATGCGGTGCCTCCTCCCGATCATCCCCATATCAAGAGCACGTCGAATGGTGACTTGTGTCGCCGGGGATCGCCGTTGGAAACGGCCCCTGTCTCTGTCGAGGCACGCGCGGGGGGAGGGGGAAGAAGACGAACCCGACAGGTGGGGATCACCTGTCGGTGAGCCAACCCAAGCCACCAGTGGCGCAACCCGGCTGATGCGTTTCTCCCCTGGAGAAGCGTATTTCAAGTAAGTACGCGAACAATCTAAGAAGACGTATTCCAGGCGAACCGTTTTCCTTTTTCTGTTTTATTTAAAACAGATTTTGACCAGAACTTTGACCGGGCATATCTTTTTAAATAAAACTCCAAATGAGTTGATTCTTTTTCCTACCTCTCTCAAATTTCACCTAGTTTATTTTAAGATTTATTTCAAAAATAATTAGGACAACTTTTTGTACTGTTTTTAAAGTATGTGTTAAATTGAATATTTTCAAAAATAGGAATTTGGAGGGAAGATCAGAACTTTCAAAAGTTTTGGAGTGCACCTCACCTCTCTGCACCTTGAAGGCAAGCATCTTGAACTCCATTATGACATAAGCTGTGTGTTGTTTGCTAGAACATATGAACTCCATCAATATGCTAAAATGGAGTAGCGTTATTTCATGTGGAAGTCATACTCTTGCATATCAACATATGGTGAAAATCTTTTCTGTTATATGTGTGATATGGGTGACAGTAGCCACTTCTCATGCCACATATGCCTGGTGATAGTTCGGATGGAGTCCAAAGGAAGATTGTGTTCCGGTGAACACAACCACGTGACGGACATCTCGTTGTGGCGAGGATGTGCAGTGAGGCATGATGGGGCATGAGGGGTGGTGACCCTGTCAGGAAACTGTGGAAAGTATCTGTTGTGCTAACCATGCAGGGAACACATAAGCCTCCTGAGTCGACCATAGATCGAGTCTTGTTCCAGTAACCCCCATGCTTGTTTTCGTACTACCACTTGTCCCTGCCGCGGGCAGGGTACGGTTCAGTAAGTTGTCAACCCCTTTCTTGGCACACACCGTACAGAGAGGCCATGGTGGAAGATGCCGGGTGCATCCGGTAGGCATGCCACATGGTCCGGGGGCATGGGTGTTTCCGGTTGGGGCCGAGAGGGGGGCACCCCTTAGTAGCGCGCGATATAAATTTGATCCCATGCTAATCGAGGTTGTAGCCTCCCC
>LR738709.1:673029831-673156042 GCA_902687465.1 Secale cereale
GCCCGACTGTGGCACGCATGTGATTTATTTTTCTTATAAGCCCTTTATGTGGCGTCGCTCAGACGCCCGACTGAGGCATGCTTTATATTATTATCCTTTCGAGGCGTCGCTTCAGACACCCGATCGGTTTATTTTATCTTCATTCTCTGATTGCTTATTCCGGTTTAATACAAATGACCTGCTCGTGTGCATCATGAATTTTATTTTGGGACTGACTAAGTGATCGTGGATTATTTCAGTGCATGATTATCACCTGCTATGTTATACCGGTTTTCATGATGTTTGCGAGTACATTCAAAGTACTCACTGGCTTGTCCCTGGCTATTGTCTTGGCCAGATTTCTTGCTTGGAGAGGAGCAAAACGACGACAGCCCCGGAACCTAGACAATGGAGATAGCAGCCACGCGAAGATAGGAGTTATCCAGGTCAGCTGTTCCTGTGGGAAATGGAGTCCCATAGACGCTGATGATCCGCAAACCGCTCCCGCCGTCAACCATTAGAAAACTTTTGTTGTACTCATGGACCAGAATGGTCTTGTACTACATATTTTATATTTTGCTTGGAATTTCTGTATCAAGATTGTGTCTCATCAGCTAACAGTAATCCTGGGGCTGGTGAGCACAAGGACCATTGACTGGGAAATTTATATCCTGGAAAACCGGTCCTGACACTAGCTACCGGCCTCCTTATATAGGCATATAGAAAACTAGTCGGTTGGACAGGCCCACACCGAAAGACACTTAATAAAAATCATAATTGGCCCATAACATGACCTAGAAATAAAAATAGATAAAATTGCAACCGACCAAGTACATGTTCGGTCACCCCCTTTGTCACACCTCTAACTTGGAGGAGTCCTAAAGGTGGGCTTCACCTCTTCCTTGATGGGAACAATATGAGGTACTGGGATGCCCTCATCATCCTTCCCCCCTTGAAAAGCCGTTGTCCTCAACGCTGGAGGGTCTTCTCTAATTAGTGGCATCAAATCAGCAACATCACCATGCTTTACCGCCATCTGCAAGTCTTGTTGACCTGCCACACCACCTTCTACCTCTCGGCTAGTTGGACTTGTCACAACGGGCGGCACCACCTTGCGTCGCCACATAAACTTTGACTTAGGCGCCACCACCTTCTTCTCCACTGTCGATGGAGCTCGTTGTCGTCGAATGTGGGACTTCTTTCTACAACCCTTCAAAATAGGAGCAATGCCCGGGCCACACAATTGACGAACACATCCATCTTTGCATGTGCGCATATGCATAACTGCTCCAATAAATCTCCGCACAACTGGTCCAACAAACACGCGGTCTACTACCCGCTCCTCCATATGCCCCGAGACACGAGCAACACAACTATCATATGTCTGAACGCCTTGGTTGACACAAGTTGGAAGTATAGGAATAGCTGTAATATTCATCATATCATCAGTAAGGGGCTTGACACCAACCAACTTGTCACCAACAGGCACAATTGGCTTGTCATCGACAGGCACGGCGAAAGCAATATCAGTACTGACACTCCGCGCATCATGTTCCTCCGTCAGAAGCTGAACTATCCTCTGTTGTGGCTTGCCCTTGTGCGCATTATCCTTGCGCACCACCAACATCACATCAGACTTGATATGATCATCTGTCATAGGCTTCAACGTTCGTTGTTTGCCATCATGAAAAAATGTATATGTATTTGCTCTCCCAGAATGGATAGCATTGTGATCATACTGCCATGGATGCCCAAGTAACAATCCACACACCTCCAATGGCAATACCTCGCACTCCACCTCATCTGCATACTCACCAACTGTGAATGGCACACGCACCTTGTGAGTAACCTTCAGCATGCCACAACTATTCAACCACACTAGATGCTTAGGTTCAGGAATACGCCAGGTGGACAACCCCAAAGATGCCACCATTGCCTTGCTTATGCCATTAGTACAACTACCACCATCAATAATCAACTTTCACGCCTTACCCTTGATCATGCACTGTGTCTGAAATAAACTCCAACATTGGCCTCTATCAAGTGTCATGCAAGCATCACCATGTACCTGCTTGAGTTGCACATTCAGACGAGTCAATGGTATAGCCTCGTCCATCAAAATTGTTTTAACATCAGCCTTGTCCTCCTTAGAACTAGTCTGCGTTGTCACTACCTTGTTGAGCTCATCCATCTGAACAAAAACTTTTTCATTGAAACTTTTTGTCGCGGAAATCGACATAGTATTCACGGAGAATCTTGGAATGGGCTTCTTTAATTCCGCCCGCATATCTGTCAAGATTTGTCTCATATCCGCAATTTGAGCCCAAGCAACCTTTTTAGACCTCTCATCCAAGCTAGAGAACCAGGTCGAACGCATCTTCCCAATCCACCAAAAATAATATCGCGGGTTTTTGTTACCTACAGCCCGCCTCTATCGTGAGTTGGTTTCCAATCCGACTAAAACAAGAGGACTTTCTCTCTCCCATATGAACTAATTAGGATTTAACTAATTTATAAATCTGGCAAGCTGATCGCAAAATGTCGGTGTACTAGAGTAGGGGTACCTTAGTATCCCGACTTGTGCACGGGCAGTAGCAGCCTCCCGTGGTCTGGCTCACCACACGTCCGCCAAAGCCCACTCTGGACCCCTTTGAAGCCATTCAAGAACAAAGTATACAAGTCAGAAGATCAAGGCCCCGGCAAGAGGAGCTTGCCGGGAAGGCTGCTCCAAGCACAAGACCGCTCTATTCTCACAAGACCCTGGCAAGAGGAGCTTGCCAGGAAGGCCAAAGAATAACACTTCAGGAGATATATCTTGGCGCATCATGCGCCCCGGCAGGGCCCGGAGAGCGGCAAGCTTCCGGGCCCGGCAAGATAGCGGCCCCGGCAAGGTGCTTGTCGGGGGTGGCTTACACTGTGTGCCTGCGCTCCAGCTCATCTGGCCACGCATCGCCCTGGGGCCCTTCCGGGGGCACGTGGCAGATGGCTGCGCAGCCTGGGGTACACGGTGGCGAGCCGCGGTGACGAGGCCGTCGTCGTGGCGAACGGAGACGCCCGGGCGGGCGCTTTTGGGGTGACGGCGACGGGCATTCAATGCCTTTGTCCCCCACCGTCTGGGTTAGGTATAGATCACTGTACCTCCACTGTGCATCCACTGTTCATGCACTGTTCCATCTACCACCAAATTTACACTTTTACCCTCCTCTACGTTGGCACCTGTCGGTGACCCCTTTGAGCTATAAAAGGAGGCCCATGCACAACGTAGAGAGGGTTCGATCCGAGAAACTCGCTCACTCCCTCACTCGGTGTAGCTGGTACTGTAGATCTTCAAGCTCCCGAGCCCAAGAACTCAATACAACCAAAGCAGGAGTAGGGTTTTACGCGTCCGCGCGGCCCGAACCTGGGTAAACTGCCCGCGTGTGCCCCTCGATCTGCTCTCCGTGCTCCCTCCGCTCCCTTACCGCAACGTAGAAGGGGCTCCGGTCCCATAGGTGTTCGTGGGCGGTCAGTTTCCCCGACATCTTTGGCGCGCCAGGTAGGGGGCGTCGAGGTTGTGCGAACCTGATCCGGCGCTCACGCGGGCGCAATCTTCAGCAACTCTTCCAGCTTCATCAACCTCATCGACTACATCAACATGCCTCCGAAGAAGAAAGCTTCGGAGGTCGGAGGCCCATCCGCGTCGGTCCCGCCACCACCAGAACCAACGGTTGGTGGGTTAGACGCTGGCGGAGGGGTGGACGCCGGCGTGGACGCTCGCGGCGCCGCCAAGTCCAAAGACAAGACGGACGACCGGGCGAATTCGAAGACCTCGGCGTCCGTGCACGCACCACGTCCCTCTCAGGAGGTGCCGGACCAGCAGCGACGTGGTACCGGAGGTACCATACGCTTGCTGGGACGAGGACAAGCCGGTGGGTCGCGGGATGCTCAAGGCCAGCGCGCTGGTACGAGCAAGGCACGGTCGCCGGGGCGGGACCCTGCTCCTTCTAACCCTGTTAGAAGTCCGAGCATATCTCGCTCCTCGCACCGCTCGCCACCGCTTCCCTCCTCTCCAGCGGAAGCTCTAGCCAGAGCTCAGCTGCTCCTCGACTTCCCTCCAGCGGCAGACAAGGCCGAGGACTGGAGGGCTACGATCCAGAGCCTCATCGCCTTCGCCAACAACGACACGCCGCAGCAGCTGGCAACATCACGGCCGCGGCAAGTCGACCAAGCGAAGGCCGACGGAGACAAGACCGCCGGGGGTGCAACTACCGTGCACTCCCCGCCGCGGAAGCAGAAATCGCCACCCCGCCGGATCAACGTCGACGACGACTCCACGGCGTCGTCGGATCTGCGGGCTCGCCGCGATCAGCGCCAAGTCCTCGACGACAGGCGGCAAGAGGACGCTCGGACTCGTATCGAGCGTCGAAGAGAAGCCCGAAGACAGTCAGACCAGCGCGCTGGGACCGCTGTCGACATGCACGCGCCCGGTGAACCAGGCGACTTGCCGTACGCGGCAGGTTGCCCTGCGTTCACCCGAGAGCTGCGGCAAGTCCAGTGGCCCAGCATGAAGAACTTCAAGCCCGACGTACCCGAGAAGTACGACGGCAAGACACACCCCTCGGAGTTCCTCAGCATCTACACCATCGCGGTGCAGGCTGCCGGGGGACGCGACGAGAAGATCCTAGCAAACTACTTCCCGCTCGTGCTCAAGCCCAATGTTAGATCCTGGCTCATGCACTTGTCGGAGAGCTCCATCTCTTCTTGGGCAGATCTGTGCCACCAGTTTGTTGGCGCCTTCACGGGCGGCCACAAACCACACGGCCAGGAGAGCGATCTCCACATCCTAGCCCAGAAAGAGGGAGAGTCCCTGCGAAAGTATATCCAAAGGTTCAGCCGCGTTCAGCACAACATCCCCGATGTCCACCCTGCCGCGGTTATCAGCGCATTCCACCAGAACGTGCGTAACCGCCGGATGAGGGAGGAGATGGCGATGACCAAGATCCGGGATGTCAGCGAGCTTTACGCTCTGGCTGACAAGTGTGCCCGCGCTGAAGAGGGGAGGAGACTCCCCGGAGAGGATATTGGAGCCGGAGGAACGAATAGCGAGGATGCCGCCCCGGCAAAGAAAAACCGGCGGCGGAACAACAAGAAGAAGAAGAGCAAGGAGGTACTGGTTGTCGAGCAGTCCGGCAAGGAGGCTCCCGCCAAGAAGACACAGGCTGGTGGCTCCGGCAAGGAGGCCACCCCTGTGGCGGCAGCCGACAAGCAGTACTGCAAGATCCACCGCACCAAGGGCCACGATCTCCAGAACTGCAAGAGGGTAGAGTACCTCGTAGAGCAGCAGAAGGCTGAATACGAGCGTCGCGACAAGGAGAAGGCCCAAGGAGGCGGAGGAGAGCCAAGCAAGAAACGGCCGTTCAATGGCCGGGGAGGACGCCGCGGCAAAGCCAAGCAGCGGCAAGGAGACAGACCTCCCCGGGGCCGCGACAAGGATGAAGACGAAGACGACGATGAGGACATGGATGAAGGAGACAACAGCGAGCAGGAGATCCAGAAGGCCACAGAGGTTCTGTGTGTCAACGGAGGTGCCTCTCTGCACACTTCCCACCGCCAACTCAAGCAGTGGGTGCGGGAAGTGAATGCAGCTGAGCCACCCGTCGAATCACGCAGGCTGCTGAAATGGTCCGGCACGCCCATCATTTTCGACCTTGAGGACCACCCTGACCGCACAACTACGGTTGGGTGTTTGCCGATGTTGGTTTCGCCAACTATCCGCAACCTCAAGGTCACCAAGATGTTGGTTGACGGCGGGGCCGGCCTCAACTTGATCTCCTCCGCTGTGATCAAGAAACTGCAGATTCCCGACAGCGAGCTCGAGGAAACCGGGTCGTTCCAAGGATCAACCCGGGAAGGAGCAAGCCGAAGGGAAAGATCACGCTGCCGGTGACCTTTGGCGGAGAGCTCAACTTCAGGACGGAGAGGATCACATTTGACGCTGCCGATATCCCATTGCCATACAATGGGATACTTGGCCGTCCTGCGCTCGCCAAGTTCATGGCAGCTTCCCACTACGCGTACAACATGCTCAAGATGCCGGGGCCGATAAGCGTCATCTCTGTCCCCGGCGACAAGAAGGATGCACTTATCTACGCCGACAAGATCTACCGGGATGCAGCAGCCGTGGCAGACAGCAAGGCACTTGCCGCTGAAGCTCCCGGGGGGAAGACCAAGACCAAGTCCGGCAAGAGCACTGGAGCCCACTCCGGCAAACGCACCTCTTCGGAGTGCTGCGCTGCCGTCGAGGACGCACCATCGAGCTCCACCGACAAGTGCAAGAAAGGAATGGCAGCTCCACCGGCAACCAAGAGGGTGTCCGCCAAGGAGGACGGCACTGGTGGTACCTTCACCATCAGTGCTACGCTCGACCCCAAATAGGAAAGCGCGCTCGTTGCCTTCCTGCGGGCGAATGTCGACGTGTTCGCATGGCAACCGTCTGACATCCCCGGCGTTCCCAGGAAGGTAATTGAGCACAAGCTTGCTGTTTGTCCTCACGCGCGGCCTGTCAAGCAGAAGGTCGGGAAGCAAGCTGTGGAGCGCCAAGAGTTCATTGCCGAGGAGATAAAGAAGTTGGAAGCAGCAGGCCTGGTTAGAGGTGTACTCCATCCTACATGGTTGGCCAATCCAGTTGTCGTGCGAAAGGCTAATGGGAAGTGGAGACTTTGTATAGACTTCACTGATGTGAATAAAGCTTGTCCCAAGGATCCTTTTCCCTTGCCGCGCATCGACCAGATTGTTGACTCCACGGATGGATGTGAGTTCCTTTCATTTCTCGATGCATACTCAGGTTACCACCAGATATTCATGGCTGAGGAAGATGAAGAGAAGACTGCATTCATTACTCCATGTGGCACATACTGCTTCATACGCATGCCCTTTGGATTGAAGAATGCAGGCTCAACATTTGCAAGGGTGGTACACACTGCTTTTGAGCCACAGATACACAGGAATGTAGAAGCCTACATGGATGATATAGTGGTCAAGAGCAAGAGCAAGGATACCCTGATTCAAGACCTAGAAGAAACCTTTGAGAATCTGCGCAAGATACAACTCAAGCTGAACCCCGAGAAGTGCGTCTTCGGAGTCCCCTCCGGCAAGCTTCTCGGGTTCTTCGTGTCCCAGAGGGGGATTGAAGCCAATCCCGACAAGATAAAAGCCATCGAGCAGATTGAAGCCCCGAAGCGCGTCAAGGACGTAAGGAGACTTGCTGGTTGTGTGGCTGCCCTCAGTAGGTTCATTTCAAAGTCTGCAGAACACGCCCTGCCTTTCTTCAAAATCTTGAAAAAGGCAGGTCCTATGAAATGGACTCCGGAAGCGGAGGCAGCGCTGCAAGACTTGAAAGGATACCTGTCCTCCACTCCAATACTTGTCACACCTAGGCCACAGGAGAAGTTGCTGCTGTACCTAGCAGCAACCAATCAAGTGGTTAGTGTTGTGTTAGTAGCGGAAAGGGAGTCGGATGAGGAACCCACACCCCCGGCAAGCGCATCCAGCGACAAGCAGGGGGCTTCCCCGACAAGCTCTGGCCCCGACAAGGACAAGTCTGCGCAGGAGCAAGGAGAAGTGCGAAAGAAGATGGTGCAGCGCCCAGTTTATATTGTAAGTTCCCTCTTGCAGGGGGCTAGATCAAGATACTCTGGGGTGCAGAAGTTGCTTTTCGGCCTCCTCATGGCCTCAAGAAAGCTGTGCCATTACTTCCAAGCACACGAGATAACAGTGGTCACTCGCTTTCCGTTGAAAAGGATATTGCAAAATCCAGAAGCAACAGGCAGGATCGTCGAGTGGGCGCTGGAACTGTCAAGCTTTGGACTCAAGTTTGAGAGTACTTCAACCATACAGAGCAGAGCTTTGGCAGAGTTCATAGCAGAATGGACACCAACACCAGATGAAGAAGTTCCAGAGACAAGCATCCCCGTCCAAGAAGCAAGCAAAGAGTGGATAATGTACTTCGATGGTGCCTTCTCGCTGCAAGGCGCCGGTGCTGGCGTGTTACTCATAGCGCCCACCAGAGAGCACCTAAAGTATGTTGTCCAGATGCACTTTCCCAAGGAACAAGCGACAAACAATACTGCTGAGTATGAAGGTTTGCTTGCCGGCCTCAGAATTGCGGCCGAACTTGGGATCAAGAAGTTGATTGTACGGGGAGATTCGCAATTGGTGGTCCGACAAGTAAACAAGAGTTACCTGAGCCCTTTGATGGAAGCCTATATCGATGAAGTGAGGAAGCTTGAAGAACACTTTGAAGGCCTACAGATGGAGCACGTTCCAAGAGCTCAGAATGATATTGCAGACGGCCTGTCAAAGTGTGCTGCAATGAAGTTACCTGTGGAACCAGGGGTCTTCGTGCTCAAGCTAACTCAGCCATCCGCTACACCGTCAATTGGGCAAAGCAAGAAGAGGAAATTGGTCTCCGACGACTACTTGCCGGCGGATCTTCCCGAAGCCGCCTCCAAAGTCCCCAAGATCAGCAACCAAGACGCTGAGGAACAGTCTGCTCCTGCAGACTCAAGGGTCTGTACAGTTGAAGCAGGCGTTCCCAACAAGCCTTGCCCCGGCAGGCTTGTCGGGGAACCCTCAGCTCCGGCAGAGCCGCAGGTTCTTGCCGTAGAAGCTGAGGTTCCCGCAGCAGCCCTGATGCCTTTAGTTCTTGTTGTTGAGCCTCAGGCTCCAGCATGGGCACAGCAAATCGTCCGTTTTCTTCAAACTGGAGAACTTCCCGAAGAACCAGAAGAGATAGAGAGGATTACCAGGCAGTCAAGTATGTATCAGTTCGTCGGCAATGAACTGTACAGAAGAAGACTCAATGGTGTCAGATTGAAGTGCATTTCCCGGGAAGATGGACAGAAGCTGTTGGCAGAGATACACGGAGGCATATGTGGCCACCACATTGGCGCAAGAGCACTTGCCGGGAAGGCGTTCCCGCAAGGTTTCTTTTGGCCAGAAGCCCTCCAAGATGCAACTGCACAAGTAACCAAGTGTGAAGCGTGCCAGTTCCATGCCAAGCAAATACATCAGCCAGCTCAAGCTCTCCAGACGATCCCTTTGTCCTGGCCCTTCTCGGTCTGGGGGCTCGACATCCTCGGCCCCTTTCCCCGCGCCGTCGGGGGCTTTGAGTACTTGTACGTTGCAATCGACAAGTTCACAAAGTGGCCAGAAGTGGAACCAGTGAGAAAGGTGACGGCGCAGTCAGCAGTGAAGTTCTTCAGGACAATTGTTTGCCGTTTCGGAATCCCTAACAGGATCATCACCGACAACGGCACACAGTTCACAAGTCGCACCTTCATGCAGTACGCCCAAGACCTTGGCGCCAAGATCTGCTTCGCTTCTGTTGCTCACCCGAGGAGCAATGGCCAAGCGGAGAGGGCCAATGCTGAAGTGCTGCGCGGGCTCAAGACAAGAACCTTCGACAGGCTGCACAAGTGCGGAAGAAACTGGATAGAGGAGTTGCCGGCGGCTCTTTGGTCAATCAGGACGACACCAAATCGAGCCACCGGACAGACACCCTTTGCTCTTGTCTATGGAGCAGAGGCAGTTCTCCCCACAGAACTCGTATACGGGTCTCCTCGAGTGCTCGCTTACGATGAGCTCGAGCAAGAGCAACTGCGGCAAGATGATGCATTGCTCCTCGAGGAGGAACATCTCCAGGCTGCTGTACGAGCTGCTCGATACCAGCAAGCCTTGCGTCACTATCATAGCCGCAAGGTCAAGGCCAGGAGTCTCGAGGAAGGCGACCTTGTTCTTCGGCGCGTTCAGTCCGCCAAGGGCTCCAACAAGTTGACGCCGAGGTGGGAAGGCCCTTATCGGGTGAGACAAGTCACAAGGCCCGGCGCTGTCCGCCTTGAGACCGAAGAAGGCTTACCGGTGAGCAACTCCTGGAACATAGAGCATCTTCGCAAGTTTCACCCATAAGGCGCGGTTGCCGTGATCCGCTCCGGCAACCACCTTTTGTACAAGTCTTGCCGCAGTTGCATGTAAACCTTTGTACAAAGCCGGGCGCAAACCCCGTGCATTAGTAAAACTTTTGTGCTTCACACTGTTTGTCATTTCATGCTTTTCTTTTTACTTGCATGCATCATCTGACACCTTGTGCAGCACACATTCCCGGTAAGCAGTAACAAGCCGCAAGGCCCCATACTACTGTTTCCTCCTCTTTTCTTTTCTCTCTTAAACAGAAGAAGTGTTCCTCGCACACAAGTTTGCCGGGGGGGAGGAGATAGAGGTGTGGACCAAGTGCTGTTCAAGAAAGGAAAGCCTTGCCGGGAAGTAAACAATCCATGAAAGATAAGTTACCAAAGTTTGAGCAATTTAAAAATTTCAAATTCTTAGTTATCTTCCTTGAACGACCACACTTTGTATGGAAAACCTGTGCGCGGAGGAACCTACCTGTGGCTAGCCGCACCCTTACTTTGTTTCGAGCACGCTCAACGGCTTAAGTGAGCTGCGACAAGTGTCGCGCCCTTACTTCGTTTTCGAGTTCGCTCAGCAATCTAAGTGTGTTGCGACTAGCTACGGCAAGGTTTCTTGCCGACAAGGGCATTGCTAGCAGGTTGCTAAGAGTCCCGCGCTCAGCGCTCGCGGCAAGGGTTCCTTTGCCGGCAAGTTCCCTAAAAAGCGTAGGGTGAAAAACATACAAAGTGAAAGGACTAAAGCAAGGGAGATAACACTGCATTGATCATCCAAAATAAAAGTATATATTACAGAGATAACTTGCCGCTGTTCTAACCAACTACTACCCATGACTTAATCGACAGCGGCAAGGAAAGCGGGAAGAAGGAAGCCTAGTCTCTACGGTCTCCATCGACCCTCTGGATCTTGCCCACTTTGGCTACGATATGGGTGACTTGTGCCTTCAACGCCTCCTGGTCGGCTTCGGGCAGCAGGGTCCGGAGGACGTTGACGAGGTTGATCCCGGGGTTGCGGTAGACGATCTTCGACAAGACCCGCTCCATAGTACCCATGCAAAGCCGGCGCGCCTCGTCAGCCAGCTGCGTGGGGATCTTCTCCCGTAGCTGCGCGAGAGCCGGCGCCACTCCCCTGAAGAACAGGCTCAGCTTGGCGCTGTGGGGGAGGCTCTCCGGGGGAGTACACGAGGTGCTCCTCCCTCAACGCCGCCATCTCCATGTCGATGTTGGCCGCGGAGGCAACGAGCTCCTCGGTCCACTGCTCCACCGTCCGCTGGAAGTTGTTTTGCGAGACGGCGGCGCTTTCCAGCAAGGCCCTCTCAGTGCGGAGATCTTCCTTCAGCTTCGTCTCACGGTCTCGGGCGGCGTCAAGCGAATCAGTGAGGGTGGAAACCTTCAGCTCCAAGTCAGCGATGGAGTCCCTGGCGTCAGTGAGCTCTTTGCCTTTGTCGGAGAGGCGGATTTGCAGATCAGAGTTGGTGTGGGCGTCCTTCTCCCGTGCCACGTTGAGCGCGGCAACCCTGTCCTCGCTCGCCTTCAGGTTCGTCTCCAACTGTGCCACCCTGGCCTCCAGATCCCTCTTGGCGGTCTCTGCGGCAGCTGCGGCATCTCTCGCCTCCTGCAGAACCCCGCCAATGGCCTGCTCGCGAGCGGTGAGGTCGTCCTCGTGGCTATCGAGGTCGACCTTCCGCTGGTTGAGCTCTCCTTCCGGCCGAGACAGCTCCTCGGCGGCCAGACGCTGCTGCTCCTCCACCTCGGCCTTCTCGAGGAGGAACGCTTGGTGTGCTCCGGCAAGCTCTTCGCGCTCCTCCGCCAAGTTTCGGAGGGCCGCCTGGTTGGCGGCACGGAGCTCCGCAGCGCGCTTCTCCAAGTCAACACCGGCCTTGGCAGCCAGAGCCTCTCGGGACTCCAGCTTGGCTTGCCTGGCCCGGTACAAACCCAGGAGTCGACGCAGGAGTTGCTCCTCTTCGGGCTCGTTGCTGCTGCCGGGCGCGTCAACAACCTTCAGCCCGGCGGAGGCGAGAACTTCCCCGTCGAAGGTCTCCCCCTCCACAGGCGCCCTTGATGAGGACGCCCACGGGACTTGGATGAAGACCCCGTTGGCGGCCTCCAAATAGACGCCCGACCCAGCCGCAGGGGCAGAGGGGTCGGCGGCCGGTGCAGCGTCCGGCGCTCCTGCGGCCTTCGGGCCAGTAGTGTGGTCGCCGGTCCCTTCCCCAGCCGCGGCGTAAGCGGTCGGGGCGATCTCCTCGGCGGCTGACTCGTCAGCACCCGCCATTCCTTCGGTGGTGGCGTCGCCAGCACCGCCGCGCGCGTCTTCCTCGGCGATGGTCTCCGTCTCCATCGGCTCCGGGGCGGGCGGGTCTGACAACAGAAGAAAAAGAAAAGAAAGATTTGTCAAGCAAATATCCAAAAAAGAAGAGTGCAAAGAAGAAAAGCACAAGGGTTTACCTGCGCGGGCCTCTTCGATAACGGGGTCCCTCGCCAGGGAGTTCTCCCTTGGCGGCGTAGAAGAAGCCCCCGCCGGCGGAGGGCCGCTGGCGCCTTCCCTTGGCGGGGAGTTCACCCTTGTCGGGCTGCTCGCCCTTGGCGGGGTACTCGCCCTTGGCGGAGTACCCGTCCTTGGCGGAGCGCTGTCCCTCGCCGGGGAGCTCATCCTTGGCGGGGAGGGTGGAGCAAGCGGCTCGTCGGGGGCGACCTCCTGGTGCTCCTGCGGCTGCGGCTCCACTTCTGCACAGGACAACAAGACATCAATAAGGATAACAACCTCAAGCGCGCCCGTTAAGCAGAAAAATGAATACCAGACTTACGCTGAGGGCTGCGCTGGGGGCTGCTCTCCGGATCAACAGGCTGATCCGGCAAGCTCGTCGCCGGCGCGTCCCCCGTCGCTGCGGCAGGCTCGTCGTCCTCAAGGTCAACCACAGGGATCTTGGCCCTCTTCGCCATCCTCTGGGTCAAGGTCCTGGAAGCCAAACAAGATTAGAACCAAACAAGAGAAATCAAGACAAAATCAAAGGAAATAAAAATTGCAAGTACTTACTCTTCCTCCTCTTCATCGGAGCTGAGGGCGGAGAAATCAAACTGCGCCTCATGTGCTCCAGCGCGAGGAGCTGGAGGAGAAGGCTCCCTCGGGCGCTTGGCGGGCTCCGGAGCTGTGGGTTGTGAAGACCCCGCACCGGTCGTCCCCGAAGACCGAGGAGCGGAAGGAGCACCAGAGCCGCTCCGGGAAGATCCTCCTCCGCTTGTTGCTCGGGCACGGGGCGCCTCCTTGACGACCTTGCTCGTCGCGGGGGCGCGCGTCGCACGGCGCCTCGACTGCTGTCGGGGCGCCGGTGGCCTCGTCGTCTCAGTGGCCTTGCGGAGGCGTTTCTTCTATTGTGGCGGAGGGCTTGGTGGTGGCGGAGAGTTCTCCGAAGATGAGGAGGCGTCGTCGTCAAGGTTCAGTGACCCGCCTGAGTCTTCGTCGGAATCGCCCGATTCGGCGTCCTCCTCGGCGGGCTCACTGGACTCAGAGCCTTGCCCGGCAGCCTCGCTCGTCCCGGCAGGCTCCCCGGCAAACTCCTCGGGCGCAATCTTCAGCATCTTGAGGATTTCCGCCTCCTCGGCTTGGCTCACTGCGTCCGCTGCCTCTGCTTCATCCATAGTGTATCCAAATTCACCTGCGGCCGCAGCCGCGGCGGCCTCCTCCATCCTGCTAGCTATGTATGCCACATCCCGGTCGATGGTCTCCCGGGTGAGGCCCTTCTTCTCCTCGGCGTTGCGTGGCTTTTCAACCAGGTTGTCGAAGAAAGCCTGCACGGTCTCCGCTGAAGGCACCAGCCAAGTGGGGACGACCCCGTGGGAGTCGCACTCGGGCATCACCGCGCGTATGGCACTAAGGGCAGTGTTGTTGCACAACGGAACTACTCCCCGGGACGGGGTGAACCACTCCTTGTGCTTGGGGTCGTGCTTAAACAGCTCCCGGACCATCCCCTTCAGTTCCAAGATGGTGAAGTTATAGTTCAGCCCGGGGCGCAGCCTCATGCGGTCTGCCGCGTTGCCGAACTCCCAAGCGGGTCTTTTCCTTTCCTGTAGAGGAGCAATGCGGCGGCGGAGGAAATCAGCCCCAACTTCACCCACAGTCAGGTTGGCGGCCCGGAGGCAAAGAATCCTAGTGAGGGCAATCTGCAGCTTGTCGTCCTTCGGGGCCAAGTCGCTCCAATCCTTGCCGCGCACTATTGCAGTCCGGCACGGCGAGGTAAACTGCTCAGGTGCATCTTCCAGGACCCAGCACCAGTCAGCTCTCCACTCTTCCCACTTGCCGCGTAGCTCTCCAATCAAGTACGCCTCCTTCTTGCCGAGCCTGAAGATCCAGGAGATACCGCCGGAGAGTGGGGATCCAGATTCTACTCTAGGCGTGAACAAGTGGCGGAAGAGGGCTACGTTTGGGTGGACCCCGACATAGTTTTCGCACAGATGTGCGAAAATGGCCAAAGTGAGAACGGCGTTCGGGGTAAAGTCTAAGAGATGGAATCCGTACGTGTTCATCACATCAGAAGAATTCCGAATACGGAGGACAGAGACCGCAATGGAAGAATGAAGCGAAGTAATAGTAACCTCCCGGGAACATGTCGACGGCTACGGCGGGGATGACTCGGGTGCGAGGATGAGCCTTCGTCTCCCTCGCCCAGAACAAGTAGTACTTGTCCCGCAGCTCCCTCGCGCCGAGCCTCGGCGGGAAGACCACCCTCCTTCTCTGCATGGCTGCCAGCTTCGCCGCCTTTTCGGACTTCTCCTTCTTCGCCTGGTCACTCTTCGCCTTGTCGCTCTTCGGGGCCATGGTGGGGACGGCGGGGAGGTCGACGGCGCTGCGGATGTTGGAGACGGCGGAGGAGAGGGTGGAGCTCGGCTCTCTGTCGACCTTTGCGGAGGCAGAGAGCGGCGGGGGTTTCTGGAGATTCAAGGCGCAATGAAGGCAATGGAGGGAAACTGCCCCTGCTTCCTCTGCTTTTAAGGGGGAAGTGGGGGACGTTTCGCATTTTTCCTTAAAGAAGCAGGCCACGATCTCTCCCACGACGCCGCAATCGACGCGTGCCGTTAGGGAGAGATGCGGCAGATGCGGAGTGGGAAACGGCGCGCCGATTGCCGCGTGTGCCCGTGCACTGTTTAGGGCCTGGCCCAACAGCGCTCGGCACCGTGTGTGGCCCAGGCCCGGGGGCTCCTGTCGGTGTACTAGAGTAGGGGTACCTTAGTATCCCGACTTGTGCACGGGCAGTAGCAGCCCCCCGTGGTCTGGCTCACCACACGTCCGCCAAAGCCCACTCTGGACCCCTTTGAAGCCATTCAAGAACAAAGTATACAAGTCAGAAGATCAAGGCCCCGGCAAGAGGAGCTTGCCGGGAAGGCTGCTCCAAGCACAAGACCGCTCTATTCTCACAAGACCCTGGCAAGAGGAGCTTGCCAGGAAGGCCAAAGAATAACACTTCAGGAGATATATCTTGGCGCATCATGCGCCCCGGCAGGGCCCGGAGAGCGGCAAGCTTCCGGGCCCGGCAAGATAGCGGCCCCGGCAAGGTGCTTGCCGGGGGTGGCTTACACTGTGTGCCTGCGCTCCAGCTCATCTGGCCACGCGTCGCCCTGGGGCCCTTCCGGGGGCACGTGGCAGATGGCTGCGCAGCCTGGGGTACACGGTGGCGAGCCGCGGTGACGAGGCCGTCGTCGTGGCGAACGGAGACGCCCGGGCGGGCGCTTTTGGGGTGACGGCGACGGGCATTCAATGCCTTTGTCCCCCACCGTCTGGGTTAGGTATAGATCACTGTACCTCCACTGTGCATCCACTGTTCATGCACTGTTCCATCTACCACCAAATTTACACTTTTACCCTCCTCTACGTTGGCACCTGTCGGTGACCCCTTTGAGCTATAAAAGGAGGCCCATGCACAACGTAGAGAGGGTTCGATCCGAGAAACTCGCTCACTCCCTCACTCGGTGTAGCTGGTACTGTAGATCTTCAAGCTCCCGAGCCCAAGAACTCAATACAACCAAAGCAGGAGTAGGGTTTTACGCGTCCGCGCGGCCCGAACCTGGGTAAACTGCCTGCGTGTGCCCCTCGATCTGCTCTCCGTGCTCCCTCCACTCCCTTACCGCAACGTAGAAGGGGCTCCGGTCCCATAGGTGTTCGTGGGCGGTCAGTTTCCCCGACACAAAACTCCAAAACAAACTAGTACTCCATGACTTACCGAACAAATCTCTCTGCTTCCTGAAAATCCGAAGTCTGACCAAACAGCGTGTCTTTCCTATTCAAGTGACCAAACCTCATCGAGATCGAAGGAAAACGATGGCACCGACGCTTGCTCAATTTGATCCGACTTGAAGAGAAACTCCCCACCAAGATGCAAATCCAAGCAGTGCCCTCACGGATGTGCCACCAGTAATCTCATCGCCTAACAACAATTTGCACCGTGATCAACGAGAGCTCTCCACAAAACAGACTCGTGGCAACGACACAATCTCAACAGGACGAACTCGCGGTAAGAAACTCAGTAATCTGATACCACATGATAAGGATCGATGTGATGATCCTATAGTTTTTGCCCGATCTTTCACCGCAAGACAATCGAATAGAAAATCTTCTAATCACGGGAGTAATCCACGCAACCTGAAGACGAGGAAACGAATCCAACAAGCAACATGGAGAAGAACAACACACCTCTAACCTTGGCACGATAATCCTTGATCACACAAGAACCTTCACGCAATCATCACTTTATTTGATAACCAGCAGCGCCGTCCCCGGAGGGATGATTCACCGCTTGCACACAATGTTTCAAAACTCAATCTAAAATTCCACCCCCTCTAAACCTAGCTACCGGCCTCCTTATATAGGCATATAGAAAACTAGTCAGTTTGACAGGCCCACACCAAAACACACTTAATAAAAATCATAAGTGGCCCATAACATGATCTAGATATAAAAATAGATAAAACTGCAACCGACCAAGTACATGTTTGGTCACCCCCTTTGTCACACCTCTAACTTGGAGGAGTCCTAAAGGTGGGCTTAACCTCTTCCTTTATGGGAACAATATGAGGTATTGGGATGCCCTCATCAATAAACACACCGTAAAAAGTCATTACATCAAATAGATATCCAAAAACATCAAGGAGAATATTGTATTAAATATCAAAGAGAGAGAAGAAGTCATATAGCTACTAGCTATGGACCCGTAGGTCTGTGGTAAACTACTCACACATCATCGGAAGGGCAACAAGGTTGATGTACAGCATGTCCGTGATCGATTCCCCCTCCGACAGAGTACTAGGGAGGCCTCCAGATGGGGTCTCGCGCGAGCAGAAACTTGCGGCAGTGGAAAGAAGTATTTCGGGTGGCCCTTTGGTGTTAGGGGAATATTTGAGAATTTATAGAGGTAGAACTAGGGTTGGAGGTGCCACGAAGGGCCCACAAGCCTGGGGGCGTGCCCCCCGAGCTTGTCGCTCCCTCATGGCTCGTCTGGTCCTTTCCCGAACCTTCTAGGGTCTCTTCAGGTCCAGGAAAATATCAATCCAAAGTTTTTCCTCTGTTTGGACTACGTTTGATATTGATTTCCTGAAAATCCAAAGACATGCAAAAAAATAGCAACTAGGACTAGGCACTAAGTTAACAGGTTAGTCCCAAAAAAATGATATATATAAGTGCATACAATGGCATATAAAACATCAAAGATTGATACTATAATAACATGGAACAATAAAAAATTATAGATACGTTGGAGACGTATCAATGTGTCATCTAACCGGTCAATGATTCTGACATGACGTCTTATTGTTGTATCTACGTGGATGACGATGACAGCGTCCATTATCGTCATCACAGTGTGGAGGCACAGTTAATTTGTTCTATGTATTGCAATTGGCAGGCATATTTGATACAAAACTGATATTATTTCCATTTTAGTATGAATTTGTGCAAAAAAATAATTGTAATGCCAATTAAGCCTGGTGACTACATTGCAAACATAACAATTGTTTCCCAGATTGAGATTTTTCAATAGGAAACCATAGCAGAGAGTCACAAAAAAAAATAGACACTTGATATCGAGCCGCATCTTTTCGGACGTTGGCCGATGTCTTAACCTGTGTTTGTTCCCGAGCTCTTTGGTGTCTGTCTAACTAGGCATCGTAGCCCTCTAGGCCGGCAAGCGTGTGCTCCCTTAGTCTGTAAATGGATCGAGGAGGGGCTTTATTGGCATGTATATTATCGCGCAAATCGTAGGGCTCGGGATATTCGACCGGGCTCTTGCCGTGAGGGCGGGCTTTCGCGCGGGGGTGGGGGTGGGGAGGTTTTTTATTTGCCCCAGCTCTCCGGTCTCGCCCTCTAGGGGGGTCAGCATGACCTATGTGGCCGTGCGTTAGCAGCTCATTATCAGCTGCCTCATCATTGAAGTCAGGCAGCAGCTGTCGCCGCGGGAATGACATGGCAGCCACACATCGAGCTTCAAGTTCCACTTCGGCCGTGAGGATTTTTGTCCATTTCTCATTGAGTGTGTTTTAATGACTATACAACTTCTACTATTTCTTTTTCATGCTCCGTATAGTTGTGATTAGATGACGTTGAAACTGTGCCTGCTCGTATGGGTTTTTGGTCACTACAAAAGTCTTTGGGTCCGAGGCTGGTGCCGTCCTTGGATTTGGGGAGGTAATCCCTGCCCGAACCATCGTCAAAGGCGTCTATGTCTTTGGGATCATCCTCCATGGGCGTCCCATCGGGCCCGTTCTGTTGCCAGGCGAGTCTAGATTGTCCTCGCCCGGGTTCTCAACGACATTGGGGGCAACACCATAATCGGTGGCGTCCATGGTGTTGGTCATACTTCTGCTCCCTTTATTTCCCTTCGGTCGCCTCTTAGGGCGACGATGCTTAGGGTTCTCCTTAGATTTCTCCTTGGAATTGTCTTTATGAGTGTCGACCATATAGGTAAACGTCGCGGCCCAATTTCCCATACGGTATATGGTCGCGGTGATGGGAAATGTTGCATGGAAAACAAAAAAAATCTACGCACACACAATGTGTTGGAAATATGCCCTAGATGCAATAATAAAATGGTTATTATTATATTTCCTTGTTCATGATAATTGTCTATTATTCATGCTTCAATTGTATTATCTGAAAATAGTGATACATGTGTGAATACATAGACCACAACGTGTCCCTAGTAAACCTCTAGTTACTAGCTCGTTGATCAACAGATGGTTACGGTTTCCTGACCATGGACATTGGATGCCATTGATAACGTGATCACATCATTAGGAGAATGATGTGACGGACAAGACCCAATCCTAAGCCTAGCACAAGATCGTGTAGTTCGTATGCTAAAGCTTTTCCAATGTCAAGTATCCTTTCCTTAGACCATGAGGTTGTGCAACTCCCGGATACCGTAGGAATACTTTGGGTGTGCCAAACATCACAACGTAACTGGGTGGCTATAAAGGTACACTACGGGTATCTCCGAAAGCATCTGTTGGGTTGGCACGAACCAAGACTGGGATTTGTCACTCCGTCTAACGGAGAGGTATCTCTGGGCCCACTCGGTAAGACATCATCATAATGAGCTCAGTGTGACTAAGGGGTTGGTCACTGGATGATGTGTTACGGAATGAGTAAAGAGATTTGCCATGACGAGATTGAACAAGGTATCGGTATACCAACGATCAAATCTTGGGCAAGTACTATACCGATAGACAAAGGGAATTGTATACGGGATTGATTGAATCCTTGACATCATGGTTCATCCGATGAGATCATCGTGGAGCATGTGGGAGCCAACATGGGTATCCAGATCCCGCTGTTGGTTATTGACCGGAGAGTCGTCTCGGTCATGTCTACGTGTCTCCCGAACCCGTAGGGTCTACACACTTAAGGTTCGGTGACGCTAGGGTTGTAGAGATATAAGTATGCGGTAACCCGAAAGTTGTTCGGAGTCCCGGATGAGATCCCGGATGTCACGAGGAGTTCCGGAATGGTCCGGAGGTAAATATTAATATATAGGAAGTCCAGTTTCGGCCGCCGGGAAAGTTTCGGAGGTCACCGGTATTGTACCGGGACCACCGAAAGGGTCCCGGGGGTCCACCGGGTGGGGCCACCTATCTCGGAGGGCCCCATGGGCTGAAAGGGGAAGGGAACCATCCCCTGGTGGGCTGGTGTGCCCCCCTTGGGCCTCCTCCTACGCCTAGGGTTGGAAACCCTAGGGGTGGGGGGCGCCCCACCTGACTTGGGGGGCAAGTCCCCCCTGGCCGCCCCCCCCCCCTTGAGATTGGATCTATAGGGGGCCGGCGCCCCCCAGGGCCCCTATATATAGTGGGGGGAGGGAGGGTAGCCGCACCCTAAGCCCTGGCGCCTCCCTCTCCCTCCCGTGACACCTCTTCCTCCTCCCGTAGCGCTTGGCGAAGCCCTGCTGGAATCCCGCTACTTCCACCACCACGTCGTCGTGCTACTGGATCTCCATCAACCTCTCCTCCCCCCTTGCTGGATCAAGAAGGAGGAGACGTCTCCGCTCCGTACGTGTGTTGAACGCGGAGGTGCCGTCCGTTCGGCGCTTGGTCATCGGTGATTTGGATCACGACGAGCACGACTCCATCAACCCCGTTCTCTTGAACGCTTCCGCGTGCGATCTACAAGGGTATGTAGATGCAGTCCCCTCTCCCTCGTTGCTAGATGACTCCATATATTAATCATGGTGATGCGTAGAATTTTTTTAAATTCTGCTATGTTCCCCTACAGTGGCATCATGAGCTAGGTCTATGCGTAGTATCTTGCACGAGTAGAACACAAAGTAGTTGTGGGCGTAGATCATGTCAATTTACTTGCTGCTACTAGTCTTATCTTGATTCGGCGGCATCGTGGGATGAAGCGGCCCAGACTGACCTTACACGTACGCTTACGTGAGACAGGTTCCACCGACTGACATGCACTAGTTGCATAAGGTGGCTAGCGGGTGTCTATCTCTCCCACTTTAGTCGGATCGGATTCGATGAAAAGGGTCCTTATGAAGGGTAAATAGAAATTGGCATATCACGTTGTGGTTTTGGCGTAGGTAAGAAACGTTCTTGCTAGAAACCTATAGCAGCCACGTAAAAACTTGCAACAACAATTAGAGGACGTCTAACTTGTTCTTGCAGCATGTGCCGTGTGATGTGATATGGCCAAAAGGATGTGATGAATGATATATATGTGATGTATGAGATTGATCATGTTCTTGTAATAGGAATCACGACTTGCATGTCGATGAGTATGACAATCGGCAGGAGCCATAGGAGTTGTCTTATTTTATTGTATGATCTGCGTGTCACTGAAAAATGCCATGTAATTACTTTACTTTATTGCTAACCGTTAGCCATAGTAGTAGAAGCAATGTTTGGCGAGACGACTTCATGAAGACACGATGATGGAGATCATGGTGTCATGCCGGTGACGATGATGATCATGGAGCCGCGAAGATGAAGATCAAAAGGAGCAAAATGATATTGGCCATATCATGTCACTATTTGATTGCATGTGATGTTTATCATGTTTTTACATCTTATTTGCTTAGAACGACGGTAGTAAATAAGATGATCTCTCACCAAAAATTTCAAGAATTGTGTTCCCCCTAACTGTGCACTGTTGCTAAGGTTTGTTATTCCGAAGCACCACGTGATGATCGGGTGTGATAGGCTCTAACGTTCGCATACAATGGGTGTAAGCTAGATTTACACACGCAATACACTTAGGGTTCACTTGACGAGCCTAGCATGTACAGACATGGCCTTGGAACACGGAAGACCGAAAGGTCGAACATTAGTCGTATAGTAGATACAATCAACACAAAGATGTTCACCGTTGATGACTAGTCTGTCTCACGTGATGATCGGACACGGCCTAGTCGATTCGGATCATGTATCACTTAGATGACTAGAGAGATGTCTATCTGAGTGGGAGTTCATTAAATTTGAATAGATGAACTTAATTGTCATGAACATAGTCTAAAATCTTTACAATATGTCTTGTAGATCCAATGGCCCACGCTAATGTTGTCCTCAACTTCAACGCGTTCCTAGAGAAAACCAAGCTGGAAGACAATGGTAGCAACTATACGGATTGGGTCCGTAACTTGAGGATCATCCTCATAGCTGCCAAGAAAACATATGTCCTTGAAGCACCGCTAGGTGACGCACCCGCCCCAGCGAACCAAGACGTTATGAATGCCTGGCAGTCGCGTTGTGATGATTACTCACTGGTTTAGTGCGGCATGCTTTACAGCTTAGAATCGGGGCTCCAAAAGCGTTTTGAGCACCACGGAGCATATGAGATGTTCCAAGAGCTGAAAACGGTTTGCCAAGCTCATGCCCGAGTCGAGAGATATGACGTCTCCGACGCATTCTACAGTTGTAATATGGAGGAGAATAGTTCTGTCAGCGAGCATATACTCAAATTGTCTGGGTTGCACAATCTCTTGTCTCAGTTGGGAATTAATCTCCTAGATGAAGCGGTCGTTGACAGAATCCTTCAGTCGCTCCCACCTAGCTATAAGAGCTTCGTGATGAACTTCAATATGCAAGGGATGGAGAAGTCCATTCCCGAGGTGTATTCAATGTTGAAATCAGCGGAGGTGGAGATCAAGAAAGAACCTCAAGTGTTGATGGTGAATAAAACCACTAAGTTCAAGAAATGCAAGGGTAAGAAGAACTTCAAGAAGGACAGCAAAGGAGTTGCCGCGCCCGGTAAGCCAGTTGCCGGGAAGAAGCCAAAGAATGGACCCAAGCCTAAGACTGAGTGCTTTTATTGCAAGGGAATAGGTCACTGGAAGCGGAACTGCCCCAAATACTTAGCAGATAAGAAGGCCGGCAACGTCAAAGGTATATGTGATATACATGTTATTGATGTGTACCTTACCAGCACTCGTAGTAGCTCCTAGGTATTCGATACCGGTGCAGTTGCTCACATTTGTAACTCAAAGCAGAAGCTGCGGAATAAGTGGAGACTGGCGAAGGACGAGGTGACGATGCGCGTCGGGAATGGTTCCAAGGTCGATGTGATCACCGTCGGCACACTACCTCTACATCTACCTTCGGGATTAGTTTTAAACCTCAATAATTGTTATTTAGTACCAGCTTTGAGCATGAACATTGTATCTGGATCTCGTTTAATGTGAGATGGCTACTCATTTAAATCCGAGAATAATGGTTGTTCTATTTATATGAGAGAAATGTTTTATGGTCATGCCCCGCTGGTCAATGGTTTATTCTTGATGAATCTCGAACGTGATGTTACACATATTCATAGTGTGAATGCCAAAAGATGTAAAGTTGATAATGATAGTCCCACATACTTGTGGCATTGCCGCCTTGGTCATATTGGTGTCAAACGTATGAAGAAGCTCCATGCAAATGGACTTTTGGAGTCTCTTGATTATGAATCATTTGACACGTGCGAACCATGCCTCTTGGGCAAGATGACCAAGACTCCGTTCTCAGGAACAATGGAGCGAGCGACCAACTTATTGGAAATCATACATACCGATGTGTGCGGTCCAATGAGTGTTGAAGCTCGCGGAGGCTATCGTTATGTTCTCACCCTCACAGATGACTTGAGTAGATATGGGTATGTCTACTTGATGAAACAGAAGTGTGAGACCTTTGAAAAGTTCAAGGAATTTCAGAATGAGGTTGAGAATCAATGTGACAAAAAAATAAAGTTCTTACGATCGGACCGTGGGGGTGAATATTTCAGTCACAAATTTGGCACGCACCTAAGGAACTGTGGAATTGTTTCACAATTGACACCGCCCGGCACACCTCAGCGTAATGGTGTGTCCGAACGTCGTAAACGTACTCTGTTGGACATGGTGCGATCTATGATGTCTCTTACCGACTTACCGCTATCTTTTTGGGGCTATGCTTTAGAGACTGTCGCATTCACTTTAAATAGGGCTCCGTCTAAATCCGTTGAGACGACACCATATGAAATTTGGTTTGGCAAGAAACCTAAGATGTCGTTTCTGAAAGTTTGGGGTTGCGATGCTTATCTCAAGAAACTTCAACCTGAAAAGCTCGAACCCAAATCAAAAAAATGTGTATTCATAGGATACCCAAAGGAAACTATTGGGTACGCCTTCTACCTCAGATCCGAAGGCAAGGTCTTCGTTGCCAAGAATGGATCCTTTCTGGAGAAAGAGTTTCTCTCGAAAGAAGTGAGTGGGAGGAAAGTGGAACTTGATGAGGTGATTGTCACCCCTTCCGAACCGGAAAGTAGCGCAGCGCAGGTAGATGTTCCCGTGGTGCCTACACCGACTAGGGAGGAAGTTAATGATAATGATTATGAAGCTTCAGATGAAGTTACTGCTGAACTTCGTAGGTCCACAAGGACACGTTCCGCACCAGAGTGGTATGGCAACCCTGTCCTGGAAATCATGGTGTTAGACAACGGTGAACCTTCGAACTACGAAGAAGCAATGGCGGGCCCGGATTCCAACAAATGGCTTGAAGCCATGAAATCCGAGATAGGATCCATGTATGATAACAAAGTATGGACTTTGGTGGACTTTCCCGATGATCGGCACGCCATAGAAAATAAATGGATCTTTAAGAAGAAGACTGACGCGGATGGTAATGTGACCATCTATAAGGCCCGACTTGTCGCTAAAGGTTATCGACAAGTTCAAGGAATTGCCTACGACGAGACTTTCTCTCCCGTAGCGATGCTAAAGTCCGTCTGAATCATGTTAGCAATTGCCGCATTCTATGATTATGAGATATGGCAAATGGACGTCAAAACGGCATTCCTTAATTGCTTCCTCAAGGAACAACTGTATATGATGCAGCCGGAAGGTTTTGTCGATCCTGAGAATGCTAACAAGGTATGCAAGCTCCAGCGCTCAATTTATGGGCTGGTGCAAGCATCTCGGAGTTGGAACATTCGCTTTGATGAGGTGATCAAAGCGTTTGGGTTTATACAGACTTGGGGAGAAGCCTGTATTTACAAGAAAGTGAGTGGGAGCTCCGTAGCATTTCTCATATTATATGTGGATGATATATTGCTGATGGGAAATGATGTAGAACTCTTGGAGAGCATAAAGGCATACTTGAATAAGTGTTTTTCAATGAAGGACCTTGGAGAAGCTGCTTACATATTAGGCATCAAGATCTATAGAGATAGATCGAGACGCCTCATTGGTCTTTCACAAAGTACATACCTTGACAAGATATTGAAGAAGTCCAATATGGATCAGTCCAAGAAAGGGTTCTTGCCAGTATTGCAAGGTATGAGATTGAGCACAGCTCAATGCCCGACCACGGCAGAATATAGAGAAAAGATGAGTGTCATCCCCTATGCCTCGGCCATAGGTTCTATTATGTATGCCATGCTGTGTACCAGACCTGATGTGAACCTTGCCATAAGTTTGGTGGGGAGGTACCAAAGTGATCCCGGTATGGAACACTGGACAGCAGTCAAGAACATCCTGAAGTACCTGAAAAGGACTAAGGATATGTTTCTCGTTTATGGAGGTGACGAAGAGCTCGTCGTAAAGGGTTACGTCGATGCTAGATTCAACACAGATCTAGATGACTCCAAGTCACAAACCGGATACATGTATATTTTGAATGGTGGGGCAATCAGCTGGTGCAGTTGCAAGCAAAGCGTCGTGGCGCATTCTACATGTGAAGCGGAGTACATAGATGCTTGCGAAGCAGCGCAGGAAGGAGTCTGGATGAAGGAGTTCATCACCGACCTAGGAGTTATTCCAAGCGCGTCGGACCCGATGACTCTCTTCTGTGACAACACTGGAGATATTGCCATTGCCAAGGAGCCCAGGTTTCACAAGAAGACCAAGCACATCAAGCGCCGTTTCAACTCCATTCAGAATTATATTCAAGATGGAGACATAGATATTTGTAAAGTGCATACAGATTTGAATGTCGCAGATCCATTGACTAAACCTCTTCCACGAGCAAAACATGATCAACACCAGAATTCTATGGGTGTTCGATTCATCACAATGTAACTAGATTATTGACTCTAGTGCAAGTGGGAGACTGTTGGAAATATGCCCTAGAGGCAATAATAAAATGGTTATTATTATACTTCCTTGTTCATGATAATTGTCTATTATTCATGCTTCAATTGTATTATCCGGAAACAGTGATACATGTGTGAATACATAGACCACAACGTGTCCCTAGTAAACCTCTAGTTACTAGCTCGTTGATCAACAGAAGGTTACGGTTTCCTGACCATGGACATTGGATGTCATTGATAACGGGGTCACATCATTAGGAGAATGATATGATGGACAAGACCCAATCCTAAGCCTAGCACAAGATCGTGTAGTTTGTATGCTAAAGCTTTTCCAATGTCAAGTATCCTTTCCTTAGACCATGAGGTTGTGCAACTCTAGGATACCGTAGGAATACTTTGGGTGTGCCAAACGTCACAACGTAACTGGGTGGCTATAAAGGTACACTACGGGTATCTCCGAAAGCATCTGTTGGGTTGGCACGAACCAAGACTGGGATTTGTCACTCCGTATGACGGAGAGGTATCTCTGGGCCCACTCGGTAAGACATCATCATAATGAGCTCAGTGTGACTAAGGGGTTGGTCACGGGATGATGTGTTACGGAACGAGTAAAGAGATTTTCCATGACGAGATTGAACAATGTATCGGTATACCGACGATCGAATCTCGGGCAAGTACTATACCGATAGACAAAGGGAATCGTATACGGGATTGATTGAATCCTGGACATTGTGGTTCATCTGATGAGATCATCGTGGAGCATGTGGGAGCCAACATGGGTATCCAAATCCCGCTGTTGGTTATTGACCGGAGAGTCGTCTCGGTCATGTCTACGTGTCTCCCGAACCCGTAGGGTCAACACACTTAAGGTTTGGTGACACTAGGGTTGTAGAGATATAAGTATGCGGTAACCCAAAAGTTGTTCGGAGTCCCGGATGAGATCCCGGACGTCACGAGGAGTTCCGGAATGGTCCGGAGGTAAAGATTTATATATAGGAAGTCCAGTTTCGGCCATCGGGAAAGTTTTGGGGGTCACCGGTATTGTACCGGGACCACCGGAAGGGTCCCGGGGGTCCACCGGGTGGGGCCACATATCCCGGAGGGCCCCATTGGCTGAAAGGGGAAGGGAACCAGCCCACCACGCCCTCCTTGGGCCTCCCCCTGCGCCTAGGGTTGGAAACCCTAGGGGTGGGGGCGCCCCACCTGACTTGGGGGGCAAGTCCCCCCCCCCCTGGCCGCCGTCCCTCTTGAGATTGGATCTCTAGGGGGCGGCACCCCCCAGGGCCCCTATATATAGTGGGGGGAGGGAGGGCAGCCGCACCCTAAGCACTGGCGCCTCCCTCTCCCTCCCGTGACACCTCTTCTTCCTCCCGTAGCGCTTGGCGAAGCCCTGCTGGAATCCCGCTGCTTCCACCACCACGCCGTCGTTCTGCTGGATCTCCATCAACCTCTCCTCCCCCTTACTGGATCAAGAAGGAGGAGACGTCTCCGCTCCGTACATGTGTTGAACGCGGAGGTGTCGTCCGTTCGGCGCTTGATCATCAGTGATTTGGATCACGACGAGTACGACTCCATCAACCCCGTTCTCTTGAACGCTTCCGCACGCGATCTACAAGGGTATGTAGAAGCACTCCCCTCTCCCTCGTTGCTAGATGATGATACGTCCAAAACGTATCTATAATTTATGCTTGCTCCATGCCTCTTTTGTGTGATATTGCTATGATATTTATGCACTTCCATACACTTTTGATCATATTTGGACTAACCTATTAACTCAGTGCACCACAGTGCCAGTTCCTGTTTTCTGCTATTTTTCTATTTCAGGTTTCCCCCATATTAAAAGTGCCCTAAAAATTCCGGGAAAATACAGGAAAAATCAGCGTATCGGGAGCTTCCGAAAAAACCAAGGCAGGGCCAGAGGGGAGCCTGGGATGGCCCAGGCGGCCACCCGGCGCGGCCCCACCCCTGGCCGCGCCAGGGGGCGCCTGGGGCCCCACCTCCGCCTCTGGTGACCCCCTTTGGCATATATATTGCTCGCGTCCCGAAACCCTCGAGGACGGAACCCTTTTTCGCGATCTCATCTCTGTTCCGCCGCCGCCGCGCTTCCAAGATCGGGAGCACCAGGAGAACTCTTCCCGGCACCCTGCCGGAGGGGAGAACCACCACCGGGAGCTTCTCCACCACCATGGACGCTTCCCGGATGAGTTGTGAGTAGTCTCCCTTGGACCATGGGTCCATGACCAGTAGCTATGTGATGTTCTCCTCCCCTCTTTGTTCTTCATCGATTAGACCTCGTGAGCTGCCCTACATGATCGAGGCACATATGTAATCTTTATGCTGTTGCTCTGCTGAGTTTGCTGGGATCCGATGGATTATGAGATTATGTTCAGATTGTGTGTGAGTAATATATTTGATTCACCTCTTTTATATTTATGTTCCTGAGTAATTCTTGCATGTTCTCCGTTGCTATTTATTGCTTTGGCCGAGTAGTAGGTAGTAACTCCAAGAGGGAACGTTATGCTTGATTGTGGGTTCATGCCCCTCGATGACTAGCTTGAGTGACAGAAACATGAGTCTAGGGGATGTGCTGTTGCCACAAGGGGGAAAACAACGGTGCTTGTACTTGCGGGTGCAAGGATTGTTTACTTTACGCAAAGTTCTTTTAATGCAGTTGTCTGTTGCATTGAGTTTACACTTTGGGTGGGACTCGCAACTTAATACCAGCGAGATGTTCTGGATAGATATCTCAAGGTGGATGATTAGTAGTAGATGTAGATGGATTTCGGTCTACTTGCCTTGGCGTACCGCCCATGCTTTTGAGCCTCTACCTTTCTTTACAGCATAGTTAGCATTGGTTTGCGCACATAATCCTGTCAATTGCCCAGCTGTAATTTGTTTACCTCGCTTAGCTGTTTTATCGTCTTTTGGGAGAGAGACATCACTAGTGAACATCATGGGACTCCGGTCCATATTACCATCACTGATCACACCCGCTATTTACTTCATGTTCTTATTTCCTAGTTGCAGTCATACCTATCACTATTATCTCTTGCGTTTGATCCTTTGTAAACGACAAGGCCGGAGGGATTGACAACCTCTCTGTACTCGTTGGGAGCAAAGTTATTTGTATCTGTGTGCAGGTTCTGTCAATCGAAAGTTTCTGGCGCTATTGACACCTTCTTGTCGACCCTCGGAGTCTCACGGGATTCGATCCTTGGTATCTTTGCCAAGGAAAATTTGCCGCTACGCTACATCTCAAACCTTCCACTTGGGGTAACCAACGAGGGGCGAGAAGCCATCAAGCAAGTTTCTGGCGCCGTTGCCGGGGACTCCACTCTTCAAGATAGGGGAGTTGCACGCTATCTTTTATCTTTGCTTTTTAGTCTTGTTAGTTTACCTTTCAGTTTTTGCTTTAGTGTCCTTTATCAAAAATGACAAAAATAGTTATCTTGCTTGCTGCTGCTATGGGTTCCACCGAGAACACCAAGTTGTGTGACTTCACTAGTCATAACAACAATGACTTTATCTGCACGCCTATTACTACACCTGCCACTTCAGCACCTTCTTATGAGATTAAACCTGCTTTACTGAACCTAGTTATGAAAGATCAATTCCCCGGTGCTGGAGATGATGCTGCTTTGCACTTAAATAATTTTGTTGAACTCTGTGATATGCAAAAGTACCGATAAGTAGATGGTGATATTGTTAAGCTTAAGCTTTTTTCCTTTCTCCTTGAGAGGAGGAGCTAAAATTTGGTTTCAATCCTTGCCTAGGAATAGCATAGATTCTTGGGACAAGTGCAAGGATGCCTTTATTGGGAAGTACTATCCCCCTGCTAAAATTATCCAACTAAGGAGTAACATAATGAATTTTAAACAATTGGATAATGAACACGTTGCCCAAGCTTGGGAATGCATGAAATCTCTTGTCAAGAACTGCCCTACTCATGGTTTGACTACTTGGATGGTTATCCAAACTTTTTATGCAGGCTTGAACTTTACCTCGCGGAACTTGTTGGATTCGGCCGCGGGAGGAACCTTTATGTCAACTACACTTGGTGCTGCCACGAAGCTTCTCGATGAGATGATGACCAATTATTCCCAATGGCACACCGAACGCGCTCCAACAGGTAGGAAGGTAAACTCTGTTGAGGAGATTTCCTCCCTAAATGAAAAAGTTGACTTGATCATGTCTCTACTTTCCAAGCAATCTCCTATTGATCCTCATGATGTTCCTTTGAATTCTTTGATTGCTCAAGATCAAGTAGATGTGAACTTTATCTCTAGAAACAATTTCAATAACAATGCTTATAGGAGTAATTTTGGTAGCAACCCTAGACCGTTCCCCTCTAATTCCTATGGGAACAACAATGCTTATCCTAACACCAAGAACTCCACTTCTGAACTAGAGATTATGCTTAAAGACTTTATCACTACCCAAAAAGCCTTCAATAAGAGTGTAGAAGAAAAACTAAACAAACTAGATAATCTCTCTTCGAAGGTAGACAATTTAGCCCATGAGGTAGAATTGCTTAAAATTAGAACTTCCCCTCTTGAGGAGAGGAAGACCACTCCTATGAATGCTATTCAAGTGCAAATTAATGAAAACATTAGGATGATGGCTAAACTTAAAGAGAGATGGGCTAGAGAAAAGGCGGAAGAAGATAGAATTAAGAGCCTTCCTACCCACCACATTGTTGCTACTATCCAAGTTGTTGAGGATATCCAAACTCTTAGCACCCAATGCACTCCTGGTCCCATTGGACCTATTAATGGTGATGCTATGACCTCAACCGTAGAAACTCCTATAACCATAGAAGCTACCAAACAAGTGAGCCTAAAGGACACCACTACCACTTTACTTGATAGTAGTGACCTTGATTTTGATAATTGCACCCTTTCTGAAGTTATTAGTTTTCTTCACAAGATGTCTAGAGACCCCCACACTAGCACACTTAATCTTGCCTTCACGGAGCATATCACTAATGCTCTTATCAAAGCTAGGGAGGAGAAGCTTAGGGTAGAAGCCTCCATACCTAGAAAGCTAGAAGATGGTTGGGATCCTATGATTAAAATTAAGTTGAATAACTTCTCTTGCTATGCTTTATGTGATGTTGGAGCTACTACCTCCGTTATGCCCAAAAGAATATATGATATGCTTAAATTGAAACCTTTTGATCCTTGTTCTTTTGGTGTTCGTCTTGTTGATTCTTCCATAAAGAAACCTTTGGGGAGGATCGACGATGTTCTTATCATTGTCAATGACAATTATGTTCCCGTTGATTTTACTATTATGGATATTGAATGTGAACCTTCTTGTCCAATTATTTTGGGACGTCCTTTTCTTCGCACAGTTGGTGCTATCATTGACATGAAAGAGGGGAATATAAAATTCCAATTCCCTCTCAAGAAAGGAATGGAACACTTCCCTAGGAAGAAGATTAAGTTGCCTTTTGAGTCCGTTATACGGGCTAGCTATTCTTTTAATCTTGATAAAACTTGATCTTCTCCTTTTGCATTATGCCTAGCTTAAAGGCATAAAAGAAAGCGCTTTTGGGAGGCAGCCCACAACGAATAAAGTTTTATTTTGCTTTTGTTGTGTCTTGATGTTTGTTACTATAGTAGCATCATCATTGTATCTTTACTTTTCAGCTTTGTGCCAAGTTTAGCCTCTGATTGCAAGAAAGTTCAAAAGTTGTGACGTGCAGTCCAGAAAACAGATTCTGTCCTTGGACAGAAAAAATCGTATAAAATCACCAGATCATCTTTTTGGTCTGAATTGTTTTGACAGCGTGCTCTATACAATTGGCTTTCGGGCTTCTGTTCTGAGTTTTTTGATTTGAGTTGCAGAAGTGCCCCGAAAAAATTATTTACTACCTGCTGGTCTGTTTTTCACAGATTCTGTCCTGTTTTGCCTTTTCTTCGTTTTGCAAACCTTGAGCTTGCTTTTTCTTTGCAAAAACCTTTTGGCAATCTTGAGAAACAGTAGCTCTTCAAGATTATCCTTATTTCCAGCAGGGAAAAGTTATTTTATTATGGGTACTAACCTCGTTAATCAGATTATGATGAGTTATGTATGAAGGGAGTTTTCAAGTGTGCGAGGGAAGATGATAAAAAGATTCAGGAGTGTCAAACGCTCAAGCTTGGGGATGCCCCCGTGCACCCCCAAGAAATATTCAAGAAGACTCAAGCATCTAAGCTTGGGGATGCTGATGGGCCTCGAAACCCTCGTTGGTTACCCCAAGTGGAAGGTGTAAGATGCAGTATTGTAGAAGTGTTTTCCCTTAGCAAAGATGCCAAGGATCGAATCCCCAGAGACTCCTAGGTTCAACAAGTAGGTGTCAACTGCTAACGGCGCAATTAGCAATCAACGTGGACCTGCACACAGATACAAATAACTTTGCTCCCAACGAGTACAGAGGGGTTGTCAATCCCTCCGGCCTTGTAGTTCACAAAGGATTAAAAGCAATGATAGTAGTGATAGATAGTGTTTTGCAATAGTAAATAATAACGAAAAGGTAAATAGCGGGTGTGATCAATGATAGTAATAAGGACCGGAGTCTCATGATGTTCACTAGTGTTGTCTCTCTCCCAAAAGACGATAAAACAGCTATGTGAGGTAAACAAATTACAGCTGGGCAATTGACAGGACCACGAACGCAAACCAATGCTGACTACATTGCAAGAAAGGTTGAGGTTCAAAGCATGGGCGGTACGCCAAAGTAAGTAGACCGAAATCCATCAATATCTACTACTAATCATCCACCTTGAGATATCTATCCAGAACATCTCGCTGGTATTAAGTTGCGAGTCCCACCCATAGTGTAAACTCAATGCAACAGACAACTGCATTAAAAGAACTTTGCGTAAAGTAAACAATCCTTGCAACTGCGGGCACAAGCACCGTTGTTTTCCCCCTTGTGGCAACAGCACATCCCCTAGACTCATGTTTGTGTCACTCAAGCTAGTCATCGAGGGGCATGAACCCACAATCAAGCATAACGTTCCCTCTTGGAGTCACTACGTATTACTTGGCCAAAGCAATAAATAACAACGGAGAACATGCAAGAATTACTTATGAACATAAATATAAAAGAGGTGAATCAAATATATTACTCAAGATCAATCTGAACATAATCTCATAATCCATCGGATCCCAGCAAACTCAACATAGCAACAGCATAAGGATTACATAGGTGCCTCGATCATGTAGGGCAGCTCACGAGGACTAATTAGTGAAGCACAAGAACGGGAGGAGAACATCACATAGCTACTGGTCATGGACTCATGGTCCAAGGGAGACTACTCACGAGTCATCCGGGAGGTGTCCATGGTGGTGGAGAAGCTCCCGGTGGTGATCCTCCCCTCCGGCAGGGTGCCGGGAAGAGTTCTCCTGGTGCTCCCGATCTTGGAAGCGGCGGCGGCGGCGGAACAGAGATGGGATCACGAAAAGAGTTCCTGTTCTGAGGGTTTCGGAGGGTCCTTTAAATATATGCCAAAGTAGGGCACCGGGGGAGCCTCGGGGGGCCCAGGCGCCCCCCCGGCGCGGCCCAGGGGGGGGCGCGCCCACAGGGCGCCTGGAGCCCCTGTGCCCCCCCCCCCCAGGCTGCCCTTCGGACGCAGTGTTGTTTCCGGATCGCTGATTTTTTATATAATTTTTCTGGATTTTTCTGGGCAGTTCTTGAAACGTGAAAACCTGAAATACAAAAACAGCCGAAAACAGAAACTGGCACTGGGGTGCACTGGATTAGTAAGTTAGTCCAAATATGATCAAAAGTGTATGGAGGTGTATGAATATCATAGCAATATCACCCAAAAGTGGCATGGAGCAAGCAGAAATTATAGATACGTTTTGGACGTATCAACATCCCCAAGCTTAATTCCTGCTCGTCCTCGAGTAGGTAAATGATAACAAGAATAATTTCTGTGGTGACATGCTATTAACCATATAGGACTTTTCATAGTCATATGACAAAAGCTTACTGAGACAATGAATCTATAGTAATTAAGTTGCCTCATGAGAAAATCACAAATGACTGAAAGTTTAACAACATGAAACTGAAACATCAAAAAGATTTGCAATGAACATGATGTGCAAATATGATAAAGTAATATCTAGCTTGCCCCCTTTAGTGATGCAAAACATAAATGCAGGGGCACCTTCAAGGTTTAAGTGATGACTAGATACAATGATTTCAAAATAAACGATATCACAATCATGCAAAAGACAATGCTACTTTGGGACAATGCACATTACACTCAGAATGACAATCATGCTCTCAGTAGTTGGTGCTTTAACATAAAAGTAAAAGAAAGGTTAAGTGCTAGAGCTTTTTATTTTGAAAACATGGAAGCAATTTTGTCAACGGTAGTAGTACTTCATATGTGTCATGCATAAGACATCCTATAAGTTGCAAGCCTCATGCATCGAATACCAATAGTGCTCGCACCTTATCCTAATTAGCTCGGATTTCCATGGGTTATCATTGCATTACATATGTTTCAACCAAGTGTCACAAAGGGGTACCTCTATGCCACCTGTACAAAGGTCCAAGGAGATAAATCGCATTTGATTTCTCGTTTTTGATAGATCTCAACTTGAGGACATCCATACCGGGACAACATAGAAAATAGATGATGGACTCCTCTTTAATGCATAAGCATGTTCTCATAAGAGATTGAGGATCAACGTCCAAGCTAAAACTTCCACCATGATACATGGCTTTGGTTGGCGGCCCAATGTTCTTCTCTAACAATATGCATATTCATACAACCAACGGCAAATCACCCTTACTTCAGACAAGACGAACATGCATAGCAACTCACATGATATTCAACAAAAGTGTGACAGTTGATGGCGTCCCCAGAAACATGGTTACCGCTCAGCAAGCAACTTAGAAGAAATAAGATACATAGGCAACATATTCTTTACCACAATAGTTTTTAAACTACTTTCCCATTAGCTATATATTGCAAAGTTAGTTTTCTTAGTACAGGTGGAGGTTAGCAAAAGACTGGGAGCGACCAACTAAGAGAGCAATGACGGTCATAATCATGCAGAGCGACAAAGCAACATTGAATCAGGCATGGTAGTTATATCGCTACTCAGAAATAAAAGATCATCAAGGCTTGACAGACTTTCTTTACAGTCTTAAATATGCGTGAGCATACGCCAAGTCAATAAAAATAAATTCTCGAAGGAAGACATTACTTAACCATACCATATCATAGGCAAACAAATCAACTTGGTACTCCAATAACACATTGGGAACCCCCCAGCTATTTGAGATTAACCATAAGAAAACCTGAACTACTAAGCACCATTATGCAAGTAGCATCTTTATCATAGACACATTAACCAATGCAACGGAAGCAAACTCTCTTAATAAGGTGAGCATGGTAATTAAAGAGAGTTCAAGCAACAAACTAAACAAAAGCTCTTTGAAAAGATAAGCATGAATACTAAGAGCAAAGCACGATAGTAGCTATTAAAAGACAAAGAACACACACAACATAGATAGACATGAAAATTCTATGTTATGTTCTAGGTAGAAGTGGAGCGTGTTTCTCTCCCACATAAAGAATGCTAAGTTCCGACTCGTTATGAAAAACTAAAAAGAAAACTATAAGCAAGACGCTCCAAGCATAGCACATAACACATGAAGTGATAAAAATATAGCGGAACGAAAGACGAACTGATAATGTTGATGGAGAAGGGGATGCACGGGGGCATCCCCAAGCTTAGACGCTTGAGTCTCCTTGAATATTTCTTGGGGGTGCACGGGGGCATCCCCAAGCTTGAGCGCTTGACACTCCTGAATCTTTTTTTATCATCTTCCCTCGCACTCTTGAAAACTCCCTTCATACATAACTCATCATAATCTGATTAGCGAGGTTAGTACCCTTAATAAAATAATTATACCTTGCTGGAAATAAAGATATTCTTGAAGTTCTACTGTTTCTCAAGATTGCCAAAAGGTTTCTGCAAAGAAAAAGAAAGTTCTTGATTTGCAAAGTGAAGGAAAGGCAAAGCAGGACAGAATCTGTGAAAAACAGAACAGCAGGTAGTAATTGATCTGTTCGGGATACTTCTGCAACTCAAATAAAAAAAATCAGAACAGACGCACGAAAGACAATTATATAGAGAACGCTGTCGAAAAAATTCAGACCAAAAATATGATCTGGTGATTTTATACGAATTTTTCTATCCAAGGACAGAATCTGTTTCCTGGACAGCACCTCACAACTTTTGAACTTTCTAGCAATCGGAGGCTATACTTGGCACAAATATGAAAAGCAAAGATACAATGATGATGCTACAGCAGTAAACAACATCAAGACACAACAAAAGCAAAATTTATTCATGTGGGCTGCCTCCCAAAAGCTCTTTCTTTATAGCCATAAAGATAGGCTTAAAACTTTAATGATGCTCTCGTAGGAATAAGAGTTGAAGAACAAAAGAGAGCATCAAGAAGCAAATACCAAACACATTTAAGCCTAACATGCTTCCTATGCATAGGAATATTGCAATACAATAATTTATTGAAGCACAAAGCAATAAGCATAGGAAGACAAAACAAGTGCAGCTTCAAAACCTTCAACATAAAGAGAGGGAACTTGATATTATTGAAATATCTATAAGCATATGTTCCCTTCTCATAATAATTTTCAGTGGGATCACGAATAAACTCAACAATATAAGCATCACATAAAGCATTGTTACCATGATCCACATGCAAAAAGGTACTCTTACTCTCCACATAAGTATCATGAAAAGGATAAAACTTAGTATAAAAGAGAGACATAAGCTCTTGCCAATCAAGCAAGTGCGAGTTATCGAGAAGCTTATACCAATCTGAAGCCTTATCTATAAGTGATACGGCGAACAATTTCCTCATGACAAACTCCCTTGATACACCTGCAAGCTTAAATAATGAACATAGTTGTGACAGATATAGCAAGTGTTCACCGGGATGTCTGTCTCCTGCATAACGATTAGCCAAAACATAATCGATAATACCAGCTGGTATTTTATAGGGCACAATTTCAGTAGGGGGAGGAGCAACCACCACAGGTGTGGGGCGTCTTCCCGCAAGCAACGATCCAATAGCAGGGTTGTCCATAAGCATAACTAGTGAAATACATAAAGAAAACTGAAAGGTAAACTAACAAGACTAAAAAGCAAAGGTAAAAGATAGCATGCAACTCCCCTATCCTGAAGAGTGGAGTCCCCGGCAATGGTGCCAGAAAATACTCCTTGATGGGCCTCGAACCCCTCGTTGGTTACCCCAAGTGGAAGGTGTAAGATGCAGTATTGTAGAAGTGTTTTCCCTTAGCAAAGATGCCAAGGATCGAATCCCCAGAGACTCCTAGGTTCAACAAGTAGGTGTCAACTGCTAACGGCGCAATTAGCAATCAACGTGGGCCTGCACACAGATACAAATAACTTTGCTCCCAACGAGTACAGAGGGGTTGTCAATCCCTCCGGCCTTGTAGTTCACAAAGGATTAAAAGCAATGATAGTAGTGATAGTGTCGGGGGAAACTGTCCACCACGAACACCTATGGGACCGGAGCCCCTTGTCTGTGCGGTACGAGGGCGGAGGGAGCACGAAGAGCAGATCGAGGCAGACGCGCGGGCAGTTTTACCCAGGTTCGGGCCGCACGGATGCGTAAAACCCTACTCCTGCTTGGTTGTGTATTGAGTTGAGCGCTCGGGAGCTTGAAGAAGCAGCTACACCGTGCGTGAGAGTAATCTAGGTTTCGAACCGAACCGAACCGAACCGCCCCGCCTCCACGTTGTGTATGGGCCTCCTTTTATAGTGCAAGGGGTCACCGACAGGTGTCAACGTAGGAGAAAGGGGTAAAAATGTAAAATAGGTGGTCGAACTAAGTGCCGTTCAAGAAGGAAGAGCCTTACCGGAAAGCAAACAACATGAGCAAGCGACATGTGAAAGATAAGTTGTTAGAATTTGACCAGTTCAAATTTTAAATTTTGATTGTCTTCCTTGAACGATCACACTTTGTATGGAAAACCTGTGCGCGGAGGAACCTACCCGTAGCTTGCCGCACCCTTATCTTGTCTTCGAGTCCACTCAACGATTTAAGTGAGCTGCGACAAGTGTCGCGCCCTTGCTTCGTTTCCGAGTACACTCAGCAAGCTAAGTGCGTTGCGACCTGCTGCGGCAAGGTTGCTTGCCGGCGAGGACCTTGGCCAGCAGGCCGCTCAGAGTCCAGCACTCAGCGCTCGCGGCAAGGGCCCCTTTCCGGCAAGCTCCCCGGGAGCGTAGGGTGAAAAACATACAAAGCCAAAGATTGGAACAAGGAAGATAACATTGCACTGATTGATTAAAGTAAAGCAAATATCTTACAAGGATAACTTGTCGCAATGGACTAATGAGTTCATAACATAACGTGCAGCAACAAAAAGATAAAGATAGATGGGGCCCTAGTCTACGCGGTCGCCCTCCTTCCTGCCGAGCTTTGCCACCTTGGCGATGATATGGCCGACCTGCTCCTTCAGGGCCTCCGTGTTTGCATCCGCCGGCAGGCTGCGAAGAACGTTCGTGAGGTTGATCCCCGGGTTGCGGAACACAATCTTCGTCAAGACCCGCTCCAGAGTTCCTGCGCAGAGACGGCGCGACTCCTCGGCCAGCTGCGCGGGGATGCGGTTCCGGAGACCTGCGAGGGCCGGAGCGACGCCTCTGAAGAAGAGGCTGAGCTTGGCGCTGTGCGGGAGATCTGGATCCGGCGAGTAGATAAGATGCTCGACCTTCAAAGCAAGCAACTCCTGGTCAATGTTGGACGCAGAAGAAACCAGCTCTTCGGTCCACAGCTCAATGTTCTTGCGGAAGAGCTCGGATGCCTTGTTGGTGCTGTCCACCAAGGCCCGCTCCTTGCGGAGCTCCTCCTTCAGCTTGTCTTCTCGAAGCTTGGCGGCGTCAATTGAATCCCTCAGAGTTGAGACCTTCAGCTCCAAGTCTTCGATGGAATCCTTGGCGGCCTTCAACTCGTCGCCCTTCTTGGATAAGCTTACTTGGAGCTCCGCGTTGGTGTGGGCGTCCTTCTCGCGCTCAGTAATGAGCGCGGCAACCTTCTCGGCGCTCACCTTCATCGCCTTCTCCAACTGGATGACCTTGGCGGCGAGCTCCTTCTTGGCGTCTTCCGCGGCAGCAGCAGCGGCTTTCGCCTCCTTCAGCTCCCCGCCAAGGGCGGCCTCGCGAGCGGCAAGGTCCTCCTCGTGGGAGTCGAGATCCACCTTCCGCTGCGTGAGCTCTCCCTCTCGCCGGGACATCTCCACCCCGGCGAGCCGTTGCTGTTCCTCAGCCTCGGCCTTCTCCAGCACCCATTCTTCATATTCGCCGGCAAGGCGCTCGCGCGCCTCCGCCACCTCGCGGAGGCCCGCCTTGTGGGCGGCGCTAAGCTCCGCCGCACGCTTCTCCATTTCAGCGGCGGCCTGGGCAGCAAGGGCTTCCCGGGAGGCAAGCTTCGCCTGCCTGGCCCGGTAAAGGGCCAGGAGTCGGTGGAGAAGCTTCTCCTCCTCGGGCCCATCTCCTTCGCCGGGCGCCTCGACGACTGTCAGACCCGCGGAGGCGAGGACTTCTCCGTCAAACGCCTCGCCCTCCGCGGGAGCTCTTGATGAAGACCCCCAAGGCACTTGGATAAAGACGCCATTGGGGGCACGAAGATAGTACGCCTGCTTCTCGCTGGTGGAGGGGCCGGCGGCCGGTGTAGCATCCGGTGCTCCCGCCACCTCCGGGTCGGCGGTGCGGTCGCCGTCCCCCTCCCCGGTCGCGGCGTCAGCGGCCGGAGCGTCCTCTTGCGCGGCCGGCTCGGTGGCCTTGGTCGCCTCCTCGGTGGCCTCGACCATCTCCACGACGACGGGAACGTCATCGCCGCCGCCCTGCGCGCCCTCCTCATCCTCAATATTGATGACCTCGGTCTCCATCGGCACGGGAGGAGGAGGAGGAAGATCTAGAAGAAGAAGAAAAAGAAGTTCAAAATCAAGCAAAGATCCGAAAAGAAGCAAAGTCAAGAAAACCAAGTACAGAACATACCTTGGCGGGCGTCCTCTGCGGCGGGCTCCCTTGCCGGGGAGCTCGGCCTTGGCGGAGTGGCCGCCCTCGCCGGGCTGCTCGCCCTTGGCGGGGTACTCTGCCTTGGCGGCGGAGTACCCGCCCTTGGCGGAGCACTCTCCCTTGCCGGAGGGTTCGGCCTTGGCGGGGACGGCGGGGCCTGCGGCTCCTCGGTGACGGTCTCCGGGCGCTCTTCCCGCTGCGGCTCCACCTCTGCAAAGAACAGGACCAGAAACGTCAAGACATGAAGACAAAACCAAATCCTCAGGCGTACCCCGACAAGCGAGAAGAAAGAACCCCAGACTTACGCTGGGGGCTGCGCTGCGGGCTGCGCTGGGGGCTGCTCATCGGAGCAGTGCCAGAGTCCGGCAGGATCGGCTCCGGTGCGTCCTCTGTTGCCGCCGCCGCCGAGTCCTCCGCGACCTCAGCCTCGGGCGCCTTGGTCCTCTTCGCGGCGCGATGGGCCAGGGTCCTGAAACCAGAACAGAAGACAGAGTTAGCATCAACAGAAGCTCAAGACAAAAATTAAGAAGATAAAGAATCTCAGATCCTTACTCCTGGTCCTCCTCGTCGTCCTCGCTCAGGGCGGAGAAGTCGTACTCCACCGTGGGCGCGTCGACGCGAGGAGCGGGAGGCGAGGACTCCCTCGCGCGCTTGGTACTCGCCGGGGCTGGGGGCTGCGAAGACCCAGCCCCTGTGGCTGCCGGCGCCCGGGGGACGGGCGGAGCCGTTGCTCCGCTCCGAGAAGACCCCTGCCGGCTCGCTGCCGGCCTGCGGGGCGCCTCCGTCGTGGTCCGCGCCCGGGCCGCCTCTGCTGCGGCTGGTGCGCCGGACGGTCTTGGCGCGGCTTGACTCCCCCGGGGAGCCGCCCGCCGAGGTGGCTGTTGCCGGGGCGCCCGTGCCCTTTCCCCCGTCGCCGCCTTGCGGAGACGCTTTGCCGGGGACTCCTTCGGGCTTGCCGGGGGCGGGGAGCTCTCCGACGAGGAGAGGTCGTCGGCGTACAACTCTGTCGATCCGCCGGAGTCTTCGGCCTCCTCCTCCTCCTCCTCCTCGGCCTCGGCCGGCTCGCTGGACCCAGCACCCAGCGATGCGGTCCTCTTCCCCTTGTCGCTTCCGCCCCTCGCGGCGCCTCTGCTTCCTCCGGCGGTGCCCTCCATTGCCGCGGCCTCCGTTGCGATCCCACTGATCCCGGAGTGCCTCAGCGAGGGGATCACGGCGAGCGCGTCGGGAGGGAGCTTTAGCAGCTTGCGAATCTCCTCCCTATCCGCCTGGCTGGAGGCATCCGCGGCTTCCGCCTCCGCGGGTGTGTATCCAAAGTTTCCCGCCGCCGCGGCTGCGGCGACTTCTTCAGCACGAGAAGCTATGTAGGCAATCTCTTGGTCGGTGGTGGCCCGCGTGTGCAGCTTGAGATCGTCCTTCTTCTCCAACACCTCCACAAGGCGGTCGTAGAACTCGAGGACGTCGATAGGCTTGGGCGCAATCCACGTGCGCTCCACTCCATGAGAGTCGCACGCGGGCATCATAGCGACAAGGCGATCCCGGGCGCTGCTGGCGCAGAGCGGCACCACTCCCCGGGGAGCGCGGAACCACTCGGGGTGTGCCGGGTCGAACTTGAAAAGTTCCCTGACCATACCCCGCAGCTCGAGTGTTGTGAAGTTAAAATTGAGGCCGGGGCGCAGCCTCATGATGTCTGCCGGGCCGCCATATTGCCACGCCGGCCTTTTCCGGTCTTGGAGGGGGGCGATCCGGCGACGAAGAAAGTCAGCGCCCACTTCAGCGACAGACAGCGGCGCCATCCGAAGGCGCATGATTCTGGCGAGAGCGATATCCAGCTTGGAATCGTCGGAATCGAAGTTACTCCAATCCCTGCCGCGCACGATGGGCGATGTGCGCGGCGCGGTGAAGTGTTGCGGCCGCTCCTCGACGACCCAGCACCACTCCGCGCGCCATTCTTCCCACTTGCCGCGGAGCTCCCCCGGCAAGTAGGATAATTTCTTATTCAGCCTAAACACCCAAGAGATTCCTCCGGAGAGGGGGGCGTCGGCCTCTACTCTGGGGATGAAAAAGTGCCTAAAGAGAGCTACGTTGGGCTGGATTCCTACGAAGTTTTCGCACATGTGTGCGAAAACGGACATGGTGAGGATGGCGTTGGGAGTGAAGTCGAGGAGGTGGAGGCCATAAGTATTCATGATATCGCAGAAAAAGTTTGAGAAGGGAGGGCACAGACCGCAGTGGAAGAAGGCTGCGAAAAAGTGATACCCGCCGGGGTAGTGGTCCTTGGCGACGGCCGGGTAGGCGCGCGTGCGGGGGTGCGCTGGGGTCTCCTTGGCCCAGAACCAATAATATTTGCTCCAGAGCTCCCGCACGCCGAGCTTCGGCGCGAAGACGATGTGCTCCTTCCGGTACGCGGCGAGCTTCGCCGCCTGATCTGACTTCTCCCGCTTGGACTTCTCCGACTTCGCCTTGTCGGTCTTTGGGGCCATGGCGGACGCGGTGGAAGGAAGGGGACGAAGAGCTTGGTGGTGGCGGAGGAGTAGAGGCAAAGCACAGAGGAATCTGAGGAAGAAGACGATGGCAATGAGTGCGCAGGGAGGGGAACCGCGCCGCTCTCTCTGCTTTTATGGGAGAGTGGGGGGCGTTTCGCCCTTCCCATTAAAGAAATCGTGGGCACGTCCCATCCCACAGCGCCGCAATCGACGCGTGCCGTTGCCGTGGGGTGCGGCGGATATGGAAGTGGATTCGGCGCGCCGCGGGCCGCGGGTGCCCGTGCACTGTTTTGGGCCTGGCCCAACAGCGCTCGGCACCGTGTGTGGCCCAGGCCCGGGGGCTCCTGTCGGTGTACTAAGGTAGGGGTACCCTAGTACCCCAACTTGTGCACGGGCAGCGGTAGCTCCCCGCGGCAGGGTTCACCACGCGCTTGCCGGAGACCTTCCTGACCCTTATCTAGCCATTCAAAAACAAAGTATACAAGACAGAAGACCAAGACCCCGGCAAGAGGAGCTTGCCGGGAAGGCCGTCCCAGGCTCGAGATTGCTTAACTAGCACGAGGCCCTGGCAAGAGGAGCTTGTCAGGACGAATAGAAGATTTCATCTTAGAAGACCCGGCAAGGGCTCGGGGAGCGGCAAGCTTCCGGGCCCGGCAAGGTCGAGATCCCCGGCAAGGTGCTTGCCGGGGGAGGTGCGCTGTGTGCCCGCGCTCCAGCTCATCGGCCCACGCGTCGCCCTGGGGCCACTCCAGGGACGCGTGGCGGATGGCTGTGCAGCCTGGGGGACACGGTGGCACTCCACGGCAGAGGATCCATCGCCGTGGCAGACGGAGACGCAATGGCGGGAGCTTTTGGGGTCGACGGCGACGGGCATTAAATGCCCTTGTCCCCCACTGTTAAAGTAGGTATAGACCACTGTTCTGTACTGTAGCTTGACTGTTCCCGCACTGTTACAACTACCACCTATTTTACATTTTTACCCCTTTCTCCTACGTTGACACCTGTCGGTGACCCCTTGCACTATAAAAGGAGGCCCATACACAACGTGGAGGCGGGGCGGTTCGGTTCGGTTCGGTTCGAAACCTAGATTACTCTCACGCACGGTGTAGCTGCTTCTTCAAGCTCCCGAGCGCTCAACTCAATACACAACCAAGCAGGAGTAGGGTTTTACGCATCCGTGCGGCCCGAACCTGGGTAAAACTGCCCGCGCGTCTGCCTCGATCTGCTCTTCGTGCTCCCTCCGCCCTCGTACCGCACAGACAAGGGGCTCCGGTCCCATAGGTGTTCGTGGTGGACAGTTTCCCCCGACATCTTTGGCGCGCCAGGTAGGGGGCGTCGAGGTTGTGCGAACCTGATCCGGCGTTCGCGCGGGCGCATTCTACGTCAACCTCTCCAGCTTCATCAGCAACTTCATCAGCGACAACTCCATGGCCCCGAAGAAGAAGCCTTCGGAGGTCGGAGGCCCGTCCGCGTCTCACCCGCCGCCACCAGAGCCAACGGTGGGCGGGGGAGACGCCGTCGGAAGGGTGGTTGCCGGCGAGGACACTCACGGTGCCACCAGATCCAAGAACAGGACGGACGACCGGACCTCGGTCTCCGTGGACGCGCCACGTCCATCGCAACATACGACGACCCCGCAGCGCCATACCACGGGAGGTGGTATCCGCTTGCTGGGACAAGGCCATACCGGAGGTTCGCGGGACGCCCCGGACCCCCGTCCGGGCACAAGCAAAGCGAAGGCGCCGGCGCGGGACCCCGCTCCTTCTAACGTCGTTAGAAGTCCGAGCGTATCCCGCTCCTCGCACCGCTCGCCCGCGTTCCCCACTACTCCGGCAGAAGCGCTCGCAAGGGCGCAGCTGCTCCTCGATTTTCCTCCAGCGGCCGACAAGGCCGAGGAATGGAGGGCCACTATCCGGAGCCTGATAGACTTCGCCAACAACGATTCTCCGCAGCAGCCGTCGGCCTCGCGGCCGCGGCAGGCCGAGAAGACGAAGGCTATCGGCGACAAGACTGCCGGGGGTGCGACAAGCGTGCACTCCCCGCCGCAGAAGCAGAAGACGCCGCCCCGCCGGAACAACCCCGACGACGGCTCCACAGCCTCGTCGGACCCGCGGGCCCGTCGGGACCAGCGCCAGGTCCTCGACGACCGGCGAGATGAAGACGCTCGGACCACGATCGAGCGCCGCCGAGAAGCTCGGCGACAATCCGACAAGAGAGCTGGGAACACTGTCGACGCACCCGCGCCCGGCGAACCAGGCGACTTGCCGTACGCGGCAGGCTGCCCTGCGTTCACCCGCGAGCTGCGGCGCGTCCAGTGGCCCAGCATGAAGAACTTTAAGCCCGACGTACCGGAGAAGTACGACGGCAAGACGCACCCCTCGGAGTTTCTCAGCGTCTACACCATAGCAGTGCAAGCTGCCGGGGGGCGCGACGAGAAGATCCTAGCCAACTACTTCCCGCTCGTGCTGAAGCCGAACGTCCGTTCGTGGCTCATGCACTTGCCGGAAGGCTCTATCTCTTCTTGGGCCGACCTCTGCCATCAGTTTGTTGGCGCCTTCACCGGCGGCCACAAACCCCATGGTCAGGAGAGCGATCTCCACATTTTGGCCCAGAAGGAAGGCGAACCCCTGCGCAAGTATATCCAACGTTTCAGCCGGGTGCAGCACAACATCCCCGATGTTCACCCTGCTGCGGTTATCAGTGCGTTCCATCAGAACGTGCGTAACCGCCGCATGCGTGAGGAGATGGCGATGACCAAGATCAGGGACGTCAGCGAGCTCTACGCTCTTGCCGACAAGTGCGCCCGTGCAGAAGAGGGGAGGAAACTCCCCGGGGAGGATGCTGGCGCAGGGGGAAGCGACAGCGACGACGCCGCCCCGGCAAAGAAGAGCCGGCGGCGGAACAACAGGAAGAAGGGCAAGAAGGAAGTGCTTGCCGTCGAGAAGTCCGGCAAGGAGGCCCCCGCCAAGCAAGCGCAGGCTGGCGGCTCCGGCAAGGAGCCTGCCCCTGCGGCGGCGGCCGACAAGCCGGGTAGCTCCGACAAGCAATACTGTAAGATTCACCGTACCAAGGGTCACGACCTCTCCAATTGTAAGCGCGTCGAGTACCTCGTCGAGCAGCAAAAGGCTGAGTACGAGAGGCGCGACAAGGAGAAGGCCCAAGGTGGCGGGGAAGAGCCCAGCAAGAAGCGGCCATTCAATGGCCGGGGAGGACGCCGCGGCAAGGCCAAGCAGCGGCAAGGAGATCGACCTCCCCGGGGCCGCGACAACGACGAAGACGACGATGAAGACATGGAGGACGACGAGAACAGCGAGCAGGAGTTCCAGAAGGCCACGGAAGTCCTATGCGTCGACGGTGGCGCCTCCCTGCACACCTCCCACCGCCAGCTGAAACAGTGGGTGCGTGAGGTAAATGCAGCGGAGCCGCCCGTGGAGTCGCGCAGGCTCCTCAAATGGTCCAGCACGCCCATCATTTTTGACCTTGAGGATCACCCTGACCGCACCACTGCGGTCGGGTGCTTGCCGATGCTGGTCTCACCCACCATCCGCAACCTCAAGGTCACCAAAATGTTGGTTGACGGCGGGGCCGGGCTGAATTTGATCTCCTCTGCTGTGATCAAGAAACTCCAGATTCAAGACGGCGAGCTCGAAGAGACCGGTTCATTCCAAGGAATCAACCCGGGAAGGAGCAAGCCCAAGGGAAAGATTACTCTGCCGGTGACCTTTGGCGGGGAGCTCAACTTCAGAACTGAGCGCATCACCTTTGACGTTGCTGATATTCCATTGCCCTACAATGGGATACTCGGCCGTCCCGCCCTCGCCAAGTTCATGGCAGCTTCCCACTATGCCTACCACGTGCTGAAGATGCCGGGGCCGATAAGCGTCATCACTGTCCACAGCGACAAGAAAGATGCGCTTATTTGCGCCGACAAGATTTACCGGGATGCGGCAGCTGCGGCCGAGAAGGATACTCTTGCCGCTGAAGCTCCCGGGGGGAAGAAGACGAAGACCAAGTCCGGCAAGTGCTCTGGGACACACTCCGGCAACCGCACCTCTTCGGAGTGCTGCGCTGCCGTCGAGGACGTTCCATCGAGCTCCACCGGCAAGAGCAAGAAAGGAATGGCTGCTCCTCCGGCAACCAAGAAGGTGTCCGCAAGGGAGGATGGCACTGGTGGTACCTTTACCATCAGCGCCACCCTTGACAGCAAATAGGAAAGCGCGCTCGTCGCCTTCCTGCGGGCGAATGTCGATGTGTTTGCTTGGCAACCATCTGACATCCCCGGTGTTCCCAGGAAGGTGATTGAGCACAAGCTTGCTGTCTGCCCTCATGCGCGGCCCATCAAGCAAAAAGTAAGGAAGCAAGCCGTGGAGCGCCAAGAGTTCATCAATGAGGAGATCAAGAAACTAGAGGCAGCAGGCCTAGTTAGAGGTGTGATCCATCCGACGTGGTTGGCAAACCCAGTCGTCGTGCGCAAAGCCAACGGGAAGTGGAGACTGTGTATAGACTTCACTGATGTCAATAAAGCATGTCCCAAGGATCCCTTCCCTTTGCCGCGCATTGACCAGATCGTTGACTCCACTGCCGGATGTGAGCTACTCTGTTTTCTTGATGCATACTCAGGCTATCACCAGATTTTCATGGCCAAGGAAGATGAAGAGAAGACTGCATTTATCACTCCATGTGGCACTTACTGCTTTATCCGCATGCCATTTGGACTGAAGAATGCAGGCTCAACTTTTGCAAGGGTAGTGTACACTGCTTTTGAGCCACAGATCCACAGGAATGTAGAAGCCTACATGGATGATATCGTGGTGAAGAGCAAGAGCAAAGAAACACTGATTCAAGACTTGGAAGAAACGTTTCAGAACCTGCGCAGGATACAGCTCAAGTTGAACCCCGAGAAGTGCGTCTTTGGAGTCCCCTCCGGCAAGCTTCTCGGGTTCTTTGTTTCGCAGAGAGGGATTGAAGCCAACCCCGACAAGATCAAAGCCATCGAGCAGATAGAAGCCCCGAAGCGCGTCAAGGATGTCAGAAGGCTTGCAGGTTGCGTTGCTGCCCTCAGTAGGTTCATTTCAAAATCCGCAGAACGCGCCCTACCTTTCTTCAAAATCTTGAAGAAGGCAGGTCCCATGAAGTGGACTCCGGAAGCGGAGGCGGCGTTGCAGGATTTGAAACGGTACCTGTCCTCCACTCCTATACTTGTCGCACCTAAACCACAGGAAAAGTTATTGCTATACTTAGCGGCAACCAACCAGGTGGTTAGTGCTGCGTTGGTAGCGGAGAGGGAGTCCGACGAGGAGACAGCATCACCGGCAAGCGAATCTAGCGACAAGCAGGGGGCTGTCCCGACAAGCTCTGGCCCCGACAAGGAAGACTCTGCGCAGGGACAAGGAGAGGTGCGGAGGAAGATGGTGCAGCGCCCAGTGTATTTTGTAAGTTCCCTTCTCCAGGGGGCTAGATCAAGGTACTCTGGTGTGCAAAAATTGCTTTTCGGCCTTCTCATGGCCTCGAGAAAGCTGCGCCACTACTTCCAAGCCCATGAGATAACAGTGGTCACTCGCTTTCCGTTGAAGAGGATATTACACAATCCAGAGGCAACAGGCAGGATCGTCGAGTGGGCACTGGAACTATCAAGCTTTGGACTCAAGTTTGAAAGTACTTCAACCATACAGAGCCGAGCTTTGGCAGAATTTATAGCAGAATGGACCCCAACGCCCGATGAAGAAGTTCAAGAAACAAGCGCACCCGTGCAAGAAGCAACAAGTGAATGGGTAATGTACTTTGATGGTGCCTTTTCGCTGCAAGGCGCCGGTGCTGGCGTAGTACTCATTGCGCCCTGTTCTTGGATCTGGTGGCACCGTGAGTGTCCTCGCCGGCAACCACCCTTCCGACGGCGTCTCCCCCGCCCACCGTTGGCTCTGGTGGCGGCGGGTGAGACGCGGACGGGCCTCCGACCTCCGAAGGCTTCTTCTTCGGGGCCATGGAGTTGTTGCTGATGAAGTCGCTGATGAAGCTGGAGAGGTTGATGAAGATTGCGCCCGCGCGAACGCCGGATCAGGTTCGCACAACCTCGACGCCCCCTACCTGGCGCGCCAAAGATGTCGGGGGAAACTGTCCACCACGAACACCTATGGGACCGGAGCCCCTTGTCTGTGCGGTACGAGGGCGGAGGGAGCACGAAGAGCAGATCGAGGCAGACGCACGGGCAGTTTTACCCAGGTTCGGGCCGCACGGATGCGTAAAACCCTACTCCTGCTTGGTTGTGTATTGAGTTGGGCGCTCGGAGCTTGAAGAAGCAGCTACACGAGCGTGAGAATGATCTAGGTTTCGAACCTAACTGAACCGAACCCCCTCCACGTTGTGCATGGGCCTCCTTTTATAGTGCAAGGGGTCACCGACAGGTGTCAACGTAGGAGAAAGGGGTAAAAATGTAAAAGATGTGGTAGTTGGAACAGTGCGGGAACAGTGGAGCTACAGTGCAGAACAGTGGTCTTATACCTACTTTGACAGTGGGGGACAAGGGCATTTAATGCCCGTCGCCGTCGACCCCAAAAGCTCCCGCCGTTGCGTCTCCGTCTGCCACGGCGATGGATCCTCTGCCGTGGAGTGCCACCGTGTCCCCCAGGCTGCACAGCCATCCGCCACGCGTCCCTGGAGTGGCCCCAGGGCGACGCGTGGGCCGATGAGCTGGAGCGCGGGCACACAGCGCACCTCCCCCGGCAAGCACCTTGCCGGGGATCTCGACCTTGCCGGGCCCGGAAGCTTGCCGCTCCCCGAGCCCTTGCCGGGTCTTCTAAGATAAAATCTTCTATTCGTCCTGACAAGCTCCTCTTGCCAGGGCCTCGTGCTAGTTAAGCAATCTCGAGCCTGGGACGGCCTTCCCGGCAAGCTCCTCTTGCCGGGGTCTTGATCTTCTGTCTTGTATACTTTGTTTTTGAATGGCTAGATAAGGGGCAGGAAGGTCTCCGGCACGCGCGTGGTGAACCCTGCCGCGGGGAGCTGCCGCTGCCCGTGCACAAGTTGGGGTACTAGGGTACCCCTACCTTAGTACACCGACAGGAGCCCCCGGGCCTGGGCCACACACGGTGCCGAGCGCTGTTGGGCCAGGCCCAAAACAGTGCACGGGCACCCGCGGCCCGCGGCGCGCCGAATCCACTTCCATATCCGCCGCACCCCACGGCAACGGCACGCGTCGATTGCGGCGCCGTGGGATGGGACGTGCCCACGATTTCTTTAATGGGAAGGGCGAAACGCCCCCCACTCTCCCATAAAAGCAGAGAGAGCGGCGCGGTTCCCCTCCCTGCGCACTCATTGCCATCGTCTTCTTCCTCAGATTCCTCTGCTCTTTGCCTCTACTCCTCCGCCATCACCAAGCTCTTCGTCCCCTTCCTTCCACCGCATCCGCCATGGCCCCAAAGACCGACAAGGCGAAGTCGGAGAAGTCCAAGCGGGAGAAGTCAGATCAGGCGGCGAAGCTCGTCGCGTTCCGGAAGGAGCACATCGTCTTTGCGCCGAAGCTCGGCGTGCGGGAGCTTTGGAACAAATATTATTTGTTCTGGGCCAAGGAGACCCCAGCGCACCCCCGCACGCGCGTCTACCCGGCCGTCGCCAAGGATCACTACCCCGGCGGGTATCACTTTTTCGCAGCCTTCTTCCACTGCGGTCTGTGCCCTCCCTTCTCAAACTTTTTCTGCGATATCATGAATACTTATGGCCTCCACCTCCTCGATTTCACTCCCAACGCCATCCTCACCATGTCCGTTTTCGCACACATGTGCGAAAACTTCGTAGGAATCCAGCCCAACGTAGCTCTCTTTAGGCACTTTTTCATCCCCAGAGTAGAGGCCGACGCCCCCCTCTCCGGAGGAATCTCTTGGGTGTTTAGGCTGAATAAGAAATTATCCTACTTGCCGGGGGAGCTCCGCGGCAAGTGGGAAGAGTGGCGCGCGGAGTGGTGCTGGGTCGTCGAGGAGCGGCCGCAACACTTCACCGCGCCGCGCACATCGCCCATCGTGCGCGGCAGGGATTGGAGTAACTTCGATTCCGACGATTCCAAGCTGGATATCGCTCTCGCCAGAATCATGCGTCTTCGGATGGCGCCGCTGTCTGTCGCTGAAGTGGGCGCTGACTTTCTTCGTCGCCGGATCGCCCCCCTCCAAGACCGGAAAAGGCCGGCGTGGCAATATGGCGGCCCGGCAGACATCATGAGGCTGCGCCCCGGCCTCAATTTTAACTTCACAACGCTCGAGCTGCGGGGTATGGTCAGGGAACTTTTCAAGTTCGACCCGGCACACCCCGAGTGGTTCCGCGCTCCCCGGGGAGTGGTGCCGCTCTGCGCCAGCAGCGCCCGGGATCGCCTTGTCGCCATGATGCCCGCGTGCGACTCTCATGGAGTGGAGCGCACGTGGATTGCGCCCAAGCCTATCGACGTCCTTGAGTTCTACGACCGCCTTGTGGAGGTGTTGGAGAAGAAGGACGATCTCAAGCTGCACACGCGGGCCACCACCGACCAAGAGATTGCTTACATAGCTTCTCGTGCTGAAGAAGTCGCCGCAGCCGCGGCGGCGGGAAACTTTGGATACACACCCGCGGAGGCGGAAGCCGCGGATGCCTCCAGCCAGGCGGATAGGGAGGAGATTCGCAAGCTGCTAAAGCTCCCTCCCGACGCGCTCGCCGTGATCCCCTCGCTGAGGCACTCCGGGATCAGTGGGATCGCAACGGAGGCCGCGGCAATGGAGGGCACCGCCGGAGGAAGCAGAGGCGCCGCGAGGGGCGGAAGCGACAAGGGGAAGAGGACCGCATCGCTGGGTGCTGGGTCCAGCGAGCCGGCCGAGGCCGAGGAGGAGGAGGAGGAGGAGGCCGAAGACTCCGGCGGATCGACAGAGTTGTACGCCGACGACCTCTCCTCGTCGGAGAGCTCCCCGCCCCCGGCAAGCCCGAAGGAGTCCCCGGCAAAGCGTCTCCGCAAGGCGGCGACGGGGGAAAGGGCACGGGCGCCCCGGCAACAGCCACCTCGGCGGGCGGCTCCCCGGGGGAGTCAAGCCGCGCCAAGGTCGTCCGGCGCACCAGCCGCAGCAGAGGCGGCCCGGGCGCGGACCACGACGGAGGCGCCCCGCAGGCCGGCAGCGAGCCGGCAGGGGTCTTCTCGGAGCGGAGCAACGGCTCCGCCCGTCCCCCGGGCGCCGGCAGCCACAGGGGCTGGGTCTTCGCAGCCCCCAGCCCCGGCGGGTACCAAGCGCGCGAGGGAGTCCTCGCCTCCCGCTCCTCGCGTCGACGCGCCCACGGTGGAGTACGACTTCTCCGCCCTGAGCGAGGACGACGAGGAGGACCAGGAGTAAGGATCTGAGATTCTTTATCTTCTTAATTTTTGTCTTGAGCTTCTGTTGATGCTAACTCTATCTTCTGTTCTGGTTTCAGGACCCTGGCCCATCGCGCCGCGAAGAGGACCAAGGCGCCCGAGGCTGAGGTCGCGGAGGACTCGGCGGCGGCGGCAACAGAGGACGCACCGGAGCCGATCCTGCCGGACTCTGGCACTGCTCCGATGAGCAGCCCCCAGCGCAGCCCGCAGCGCAGCCCCCAGCGTAAGTCTGGGGTTCTTTCTTCTCGCTTGTCGGGGTACGCCTGAGGATTTGGTTTTGTCTTCATGTCTTGACGTTTCTGGTCCTGTTCTTTGCAGAGGTGGAGCCGCAGCGGGAAGAGCGCCCGGAGACCGTCACCGAGGAGCCGCAGGCCCCACCGTCCCCGCCAAGGCCGAACCCTCCGGCAAGGGAGAGTGCTCCGCCAAGGGCGGGCAGCCCGGCGAGGGCGGCCACTCCGCCAAGGCCGAGCTCCCCGGCAAGGGAGCCCGCCGCAGAGGACGCCCGCCAAGGTATGTTCTGTACTTGGTTTTCTTGACTTTGCTTCTTTTTGGATCTTTGCTTGATTTTGAACTTCTTTTTCTTCTTCTTCTAGATCTTCCTCCTCCTCCTCCCGTGCCGATGGAGACCGAGGTCATCAATATTGAGGATGAGGAGGGCGCGCAGGGCGGCGGCGATGACGTTCCCGTCGTCGTGGAGATGGCCGAGGCCACCGCGGAGACGGCCGAAACCACCGAGCCGGCCGTGCAGGAGACCGCTCCGGCTGCAGATGCAGCGGCCGGGGAGGGGGACGGCGACCGCACCGCCAACCCGGAGGTGGCGGGAGCATCAGATGCTGCACCGGCCGCCGGTCCCTCCGCCGGCGAGGAGCCAGCCGGTTACTATCTTCGTGCCCCCAATGGCATCTTTATCCAAGTGCCTTGGGGGTCTTCATCAAGAGCTCCCGCGGAGGGCGAGGCGTTTGACGGGGAAGTCCTCGCCTCCGCGGGTCTGACAGTTGTCGAAACGCCCGGCGAAGGAGATGGGCCCGAGGAGGAGAAGCTTCTCCACCAGCTCCTGGCCCTTTACCGGGCCAGGCAGGCGAAGCTCGCCTCCCGGGAAGCGCTTGCCGCCAAGGCCGCCGCCGAAATGGAGAAGCGTGCGGCGGAGCTCAGCGCTGCCCACAAGGCGGGCCTCCGCGAGGTGGCGGAGGCGCGCGAGCGCCTTGCCGGCGAATATGAAGAATGGGTGCTGGAGAAGGCCGAGGCTGAAGAACAGCAACGGCTCGCCGGGGTGGAGATGTCCCGGCGAGAGGGAGAGCTCGCGCAGCGGAAGGTGGATCTCGACTCCCACGAGGAGGACCTTGCCGCTCGCGAGGCTGCTCTTGGCGGGGAGCTGAAGGAGGCGAAAGCCGCTGCTGCTGCCGCGGAAGACGCCAAGAAGGAGCTCGCCGCCAAGGTCATCCAGTTGGAGAAGGCGATGAAGGTGAGCGCCGAGAAGGTTGCCGCGCTCATTACTGAGCGCGAGAAGGACGCCCACACCAACGCGGAGCTCCAAGTAAGCTTATCCAAGAAGGGCGACGAGTTGAAGGCCGCCAAGGATTCCATCGAAGACTTGGAGCTGAAGGTTTCAACTTTGAGGGATTCAATTGACGCCGCCAAGCTCCGAGAAGACAAGCTGAAGGAGGAGCTCCGGAAGGAGCGGACTTTGGTGGATAGCGTCAACAAGGCGTCTGAGCTATTCCGGCAGACCATCGAGGCGTGGACCGAAGAGCTGGCTTCTTCTGCGTCCAACATTGACCAGGAGTTGCTTGCTTTGAAGGCCGAGCATCTTATCTACTCGCCGGATCCAGATCTCCCGCACAGCGCCAAGCTCAGCCTCTTCTTCAGAGGCGTCGCTCCGGCCCTTGCAGGTCTCCGGAACCGCATCCCCGCGCAGCTGGCCGAGGAGTCGCGCCGTCTCTGCGCGGGAACTCTGGAGCGGGTCTTGACGAAGATCGTGTTCCGCAACCCGGGGATCAACCTCACGAACGTTCTTCGCAGCTTGCCGGAGGATGCGAACACGGAGGCCCTGAAGGAGCAGGTCAGCCACATCATCGCCAAGGTGGCAAAGCTTGGCAGGAAGGAGGGCGACCGCGTAGACTAGGGCTCTTGGGACGTGCTCCATCTGCAAACCTTCAAAGTGCTCTTCAAGCTTCCTCACTTCATCTACATATGCTTCCATCAAAGGGCTCTGGTAGCTCTTGTTGACTTGTCGGACCACCAACTGAGAATCGCCCCGCACAATCAGCTTCCTGATCCCAAGTTCGGCCGCAATTCTGAGGCCGGCAAGCAAGCCTTCATATTCTGCAGTGTTGTTTGTCGCTTGCTCCCTGGGAAAGTGCATCTGGATAACATATTTGAGGTGCTCTCCGGTGGGCGCGATGAGTACCACGCCGGCACCGGCGCCTTGCAGCGAGAAGGCACCGTCAAAATACATTACCCATTCACTTGTCGCTTCTTGCACGGGTACACTCGTTTCTTGAACTTCTTCTTCTGGCGTTGGGGTCCACTCAGCGATGAACTCTGCCAAAGCTCGGCTCTGAATGGTTGAAGTACTTTCAAATTTGAGTCCGAAGCTTGACAGTTCCAGTGCCCACTCGACGATCCTGCCTGTTGCCTCTGGATTGTGCAATATCCTCTTCAATGGAAAGCGAGTGACCACTGTTATCTCATGGGCTTGGAAGTAGTGGCGCAGCTTTCTCGAGGCCATGAGAAGGCCGAAAAGCAACTTTTGCACACCAGAGTACCTTGATCTAGCTCCCTGGAGAAGGGAACTTACAAAATACACTGGGCGCTGCACCATCTTCTTCCGCACCTCTTCCTTTTCCTGCGCAGATTCATCTTTGTCGGGGCCAGAGCTTGTCGGGGCAGCCCCCTGCTTGTCGCTGGATTCGCTTGCCGGTGGTGTGACCTCCTCGTCGGACTCTCTCTCCGCTACTAACGCAGCACTAACCACCTGGTTGGTTGCCGCCAAATACAGCAGCAACTTTTCCTGTGGTCTAGGTGCGACAAGTATTGGAGGAGAGGAAAGGTACCGTTTCAAATCTTGCAGCGCTGCCTCCGCTTCCGGAGTCCACTTCATGGGACCTGCCTTCTTCAAGATTTTGAAGAAAGGCAGAGCGCGTTCTGCAGATTTAGAAACGAACCTACTGAGGGCAGCCACACAACCTGCAAGCCTCCTGACATCCTTGACTCGCCTCGGGGCTTCCATCTGCTCGATGGCTTTGATCTTGTCGGGATTGGCTTCAATCCCCCTTTGCGAAACAAAGAACCCGAGAAGCTTGCCGGAGGGGACTCCAAAGACGCACTTCTCGGGGTTCAGCTTGAGCTGTATCCTGCGCAGGTTCTGAAACGTTTCTTCTAAGTCTTGAATCAGTGTTTCTTTGCTCTTGCTCTTCACCACGATGTCATCCATGTAGGCTTCTACATTCCTGTGGATCTGTGGCTCAAAAGCAGTGTACACTACCCTTGCAAAAGTTGAGCCTGCATTCTTCAGTCCAAATGGCATGCGGATAAAGCAGTAAGTGCCACATGGAGTGATAAATGCAGTCTTCTCTTCATCTTCCTTGGCCATGAAAATCTGGTGATAGCCTGAGTATGCATCAAGAAAACAGAGTAGCTCACATCCGGCAGTGGAGTCAACGATCTGGTCAATGCGCGGCAAAGGGAAGGGATCCTTGGGACATGCTTTATTGACATCAGTGAAGTCTATACACAGTCTCCACTTCCCGTTGGCTTTGCGCACGACGACTGGGTTTGCCAACCACGTCGGATGGATCACACCTCTAACTAGGCCTGCTGCCTCTAGTTTCTTGATCTCCTCGTTGATGAACTCTTGGCGCTCCACGGCTTGTTTCCTTACTTTTTGCTTGATGGGCCGCGCATGAGGGCAGACAGCAAGCTTGTGCTCAATCACCTTCCTGGGAACACCGGGGATATCAGATGGTTGCCAAGCAAACACATCGACATTCGCCCGCAGGAAGGCGACGAGCGCGCTTTCCTATTTGCTGTCAAGGGTGGCGCTGATGGTGAAGGTACCACCAGTGCCATCCTCCCTTGCGGACACCTTCTTGGTTGCCGGAGGAGCAGCCATTCCTTTCTTGCTCTTGCCGGTGGAGCTCGATGGAACGTCCTCGACGGCAGCGCAGCACTCCGAAGAGGTGCGGTTGCCGGAGTGTGTCCCAGAGCACTTGCCGGACTTGGTCTTCGTCTTCTTCCCCCCGGGAGCTTCAGCGGCAAGAGTATCCTTCTCGGCCGCAGCTGCCGCATCCCGGTAAATCTTGTCGGCGCAAATAAGCGCATCTTTCTTGTCGCTGTGGACAGTGATGACGCTTATCGGCCCCGGCATCTTCAGCACGTGGTAGGCATAGTGGGAAGCTGCCATGAACTTGGCGAGGGCGGGACGGCCGAGTATCCCATTGTAGGGCAATGGAATATCAGCAACGTCAAAGGTGATGCGCTCAGTTCTGAAGTTGAGCTCCCCGCCAAAGGTCACCGGCAGAGTAATCTTTCCCTTGGGCTTGCTCCTTCCCGGGTTGATTCCTTGGAATGAACCGGTCTCTTCGAGCTCGCCGTCTTGAATCTGGAGTTTCTTGATCACAGCAGAGGAGATCAAGTTCAGGCCGGCCCCGCCGTCAACCAACATTTTGGTGACCTTGAGGTTGCGGATGGTGGGTGAGACCAGCATCGGCAAGCACCCGACCGCCGTGGTGCGGTCAGGGTGATCCTCAAGGTCAAAAATGATGGGCGTGCTGGACCATTTGAGGAGCCTGCGCGACTCCACGGGCGGCTCCGCTGCATTTACCTCACGCACCCACTGTTTCAGCTGGCGGTGGGAGGTGTGCAGGGAGGCGCCACCGAACATAGGGGGCGTCGAGGTTGTGCGAACCTGATCCGGCGTTCGCGCGGGCGCAATCTTCATCAACCTCTCCAGCTTCATCAGCAACTTCATCAGCGACAACTCCATGGCCCCAAAGAAGAAGCCTTCGGAGGTCGGAGGCCCGTCCGCGTCTCACCCGCCGCCACCAGAGCCAACGGTGGGCGGGGGAGACGCCGTCGGAAGGGTGGTTGCCGGCGAGGACACTCACGGTGCCACCAGATCCAAGAACAGGACGGACGACCGGACCTCGGTCTCCGTGGACGCGCCACGTCCATCGCAACATACGACGACCCCGCAGCGCCATACCACGGGAGGTGGTATCCGCTTGCTGGGACAAGGCCATACCGGAGGTTCGCGGGACGCCCCGGACCCCCGTCCGGGCACAAGCAAAGCGAAGGCGCCGGCGCGGGACCCCGCTCCTTCTAACGTCGTTAGAAGTCCGAGCGTATCCCGTTCCTCGCACCGCTCGCCCGCGTTCCCCACTACCCCGGCAGAAGCGCTCGCAAGGGCGCAGCTGCTCCTCGATTTTCCTCCAGCGGCCGACAAGGCCGAGGAATGGAGGGCCACTATCCGGAGCCTGATAGACTTCGCCAACAACGACTCTCCGCAGCAGCCGTCGGCCTCGCGGCCGCGGCAGGCCGAGAAGACGAAGGCTATCGGCGACAAGACTGCCGGGGGTGCGACAAGCGTGCACTCCCCGCCGCAGAAGCAGAAGACGCCGCCCCGCCGGAACAACCCCGACGACGGCTCCACAGCCTCGTCGGACCCGCGGGCCCGTCGGGACCAGCGCCAGGTCCTCGACGACCGGCGAGATGAAGACGCTCGGACCACGATCGAGCGCCGCCGAGAAGCTCGGCGACAATCCGACAAGAGAGCTGGGAACGCTGTCGACGCACCCGCGCCCGGCGAACCAGGCGACTTGCCGTACGCGGCAGGCTGCCCTGCGTTCACCCGCGAGCTGCGGCGCGTCCAGTGGCCCAGCATGAAGAACTTTAAGCCCGACGTACCGGAGAAGTACGACGGCAAGACGCACCCCTCGGAGTTTCTCAGCGTCTACACCATAGCAGTGCAAGCTGCCGGGGGGCGCGACGAGAAGATCCTAGCCAACTACTTCCCGCTCGTGCTGAAGCCGAACGTCCGTTCGTGGCTCATGCACTTGCCGGAAGGCTCTATCTCTTCTTGGGCCGACCTCTGCCATCAGTTTGTTGGCGCCTTCACCGGCGGCCACAAACCCCATGGTCAGGAGAGCGATCTCCACATTTTGGCCCAGAAGGAAGGCGAACCCCTGCGCAAGTATATCCAACGTTTCAGCCGGGTGCAGCACAACATCCCCGATGTTCACCCTGCTGCGGTTATCAGCGCGTTCCATCAGAACGTGCGTAACCGCCGCATGCGTGAGGAGATGGCGATGACCAAGATCAGGGACGTCAGCGAGCTCTACGCTCTTGCCGACAAGTGCGCCCGTGCAGAAGAGGGGAGGAAACTCCCCGGGGAGGATGCTGGCGCAGGGGGAAGCGACAGCGACGACGCCGCCCCGGCAAAGAAGAGCCGGCGGCGGAACAACAGGAAGAAGGGCAAGAAGGAAGTGCTTGCCGTCGAGAAGTCCGGCAAGGAGGCCCCCGCCAAGCAAGCGCAGCCTGGCGGCTCCGGCAAGGAGCCTGCCCCTGCGGCGGCGGCCGACAAGCCGGGTAGCTCCGACAAGCAATACTGTAAGATTCACCGCACCAAGGGTCACGACCTCTCCAATTGTAAGCGCGTCGAGTACCTCGTCGAGCAGCAAAAGGCTGAGTACGAGAGACGCGACAAGGAGAAGGCCCAAGGTGGCGGGGAAGAGCCCAGCAAGAAGCGGCCATTCAATGGCCGGGGAGGACGCCGCGGCAAGGCCAAGCAGCGGCAAGGAGATCGACCTCCCCGGGGCCGCGACAACGACGAAGACGACGATGAAGACATGGAGGACGACGAGAACAGCGAGCAGGAGTTCCAGAAGGCCACGGAAGTCCTATGCGTCGACGGTGGCGCCTCCCTGCACACCTCCCACCGCCAGCTGAAACAGTGGGTGCGTGAGGTAAATGCAGCGGAGCCGCCCGTGGAGTCGCGCAAGCTCCTCAAATGGTCCAGCACGCCCATCATTTTTGACCTTGAGGATCACCCTGACCGCACCACGGCGGTCGGGTGCTTGCCGATGCTGGTCTCACCCACCATCCGCAACCTCAAGGTCACCAAAATGTTGGTTGACGGCGGGGCCGGCCTGAACTTGATCTCCTCTGCTGTGATCAAGAAACTCCAGATTCAAGACGGCGAGCTCGAAGAGACCGGTTCATTCCAAGGAATCAACCCGGGAAGGAGCAAGCCCAAGGGAAAGATTACTCTGCCGGTGACCTTTGGCGGGGAGCTCAACTTCAGAACTGAGCGCATCACCTTTGACGTTGCTGATATTCCATTGCCCTACAATGGGATACTCGGCCGTCCCGCCCTCGCCAAGTTCATGGCAGCTTCCCACTATGCCTACAACGTGCTGAAGATGCCGGGGCCGATAAGCGTCATCACTGTCCACAGCGACAAGAAAGATGCGCTTATTTGCGCCGACAAGATTTACCGGGATGCGGCAGCTGCGGCCGAGAAGGATACTCTTGCCGCTGAAGCTCCCGGGGGGAAGAAGACGAAGACCAAGTCCGGCAGGTGCTCTGGGGCCCACTCCGGCAACCGCACCTCTTCGGAGTGCTGCGCTGCCGTCGAGGACGTCCCATCGAGCTCCACCGGCAAGTGTAAGAAAGGGATGGCCGCTCCTCCGGCAACCAAGAAGGTGTCCGCCAAGGAGGACGGCACTGGTGGTACCTTTACCATCAGTGCTACGCTTGACAGCAAATAGGAAAGCGCGCTCGTTGCCTTCCTGCGGGCGAATGTCGATGTGTTTGCCTGGCAACCATCTGACATCCCCGGTGTTCCCAGGAAGGTAATTGAGCACAAGCTTGCTGTTTGTCCTCATGCGCGGCCCATCAAGCAGAAAGTGAGGAAGCAAGCCGTGGAGCGCCAAGAATTCATCAACGAGGAGATCAAGAAACTAGAGGCAGCAGGCCTAGTTAGAGGTGTGATCCATCCGACGTGGTTGGCAAACCCAGTCGTCGTGCGCAAAGCCAACGGGAAGTGGAGACTGTGTATAGACTTCACTGATGTCAATAAAGCATGTCCCAAGGATCCCTTCCCTTTGCCGCGCATTGATCAGATCGTTGACTCCACTGCCGGATGTGAGCTACTCTGTTTTCTTGATGCATACTCAGGCTATCACCAGATTTTCATGGCCAAGGAAGATGAAGAGAAGACTGCATTTATCACTCCATGTGGCACTTACTGCTTTATCCGCATGCCATTTGGACTGAAGAATGCAGGCTCAACTTTTGCAAGGGTAGTGTACACTGCTTTTGAGCCACAGATCCACAGGAATGTAGAAGCCTACATGGATGACATCGTGGTGAAGAGCAAGAGCAAAGAAACACTGATTCAAGACTTAGAAGAAACGTTTCAGAACCTGCGCAGGATACAGCTCAAGCTGAACCCCGAGAAGTGCGTCTTTGGAGTCCCCTCCGGCAAGCTTCTCGGGTTCTTTGTTTCGCAGAGAGGGATTGAAGCCAACCCCGACAAGATCAAAGCCATCGAGCAGATAGAAGCCCCGAAGCGCGTCAAGGATGTCAGAAGGCTTGCAGGCTGCGTTGCTGCCCTCAGTAGGTTCATTTCAAAATCCGCGGAACGCGCCCTACCTTTCTTCAAAATCTTGAAGAAGGCAGGTCCCATGAAGTGGACTCCGGAAGCGGAGGCGGCGTTGCAGGATTTGAAACGGTACCTGTCCTCCACTCCTATACTTGTCGCACCTAAACCACAGGAAAAGTTGTTGCTATACTTAGCGGCAACCAACCAGGTGGTTAGTGCTGCGTTGGTAGCGGAGAGGGAGTCCGACGAGGAGCCAGCGTCACCGGCAAGCGAATCTAGCGACAAGCAGGGGGCTGTCCCGACAAGCTCTGGCCCCGACAAGGAAGACTCTGCGCAGGAACAAGGAGAGGTGCGGAAGAAGATGGTGCAGCGCCCAGTGTATTTTGTAAGTTCCCTTCTCCAGGGGGCTAGATCAAGGTACTCTGGTGTGCAAAAGTTGCTTTTCGGCCTTCTCATGGCCTCGAGAAAGCTGCGCCACTACTTCCAAGCCCATGAGATAACAGTGGTCACTCGCTTTCCATTGAAGAGGATATTGCACAATCCAGAGGCAACAGGCAGGATCGTCGAGTGGGCACTGGAACTGTCAAGCTTCGGACTCAAATTTGAAAGTACTTCAACCATACAGAGCCGAGCTTTGGCAGAATTTATAGCAGAATGGACCCCAACGCCCGATGAAGAAGTTCAAGAAACAAGCGCACCCGTGCAAGAAGCAACAAGTGAATGGGTAATGTACTTTGATGGTGCCTTTTCGCTGCAAGGCGCCGGTGCTGGCGTAGTACTCATTGCGCCCACCGGAGAACACCTCAAGTATATTATCCAGATGCACTTCCCAAGAGAGCAAGCGACAAACAATACTGCAGAGTATGAAGGCTTGCTCGCCGGCCTCAGAATTGCGGCTGAACTTGGGATCAGAAAGCTGATTGTACGTGGAGATTCTCAGTTGGTGGTCCGGCAAGTCAACAAGAGCTACCAGAGCCCTTTGATGGAAGCTTATGTAGATGAAGTGAGGAAGCTTGAAGAGCACTTTGAAGGTCTGCAGATGGAGCATGTCCCGAGAGCTCAGAATGAAATTGCAGATGGCCTTTCAAAGTGCGCCGCGATGAAGTTACCTGTGGAACCAGGGACCTTTTTGCTCAAGCTGACTCAACCATCAGTTACACCATCAATTGGGCAGTCTAAGAAGAGAAAGTTGGTCTCCGGCGACTACTTGCCGGCGGATCTTCCAGAAACCACCGCCAAGGTCCCCAAGATCAACGACAAGAACGCTGAGGAACAGTTTGCTCCTGCAAGCCCTCGGGCTTGTGCAGTTGAAGCAAGTGTTCCCGACAAGCCTCGCCCCGGCGAGCTTGCCGGGGGACCGTCAGCTCCGACAGGACCAGAGGTCTTTGCCGTAGAAGCTGGGGTTCCCGCAGCGGCCCTCGAGCCTTTAGTCCTTGCCGTCGAGCCCCGGGCTCCGGCATGGGCACAGCAGATCGTCCGCTTTCTACAAACTGGAGAACTTCCCGACGACCCTCAAGAGATAGAGAAGATAACCAGGCAGTCAAGTATGTATCAGTTTGTGGATAACGAGCTGTACAGAAGAAGACTCAATGGAGTCAGGTTGAAGTGCATCTCCAGGGAAGATGGACAGAAGCTGTTGGCGGAAATACACGGAGGCATATGCGGCCACCACATTGGCGCAAGAGCACTTGCCGGGAAAGCTTTCCGGCAAGGGTTCTTTTGGCAAGAAGCCCTCCAAGATGCAACTGCACTAGTAACCAAGTGTGAAGCGTGCCAGTTCCATGCAAAGCAAATACATCAGCCAGCTCAAGCTCTCCAAACAATCCCTTTGTCATGGCCCTTCTCGGTCTGGGGGCTCGATATCCTCGGCCCTTTCCCTCGCGCTGTCGGGGGCTTTGAGTACTTGTACGTTGCAATCGACAAGTTCGCAAAGTGGCCAGAAGTGGAGCCAGTGAGAAAGGTGACGGCACAGTCAGCAGTCAGGTTCTTCAGGTCGATTGTTTGCCGTTTCGGGATTCCTAACAGGATCATCACCGACAACGGTACGCAATTCACTAGTCGCACCTTCATGCAGTACGTCCAAGACCTTGGCGCCAAGGTCTGTTTCGCTTCTGTTGCTCATCCGAGGAGCAACGGCCAAGCGGAGAGGGCAAATGCTGAAGTGCTGCGCGGACTCAAGACAAGGACCTTTGACAGGCTGCGCAAGTGCGGAAGGAATTGGATAGAGGAACTCCCGGCGGCTCTTTGGTCAATCAGAACGACACCAAGTCGAGCCACCGGACAGACACCCTTTGCCCTAGTCTACGGGGCAGAAGCAGTTATCCCCACGGAACTCGTATACGGATCTCCTCGAGTGCTCGCTTATGATGAGCTCGAGCAAGAGCAACTGCGGCAAGATGACGCATTGCTCCTTGAGGAGGGACGTCTCCAGGCTGCTGTACGAGCTGCTCGATACCAGCAAGCTTTGCGCCGCTACCATAGCCGCAAAGTCAAGGCCAGGAGTCTCGAGGAAGGCGACCTTGTTCTTCGGCGTGTTCAGTCCGCCAAGAATTCCAACAAGTTGACGCCGAAGTGGGAAGGCCCTTATCGGGTGAGACAAGTTACGAGGCCCGGCGCTGTCCGCCTCGAGACCGAAGAAGGCTTACCGGTGAGCAACTCCTGGAACATAGAGCATCTTTGCAAGTTTCACCCCTAAGGCGCGGTTGCCGTGATCCGTTCCGGCAACCACCTTTTGTACAAGCCTTGCCGCTGTTGCATGTAACCCTTTGTACAAAGCCGGGCGCAGACCCCGTGCATCAGTAAAGATTTCGTGTTTTCGCATCGATTGCCTTTCGCATGCTTCTCTTTGCTATTCGCATGTTTTATTTGGCATTTGATGCAACACTTAGACATTCGGTAAGCACTATTACGCCGAAAGGCAATATGCTTGTTTCCCTCTCCTTTTCCTTTTTCTCTTAAGCAGAAGGAACGTTCCTCGCGCACAAGTTTGCCGGGGGGGGAAGGAGGTGGAGGAGGAACTAAGTGCCATTCAAGAAAGAAGAGCCTTACCGGAAAGCAAACAACATGAGCAAGCAGCATGTGAAAGATAAGTTGTTAGAATTTGACCAGTTCAAATTTTAAATTTTGATTGTCTTCCTTGAACGATCACACTTTGTATGGAAAACCTGTGCGCGGAGGAACCTACCCGTAGCTTGCCGCACCCTTATCTTGTCTTCGAGTCCACTCAACGATTTAAGTGAGCTGCGACAAGTGTCGCGCCCTTGCTTCGTTTCCGAGTACACTCAGCAAGCTAAGTGCGTTGCGACCTGCTGCGGCAAGGTTGCTTGCCGGCGAGGACCTTGGCCAGCAGGCCGCTCAGAGTCCAGCACTCAGCGCTCGCGGCAAGGGCCCCTTTCCGGCAAGCTCCCCGGGAGCGTAGGGTGAAAAACATACAAAGCCAAAGATTGGAACAAGGAAGATAACATTGCACTGATTGATTAAAGTAAAGCAAATATCTTACAAGGATAACTTGTCGCAATGGACTAATGAGTTCATAACATAACGTGCAGCAACAAAAAGATAAAGATAGATGGGGCCCTAGTCTACGCGGTCGCCCTCCTTCCTGCCGAGCTTTGCCACCTTGGTGATGATATGGCCGACCTGCTCCTTCAGGGCCTCCGTGTTTGCATCCGCCGGCAGGCTGCGAAGAACGTTCGTGAGGTTGATCCCCGGGTTGCGGAACACAATCTTCGTCAAGACCCGCTCCAGAGTTCCTGCGCAGAGACGGCGCGACTCCTCGGCCAGCTGCGCGGGGATGCGGTTCCGGAGACCTGCGAGGGCCGGAGCGACGCCTCTGAAGAAGAGGCTGAGCTTGGCGCTGTGCGGGAGATCTGGATCCGGCGAGTAGATAAGATGCTCGACCTTCAAAGCAAGCAACTCCTGGTCAATGTTGGACGCAGAAGAAACCAGCTCTTCGGTCCACAGCTCAATGTTCTTGCGGAAGAGCTCGGATGCCTTGTTGGTGCTGTCCACCAAGGCCCGCTCCTTGCGGAGCTCCTCCTTCAGCTTGTCTTCTCGAAGCTTGGCGGCGTCAATTGAATCCCTCAGAGTTGAGACCTTCAGCTCCAAGTCTTCGATGGAATCCTTGGCGGCCTTCAACTCGTCGCCCTTCTTGGATAAACTTACTTGGAGCTCCGCGTTGGTGTGGGCGTCCTTCTCTTTGGACGTCATGACGATCAAGCTGATGAAGAAACTGGCGAATTCGGAGAGGTTGATGAAGAATGCGCCCGCGCGAACGCCGGATCAGGTTCGCACAACCTCGACGACCCCTACCTGGCGCGCCAAAGATGTCGGGGGAAACTGTCCACCACGAACACCTATGGGACCGGAGCCCCTTGTCTGTGCGGTACGAGGGCGGAGGGAGCACGAAGAGCAGATCGAGGCAGACGCGCGGGCAGTTTTTACCCAGGTTCGGGCCGCACGGATGCGTAAAACCCTACTCCTGCCTTAGGTTGTATTGAGTTCTTGAGCTCGGGAGCTTGAAGAGCTACAGTACTAGCTACACCGAGCAAGAGAGTTGTCTAGGTTTCGAACCCCCTCCACGTTGTGCATGGGCCTCCTTTTATAGTGCAAGGGGTCACCGACAGGTGTCAACGTAGGAGAAAGGGGTAAAAATGTAAAAGAGGTGGTAGTTGTAACAGTGCGGGAACAGTGGAGCTACAGTACAGAACAGTGGTCTATACCTACTTTAACAGTGGGGGACAAGGGCATTTAATGCCCGTCGCCGTCGACCCCAAAAGCTCCCGCCGTTGCGTCTCCGTCTGCCACGGCGATGGATCCTCTGCCGTGGAGTGCCACCGTGTCCCCCAGGCTGCACAGCCATCCGCCACGCGTCCCTGGAGTGGCCCCAGGGCGACGCGTGGGCCGATGAGCTGGAGCGCGGGCACACAGCGCACCTCCCCCGGCAAGCACCTTGCCGGGGAACTCGACCTTGCCGGGCCCGGAAGCTTGCCGCTCCCCGAGCCCTTGCCGGGTCTTCTAAGATGAAATCTTCTATTCGTCCTGACAAGCTCCTCTTGCCAGGGCCTCGTGCTAGTTAAGCAATCTCGAGCCTGGGACGGCCTTCCCGGCAAGCTCCTCTTGCCGGGGTCTTGGTCTTCTGTCTTGTATACTTTGTTTTTGAATGGCTAGATAAGGGTCAGGAAGGTCTCCGGCAAGCGCGTGGTGAACCCTGCCGCGGGGAGCTACCGCTGCCCGTGCACAAGTTGGGGTACTAGGGTACCCCTACCTTAGTACACCGACAGATAGATAGTGTTTTGCAATAGTAAATAATAACGAAAAGGTAAATAGCGGGTGTGATCAATGATAGTAATAAGGACCGGAGTCTCATGATGTTCACTAGTGATGTCTCTCTCCCAAAAGACGATAAAACAGCTATGTGAGGTAAACAAATTACAGCTGGGCAATTGACAGGACCACGAACGCAAACCAATGCTGACTACATTGCAAGAAAGGTTGAGGTTCAAAGCATGGGCGGTACGCCAAAGTAAGTAGACCGAAATCCATCAATATCTACTACTAATCATCCACCTTGAGATATCTATCCAGAACATCTCGCTGGTATTAAGTTGCGAGTCCCACCCATAGTGTAAACTCAATGCAACAGACAACTGCATTAAAAGAACTTTGCGTAAAGTAAACAATCCTTGCACCCGCAGGCACAAGCACCGTTGTTTTCCCCCTTGTGGCAACAGCACATCCCCTAGACTCATGTTTCTGTCACTCAAGCTAGTCATAGAGGGGCATGAACCCACAATCAAGCATAACGTTCCCTCTTGGAGTCACTACGTATTACTTGGCCAAAGCAATAAATAACAACGGAGAACATGCAAGAATTACTTATGAACATAAATATAAAAGAGGTGAATCAAATATATTACTCAAGATCAATCTGAACATAATCTCATAATCCATCGGATCCCAGCAAACTCAACATAGCAACAGCATAAGGATTACATAGGTGCCTCGATCATGTAGGGCAGCTCACGAGGACTAATTAGTGAAGCACAAGAACGGGAGGAGAATATCACATAGCTACTGGTCATGGACTCATGGTCCAAGGGAGACTACTCACGAGTCATCCGGGAGGCGTCCATGGTGGTGGAGAAGCTCCCGGTGGTGATCCTCCCCTCCGACAGGGTGCCGGGAAGAGTTCTCCTGGTGCTCCCGATCTTGGAAGCGGCGGCGGCGGCGGAACAGAGATGGGATCGCGAAAAGAGTTTTTTCTCTGAGGGTTTCGGAGGTCCCTCTAAATATATGCCAAAGGGGGGCACCGGACGGGCTTCGGGGGGCCCAGGCGCCCCCCCCCGGCGCGGCCCAGGGGGGGCGCGCCGCCAGGGCGCCTGGAGCCCAGGTGCCCCCCCCCCCCAGGCTGCCCTTCGGACGCAGTGTTGTTTCCGGAACGCTGATTTTTTATATAATTTTTTTGGATTTTTCTGGACAGTTCTCGAAACGTGAAAACCTGAAATACAAAAACAGCCGAAAACAGAAACTGGCACTGGGGTGCACTGGATTAGTAAGTTAGTCCAAATATGATCAAAAGTGTATGGAGGTGTATGAATATCATAGCAATATCACCCAAAAGTGGCATGGAGCAAGCAGAAATTATAGATACGTTTTGGACGTATCAGATGCCCCCGTGCATCCCCTTCTCCATCAACAATTATCAGTTCGTCTTTCGTTCCACTATATTTTAATCACTTCATGCGTTATGTGCTATGCTTGGAGCGTCTTGCTTTTAGTTTCCTTTTTAGTTTTCTTTAGCTTTGCTTGCTGTTCATAATGAGTTAGAACCCAGCTTTCTTTGTGTGGGAGAGAAACACGCTCCACTTCTACCTAGAACACAACATAGGATTTTCATGCTTATCTTTGTTGTGTGTGTTCTTTGTCTTTTCTTAGCTACTGTCATGTTTAGCTCTTAGTTTTCATGCTTTTCTTTTTAAAGAGCTTTTGTTTAGTTGGTTGCTGAACTCTCTTGAGTTTTCATGTTTATCTTGTTAAGAGAGTTTGTCTGTTGCACTGAGTTGTGTGTCTTAACTTAAAGTAGGTAATTGAGGTTGCTATTTAATTTTAGTAGTAACTTGCAATAGTTTTGAGGTATTGCCATGAGTAATGTCTGAACTTTTGGTGTCAAGAGCTTTAGCCTATTAGTGATAGATGCCGTATTTTGGGCAATCCGTGTTTATTTTCGAAAACCTACAAAATAGTTGAGAACTTTAGCTACTAAATGGATCACTAATCTTTGGAGGGGTCGAATATTAGAGTACACTCATGTACCATGGGTCGAGGATGCGCAAGGGTAACCAAACCCCCATACACACCTCCTCGGGGTACTTGTCTCTTTGTGAACCTCCTAATTAGATTGAGAGTTACCGATAATAAGTGCATGAGTTCTTCGGACTAATGTGAGTATTCGAAAGTTGACACTTCCACCTAACCATATTTTTCTAGCCTCTTCGGTACCGTGCATTGCCCTTTCTCACCTCGAGAGTTGGCGCATACTTCGCCGGTGCATCCAAATCCTTGGCACGATACGCTCTGTCATCATAAGCCTCATTATATCCTTCCTCAAAACAGCCACCATACCTACCTATTAAGGCATTTCCATAGCCTTTCCGAGATATATTGCCATGCAACATCCATCTTCTCATGACTTGATCTTCATGTCATACATGATTTTTGCTTGATCGATGAGCCGCATGCTAGTTGGGCCTTGCCCTAATCATTGCTACATGACGCGCTAGTATCATTGCATATCCTGCTACACTGGCAGAGGCATACATTTGCATACATCATGATAGTTTCATTTTCTTTATGTTGAGTACTTTTGTAAAGTGTGAAAGATCTTCTATACTTCTTGTAATACATAGAGTGTTGCCCCTAAAGTGAGGAAAAGATCCCAAAGAGGACAAATCAAAAGATCCCAAAGAGGACAAAATCAAAAGATCCCAAAGAGGACAAATGAGAGATAAATAGAAAGAGCCATTGAGGCCACAAAAAAATAAAAAAAAAATAAAAAAAAAGAAAAAGAAATAAAAAGAGAGAAGGGGGCACACTACTATTTCCTTTTGAGAGATCCACACTCGTACTCCATCTTATACCTTGTGCTCCATAGAGATTATCATTCATGCATATAGCTATGTGGGGACCTTTACACTATAGAACTTGGCTTGTATATTCCAATGATGAGCCTCCTCAAAAGAGCTCTAGGTCTTCTTGAGCAAGCAAGTTGGATGCACTTGTTGGAAATATGCCCTAGAGGCAATAATAAAAGTATTATTATTATATTTCCTTGTTCGTGATAATCGTCTGTTATTCATGCTTGAATTGTATTGTACGGAAACAGCGATACATGTGTGAATATATAGACTACAATGAGTCCCTGGTGAGCCTCTAGTTACCGGCTCGTTAATTAACAGATGATCATGGTTTCCTGATCATGGACATGTGATGTCAGTGATAACGGGATCACATCATTAGGAGAATGATGTGATGGACAAGACCCAATCCTGAGCATAGCACGAGATCGTATAGTTCGTAATGCATAAGCTTTTCGGTGTCAAGTATTTATTCCTTAGACCATGAGGTTGTACAACTCCCGGATGCCGTAGGAATACTTTGGGTGTGCCAAATGTCACAACGTAACTGGGTGGCTATAAAGGTACGCATCGGGTATCTCCGAAAGTGTCTGTTGAGTTGGTACGAACCGAGACTGGGATGTTGTCACTCCGTATGACGGAGAGGTACCTCTGGGCCCACTCGGTAAGACATCATCATAATGAGATCAATGTGACTAATTAGTTAGTCACGGGATGATGGATTACGGATCGAGTAAAGAGACTTGCCATGACGAGATTGAACAAGGTATCGGGAATACCGACGATCGAATCTCGGGCAAGTACCGTACCGATGGACAAAGGGAATAACATACGGGATTGAGTGAATCCTTGACAAGGTGGTTCATCCGATGAAGATCATCGAGGAACACGTGGGAACCAACATGGGTATCCAGATCCCGCTGTTGGTTATTGACCGGAGAGTGGTCTCGGTCATGTCTACGTGTTTCCCGAACCCGTAGGGTCTACACACTTAAGGTTCGGTAACGCTAGGGTCGTAGAGATACATGCACGTGGAAACCCGAAAGTTGTTCGGAGTCCCGGATGAGATCCCGGACGTCACGAGGAGTTCCGGAATGGTCGGAGGTAAAGAATGATATATAGGAAGTCCAGTTTCGGCCATCGGGTGATCTCCGGCGGTTACCGGGAGTGTCCCGGGACCACCGGAGGGGTCCCGGGGGTCCACCGGGTGGGGCCACCCATCCCGGTGGGGCCCCTAGGCCGCAAGGGGGAAGTGGCCAGCCCTAATGGGCTGGCGCACCACATGGGCCCTCCTCCCCATGCGCCTAGGGTTGAAACCCTAGGGGGGAGGGGGCGCCACTTGCCTTGGGGGGCAAGGATTCCCCCCTTGGCCGCCGCCCCACCCTGCAGATCCCATCTGCAGGGCCGGCGCACCCCCCCTGGCCCCTATATATATGTGGGGGGGAGAGGGCAGCCGCACCCTTGCCCCTGGCGCCTCTCCCCCTCCCGTCACACCTCCGTCTCCTTAATGCAGGGCGCCCGGCGAAGCCCTGCAGGAATCTCCACTGCATCCACCACCACGCCGTTGTGCTGCTGGATCTCCGACGACCTCTCCTTCCCCCTTTCTGGATCAAGAAGGAGGTGACGTTGCTGTACCGGACGTGTGTTGAACGCGGAGGTGTCGTCCGTTTGGCGCTAGATCATCGGTTACGAAGAACGCGAAGAGTACGACTACTTCTTCCACGATTCTTCGAAAGCTTCCGCTCGCAATCTCCATAACGGTATGTAGATGCACTCTTATTTTCTCGTTGCTAGATGTCTCCTTAGTTGGATCTTGGTGAAAGCGTAGAAATTTTTTGAATTCTGCTACGCTCCCCAACAGTGGCATCTGAGCTAGGTGTTATGCGTAGCATCTTGCACGAGTAGAACACAAAGCAGTTGTGGGCGTTTGAGTTTGTTCAACTTTCTTGCCGTTACTAGTCAATCTTGATTCGACGGTATTGTAGGATGAAGCGGCCCGGACCGACTTTACACGTACGCTTACGTGAGACTGGTTCCACCGACAGACATGCACTAGATGCATAAGGTGGCTGGCGGGTGTCTGTCTCTCCTACTTTAGTCAGATCGGATTCGATGAAAAGGGTCCTTATGAAGGGTAAATAGAAATTGACAAATCACGTTGTGGTTTTGGCGTAGGTAAGAAACGTTCTTGCTAGAAAACCTATAGAAGCCACGTAAAAACTTGCAACAACAATTAGAGGACGTCTAACATGTTTCTGCAGCATGTGCTATGTGACGTGGTATGGCCAAAACGAAGATGTGATGAATGATATATGTGATGTATGAGATTGATCATGTTCTTGTAATAGGGAATCACGACTTGCATGTCGATGAAATTGACAACCGGCAGGAGCCATAGGAGTTGTCTTAATTATTGTATGACCTGCGTGTCACTGAATAACGCCATGTAATTACTTTACTTCATTGCTAAACGTTAGCTATAGTAGTAGAAGTAATAGTTGGCGAGACGACTTCTTCAAGACACGATGATGAAGATCATGATGATGAAGATCATGGTGTCGAGCCGGTGACAAGATGATCATGGTGCCCCGAAGATGGAGATCCAAGGAGCAAGATGATGTTGGCCATATCATGTCACTTTAATTGATTGCATGTGATGTTTATCATGTTTATGCATCTTGTTTACTTAGAACGACGGTAGTAAATAAGATGATCTCTCAATAAAATTTCAAGAATTGTGTTTCCCCTAACTGTGCGCCGTTGCTAAAGTTCGTTGTTCCGAAGCACCACGTGATGATCGGGTGTGATAGGTTCTAATGTTCGCATACAACGGGTGTAAGCCAGATTTACACACGCGATACACTTAGGGTTCACTTGACGAGCCTAGCATGTACAGACATGGCCTCGGAACACGGAAGACCGAAAGGTCGAACACGAGTCGTATAGAAGATACGATCAACATGAAGATGTTCACCGTTGATGACTAGTCCGTCTCACGTGATGATCGGACACGGGCTAGTCGATTCGGATCGTGTATCACTTAGATGACTAGAGAGATGTCATTCTGAGCGGGAGTTCATTAAAATTTGATTAAGATGAACTTAATTATCATGAACTTAGTCTAAATTCTTTACAATATCTCTTGTAGATCAAATGGCCCACGCTCCAGTTTCCCTCAACTTCAACGCGTTCCTAGAGAAAACCAAGCTGAAAGACGATGGTAGAAACTATACGGATTGGGCCCGTAACCTGAGGATTATCCTCATAGCTGCCAAGAGATCATATGTCCTTGAAGCACCGCTAGGTGATGCACCTGCTCCCGATGCGGCCCAAGACGTTTTGAACGTCTGGCAGTCGCGTAGTGATGATTACTCCCTGGTTCAGTGCGGCATGCTTTACAGCTTAGAGTCGGGGCTCCAAAAACATTTTGAGAACCACGGAGCATATGAGATGTTCGAAGAGCTGAAAATGGTTTTCCAAGCTCATGCCCGAGTCGAGAGATATGATGTCTCCGACGCATTCTACAGCTGTAAGATGGAGGAAAACAGTTCTGTCAGTGAGCATATCCTCAAGATTTCTGGATTGCACAACCGCTTGTCTCAGCTGGGAATGAATCTCCCAGATGAAGCGGTCGTTGACAGAATCCTCCAGTCGCTCCCACCAAGCTTCAAGAGCTTCGTGTTGAACTTCAATATGCAGGGGATGGAGAAGTCCATTCCCGAAGTGTATTCGATGCTGAAATCAGCGGAGGTGGACATCAAGAAAGAACATCAAGTGTTGATGGTCAATAAAACCACTAAGTTCAAGAAAGGCAAGGGAAAGAAGAACTACAAGAAGGACAGCAAGGGAGTTTCCGCGCCCGGTAAGCCTGTTGCCGGGAAGAAGCCAAAGCATGGACCCAAGCCTGAGATAGAGTGCTTTTATTGCAAGGGAACGGGTCACTGGAAGCGGAACTGCCCCAAATACTTAGCAAACAAGAAGGCCGGCAACGTCAAAGGTATATGTGATATACATGTTATTGATGTGTACCTTACCAGCACTCGTAGTAGCTCCTGGGTATTTGATACCGGTGCAGTTGCTCACATTTGTAACTCAAAACAGGAGTTGCGGAATAAACGGAGACTGGCGAAGGATGAGGTGACGATGCGCGTCGGGAATGGTTCCAAGGTCGATGTGATCGCCGTCGGCACGCTACCTCTACATCTACCCTCGGGATTAGTTTTAAACCTTAATAATTGTTATTTGGTACCAGCTTTGAGCATGAACATTGTATCTGGATCTCGTCTTATGCGAGATGGCTACTCTTTCAAATCGGAGAATAATGGTTGTTCTATTTATTTGAGAGATATGTTTTATGGTCATGGCCCGCTGGTCAATGGTTTATTTTTGATGAATCTCGAACGTGATGATACACATATTCATAGTGTATATGCCAAAAGATGTAAAGTTGATAATGATAGTCCCACATACTTGTGGCATTGCCGCCTTGGTCATATTGGTGTCAAACGTATGAAAAAGCTCCATTCAGATGGACTTCTAGAGTCTCTTGATTATGAATCATTTGACACATGCGAACCATGCCTATTGGGCAAGATGACCAAGACTCCGTTCTCCGGAACAATGGAGCGAGCAACCAACTTGTTGGAAATCATACATACAGATGTGTGCGGTCCAATGAGTGTTGAGGCTCACGGAGGCTATCGTTATGTTCTCACCCTCACAGATGACTTGAGTAGATACGGGTATATCTATTTGATGAAACACAAGTCTGAGACCTTTGAAAAGTTCAAGGAATTTCAGAATGAGGTTGAGAATCAACGTGACAGAAAAATAAAGTTCTTACGATCAGATCGTGGGGGTGAATATTTAAGTCATGAATTTGGCACACACCTTAGGAAATGTGGAATTGTTTCACAATTGACACCGCCCGGAACACCTCAACGTAACGGTGTGTCCGAACGTCGAAATCGTACTCTGTTGGACATGGTGCGATCTATGATGTCCCTCACCGATTTACCGCTATCTTTTTGGGGTTATGCTTTAGAGACTTCCGCATTCACTTTAAATAGGGCTCCGTCGAAATCCGTTGAGACGACTCCGTATGAACTTTGGTTTGGCAAGAAACCGAAGCTGTCGTTTCTAAAAGTTTGGGGTTGCGATGCTTATGTCAAGAAACTTTAACCTGAAAAGCTCGAACCCAAATCGGAAAAATGCGTCTTCATAGGATACCCAAAGGAAACGATTGGGTACACCTTCTACCACAGATCCGAAGGCAAAGTCTTTGTTGCCAAGAATGGATGCTTTCTGGAGAAAGAGTTTCTCTCGAAAGAAGTGAGTGGGAGGAAAGTAGAACTTGATGAGGTGACAGTCACCCCTCCTGAACCGGAAAGTAGCGCAGCGCAGGAAATTGTTCCTGAGGTGCCTGCACCGACAAGGGAGGAAGTTAATGATGATGATCATGAAGAAACAGATCAAGTTACTACTGAACTTCGAAGGTCCACAAGGGCACGTTCCGCACCAGAGTGGTACGGCAACCCTGTCCTGGAAATCATGTTGTTAGACAACGGTGAACCTTCGAACTATGAAGAAGCAATGGTGGGCCCGGATTCCAATAAATGGCTTGGAGCCATGAAATCCGAGATAGAATCCATGTATGAAAACAAAGTATGGACTTTGGTGGACTTGCCTGATGATAGGCACGCCATAGAGAATAAATGGATATTGAAGAAGAAGACAGACGCGGATGGTAATGTGACCATCTATAAGGCTCGGCTTGTCGCTAAGGGTTATCGACAAGTTCAAGGGATTGACTACGACGAGACTTTCTCTCCCGTAGCGATGCTGAAGTCAGTCAGAATCATGTTAGCTATTGCCGCATTCTATGATTATGAGATATGGCAAATGGACGTCAAAATAGCATTCCTTAATGGCTTCCTCAAGGAAGAGTTGTATATGATGCAACCGGAAGGTTTTGTCGATCTAGAGAACGCTAACAAGGTATGCAAGCTCCAACGCTCGATTTACGGGCTGGTGCAAGCATCTCGGAGTTGGAATATTCGCTTTAATGATGTGATCAAAGCATTTGGCTTTATACAGACTTATGGAGAAGCCTGTATTTACAAGAAAGTGAGTGGGAGCTCTGTGGCATTTCTCATATTATATGTGGATGACATATTGCTGATGGGAAATGATATAGAATTCTTGGAAAATGTAAAGGCCTACTTGAATAAAAGTTTTTCAATGAAGGACCTTGGAGAAGCTGCTTACATATTAGGCATCAAAATCTATAGAGATAGATCAAGACGCCTCATTGGTCTTTCACAAAGTACATACCTTGACAAGATATTGAAAAAGTTCAATATGGATCAGTCCAAGAAGGGATTCTTGCCTGTTTTGCAAGGTATGAGATTGAGCAAGGCTCAGTCGCCGACCACGGCAGAAGATAGAGAAAAGATGAGTGTCATTCCCTATGCCTCGGCCATAGGTTCTATCATGTATGCCATGCTGTGTACCAGACCTGATGTGAACCTTGCCATAAGTTTGGTAGGGAGGTACCAAAGTGATCCCGGTACAGAACACTGGACAGCGGTCAAGAACATCCTGAAGTACCTGAAAAGGACTAAGGATATGTTTCTCGTTTATGGAGGTGACAAAGAGCTCGTCGTAAAGGGTTACGTCGATGCTAGCTTCGACATAGATCTGGATGACTCTAAGTCTCAAACCGGATACGTGTATATTTTGAACGGAGGGGCAGACAGCTGGTGCAGTTGCAAGCAAAGCGTCGTGGCAGCATCTACATGTGAAGCGGAGTACATAGCTGCTTCCGAAGCAGCACAGGAAGGAGTCTGGATGAAGGAGTTCATCACCGACCTAGGAGTCATTCCAAGCGCGTCAAGCCCGATGACTCTCTTCTGTGACAACACTTGTGCTATTGCTATTACCAAGGAGCCCAGGTTCCACAAGAAGACCAATCACATCAAGCGCCGTTTCAACTCCATCCGGAATTATGTTCAAGATGGAGATATAGATATTTTTAAAGTGCACACGGATCTGAATGTCGCAGACCCGTTGACTAAACCTCTTTCACGGGCAAAACATGATCAACACCAGAACTCTATGGGTGTTCGATTCATCACAATGTAACTTGATTATTGACTCTAGTGCAAGTGGGAGACTGTTGGAAATATGCCCTAGAGGCAATAATAAAAGTATTATTATTATATTTCCTTGTTCATGATAATCGTCTGTTATTCATGCTTGAATTGTATTGTACGGAACAGCGATACATGTGTGAATATATAGACTACAATGAGTCCCTGGTGAGCCTCTAGTTACCAGCTCGTTAATCAACAGATGATCATGGTTTCCTGATCATGGACATGTGATGTCAGTGATAACGGGATCACATCATTAGGAGAATGATGTGATGGACAAGACCCAATCCTGAGCATAGCACGAGATCGTATAGTTCGTAATGCATAAGCTTTTCGGTGTCAAGTATTTATTCCTTAGACCATGAGGTTGTACAACTCCCGGATGCCGTAGGAATACTTTGGGTGTGCCAAACGTCACAACGTAACTGGGTGGCTATAAAGGTACGCATCGGGTATCTCCGAAAGTGTCTATTGAGTTGGTACGAACCGAGACTGGGATGTTGTCACTCCGTATGACGGAGAGGTACCTCTGGGCCCACTCGGTAAGACATCATCATAATGAGCTCAATGTGACTAAGTAGTTAGTCACGGGATGATGGATTATGGATCGAGTAAAGAGACTTGCCATGACGAGATTGAACAAGGTATCGGGAATACCGACGATCGAATCTCGGGCAAGTACCGTACCGATGGACAAAGGGAATAACATACGGGATTGAGTGAATCCTTGACAAGGTGGTTCATCCGATGAAGATCATCGAGGAACACGTGGGAACCAACATGGGTATCCAGATCCCGCTGTTGGTTATTGACCGGAGAGTGGTCTCGGTCATGTCTACGTGTCTCCCGAACCCGTAGGGTCTATACACTTAAGGTTCGGTAACGCTAGGGTCGTAGAGATACATGCACGTGGAAACCCGAAAGTTGTTCGGAGTCCCGGATGAGATCCCGGACGTCACGAGGAGTTCCGGAATGGTCCGGAGGTAAAGAATGATATATAGGAAGTCCAGTTTCGGCCATCGGGTGATCTCCGGGGGTCACCGGGAGTGTCCCGGGACCACCGGAGGGGTCCCGGGGGTCCACCGGGTGGGGCCACCCATCCCGGTGGGGCCCCTAGGCCGCAAGGGGGAAGTGGCCAGCCCTAATGGGCTGGCGCACCACATGGGCCCTCCTCCCCATGCGCCTAGGGTTGAAACCCTAGGGGGGAGGGGGCGCCACTTGCCTTGGGGGGCAAGGATTCCCCCCTTGGCCGCCGCCCCACCCTGCAGATCCCATCTGCAGGGCCGGCGCACCCCCCCTGGCCCCCTATATATATGTGGGGGGGAGAGGGCAGCCGCACCCTTGCCCCTGGCGCCTCTCCCCCTCCCGTCACACCTCCGTCTCCTTAATGCAGGGCGCCCGGCGAAGCCCTGCAGGTATCTCCACTCAATCCACCACCACGCCGTTGTGCTACTGGATCTCCGACGACCTCTCCTCCCCCCTTGCTGGATCAAGAAGGAGGTGACGTTGCTGTACCGGACGTGTGTTGAATGCGGAGGTGCCGTCCGTTCGGCGCTAGATCATCGGTGACGAAGAACGTGAGTACGACTACTTCATCCACGCTTCTTCGAAAGCTTCCGCTCGCAATCTCCATAACGGTATGTAGATGCACTCTTATTTGCTCGTTGCTAGATGTCTCCTTAGTTGGATCTTGGTGAAAGCGTAGAAATTTTTTGAATTCTGCTACGTTCCCCAACAGCACTCCCACTAGTTCCATTGGAGAGCTTACCTTAGCTCATATGTGCATCCGTTGCATGGCAATCCCTACTCCTCACATCAAAACTATCATTTGGCTTTCTCTCGCCGATGATTGTCCTCATTGATGTGAGCCTTTCACACCTTTTTTGTCTTCCCCCTCCATCATTTCTCTCTTTTCCATCCTAAGTGTCAATTTTCTTGCTTACGCTCATCCATTGCATGAGTGCTCAAAATATCGAAAGGGAGTGGATCATTTTGACTTGTACCTGGCTGATGGTCTGGGGATGAGTCAAGATAAGATTCCAAAGAAGACCAAGTGTGAAACTTTAGTAGATTAAGTTCTCAACAATATAAAAACTATGTTTTACTCTCTCATATATCCCTATCCCCTTTCTTGCACGCAAACACCATTTGGAGACATTCGAGTCACGGACAGCGAGAGCTCTTGTACCTTTATGTTCTTATGTTACTTGTTACAATGCTAATATAGACTCTTGCTTGTTATGACTTGAATTGGATTACATGCCTTGATTGCTTTACTTAAAAGTTCTTATATGGTTGATAGCATGTCACCACAGAAATTATGCTTGTTATCATTTACCTACTCGAGGACGAGCAGGAATTAAGCTTGGGGATGTTGATACGTCCAAAACGTATCTATAATTTCTGCTTGCTCAATGCCTCTTTTGTGTGATATTGCTATGATATTTATGCACTTCCATACACTTTTGATCATATTTGGACTAACCTATTAACTCAGTGCACCACAGTGCCAATTCCTGTTTTCTGCTATTTTTCTATTTCAGGTTTCCCCCATATTAAAAGTGCCCTAAAAATTCCGGGAAAAATACAGGAAAAATCAGCGTATCAGGAGCTTCCGGAAAAACCAAGGCAGGGCCAGAGGGGAGCCTGGGGTGGCCCAGGCGGCCACCCGGCGCGGCCCCACCCCTGGCCGCGCCAGGGGGCGCCTGGGGCCCCACCTCCGCCTCTGGTGACCCCCTTTGGCATATATATTGCTCGCGTCCCGAAACCCTCTAGGACGGAACCCTTTTTCGCGATCTCATCTCTGTTCCGCCGCCGCGCTTCCAAGATCGGGAGCACCAGGAGAACTCTTCCCGGCACCCTGCCGGAGGGGAGAACCACCACCGGGAGCTTCTCCACCACCATGGACGCTTCCCGGATGAGTTGTGAGTAGTCTCCCTTGGACCATGGGTCCATGACCAGTAGCTATGTGATGTTCTCCGCCCCTCTTTGTTCTTCATCGATTAGACCTCGTGAGCTGCCCTACATGATCGAGGCACATATGTAATCTTTATGCTGTTGCTCTGCTGAGTTTGCTGGGATCCGATGGATTATGACATTATGTTCAGATTGTGTGTGAGTAATATATTTGATTCACCTCTTTTATATTTATGTTCTTGAGTAATTCTTGCATGTTCTCCGTTGCTATTTATTGCTTTGGCCGAGTAGTAGGTAGTAACTCCAAGAGGGAACGTTATGCTTGATTGTGGGTTCATGCCCCTCGATGACTAGCTTGAGTGACAGAAACATGAGTCTAGGGGATGTGCTGTTGCCACAAGGGGGAAAACAACGGTGCTTGTACTTGCGGGTGCAAGGATTGTTTACTTTACGCAAAGTTCTTTTAATGCAGTTGTATGTTGCTTTGAGTTTACACTTTGGGTGGGACTCGCAACTTAATACCAGCGAGATGTTCTGGATAGATATCTCAAGGTGGATGATTAGTAGTAGATGCAGATGGATTTTGGTCTACTTGCCTTGGCGTACCGCCCATGCTTTTGAGCCTCTACCTTTCTTTACAGCATAGTTAGCATTGGTTTGCGCACATAATCCTGTCAATTGCCCAGCTGTAATTTGTTTACCTCGCTTAGCTGTTTTATCGTCTTTTGGGAGAGAGACATCACTAGTGAACATCATGGGACTCCGGTCCATATTACCATCACTGATCACACCCGCTATTTACTTCCTGATCTTATTTCCTAGTTGTAGTCATACCTATCACTATTATCTCTTGCGTTTGATCCTTTGTAAACGACAAGGCCGGAGGGATTGACAACCTCTCTGTACTCGTTGGGAGCAAAGTTATTTGTATCTGTGTGCAGGTCCTGTCAAGCGAAAGTTTCTGGCGCTATTGACACCTTCTTGTCGACCCTCGGAGTCTCACGGGATTCGATCCTTGGTATCTTTGCCAAGGGAAATTTGCCGCTACGCTACATCTCAAACCTTCCACTTGGGGTAACCAACGAGGGGCGAGAAGCTATCAGATGACTCCATAGATTGATCTTGGTGATGCGTAGAATTTTTTTTAATTCTGCTACGTTCCCCAACACAATGATCCATCTACGGAGATGCATAGCAACGAGGGGAAGAGTGTGTCTACGTACCCTCGTAGACCGTAAGCAGAAGCGTTTCACAACGCGGTTGATGTAGTCGAACTTCTTCGTGCCCAACCGACCAAGTACCGAACACACGGCACCTCCGCATTCTACACACGTTCAGCTCGATGACGTCCCTCGCCTTCTTGATCCAGCAAGACGTCGAGGTAGTAGATGAGTTCCGTCAGCACGACGGCATGGTGACGGTGATGGTGAAGTGATCTCCGCAGGGCTTCACCTAAGAACTACGAAAAAATGACATGGGTTGTAAACAATGGAGGGGGGCGCCACACACGGCTAAGCAATTGTCCGGGGTGTGCTAGGGCCCCCCTCATATATATAGGTGGGAGGGAGAGGGGAGGCTGCCATGGGGTGCCCCAAGTAGGCCGAATCCTTCTTGGGGTCCTCCTTGGCCGCGCCCCCACACTGCCATGTTTGTTTGGAGGGGGGAGGAAAGAGGGGGAGGGGGAAAGGAAGGGGAATCATATTCCCTTTATTTCCTTTCCTTCTCCACCTTGGCTGGCCCATATGGGGGGCGCACCAGCCCCTTGTGGCTGGTGCACCCCTCTTGGCCCATAAGGCCCATATCTTTTGCTCGGGTGCCCGAAACTCCTTCCGGTGATCCGATATGTACCCGGTACCCTCCGGAACACTTCCGGTGTCCGAATACCATCGTCATATATAACAATCATTACCTCTCGACCATTTCTAGACTCCTCGTCATGTCCATGATCTTATCCGGGACTCTGAACAACATTCTGTCACCAAATCACATAACGCATATAATACTATATCATCAACGAGCGTTAAGCGTGCGGACCCTACGGGTTTAATAACTATGTAGACATGACCGTGACACCTCTCCGGTCAATAACCAATAGCGGAACCTGGATGCCCATATTGGCTCCTACATATTCTACGAAGATCTTTATCGGTCGAACCGTTATGACAACATACACAATTCCCTTTATCCGTCGGTATGTTACTTGCCCGAGATTCGATCGTTGGTACCTCTATACGTAGTTCAATCTTGTTACCGGCAAGTCTCTTTACTCGTTCTGTAATACATCATCCCGTGACTAACTCATTAGTCATTTGCTTGCAAGGCTTATTATGATGTGTATTACCGAGAGGGCCCAGAGATACCTCTCGAATACTTGGAGTGACAAATCCAAATGTTGGTTCACGTCAACCCAACAAAACACCTTCGGAGATACCTGTAGAGCATATTTATAATCACCCAGTTATGTTGTGACGTTTGATAGCACACAAGGCATTCCTCTGGTATTCGGGAGTTGCATGATCTCATAGTCAAAGGAATATGTATTTGACATACATGAAAGCAGTAGCAATAAACTGTATGATCAAATGCTAAGCTAACGGATGGGTCTTGTCCATCACATCATTCTCATAATGATGTGATCTCGTTATCAAATGTCAAGTCATGTCCATGGTTATGAAACCTTAACCATCTTTGATTAATGAGCTAGTCTAGTAGAGGCCTACTAGGGACACGGTATTTGTTTATTTATTCACACATGTATTTAGGTTTCCAGTCAATACAATTCTAGCATGAATAATAAACCTTTATCATGAATAAGGAAATATAAAATAATAACAACTTTATTATTGCCTCTAGGGCATATTTCCATCACTCTCCCACTTGCACTAGAGTCAATAATCTAGTTCACATCGCCATGTGATTAACACCCATAGTTCACATCGCCATGTGATTAACACCCAAAGAGTTTACTAGAGTCAATAATCTAGTTCACATTGTTATGTGATTAACACTCGAAGAGTTCTAAGGTATGATCATGATTTGCTTGTGAGAGAGGTTTTACTCAACGGGTCTGCAACATTCTGATCCATGTGTACTTTGCAAATTTCTATGTCTACAGTGCTATGCATAGAGCTACTCTAGCTAATTGCTCCTACGTTCAATACACATCTAGGTTGATACTCGGAGTCATCTGGATTAGTGTCAAAGCTTGCATCGGCGTAACCCTTTACGATGAACTCTTTATCACCTCCATAATCGAGAAACATTTTCTTATTCCTCTAAGGATAATTTTGACCGTTGTCCAGTGATCCACTCCTGGATCACTCTTGTACCCCCTTGACATACATGTGGCAAGGCATACATTCGGTATGGTTGCATCATATACAACTCTTTTTTTAGAAATCCATTAGGGAATGCAGTTTTGACATCCATTTGCCAAATTGCATATTCATAAAATGCGGTAATTGCTAACATGATTTGGACAGACTTAAGCATCGCTATGGGTGAGATAATCTCATCGTAGTCAACTATTTGAACTTGTCGAAAACCTTCCGCAACAATTCGAGCTTTGTAGACAGTAACATTACCATCAACGTCAGTCTTCTTCTTGAAGATCCATTTATTCTCTATGGCTTGCCAATCATCTGGAAAGTCCACTAAAGTCCATACTTTGTTCTCATACATGGATCCTATCTAAGATTTCATGGCCTCAAGCCATTTTTCGGAATCTGGGCTCATCATAGCTTCTTCATAGTTCGAAGGTTCACCGTTGTCTAACAACATGACTTCCAGGACAGGGTTACTGTATGACTCTGGTGCGGTACGTGTTCTGGTCGACCTTCAAGGTTCAATAGTAACTTGATCCGAAGTTTCATGATCATTATCATTAGCTTCTTCTCTAGTTGATGTAGGCATCACGGGAATGGTTTTCTCTGATGATCTACTTTCCAATTCAAGCGAAGGTACAATTACCTCATCAAGTTCTACTTTCCTCCCACTCACTTCTTTCGAGAGCAACTCCTTCTCTAGAAAGGACCTATTCTTAGCAACAAAAATCTTGCCTTCAGATCTATGGTAGAAGGTGTACCCAACAGTTTCTTTTGGGTATCCTATGAAGACGCACTTCTCTGATTTGGGCTCGAGCTTATCAGGCTGAAGCTTTTTCACATAAGCATCGCAACCCCAAACTTTAAGAAATGATAGCTTTGGTTCTTGCCAAACAATAGTTCATACGGTGTCATCTCAACGGATTTAGATGGTGCCTTATTTAACGTGAATGCAACTGTCTCTAATGCATAACCCCAAAATGATAAAGGCAAATCGGCAAGAGACATCATTGAACGCACCATATCCAATAGAGTACTGTTATGACGTTTGGACACACCATTACGTTGTGGTGTTCTAGGTGGCGTGAGCTGTGAAACTATTCCACATTGTTTCAAATGAAGACCAAACTCGTAACTCAAACATCCGCATCCGTGATTGGATCATATAAACTTTATTTTCTTGTTACGATGATTCTCTACTTCACTCTGAATTTTTTTGAACTTTTCAAATGTTTCAGACTTGTGTTTCATTAAGTAGATATACCCATATCTACTCAAATAATATGTGAATGTGATAAAATAACGATACCCGCCGCGTGCTTCAACACTCATCGGACCGCATACATCGGTATGTATAATTTCCAATAAGTCATTAGCTCGCTCCATTGTTCCGTAGAGCGGAGTTTTAGTCATCTTTCCCATGAGACATGGTTCGCAAGTATCAAATGATTCATAATCAAGTGATTCCAAAAAGTCCATCAGGATGGATTTTCTCCATGCACTTTACACCAATATGATCTAAACGGCAGTGCCACAAGTATGTTGCACTATAATTATCAACTCTACATCTTTTGGCTTCAATATTATGAATATGTGTATTACTACGATCGAGATTCAATAAACCATTCACCTTGGGTGTATGACCATAGAAGGTTTTATTCATGTAAATAGAATAACAATCTCTCACTTAAATGAATAACCGTATTGCAATAAACACGATCCAATCTTGTTCATGCTCAACACAAACACCAAATAACATTTATTTAGGTTTTACATGAATCCCGTAAGTATAGGGAGTGTGCGATGATGATCATATCAATCTTGGAACTACTTCCAACACACATCGTTACCTCACCCTCAACTAGTCTCTGTCTATTTGCAACTCCTGATTCGAGTTACTAATCTTAGCAACCAAACAAGTATCAAATACCAGTGGCTACTATGAGTACTAGTAAGGTACACATCAATAACATGTATATCAAATATACATTTGTTCACTTTGTCATCCTTCTTATCCGCCAAATATTTGGGGTAGTTCCGCTTCTAGTGACCATTCCCTTTGCAGTAGAAGCACTCAATTTCAGGCTTGGGTCTAGCTTTGGGCTTCTTCACTCGAGTGACAACTTGCTTGACATTCTTTTGAAGTTCCCTTTCTTTCCCTTGCCTTGAAACTAGTGGTCTTGTTAACCACCAACATTTGATGCTCTTTCTTGATTTCTACCTTCGCCGATTTCAATATCGCCAAGAGCTCGGGAATCACTTTAGTCATCCCTTGCATATTATAGTTTATCACGAAGTTTTAGTAGCTTGGTGATAGTGACTAGAGAACTCTGTCAATCACTATCTTATCTAGAAGATTAACTCCCACTTGATTCAAGTGATTGTAGCACCCAGACATTCTGAGCACATGCTCACTAGCTGAGCTATTCTCCTCCATCTTGTAGGCAAAGTACTTGTTAGAGGTCTCATGCCTCTCGACATGGGCATGAGTCTGAAATACCAATTTCAGCTCTTGAAACATCTCATATGCTCCGTGGCGTTCAAAACATTTTTGAAGTCTCGGTTCTAAGCCGTAAAGCATGGCACACTAAACTATAAAGTAATCATCATATCAAGCTTGCCAAACATTCATAACATCTGCATCTGCTCCTGCAATAGGTTTGTCACCTAGCAGTGCATCTAGGACATAATTCTTCTATGCAGCATTGAGGATAATCCTCAGATCACGGACCCAGTCCGCGTCATTGCTACTAACATCTTTCAACTCAATTTTCTCTAGGAAAATATCAAAAACAGGGGAGCTAAATCATGAGCTATTGATCTACAACATAGATATGCAAATACTATGAGGACTAAGTTCATGATAAATTAAGTTCAGTTAATCAAATTACTAATGAACTCCCACTTAAATTAACATCCCTCAGGTTTACTTTAAGTGAAATGTGATCCAAATCAACTAAACCATGTCCGATCATCACATGAGATGGAGTAGTCATCAATGGTGAACATCTCTATGTTGATCATATCTACTATATGACGCATGTCCGACCTTTCGGTCTCCACTGTTCTGAGGCCATGTATGTACATGCTAGGCTCGTTAAGTTTAACCCAAGTATTCCATGTGTGTAAAACTGTCTTACACCCGTTGTATGTCAACGTAGAGTTGATGGGCCTCGAACCCCTCGTTGGTTACCCCAAGTGGAAGGTGTAAGATGCAGTAAGTAGAAGTGTTTTCCCCTAGCAAAGATGCCAAGGATCGAATCCCCAAAGACTCCTAGGTTCAACAAGTAGGTGTCAACTACTAACGGCGCAATTAGCAATCAACGTGGACCTGCACACAGATACAAATAACTTTGCTCCCAACGAGTACAGAGAGGTTGTCAATCCTTCTGGCCTTGTAGTTCACAAAGGGTTAAAAGCAATGATAGTAGTGATAGATAGTTTTTGCAATAGTAGGTAAATAGCGAAAAGTAAATAGTGGATGTGATCAATGATGGTAATATGGACCGAAGTCTCATGATGTTCACTAGTGATGTCTCTCTCCCAAAAGACGATAAAACAGCTATGTGAGGTAAACAAATTACAGCTGGGCAATTGACAGGACCACGAACGCAAACCAATGCTGACTACATTGCAAGAAAGGTTGAGGTTCAAAGCATGGGCGGTACGCCAAAGTAAGTAGACCGAAATCCATCAATATCTACTACTAATCATCCACCTTGAGATATCTATCCAGAACATCTCGCTGGTATTAAGTTGTGAGTCCCACCCATAGTGTAAACTCAATGCAACAGACAACTGCATTAAAAGAACTTTGCGTAAAGTAAACAATCATTGCACCCGCAGGCACAAGCACCGTTGTTTTCCCCCTTGTGGCAACAGCACATCCCCTAGACTCATGTTTCTGTCACTCAAGCTAGTCATCGAGGGGCATGAACCCACAATTGAGCATAACGTTCCCTCTTGGAGTCACTACCTACTACTCGGCCAAAGCAATAAATAACAACGGAGAACATGCAAGAATTACTTATGAACTAAAATATAAAAGAGGTGAATCAAATATATTACTCAAGATCAATCTGAACATAATCTCATAATCCATCGGATCCCAGCAAACTCAACATAGCAACAGCATAAGGATTACGTAGGTGCCTCGATCATGTAGGGCAGCTCACGAGGACTAATTAGTGAAGCACAAGAACGGGAGGAGAACATCACATAGCTACTGGTCATGGACTCATGGTCCAAGGGAGACTACTCACGAGTCATCCGGGAGGCGTCCATGGTGGTGGAGAAGCTCCCGGTGGTGATCCTCCCCTCCGGCAGGGTGCCGGGAAGAGTTCTCCTGGTGCTCCCGATCTTGGAAGCGGCGGTGGCGGCGGAACAGAGATGGGATCGCGAAAAGAGTTCCTGTTCTGAGGGTTTCGGAGGGTCCTTTAAATACATGCCAAAGTAGGGCACCGGGGGAGCCTCAGGGGGCCCAGGCGCCCCCCCGGCGCGGCCCAGGGGGGGCGCGCCCACAGGGCGCCTGGAGCCCCTGTGCCCCCCTCCCCCAGGCTGCCCTTCGGACGCAGTGTTGTTTCCGGATCGCGGATTTTTTATATAATTTTTCTGGATTTTTCTGGGCAGTTCTCGAAACGTGAAAACCTGAAATACAAAAACAGCCGAAAACAGAAACTGGCACTGGGGTGCACTGGATTAGTAAGTTAGTCCAAATATGATCAAAAGTGTATGGAAGTGTATGAATATCATAGCAATATCACCCAAAAGTGGCATGGAGCAAGCAGAAATTATATATACGTTTTGGACGTATCAACATCCCCAAGCTTAATTCCTGCTCGTCCTCGAGTAGGTAAATGATAACAGGAATAATTTCTGTGGTGACATGCTATTAACCATATAGGACTTTCTCATAGTCATATGACAAAAGCTTACTGAGACAATGATTCTATAGTAATTAAGTTGCCTCAAGAGAAAATCACAAATGACTGAAAGTTTTACAACATGAAACTGAAACATCAAAAAGATTTGCAATGAACATGATGTGCAAATATGATAAAGTGATATCTAGCTTGCCCCCTTTAGTGATGCAAAACATAAATGCAGGGGCACCTTCAAGGTTTAAGTGATGACTAGATACAATCATTTCAGAATAAACGATATCACAATCATGCAAAAGACAATGCTACTTTGGGACAATGCACATTACACTCAGAATGACAATCATGCTCTCAGTAGTTGGTGCTTCAACATAAAGGTAAAAGAATGGTTATGTGCTAGAGCTTTTTATTTTGAAAACATGGAAGCAATTGTGTCAACGGTAGTAGTACTTCATATGTGTCATGCATAAAACATCCTATAAGTTGCAAGCCTCATGCATCGTATACCAATAGTGCTCGCTCCTTGTCCTAATTAGCTCGGATCCCCATGGGTTATCATTGCATTACATATGTTTTAACCAAGTGTCACAAAGGGGTACCTCTATGCCACCTGTACAAAGGTCCAAGGAGATAGATCGCATTTGATTTCTCGTTTTTGATAGATCTCAACTTGAGGACATCCATACCGGGACAACATAGAAAATAGATGATGGACTCATCTTTAATGCATAAGCATATTCTCATGAGAGATTGAGGATTAAGGTCCAAGCTAAAACTTCCACCATGATGCATGGCTTTGGTTGGCGGCCCAATGTTCTTCTCTAACAATATGCATATTAATTCAACCCACGGTAAATCACCCTTACTTCAGACAAGACGAACATGCATAGCAACTCACATGATATTCAACAAAAATGTGACAGTTGATGGCGTCCCCAGAAACATGGTTACCGCTCAGCAAGCAACTTATAAGAAATAAGATACATAAGCAACATATTCTTTACCACAATAGTTTTTAGGCTACTTTCCCATGAGCAATGTATTGCATGGTTAGTTTGCTTAGTACAGGTGGAGGTTAGCAAGAAGACTGGGAGCGAACAACTAGGAGAGCAATGACGGTCATAATCATGCAGAGCGACAAAGCAGTATTGAATCAGGCATGGCAGTTATATCGCTACTTTGAAATAAAAGATCATCAAGGCTTGACAGACTTTCTTTACAGTCTTAAATATGCGTGAGCATACGCCAAGTCAATCAAAATAAATTCTCGAAGGAAGATATTACTAAACCATACCACATCATAGGCAAACAAACCAAGTTGGTACTCCAATAACACATTGGGAACCCCCCAGCTATTTGAGATTAACCAAAAGAAAACCTGAACTACTAAGCACCATCATGAAAGTAGCATCTTTATCATAGACACATTAACCCATGCAACGGAAGCAAACTCTCTTAATAAGGTGAGCATGGTAATTAAAGAGAGTTCAAGCAACCAACTAAATAAAAGCTCTTGAAAAGATAAGCATGAATACTAAGAGCAGAGCACGATAGTAGCTATTAAAAGACAAAGAACACACACAGCATAGATAGACATGAAAATTCTATGTAATGTTCTAGGTAGAGATGGAGCGTGTTTCTCTCCCACATAAAGGAATGCTGGGTTCCGACTCGTTATGAAAAAACTAAAAAGAAAACTAAAAGCAAGACGCTCCAAGCATAGCACATAACACATGAAGTGGTAAAAATATAGCGAAACGAAAGACGAACTGATAATGTTGATGGAGAAGGGGATGCACGGGGGCTTCCCAAGCTTAGACGCTTGAGTCTCCTTGAATATTTCTTGGGGGTGCACGAGGGCATCCCCAAGCTTGAGCGCTTGACACTCCTGAATCTTTTTATCATCTTCCCTCGCACACTTGAAAACTCCCTTCATACACAACTCATCATAATCTGATTAGCGAGGTTAGTACCCTTAATAAAATAATTATACCTTGCTGGAAATAAGGATATTCTTGAAGTTCTACTGTTTCTCAATATTGCCAAAAGGTTTTTGCAAAGAAAAAGCAAGTTCTTAATTTGCAAAGTGAAGGTAAGGCAAAACAGGACAGAATCTGTGAAAAACAGAACAGCAGGCAGTAATTGGTCTGTTCGGGATACTTCTGCAACTCAAATCAAAAAACTCAGAACTGACGCACGAATGACAATTATATAGAGAACGCTGTCGAAAAAATTCAGACCAAAAAGATAATCTGGTGATTTTATACGAATTTTTCTATCCAAGGACAGAATCTGTTTCCTGGACAGCACCTCACAACTTTTGAACTTTCTAGGAATCAGAGGCTATACTTGGCACAAATATGAAAAGCAAAGATACAATGATGATGCTACAGCAGTAAACAACATCAAGACACAACAAAAGCAAAAAATTTATTCATGTGGGCTGCCTCCCAAAAGCGCTTTCTTTTATGCCTTTAAGCTAGGCATAAGACTTTAATGATGCTCTCGTAGGAATAAGAGTTGAAGAACAAAAGAGAGCATCAAGAAGCAAATACCAAACACATTTAAGCCTAACATGCTTCCTATGCATAGGAATATTGCAATAGAATAATTCATTGAAGCACAAAGCAATAAGCATAGGAAGACAAAACAAGTGCAGCTTCGAAACCTTCAACATAAAGAGAGGGAACTTGATATTATTGAAATATCTATAAGCATATGTTCCCTTCTCATAATAATTTTTAGTGGGATCACGAATAAACTCAACAATATAAGCATCACATAAAGCATTGTTACCATGATCCACATGCAAAAAGGTACTCTTACTCCCCACATAAGCATCATGAAGAGGATAAAACTTAGTATAAAAGAGAGACATAAGCTCTTGCCAATCAAGTAAGTGCGAGTTATCGAGAAGCTTATACCAATCTGAAGCTTTATCTATAAGTGATACGGCGAACAATTTCCTCATGACAAACTCCCTTGATACACCTGCAAGCTTAAATAATGAACATAATCATGACAGATATAGCAAGTGTTCACCGGGATGTCTGTCTCCTGCATAACGATTAGCCAAAACATAATCGATAATACCAGCTGGTATTTTATAGGGCACAATTTCAGTAGGGGGAGGAGCAACCACCACAGGTGTGGGGCATTTTCCCGCAAGCAACGATCCAATAGCAAGGTTGTCCATAAGCATAACTAGTGAAAGACATAGAGAAAACTAAAAGGTAAACTAACAAGACTAAAAAGCAAAGATAAAAGATAGCGTGCAACTCCCCTATCCTGAAGAGTGGAGTCCCCGGCAACGGCGCCAGAAAATACTCCTTGATGGGCCTCGAACCCCTCGTTGGTTACCCCAAGTGGAAGGTGTAAGATGCAGTAAGTAGAAGTGTTTTCCCCTAGCAAAGATGCCAAGGATCGAATCCCCAGAGACTCCTAGGTTCAACAAGTAGGTGTCAACTGCTAACGGCGCAATTAGCAATCAACGTGGACCTGCACACAGATACAAATAACTTTGCTCCCAACGAGTACAGAGAGGTTGTCAATCCCTCCGGCCTTGTAGTTCACAAAGGGTTAAAAGCAATGATAGTAGTGATAGATAGTTTTTGCAATAGTAGGTAAATAGCGAAAAGTAAATAGTGGATGTGATCAATAATGGTAATATGGACCGGAGTCTCATGATGTTCACTAGTGATGTCTCTCTCCCAAAAGACGATAAAACAGCTATGTGAGGTAAACAAATTACAGCTGGGCAATTGACAGGACCACGAACGCAAACCAATGCTGACTACATTGCAAGAAAGGTTGAGGTTCAAAGCATGGGCGGTACGCCAAAGTAAGTAGACTGAAATCCATCAATATCTACTACTAATCATCCACCTTGAGATATCTATCCAGAACATCTCGCTGGTATTAAGTTGCGAGTCCCACCCATAGTGTAAACTCAATGCAACAGACAACTGCATTAAAAGAACTTTGCGTAAAGTAAACAATCCTTGCACCCGCGGGCACAAGCACCGTTGTTTTCCCCCTTGTGGCAACAGCACATCCCCTAGACTCATGTTTCTGTCACTCAAGCTAGTCATCGAGGGGCATGAACCCACAATCGAGCATAACGTTCCCTCTTGGAGTCACTACCTACTACTCGGCCAAAGCAATAAATAACAACGGAGAACATGCAAGAATTACTTATGAACTAAAATATAAAAGAGGTGAAGCAAATATATTACTCAAGATCAATCTGAACATAATCTCATAATCCATCGGATCCCAGCAAACTCAACATAGCAACAGCATAAGGATTACATAGGTGCCTCGATCATGTAGGGCAGCTCACGAGGACTAATTAGTGAAGCACAAGAACGGGAGGAGAACATCACATAGCTACTGGTCATGGACTCATGGTCCAAGGGAGACTACTCACGAGTCATCCGGGAGGCGTCCATGGTGGTGGAGAAGCTCCCGGTGGTGATCCTCCCCTCCGGCAGGGTGCCGGGAAGAGTTCTCATGGTGCTCCCGATCTTGGAAGCGGCGGCGGCGGCGGAACAGAGATGGGATCGCGAAAAGAGTTCCTGTTCTGAGGGTTTCGGAGGGTCCTTTAAATATATGCCAAAGTAGGTCACCGGGGGAGCCTCGGGGGGCCCAGGCGCCCCCCCCGGCGCGGCCCAGGGGGGGCGCGCCCACAGGGCGCCTGGAGCCCCTGTGCCCCCCCCCCCAGGCTGCCCTTCGGACGCAGTGTTGTTTCCGGATCGCTGATTTTTTATATAATTTTTCTGGATTTTTCTGGGAAGTTCTCGAAACGTGAAAACCTGAAATACAAAAATAGCCGAAAACAGAAACTGGCACTGGGGTGCACTGGATTAGTAAGTTAGTCCAAATATGATCAAAAGTGTATGGAAGTGTATGAATATCATAGCAATATCACCCAAAAGTGGCATGGAGCAAGCAGAAATTATAGATACGTTTTGGACGTATCAAGAGTCTATCACACCCGATCATCACGTGGTGTCTCTAAACGATGAACTGTAGCAACGGTGCATACTCGGGGAGAACACTATTATCTTGAAATTCAGTGAAGGGATCATCTTATAATTAATGCTACCACCGTACTAAGCAAAATAAGATGCATAAAAGATAAACATCACATGGAATCAAAATATGTGTCATGATATGGCCATCATCATCTTGTGCTTTTGATCTCCATCTCCAAAGCATCGTCATGATCTCCATCATCACCGGCTTGACACCTTGATCTCCATCATAGCGTCGTGTCATCTTGCCAATTATTGCTTCTATGACTATTTCTAACTCATAGCGGTAAAGTAAAGCAATTACATGGCGCTTGTAATTCATACAATAAAGAGACAACCATAAGGCTCCTGCCGGTTTCCGATAATTTACAAAACATTATCATCTCATACAATAACGTATAACTCATCACGTCTTGACCATATCACATCACAACATGAAGGAAATATGCCCTAGAGGCAATAATAAATTTGTTATTTTATATTTCCTTATATCACGATAAATGTTTATTATTCATGCTATAATTGTATTAACCGGAAACTCGATACATGTGTGGATACATAGACAAAACACCGTGTCCCTAGTAAGCCTCTACTAGACTAGCTCGTTAAGCTGGTTAAGTTTCCTAACCTTAGACATGTGTTGTCATTTGATGAACGGGGTCACATCATTAGGAGAATGATGTGATGGACAAGACCCATTTGTTAGCATAGCATATTGATCGTTCAGTTTTATTGATATTGCTTTCTTCATGTCAAATACATATTCCTTCGACTATGAGATTATGCAACTCCCAGATACTGGAGGAATGCCTTGTGTGCTATCAAACGTCACAACGTAACTAGGTGATTATAAAGATGCTCTACAGGCATCTCCAAAGGTGTTTGGTGGGTTGGCATAGATCGAGATTAGGATTTGTCACTCCGTGTATCGGAGAGGTATCTCTTGGCCCTCTCGGTAATACACATCATAAGAAGCGTTGTAAGCAAAGTGAATAATGAGTTAGTTGCAAGATGATGTATTACGGAACGAGTAAAGAGACTTTCCGGTAACGAGATTGAACTAGGTATGAAGATACCAACGATCAAATCTCGGGCAAGTAACATACCGATGACAAAGGGAATAACGTATGTTGTCATAATGGTTCGACCGATAAAGATCTTCGTAGAATATGTGGGAGCCAATATGAGCATCCAGGTTCTGCTATTGGTTATTGACCGGAGAAGCATCTCGATCATGTCTACATAGTTCTCGAACCCGTAGGGTCCGCACGCTTAATGTTCGATGACGATATTGTATTATATGAGTTATGTGATTTGGTGACCGAATGTTGTTCGGAGTCCCGGATGAGATCACAGACATGACGAGGAGTCTCGAAATAGTCGAGAGGTAAAGATTGATATATATGACGATGGTATTCGGACACCGGAAGTGTTTCGGGGGATACCAGGTACTTATCGGGTCACCGGAAGGAGTTTCGGTCACCCCCGACAAAAGATATGGGCCTTATGAGCCAAGAGGGGAAACACACCAGCCACAAAGGGACTGGTGCGCCCCCCCCCCATATGGGCTGGCCAAATTGGAGAAGGAAAGGCGAAGGAGAAAAGGAAAAAGGGAATAGGATTCCCCCTTTCCCTTCTTCCCTTCCTACTTCGAATAGGAATAGGAGAGGGGATTTGGCAAGATTGGAGAGGACCCCAAGTAGGATTCCTCCTACTTGGGGTGCCTCCTTGGCTGCCTCTCCTCCCCTCCAACCTATATATACATGGGGAGGGGGCGCCTAGAACACACACCAACATCATTGTTAGCTGTGTGCGGCGCCCCCCTCCACCATTTACTCCCACGGTCATATTCTCGTAGTTCTTAGGCGAAGCCCTGTGTGGATCACTTCACCATCACCGTCGCCACGCCGTCATGATGACGAAACTCATCTACTTCCTCGACACTTTGGTGGATCAAGAGTTCGAGGGACGTCATCGAGCTGAACGTGTGCAGAACTCGGAGGTGCCGTACGTTCGGTGCTTGATCAGTCGGAACGATAAGAAGTTCGACTACATCAACTGCGTTGTCAATCGCTTCCGCTTTTGGTCTACGAGGGTACGTAGACACACTCTCCCCATCTCATTGTTATGCATCTCCTAGATAGATCTTGCATGAGCATAGAATTTTTTTTTTTGAAATTGCATTCTACGTTTCCCAAAACAACATGCCCTGCAAAAACAAGTTAGACGTCCTCTACTTTGTTGTTGCAAGTTTTACGTGGCTGTTACGGGCTTCTAGCAAGTACCGTTCTTACCTACGGCACAAAACCACATCGGTGATTTATCAAGTTTGCTGTTTTAACCCTCAACAAGGACCGGCCGTAGTCAAATTCGATTGAACTAAAGTAGGAGAAACAGACACCCGCCAGCCACCTTTATGCAAAACAAGTTGCATGTCTGTCGGTGGAATCGGTCTCATGTATGTGGACATGTAAGGTTGGTCCGGACCGCTTCATCTTACAATGCCGCCTAATGAAAATAAGATGTTGGTGGTAAGTAGTATGACGATCACCACCCACAACACTTTGTGTTCTACTCATGCAAAACATCTACGCATAGACCTCGCTCATGATACCACTGATGGGAAACATTTCATGGAAAACAAAAAATTCTACATACACGCAATGATCTATCTACGGAGATGCATAGCAACGAGGGGAAGAGTGTGTCTACGTACCCTCGTAGACCGTAAGCGGAAGCGTTTCACAACGCGGTAGATGTAGTCGAACTTCTTCGCGCCTCAACCGATCAAGTACCGAACGCACGACACCTCCGTGTTCTGCACACATTCAACTCGATGATGTCCCTCGCCTTCTTGATCCAGCAAGACGTCGAGGTAGTATATGAGTTTCGTCAGCACGACGGCGTGGTGACGGTGATGGTGAAGTGATCTCCGCAGGGCTTCGCCTAAGCACTACGAAAATATGACAGTGGTTGTAAACTGTGGAGGGGGTGCCGCACACGGCTAAGCAATTGTCTGGGATGTGCTAGGGTGCCCCCTGAAGGAAATATGCCCTAGAGGCAATAATAAAGATGTTATTTGTATTTCCTTATATCATGATAAATGTCTTTTATTCATGCTAGAATTGTATTAAACCGGAAACTTAGTACATGTGTGAATACATAGACAAAACAGTATGTCTCTAGTATGCCTCTACTAGACTAGCTCATTGATCAAAGATGGTTATGTTTCCTAGCCATAGACATGAGTTGTCATTTGGTCAACGGGATCACATCATTAGGAGAATGATGTGATGGACAAGACCCATCCGTTAGCATAGCACTATGATCGTTTAGTTTTACTGCTATTGCTTTCTTCATGACTTATACATGTTCCTATGACTATGAGATTATGCAACTCCCGAATACCGTAGGAACACCTTGTGTGCTATCAAACGTCACAACGTAACTGGGTGATCATAAAGATGCTCTACAGGTGTCTCCGAAAGTATTCGTGGTGTTGGCATAGATCAAGATTAGGATTTGTCACTCCGAGTGTCGGATAGGTATCTCTGGGCCCTCTCGGTAACACACATCACAATAAGCCTTGCAAGCAAAAGACTAATGAGTTAGTCACGAGATGATGAGTTACGGAACGAGTAAAGAGACTTGCCAGTAACGAGATTGAACTAGGTATAGAGATACCGACGATCGAATCTCGGGCAAGTAACATACCGTTGACAAAAGGAACAACGTATGTTGTTATGCGGTTCTGACCGATAATAGATCTTCGTAGAATATGTAGGAGCCAATATGAACATCCAGGTTCCGCTATTGGTTATTGACCGGAGATGAGTCTCGGTCATGTCTACATAGTTCTCGAACCCGTAGGGTCCGCACGCTTAACGTTTGATGACGATCGGTATTATGAGTTTATGAGTATTGATGTACCGAAGGTAGTTCGGAGTCCCGGATGAGATCACGGACATGACGAGGAGTCTCGGAATGTCCGAGACATAAAGATTGATATATTGGACGACTATATTCGGACACCGGAAGTGTTCCGGGAAAGTTTCGGATTTATCGGGATTGCCGGAGGGGGTTACCGGAACCCCCTACGAGAGGGGATGGTCCATAGTGGGCCTAAAGGGAAAGAGAGAGGCAGCCCATAGGGCTGGCCGGCGCCCCCACCTAGGGTTCCTAGTTGGACTAGGATTGGGGGAGGCGCCACCTCTCCTATTCCTTTCCCTCTTCTTTCTTTTGGTGAATCCTACTAGGAATAGGATTGCAATCCTATTCCTAGTAGGACTCCTTCCCTAGCCGCACCAGGAGAAGTTGGCCGGCCTCCCTCCCTTGCTCCTTTATATACGGGGGCAGGGGGGCACCCAAAGACACACAAGTTGAATTGTTTTATCCGTGTGCGGTGCCCCCCTCCACAGAATCACACCTCGGTCATACCGTCGCGGAGCTTAGGCGAAGCCCTGCGCCGGTGAACACATCATATCCATCACCACGCCGTCGTGCTGACGAAACTCTCCCGTGAAGCTCAACTGGATCAAGAGCTCGTGGGACGTCATCAAGCTGAACGTGTGCTGAATGCGGAGGTGCCGTACGTTCGGTGCTTGATCGGTTGGATCGCGAAGAAGTTCGACAACATCAACCGCGTTACTTGACGCTTCCGCTCCCGGTCTACGAGGGTACGTAGACACACTCTTCCCTCTCGTTGCTATACATCTGGTAGATAGATCTTGCGTGATCGTAGGAAATTTTTAAAATACTACGTTCCCCAACAGTGGCATCAGAGCCAGGTCTATGCGTAGATGATATGCACGAGTAGAACACAATGAGTTGTGGGCGATACTAGTCATACTGCTTACCAGCATGTCATACTTTGCTTCGGCGGTATTGTGAGATGAAGCGGCCCGGACCGACATTACGCGTACGCTTACGCGAGACTGGTTTCACCGTTACGAGCACTCGTTGCTTAAAGGTGACTGGCGGGTGTCTGTCTCTCTCACTTTAGCTGAATCAAGTGTGGCTACGCCCGGTCCTTGTGAAGGTTAAAACATCACATACTTGACGAAACATCGTTGTGGTTTTGTATGCGTAGGTAAGAACGGTTCTTGCTAAAGCCCGTAGCAGCCACGTAAAACTTGCAACAACAAAGTAGAGGACGTCTAACTTGTTTTTGCAGGGCATGTTGTGATGTGATATGGTCAAGACATGATGAGTTATACGTTTTTGTATGAGATGATCATGTTTTTTAAAGTTATCGGCAACTGGTAGGAGCCATATGGTTGTCGCTTTATTGTATGAAATGCAATCGCCATGTAATTGCTTTACTTTATCACTAAGCGGTAGCGATAGTTGAGGAAGCAATAGTTGGCGAGACGACAACGATGCTACGATGGAGATCAAGGTGTCGCGCCGGTGACGAAGGTGATCATGACGGTGCTTTGGAGATAGAGATCAAAAGCACAAGATGATGATGGCCATATCATGTCACATATTTTGATTGCATGTGATGTTTATCTTATTATGCTTCTTATTTTGCTTAGAACGACGGTAGCATTATAAGATGATCCCTTACTAAATTTCAAGGTATAAGTGTTCTCCCTGAGTATGCACCGTTGCGAAAGTTCGTCGTGCCGAGACACCACGTGATGATCGGGTGTGATAAGCTCTACGTTCAAATACAACGGGTGTAAGCCAGTTGTTGCACACGCAGAATACTCGGGTTAAACTTGACGAGCCTAGCATATACAGATATGGCCTCGGAACACTGGAGACCGAAAGGTCGAGCGTGAATCATATAGTAGATATGATCAACATAAGATGTTCACCATTGAAACTACTCCATCTCACGTGATGATCGGACATGGTTTAGTTGATTTGGATCACGTGATCATTTAGATGACCAGAGGGATGTCTATCTAAGTGGGAGTTCTTTAAATTAATATGATTAAATTGAACTATAATTTATCATGAACTTAGTCCTGATAGTTTTGCATATCTATGTCGTTGTAGATCAATGGCCCGTGCTACCGTTCCTTTGAATTTTAATGCATTCCTAGAGAAAGCTAAGTTGAAAGATGATGGTAGCAATTACACGGACTGGGTCCGTAACCTGAGGATTATCCTCATTGCTGCACAGAAGAATTATGTCCTTGAAGCACCGCTAGGTGACAAGCCCCCTCCCGCTAATGTGGACGCTTTGAACGTCTGGCAGTCGCGGTCTGATGACTACACGATAGTTCAGTGTGCCATGCTTTACGGCTTAGAACCGGGACTTCAACGACGTTTTGAACGTCATGGACCATATGAGATGTTCCAGGAGTTGAAGTTAATATTTCAAGCAAATGCCCGAATTGAGAAATATGAGATTTCCAATAAGTTCTACAGCTGCAAGATGGAGGAGAATAGTTCTATCAGTGAACACTTGCTCAGAATGTCTGGGTACTACAATCATATGACTCAACTTGGTTGCAAAGTTGACGAGGATAGTGTTATTGATAGAGTTCTTCAATCACTGCCACCAAGCTATAAAGGCTTCGTGATGAACTATAACATGCAAGGGATGCAAAAGACAATTCCCGAGCTCTTCGCTATGCTCAAAGCTGCGGAGGTAGAAATCAAAAAGGAGCATCAAGTGTTGATGGTTAGCAAGACCACTAGTTTCAAGAAAAAGGGCAAGGGAAAGAAAGGGAACTTCAAAAAGAATAGCAAGTCAGTTGCTACTTCCACGAAGAAACCCAAATCTGGAGCCAAGCCTGAAACTGAGTGCTTCTACTGCAAAGGGACTGGACACTGGAAGCGGAACTGCCCCAAGTATTTGGCGGATAAGAAGGATGGCAAGATGAACAAAGGTATATGTGATATACATGTTATTGATGTGTACCTTACTAATGCTCGTAGTAGTACCTGGGTATTTGATACCGGTTCGGTTGCTAATATTTGTAACTCGAAACAGGGACTACGGATTAAACGAAGATTAGCTAAGGACGAGGTGACGATGCGCGTGGGAAACGGTTCCAAAGTCGATGTGATCGCCGTCGGCACGCTACCTCTACATCTACCTTCGGGATTAGTTTTAGACCTAAATAATTGTTATTTGGTGCCAGCGTTAAGCATGAACATTATATCTGGATCTTGTTTATTGCGAGACGGTTATTCATTTAAATCAGAGAATAATGGTTGTTCCATTTTAATGAATAATATCTTTTATGGTCATGCACCCTTGAAGAGTGGTCTATTCTTATTGGATCTCGATTGTAGTGATACACATATGCATAGTATTGAAACCAAAAGATGCAAGGTTAATAATGATAGTGCAACTTATTTGTGGCACTGCCGTTTAGGTCATATTGGTGTAAAACGCATGAAGAAACTCCATAAAGATGGACTTTTGGAATCACTTGGTGCTTGCGAACCATGCCTCATGGGCAAGATGACTAAAACTCCGTTCTCCGGAACTATGGAGCGAGCAACAGATTTGTTGGAAATCATACATACTGATGTATGTGGACCAATGAGTGTTGATGCTCGCGGCGGGTATCGTTATTTTCTGACCTTCACTGATGATTTGAGCAGATATGGGTATATCTACTTAATGAAACACAAGTCTGAAACATTTGAAAAGTTCAAAGAATTTCAGAGTGAAGTAGAGAATCATCGTAACAAGAAAATAAAGTTCCTACGATCTGATCGTGGAGGAGAATATTTGAGTTACGAGTTTGGTCTTCATTTGAAACAATGTGGAATAGTTTCACAACTCACGCCACCTGGAACACCACAGCGTAATGGTGTGTCCGAACGTCGTAACCGTACTTTATTGGATATGGTGCGATCTATGATGTCTCTTACCGATTTACCACTATCGTTTTGGGGTTATGCTTTGGAGACAGCTGCATTCACGTTAAATAGGGCACCATCTAAATCCGTTGATACGACACCTTATGAACTATGGTTTGGCAAGAAACCAAAGTTGTCGTTTCTTAGAATTTGGGGCTGCGATGCTTATGTGAAAACACTTCAACCTGATAAGCTCGATCCCAAGTCGAAAAAATGTGTCTTCATAGGATACCCAAAAGAGACTGTTGGGTACACCTTCTATCACAGATCCGAAGGCAAAATATTCGTTGCTAAAAACGGATCCTTTCTAGAAAAAGAGTTTCTCTTGAAAGAAGTGAGTGGGAGGAAAGTAGAACTTGATGAGGTAATTGTACCTTCTCCCATATTGGAAAGTAGTACATCACAGGAAATTGTTCCAGTGATTCCTACACCAATTAGTGAGGAAGTTGATGATAATGATCATGAAACTTCAGATCAAGTTTCTGCTGAACGTCGTAGATCAACCAGAGTACGTTCCGCACCAGAGTGGTACGGCAACCCAGTTCTGGAAATCATGTTACTAGACCATGATGAACCTACGAACTATGAGGAAGCGATGATGAGCCCAGATTCCGCAAAATGGCTTGAAGCCATGAAATCTGAGATGGGATCCATGTATGAGAACAAAGTGTGGACTTTGGTTGACTTGCCCGATGATCGGCAAGCCATCGAAAATAAATGGATCTTCAAGAGGAAGACCGACGCAGACGGTAATATTACTGTTTACAAAGCTCGACTTGTTGCGAAAGGTTTTCGACAAGTTCAAGGAGTTGACTACGATGAGACTTTCTCACCTGTAGCGATGCTTAAGTCTGTCCGAATCATGTTAGCAATTGCCGCATTTTATGATTATGAAATCTGGCAAATGGATGTCAAAACTGCGTTCCTAAATGGATATCTCAAAGAAGAGTTGTATATGATGCAACCAGAAGGTTTTGTCGATCCAAAAGGTGCTGACAAAGTATGCAAGCTCCAGCGATCCATCTATGGACTGGTGCAAGCATCTCGGAGTTGGAATATACGCTTTGATGAGGTGATCCAAGCATATGGTTTTATACAGACTTTTGGAGAAGCCTGTATTTACAAGAAAGTGAGTGGGAGCTCTGTAGCATTTCTAATATTATATGTAGATGACATATTGTTGATTGGAAATGATATAGAATTTCTGGATAGCATAAAAGGATACTTGAATAAAAGTTTTTCGATGAAAGACCTCGGAGAAGCTGCTTACATATTAGGCATCAAAAACAATAGAGATAGATCAAGACGCTTAATTGGACTTTCACAAAGCACATACCTTGATAAGATTTTGAAGAAGTTCAAAATGGATCAGTCAAAGAAAGGGTTCTTGCCTGTTTTACAAGGTATAAAGTTGAGTAAGACTCAATGCCCGACCACTGCAGAAGATAGAGAGAAAATGAAAGTCATTCCCTATGCCTCAGCCATAGGATCTATCATGTATGCAATGCTGTGTACCAGGCCTGATGTGTGCCTTGCTATAAGTCTAGCAGGGAGGTACCAAAGTAATCCAGGAGTGGATCACTGGACAGCGGTCAAAAACATCCTAAAGTATCTGAAAAGAACAAAGGATATGTTTCTCGTGTATGGAGGTGACAAAGAGCTCGTCGTAAACGGTTACGTCGATTCTAGCTTTGACACTGATCCGGATGACTCAAAGTCACAAACCGGATATGTATTTTTATTGAACGGTGGAGCTGTCAGTTGGTGCAGTTCCAAGCAGAGCATCGTGGCGGGATCTACGTGTGAAGCGGAATACATAGCTGCTTCGGAAGCAGCGAATGAAGGAGTCTGGATGAAGGAGTTCATATCCGATCTAGGTGTAATACCTAGTGCATCGGGTCCAATGAAAATCTTTTGTGACAACACTGGAGCCATAGCCTTGGCAAAGGAATCCAGGTTTCACAAGAGAACAAAGCACATCAAAAGACGCTTCAATTCCATCCGCGATCTAGTCAAGGAGGGAGACATAGAGATTTGCAAAATACATACGGATCTGAATGTTGCAGACCCGTTGACTAAGCCTCTTCCACGGGCAAAACATGATCAGCACCAGGACTCCATGGGTGTAAGGATCATCACTTTGTAATCTAGATTATTGACTCTAGTTCAAGTGGGAGACTGAAGGAAATATGCCCTAGAGGCAATAATAAAGATGTTATTTGTATTTCCTTATATCATGATAAATGTCTTTTATTCATGCTAGAATTGTATTAAACCGGAAACTTAGTACATGTGTGAATACATAGACAAAACAGTATGTCCCTAGTATGCCTCTACTAGACTAGCTCATTGATCAAAGATGGTTATGTTTCCTAGCCATAGACATGAGTTGTCATTTGGTCAACGGGATCACATCATTAGGAGAATGATGTGATGGACAAGACCCATCCGTTAGCATAGCACTATGATCGTTTAGTTTTACTGCTATTGCTTTCTTCATGACTTATACATGTTCCTATGACTATGAGATTATGCAACTCCCGAATACCGTAGGAACACCTTGTGTGCTATCAAACGTCACAACATAACTGGGTGATCATAAAGATGCTCTACAGGTGTCTCCGAAAGTATTCGTGGTGTTGGCATAGATCAAGATTAGGATTTGTCACTCCGAGTGTCGGATAGGTATCTCTGGGCCCTCTCGGTAACACACATCACAATAAGCCTTGCAAGCAAAAGACTAATGAGTTAGTCACGAGATGATGAGTTACGGAACGAGTAAAGAGACTTGCCAGTAACGAGATTGAACTAGGTATAGAGATACCGACGATCGAATCTCGGGCAAGTAACATACCGTTGACAAAAGGAACAACGTATGTTGTTATGCGGTTCTGACCGATAATAGATCTTCGTAGAATATGTAGGAGCCAATATGAACATCCAGGTTCCGCTATTGGTTATTGACCGGAGATGAGTCTCGGTCATGTCTACATAGTTCTCGAACCCGTAGGGTCCGCACGATTAACGTTTGATGACGATCGGTATTATGAGTTTATGAGTATTGATGTACCGAAGGTAGTTCGGAGTCCCGGATGAGATCACGGACATGACGAGGAGTCTCGAAATGTCCGAGACATAAAGATTGATATATTGGACGACTATATTCGGACACCGGAAGTGTTCCGGGAAAGTTTCGGATTTATCGGGATTGCCGGAGGGAGTTACCGGAACCCCCTACGAGAGGGGATGGTCCATAGTGGGCCTAAAGGGAAAGAGAGAGGCAGCCCATAGGGCTGGCCGGCGCCCCCACCTAGGGTTCCTAGTTGGACTAGGATTGGGGGGGGCGCCACCTCTCCTATTCCTTTCCCTCTTCTTTCTTTTGGTGAATCCTACTAGGAATAGGATTGCAATCCTATTCCTAGTAAGACTCCTTCCCTAGCCGCACCAGGAGAAGTTGGCCGGCCTCCCTCCCTTGCTCCTTTATATACGGGGGCAGGGGGGCACCCAAAGACACACAAGTTGAATTGTTTTATCCGTGTGCGGTGCCCCCCTCCACAGAATCACACCTCGGTCATACCGTCGCGGAGCTTAGGCGAAGCCCTGCGCCGGTGAACACATCATATCCGTCACCACGCCGTCGTGCTGACGAAACTCTCCCGTGAAGCTCAACTGGATCAAGAGCTCGTGGGACGTTATCAAGCTGAACGTGTGCTGAACGCGGAGGTGCCGTACGTTCGGTGCTTGATCGGTTGGATCGCGAAGAAGTTCGACAACATCAACCGCGTTACTTGACGCTTCCGCTCCCGGTCTACGAGGGTACGTAGACACACTCTTCCCTCTCGTTGCTATACATCTGGTAGATAGATCTTGCGTGATCGTAGGAAATTTTTAAAATACTACGTTCCCCAACACCCCCCACATATATATAGGTGGGAGGGAGAGGGGAGGCTGCCATGGGGCGCCCCAAGTAGGCCATATCCTACTTGGGGTCCTCCTTGGCCACGCCCCCTCCCTGCCATGTTTGTTTGGAGGGGGAGGGGGAAAGGAAGGGGGAATCCTATTCCCTTTGTTTCCTTTCCTTCTTCCCCTTTCCTACTCCACCTTGGCCGGCCCATATGGGGGGCGCACCAGCCCCTTGTGGCTGGTGCGTTTCCCCTCTTGGCCCATAAGGCCCATATATTTTGCCAGGGGTGCCTGGAACTCCTTCTGGTGATCCGGTATGTACCAGGTACCCTCCGGAACATTTCCTGTGTCCGAATAGCATTGTCCTATATATCAATCTTTACCTCTCGACCATTACGAGACTCCTCGCCATGTCTCATCCGGGACTCCGAACAACATTCGGTCCCCAAATCACATAACTCATATAATACTTCATCGTCAAGGAGCGTTAAGCGTGTGGACCCTATGGGTTCGAGAACAATGTAGACATGACCGAGACACCTCTCTGGTCAATAACCAATAGCAGAACCTGGATACCCAATTAACTCCTACTTATTCTACGAAGATCTTTACCAGTCTAACCGTTATGACAACATACATAATTCCCTTTGTCTGTCGGTATGTTACTTGCCCGAGATTCGATCGTCGGTATCTCTATACCTAGTTCAGTCTCGTTACCGGCAAGTCTCTTTACTCATTCCGTAATACATCATCCCGTGACTAACTCATTACTCATTTGCTTGCAAGGCTTATTATTATGTGTATTACAGAGAGGGCCCAGAGATGCATCTCCGATACTCAGAGTGACAAATCCTAATCCCGATTCATGTCAACCCAACAAAACACCTTCGGAGATACCTGTAGAGCATCTTTATAATCACCCAGTTACGTTGTGACATTTGATTGCACACAAGGCATTCCTCCGGTATCCGGGAGTTGCATGATCTCATAGTCAAAGGAATAAGTATTTGACATACATGAAAGCAGTAGCAGTAAACTGTGCAATCAAATGCTAAGCTAACGGATGGGTCTTGTCCATCACATCATTCTCATAATGATGTGATCTCGTTATCAAATGACAACTCATGTCCATGGTTATGAAACCTTAACCATCTTTGATTAACGAGCTTGTCTAGTAGAGGCTTACTAGGGACACAATATTTGTTTATTTATTCACACATGTATTTAGGTTTCCAGTCAATAAAAATCTAGCATGAATAATAAACCTTTATAATGAATAAGGAAATATAAAATAATAACAACTTTATTATTGCCTCTAGGGCATATTTCCATCACGCGGGTGGGTTTGCTCCGGTGTCGTCGCTAGCATCTTTGTCGATGTCAGTGGCTTCGTCAGAATTGTAGTCCAGCGTGTCGGTCAAGTTATCCACCATGGCGACTAGGTGGGTGGTGGGCGGGATGAAAATTTCCTGGTTATCGGCTTTACATCCGATCTGATCATAAACAGCGGATGAGATCGTCGGGTTTTGGATTCGATCATGTGCCTCGTTTACCTGTGAGAGATCCTCGACGTTCATGACCTGGCTGTACGCTGGGTTGATCTGAAACAGTTTGTCCAGGCTGCTTGACGTGGCCCCATCATCTCGTTTGTTTAGGGCTGACCACTGGTTGACGGGAAAAGCAATCACGTCGAAGGCCACGACCTCCGTGTCCGAAGACGAACTTGGCTCACGACCGACATCAGAGGAGGCAAGGGTTGGATCGGACGTGGCGACCACCGGGCCTATCTCCGGGATCGGTTCTAGCGAGAGGTTGGGTCTGAGGATCACGTCAGAAGCCAGTTCCGGCGCCACGACGCTGGAGGGATCTTCGAGCTGATCTGAGATCCATCCTGAGAGGACTAGATCACCTTGGGCGTCCATGGTGTACTCCAAGCTTCTAACCACGACGGCTTGATTTGGGGCAAAGTTCTCAACACGGCCTAGGCAACAGGTTAGATCGGTGCTCAACACGATGCTGCCAAAGGCAAAAAGGTGATCGGGAACGAATATGTCACCACAGCCAATACTGCTATCAATCTATAAGCGAGCCATCAACTCTTGGCGATCAAAAAATGAGCTCTCGGTAAAAGCACCAATGTCGGTGTCAAAACCGGCAGACCTCGGGTAGAGGGGCCCAAGTTGTGAGATCAGATCAATGGGTTACAGGAAACAAGGGACACGTGGTTTTAGCCAGGTTCGGGCCCTCTTGAGGAGGTAAAACCCTACTTCCTGCTCTTGCTTATATTGTGGGTGTATCAAAGTACAGAGTTGGCCTACCTCGGGATCGTAAGTCATGGACTAAACCCTAAGGCTAATGATGATGATAAAGGATGTCCCTCTACGGGCTAAACCCTCCGGTTTATATAGGCACCGGGGGTATCTAGGGTTACACATGGTCGGTATCCATCCAGGGGTTACATGCCGGACTTAATTGATATCCTTAGAGCACACGTCAAGTCCTCGGTAGAGTCCAGTATGATCACGCCATAGTCTCGAGGCCTCCGGAGTCCTTCCTCATCTATGGACTATCAGTCCGGCCCATGGACTCGACCATCCAAGCCTGGACCCCCCGGTCTTGGACACCGTCACTAGTATTATATTGGGAAGAGCGACTTATAGATGCTCCCAAGTCCCGACACGTCTATGTCTCGCTTGTAGCAACACCGAGAGACGTGTCAGCTACAATGCCAAATTAATAAGGTCAATCCGAGCTAGCAAGAAGCGTACAAACCCGTGTAGCCCTCGCTGGCTCGGTAATTAATAGTTGATCATGAGCACATATGTTCCCGTGTACAGTAAACTCGAAAACAATAGCAAAAGTATTTTAAAATCTAATTTTACATAAAAATGAGCAGGTCTCCAAGGGCGTGCACAATTTCATGGAAATTTGACATTAGAGGCGCTCGGGACAGAAAAACAAAATAATTGCTCCAAAATCGAAATTTTTGAACCTTTCTCGAAACATCCATTTTGCTGTTCATCCTAGGATCCTAGGGAGCAGAGCACCGAAACGCTAGCTTCTACTCCCCCCGTTCCATAACGTAAGACGTTTTGGTAGACTATATTGGCCTATCAAAGCGTCTTATATTTCAGAACGAAGGTAAGCTAATACATACATACCGTTCTTCTTAGATTTTCCTTTCTTGTCTTTATATTTATACATATTAAAAAATGTTCTCCTAGGGAGTAAAATATATTTTTAAATATCTTGTATTTAAATTTTCTAGAAAGCATTCTTCGTGTATAAGAAATGTTCAAGCAGATCAAAAAAGTGTTCACACATTTTTAATCAATGTTTAATAATATTAAAAAAATATTAGTACCATTAAGAAATATTTTTCTCACATTTAAGAAATTGTTTATAACATTATTAATTTTTTTATGAAGTAATAAAATTTGGCCGCATAATTTTAAAAATGGTCCAAATATTTTTAAACATTTAAAAGAAATTTTCACTTGTTTAGAAAAATGTTCACAAAAGTGTAAAACAAATCTCACAATTTGCTTAAAAAATTGACATGTAAAAACAATCTATAACCAACAAAAGATGTTCACGTCTTCTAAAAATGTCCAGAAAAACGTAAAATTCGTGCAACTTTTATGATTTTTTTCAAATTGAACTGCCAAAATGTCATATATTTAGCAAAGGAGGAGTAATATCCTCTTTTTTTAACTAAAACATGAGAAATAAAGAAAATAAAGAAGAAACAAGAAAATGAAGAAAAAGCGTAAACATAAAAACTAACTAAAAAAGAAATAGGATAAGAATACAAAACCTAAATAAAATCAATAGAAAAAATAGAAAAAGTTATGAAAAGGAAAATCAAATGAGACCTCCCTAAAACTAAGCAAAAGGTTTCTAAAACCGCTCGCTGGAAGGTTCCCTAAACTGGTCCGTATTAGGTCCCGCAAACTGCCGGAGAACATTGTTGGGTCGGCCTACTTCGCCCGAGGCCGAAGGCAGATGCTTCTTCTGTCTCGCAGTAAGTGAGACATAGCTTTTCCGGCTTTTACCTTGCCTTCTGCAGTTGCAATTCCTTCCTTTGAGAATAGCTGGAACATCAGCTATAAAATATTCTTGAGCGAAAGAAACTTCTATCTATAATGGTATACTAGTAAAAGGTACATGCTCCACATGTCAAAACGCTCGCATTTTGTTCATATGTAGTCTCCAACAGGTGATGTGCAACGGAAACATATTAGCAAACGACCAAACATAACACGGTCAATGCATGTAATGCATCGTTTGTGCTACTCACATATGTGTTATTCTCACCCCTTTCATCTCCGGTTTGGCATCCTCAGTTCTCAGAGTCCCCAGCTGCTAGGTTATAACTGAATAGAGGAAATTAATATCAATTTGCTCATCTTATTAGTTGATGATGATTGAGTAACTAGAGTACTTGAGTGAGCAACTTTTGTGAAGTTTAATTAATATCAACTTGTTGAGTTCATGAGCCTGTTCTGTTATGACTATCTATTAAGTACGTACCTAGTGTTGATGAGTATATTGTGTTCAATAGTATCTATTAAGTAAGTAGCAGTGTTGATGAGTATTTTTTTTTAAATATCAAAAAAGCATTTGCTGGCGTTTGACAAGTAGGGACGGCAGAGTAATGATGAGCTTAGTGCTGACGCTGGACTAGTTACACACCAACACGATGTACGCTACTACTAACGTGTCAACCAATGCCACCAATATTTCTTAACAATGGCGCCATATTGGTGGCGTTGGGTGTCTACGCCAGCAAGGCACTATTTGGCATGCCATAGCTAGGTTTTTCCCACTAGTGCAATATTCTTGTTCATACTTGATTTTCATTTTTTGTGTGTTTTTTTTCACACAGGAGAAATTCCACATACAAAACACTGAAATTCTTGATATGAATCTGCCATGATTATTATTTTTTTGATATGAATCTACCATGGCAATTTTCTTGTTTACATACATGATTTTTCAACTTTTTGTGTTTTTACACACAATAAATTCCTCATTCAAAACACGGAAATTTTAATTAAAATACAATGGCAACTTTTGATACAAATCTGCCGTGGCAATTTGTTTGTTCACACTTGATTTTCAACTTTTTGTTATTTTTTCACACACGGCAAATTCCTCATACAAAATATGGCAATTCTTGATATGAATCTGCCATGGCAAATTTTGATACGAATCTGCCATGGCAATTTTCTTATTTCATATTTATTTTTTATTTTTGTATTTTTTCCACACACAGAAAATTCCTCATTCAAAACACGGCAATTTTAATTAAACTTCCATGGAAATTTAATTAAACTTCCATGGCAATTTTACCTTTTATTGTCATGACATTTTTTTCTTAACATAGAAGGGCAAATATAGTTCGTGTAATGTTCATTTTTATTCATTCTATTTCTTTTGCCATGACATTTTCTGAACATAATATCGTTGCCATGGCAATTCTGGAAAAGTTTGTAACGACACAACATCAAACTACTAATGATTTTTTACCATGCAAATTTGTGATCCACTTTAGGGTTTCTCTCATGGCATTTTGCCATGATTTGGATAGGTTTTGTGCTAACTTGATCAACTTTTTTTTTTTGCTTTTGCAACTTTCATGGACACACATGCATGGTGTTTCTGAAGTTCGCCGTGGCAAAATTGATGCTGGAGACACATGCATTGTGTTTTTCGAAATTTCCATGGCAATTTTTGGTGCTGGACACACATGGAAAATCCCCATGTCATTTACCGAACATATTTTTTGCCATGCCATGGAAAATCCCCAGGCCGAACGTGTGGCATTTATCAACGTCCTAGATATACAAGCAGCCATCTCGCCGAGAGATTCTTCACATTAATAATTAGCAACAAGACAAGAAACGTGTAGGAACGAAGCAATGAGACATTCGGCTTCGGCCATCAGATGTTCCCAACAGAAGCCATGGAAAGCCGCCTCATCCAAAACCTATAATTTCCAACAGCTCCACCTGTCACCCTCTCCCACTCCAAAATTAAAGCACACCACAAACCAACGCAAGCAAGAAAAGGTCGCCATATGGCAGTCGAAAGCGGAATAACTCACTTTGCAGCAAGATATGATATGACAACTATCGATGCTAAGTAGCTTCCTTTTGATCATTATTAAGTAGTACTTCATCTCAGAATCAATCAAGGCTGCCGGAAGAGCCACGGCCAGCTAGCCCGGCAACAGCGACGGCGCCCACTCCATCTCTTGCTTCTCCCTCGCCGCTTCTCCAGATACCCGATCAAAGCCCCGGCCTGCAAGCCTCCTCGGCTCCCCAACCTTACATTCCCTTCCCTTCCGACCTTGCTTAGCATCTCCGTCCACGCTTCTCGGGTAATTCCCCCGCTTCCGACGTTACCTTGCCTTGCCTTGGACGTGCGCTACATCGGCCGACGCTAGCTAGCTATATGTGATCCTTCCAGCCCAGGGATCGATGGCGGACCATTTCGCGGTAATGGCGGGCCGGCTGCTCACAGCGTCGACGGTGCAGTCCGCCATCGACCAGGCCTCCAATGCGGCTTCGTCTTCGGCGCCGGCGGGTGGCGGGGAAGCCGCCGTCGTCGTCGTCGAAGGTGGTGGTGGCAGGCCGAAGAGTGGCGTGCTGGTGGAATGCAGGATCTGCCAGGAGGAGGACGATGAGACCTGCATGGAGGCCCCTTGCTCCTGCAAGGGCAGCTTGAAGGTAAAAATGTCTAGCCGTATTAAGTATTACACCTTCTCTTGTCGTCTGAGAGCAGTGCATGAACTGAACAAGTGTCTCTTTCATCAGTACGCTCACCGGACATGCATCCAGAGGTGGTGCGACGAGAAGGGGGACACCATATGTGAGATATGCTTGCAGGTGAAATTCAGATTCGGTTTCTCTAGCTAGTAACTTGTGCACATGCCTGACGAACTAATCATCACCCCTAATCATGTAAGAGTGTGGATAATTGCATGCTGTCATCCACTGACATATATAGACTGTATTTGTTGATGATAAAACAGCAATTCACGCCAGACTACAAGGCTCCTTCCAAGCTGTTTCAGCAGGGAAGAAACTCAATCTTCTTCAGGTACCAATTCCTAATGCTTCACCTGTCTGTCAAACATATGACATCTCACCTATGGATCGCCTGATGCTCTTCTCCTTAGCAGAACTCCTGCGTACATTCAAGCGCAGGCCGCACACCGGAGCTCATCCACCTCCACGAGCTACGAGTACGATCGCCAAGCTTCCACCCCGAAAGCTGTAATCTGTTGTCGCATAATTGCTATAACTGTAAGTGCCGGTGAAACATACAGACATCCGTTGTTTCGTTTGACGGCTTCGAAAATTAACAGCCTAAAACATTGTTGCAACTTCAGCTGATGCTTCTCCTGGTGCTCCATGACGCAATCTCGGTCTACCTCGGCGATCAAGGCGTCTACACCGTCGCGCTGGTCACCGTAAGTGAGGCTCCAGAAATTTGGAGACAATCCACACGTTTTCCCTAGACTAGATGTAACCTGGTGTGCAAAATTTTATTTTGTGGAACCAGCTGCTGATGCTTAGAACTGCTGGAATTGTGATACCGGTCTACATCATCCTGGTCGCGGTGACCGAGCTGCTTTATCGACGCAGCGAGTGGCAGGTTTGTAAAACCATCTCGATACTAATGCGAAAATGTTTATGAAGTTCCTTGCTGAAATGGAAATGGACCGCAATGCAGGCTATGCATGGTCAGGTTTCAGAACCAGCAGCCGCAGGGAGCACGCAGCCGGTGCCAATTCCGCCGCAGCAACAGCGCGTGGTTATCACCATCCAGTAGTGCACCAAGGGAAACAGATATGGACATCAGTCGTCAAGTATGGCACCTCGATGCGGTTTTGAGCTTCAGGTGTGCCATCATGTCGACACAAGGAGAGGGAGCATATGTACATAATAATTGTATATGATCTTCGGAATACCTGTGCATATCGAAAGAAAAACGCATGTATGTACATATATGGACACTCGCTTCAAAAGCAGTGAAGACGAAGTGTTCCTCCTGTACAAGATGAGGGGCAGGTGTACATGATGTAGGAAATTTAGACCTGTGCAATGTACATTCGATGCGCAGAGAAAATGCAGGAATCACTGTCATCTTCGTTGTTGTTGTTATTGTCGCTCGTCAATTCGCCAGTTCCAAATGCTACTTGTGTAAGGTGTATTAGCCTCTATAGGTGCACTACCATGCTGTTATCGATAGCACAAATTTCGATACCATAGACAGAGTACATCCGATAAAAAGTCGTGGGACTTCAGGATTAACATTGTGTTCAAAATTTAACGAATCAAATGGGCAGCAACAGCTCATCCATGTCCAGCAATCAGATCACAACTATATGGTAAAAACAGAACTACATTTTGAGCGTATAACAAGGTGCAAGTTAGGTCATCATGCTTCTGTAAGTTTTTCATCTGTAAATGACAGCTCCAACATTGGATTTTGTGGAATCTCTGTGAGCTACTTACCAAGATTTTTAACCCATCCAAGAAATATACATTCACGGAGGCCACCTCTGATGAAGTGCACGGTGAGCAACCGGTGGGCTGTTTTTCAGTTCCAGTTCTTTCTTTGCCTGTAAAATCGACAAGTAGAACCTAATCACTTCTCTATGATTTGAATTCCGTATACGCACACGGCAAGAATGATATCCTACCAACCTAAAATTCTCTAATCATATTTTCTTTAAAGAGTGTAAACGGTACGAGTACTTTCTGTTCTTCTGCTGGGTTCTCCAGAAGCAAGCTAGTGCCCCAAATGTACAGCTGGCAACTGCAACACCCAGGGCGGCTCCAATTGGGACTCTTGCAGCATGCGAGGAGGAGGCATCGTCAGCAAGTGCCGCCCCTACTTGCGTCCTCCCTTGAAGAGACTCCATGTAGGTTTCCTTATAGGATGATACGAGCGTCTTCCCATAGTAGTTTACCAAGAATGGAAACACTTCATCCTCATTCCAGTCAACCTGCAAGGCCCCGTCACTCGTCCTGCTTGAAGAACGATAGCAAGATGGGCAGAGTGCCTTTGGAGGCCAGATAGCCTTAGGAAATGATGGATCGCCAGTTCCCATATCCTTTTCTTCTTTCATCAACCTCTCATTAACTTTGTTATGCGTGCTCCATAGCCAGAGGCTGAGATCACGGGCTGACTTGAAGGGAACAGACACACTACAAGCAAAGGCCACAGTCAGGCATGTAGTAGATTTATTTTCTTTTTAAAACAACAATGTAACACAGAGTTTGTTTTGCAAACCTTGAGCACATATCATAGAAGTGTTTGCGGCATTCCTCACAGATGAAGAAATTGTGTATGAAATCACATATTGATGTAAAGGTTGATTGGCTTTCTCCATCCCCAATTTGGACAGTAAGTGAATGCAGCAAAACCCATAGACCACAGCTGATACAGGAAATAGCGTTAAGTTCATGTGATATTAAGTTGTCAATAACAACATTTTCATCTGCCTGTCCCTACAGCCTACTTTGATTTATAAAATGTACATGAAAGAGTCCGCATAATACCAAAAAAATAAAATTGCACCCAATGAAAATGTTCAGAACATATGCAGAGAGCAGACGTCACCTAAATCCTCTCGTTTCACTTTTACTTCCACGGCAGAACATCTGCAGCAAAAACAAAAATAAGAAGAGCAAATCTGAACTAGAAAAAATGAAAAGCACATACACAATACATTCCTTGTATCCTTTCAGTTAAACAACTATGGGCTATGAAAATTGGTTCTACAAGGAAGGAATCACATGCCTAAAGCAAAGTATGGTCTGCTCACAAAATGCGTCAGATATTAGGCTAGGGTAAATCAGGACTGAAGAATCTATACCTAAATAAAGCAATCACCAGTTCAGATTATGTGTGCGTGGGATATCAAAAAAGTCCCAATATAAGAGAACACATAGAAAAGAAATCAGCATCAGGCTAAGCATAAGAAAGAGGACATACCCAGTAACCGCGAGGCACCTCCTTTCCACAGATCTTGTGGTTATCTGCTGCAACACTTTCCAACAATTTAGAACTGTCTTGTGAACTTAAAGAGAGGTTTGAAGGCCAGTGATCATCAAAGTTAATAAGTAGCTCAGCAGATCCTCTCCGACACCTATGGAATCAACAAAAAAAAATACAAAATGAACAATACAGAACAACTATACTTCATCACTATAAATTCAACAGAGCACCCTCACACCTCTTGGATGGATGATGAGCCACCAAAATTTGTAAAAACCTTATAAGAGAGTCACGAGTGTCTGGTTTGATCATCTATTGTTTGCAAGTAACAGTAGCAGTAGTCAGCAAAAGAGCAGCAAATGGGATGTCAATTGAGAATTTTCATAATTTAACTAGAACCTTGTGCTCCAAAATTATCTGTAACGCATGAGACGTTGCTTCCTCAACATCGTAAATTGCTTGAACAACCTAATACAACAGATTAAGTACATCAATGAAGGTTCTCAAGGCCTCAAACAAACTGCTTGTTAGTGCATGAAATAAGGTTTTATGCCATTTGGCTCAACAAATAAGTTATGCAGCTGTACCTGTTTATGATCTGAAGCATTGTTTGGAAGCATATTTTCATTCTCGTATTTTTTGTCATCCAAAGTGAACGAGCTGCACATAGCATAGAGGGTATATTAATAAAATCCAGCATGCCTGTAATGGTAGAACCGAATGAAAACATAGAAGCATCTAAGAAACAGAATAAGATGTTAAGCCCAAATACAAACACCTATGTACATGGTAAAGAAACAGAGGTAACAGAAATAGGTGCACAAAAATTTTAAAAGTTCGGTAGATGACATATCAACTGAACTTTTAGCAATAGTGAAATAGTTGGGAGAAAAACTTGCCTTTCCAGTTGCTTATTTATCCACTTAAGTAAACGATCTGCTGTTCTTCCATCATCAATCAATTTTATTTCGCTTTTCTCTTGCTTCCGGTCCCACTTAGTGTTAGCAAATTTTGGTGGGGGTCCCCAAAGTAGGAAAGGATAATGGTCAACGGAAAATCTACTGCAAAGATCTACGTTCACCTGTGCTGCCAACATTCAAAAGAAATAAAGGATCACTGCATGCCAATGCACACCACTGCTTGAGGGACTCATAAGTTAGTAGTATAATTCAGAATATTATTGGGTTTCTGACAGAATGAGAATTAAATTAAATTAAATGAGAGACAAATCTTTTCACATGAGAAGAACCTCCTGTATATCTAGCCTTCAGGTTGGCAATAACAAACAGGACAACTATAAACTGAGGATGCACATCAATACTTCTCTACGTTATTTCGCCATACAGTAACAGAACTGCAATAATATCGCCTTTTAAGCTTCTTATTAGTTGTTTAGCTTGAGCAAACTGATGAAGATTATCACCCTTTGCGAGAAGTACTGTACCTTTGATGCACAATCAACCCTAGCCATCAGTATTCTCCCAGGATGTGCAGCATCTGGACCATTGAAAAGTTTCGCAACCTTCTCATAATGAGGCTGCAGGTAAGGAAGAAACCAAGATCAGCAAGAGCGGCTTTTCAGATCATATGAATATATGATACACTCTACAACCATAGGGTCAATACCTTGTAGTTTCTGCAAGCTGGACACCTGCACAAGCATGATGGGCATTTTAGTCAGCAGAAATAGAACAAGACGGAAACAAATGACATTAAGCAGGAATGAAATGGAGTACCAACAGGGTGTTAAGAGTATGTTTCCACAAAGGTAAGCCAGTCAATCCTTCAATTTTTTGCATGGTCAATGGTAAAATTATTGGACAGTAATTTACTAGGGACAAAAAATATCTTCTATTAGTGAAAGTTCTCTAACTGAGAGGGCAGTGATATCACCTATGTGGCCATGTCTACTCCATTAAGTAGCTAGGCATACATAATGATTATAATAGTTTAATACCAATATCCTAACAAGTCAACCCAAAATAATATTGGCCGGGAACACTCTAGAGCAGAGATTCCAGAATGAAACACAACATAGTGTTCCAGAGTATTGAAGTGGTGGGTAATTCTTGAGTGGGTTAACAAAATCATCATGTTCGAGTCAGCGGCGATTTCAGAAATAAACGAAGAAAGCACAACCGCGCTGTTCTGACACATATAGAGAACTGCACACAAGGGGGTTAATACCGTGCTCAGTGGCTGAAATCAGAGACGAGCTAATCATTTTTCCATTTGCGACTGACAGATCGACAACGGCAGGAAGCCACGCGCCACACCCCGGGCCATCGGGCTATCCCGAATCCATCTCGTGATTCCAGATCAAATCGAATCGAAGCAATTTTCCGCATCGAATAAAAAATGACGCGGATCAAGCCGGGGCAGCGACTGACCAGTGGGCGAAGAACTCGACGACGGCGAACTGCTCCCGCGAGGCGGTGAGGAAGGCGTCGAAGCTGGTGGCGTTGAGGTCCACCGCGTAGTCCCCCTGCGCGGCGGCCCCGGCCCCGGCCCCGTCGCCGACGCCGAGCGACCGGAGGGCGTCCGCCCGCCCCGCGAGGGAGGAGGCGACGGCGAGGGCGAGGATGAGGGCGAGGATCCGCGCCGCCGCGGGAGCCATGGGATCGGCGTCGGCGGGGGCTGGATCTCACCGGTCCGGCGCGGCGGGGCGGGGATCCGGCGATCCGCTTCGGACACCCGCGCAGCTCTCTAGTGCCGCGATTGGTCAGACCAGTGCTAGTATGCCGCTAGTGGCCTCCGCCTGGGGTTTAGACTTTTGGTTATGGTTAGGGGAAAGCCTTTCCCGTAATTACGTCTGCGGATTCCTAATTACGCCGAGGTGCCGTGTAAAGGACTGGGATATGATTATGGGAGCGGGTTTCCGTTCGCTGAGCGGTGGGTCCGGATGGGTGGGCGGGGGACATATGGCCCACTGGCAGCGGGTTGGAAATGAGTGTGGTCCCGTGTGGCTTTGTTGGGTTGGGTGAGGTTGTGTTGGGTGGGTGCTATGCCACGTTACGCTTTTTCGCAGGTCAAAGTCAAACGGTGCAAATTAGGCAGCACCGTTTTGTTTGGACTTTGGGAGCGTCGCAATTTCGCCCAAACTCAGATCCTACGTTCGCCCTCGTTTTGTATGGCCGAAATTTACAAGTTTGATGATTGAAACGCGGCATTGTTTGCATGACCTTGACATCTTGTTTTTTTGTCTAGAAATTTTTTGATGCATTCGTCATGTCGTGGCAGTATAATGGAAACAACAAAAGTCGCATCCATGTTCGTAGACCATCAAGCGATAACTGCAATTACTATAGCCAGCCAAAGGCACGTCATCGTCATCGCACCTCGCCACCCCCCTCACCAAAGCCGGGTCAAAAGTTGTCCTAGTAGATAGTCGAAAAGTCGCCGTGCTAAGGCCTCATATAACCAATGTGCTAGAACAACAACCGTCGCTGATGAGGAGAATTATAGATCAAAAGGACTCAAGCTGTAGACACATGAACGAATACGAACAAAGACTGAATCCAAACAGGTCCATCGAAGACCAACACTGACCGAATCCTGCGGGATCCGCCGGCGCCACACCTCCACATGCCCTCCGACAAAGCTATACGCATCACCGAAACAGATGCAAGTCAGGGAGAACGTTATTTCATCTTCAAGAAGCCGCCACCACCTCGCCTTTCTGAGTAGGACACACCCTAACAAACTCAAAGAAACACCAACAAATGGAGCAAGATCCATCCCGCTAGCAAGGTCCAGCATCCACCGCGCCTCCATGGACCTAGCGCCACCGGAGACGAGGCGACTCGGCGGTGCCAACAAAAGGCACATGAACCCTAAGCTTCTTTTCTTTCTTTGAGAGGAGACGGCGGCTGTGCCGCGTCTCAATCACGGATGCCACGTATGTTAGAGCATCTCCAGCCGTTCGGTCCCCCAAGGGCACGAAAAAGCGCCGCTTGGGGGCGAGCCGACGTTTTTTTCGTCGTGGGGGCGAGCACGTCCCCAGCCGCCGCCCCCAGGTCGCCCCCAGACGCCCCCACAGTTCGGCCAAATTTCGGCAAACACGGCCAAATTTCAACAAACACGGCATATTTCGGCGAAATTTAGGCGTTTTTTACACGAATAAAAGGGACTAAAAAAACCCTAAACTACGGGCCGAAGTAGGCGCTGAGCAGGGCGTAGTCGTCGCTGGCGTCGTCCTCCTGCTTCTCCTCCTTGACACGGCCGGCGCTGCTGCTCGACCCCTCGCCCCGGCGCGCTGCTTCAAGGCGGCGGCGTTCGGCGATCTCCTCCAGGGCGCGACGCTGGCGCTCCAGCTCCATGCGCGCGTAGTCCTCGCGCGCTCACTTCAGGGCGGCCTCTTCTTCGTCGACCTCCTCGGCGTGGAAATAGCCGGGCGTCTCAGGGACAGGCAGAGGGGGGACATGGACCCGCCGGCGTTGAGCCTCCACCGCGACGGAGCGCGTACGTCGGGCGGCGCGGGGTAGTTGGCCTCGTGGAGGAGGTAGGCCTCCCACTCATGCAGCGAGCGGCGACCGAAACCGTTGGCCGCCGCCGCGTCGCCGGGGAACCTCGCGCTCATGTTTGCCAGGGGGGGAGAGAGGGGCTCGAACGGCAGAGAGAGGGGAGCAAGTGCGGCGGCGAGGAGGGGGAGGACTGCCGATGGATGGCTGCCTCACCGGCGCGGCTAGGGGCGCCTTTTATAGCGGCTCGAGGGCGGCCGCGTGCGAACGCGTGGCGGGAGGATGTTGGGGATCGTAGCAGAAATCAAAATTTTCTACGCATCACCAAGATCAATCTATGGAGTAATCTAGCAATGAGGGAGAGGGGAGTGCATCTACATACCCTTGTAGATCGCGATGCGGAAGCGTTACAAGAACGCGGATGAAGGAGTCGTACTCGCAGCGATTCAGATCGCGGTTGATTCCGATCTAAGCGCCGAACAACGGCGCCTCCGCGTTCAACACACGTGCAGCCCGGTGACGTCTCCCACGCCTTGATCCAGCAAGGAGAGAGGGAGAGGTTGGGGAAGCCTCCTTCCGGCAGCAGCACGACGGCGTGGTGGTGGTGGAGGAGCGCGAGACTCCAGCAGGGCTTCGCCAAGCACTGCGAGAGACGAGGAGGGAGAGAGGTAGGGCTGCGCCAAGCGAGAGCGGTCAAACCGTATATTGGGCAGCCCCAAACCTCAAGTATATATAGGGTCAAACCGTATAACTTCAAAATATTCACCATAAAGAGAGGAAACTTCTTATTATTAAGATATTTAGAACCAAGTCTCCCTCTCTCATTATAAATTTCAGTGGCATCATGGATGAACTTAACAATATAAGCATCACGTAAAGCATTGTTACCATGATCCACATGCAAAAAGGTACTCTTACTCTCCACATAAGCATAATCTTTCTCATTGGTAATAGTGGGAGTAGGACTATCATAAACAACTTGAACACTATAGATTACTTGTGTATTAGGAGGGTGGTGTTCAACAAGGGAGTAATTCCCTCCATGATTATGACAAGTTTCATAAGGATAATTTCTCCTTATGTCATAGGTACCTTTATAATCACTATAGGTTGGAGTTATGACATCATCATAGTAGAGAAGAGCATTATCATTGCTAGCAACTATATTTGTAATCATGTTGTCTTTATTCTTACTAGCAAAAGAATTATCAATTATCACATCACTAGTGGGTAAAGGGTTTGCAATCCTATGATCCCCAAGCTTAGAGCTTCCCATATCATCACTTTCAGAGTTGGTACCAAAAAGATTTTCAAGATCATAAGTAGCATTATCATCATTTTCCCAATCACAATAAGTAACATGCATATCATAATCAAAATCATCTTCAATAGTACCTACGGACGTATCATCAAGATGATAATTAAGGCAATAAACTTCACCTTCTTCTTTAAACTTACAATCGTTAGGATAAAAGTTGATGGGAGGAATATGCTCAGGCCAGGTTGATACCCATTCTTCTTCTTTCTTGCTCCTCTTCCTCCTCCTCTTCTTTTTCTTCTTCTTAACCTTAGGAGGGAGTGGTTGGAGATGAAGCTTCTCCACATATCCTGGTTTATCATTAGAAACAATAGGGGAAACTTGGGAGAAACTCTCCTTTTTATTAGCAGAAATATAAGAGACATTTTTATACTTTGGTAAAGTTCCCTCCTTTATAATCTTACCTATGTAATCATTTTCATGGCAATTAACAACACAATAGAAATGGCAATTTTGCAAAGTGGTTTTTATTCCTATGGCATTAACATCTAGCCATGAAGTCTTTTCTGATAACTCTTCACACATCAAAAATAACATAAGCTCATCATAAAGATCAGAGGTGATCATGTTATCACACAACCGGTTAACAGTTATGTTTTGAAAGTTCATGCATTGAAAATTAAAGTGACCCTCTATACGGCAAAGTTCACAAGTAAAAGGATAAAGGTCACACAATTCTCTAGCAATTTAATTTAAATCTCTGACACAAGTGATTGTTCTTTCATGCTTATGTTGCTTACAATACTTCTCTTCTTCAATCATAGGCCTTTCACAAGGTCTATCCACTCCACAAAAATTAACATGCTTATATAAAACTTCATTTTTAGGAATTGGATCATGCATGATGCAATCATCATGGACAATTTCATTTTCTTTGCAAGTCTCTTTAAAAGGTTTATGATACTTGATCCAATCCTCCTTAGGCATATTAAGATGTAAAGCAAAAGATTTGAGGAAATCAACAAGGAGTTGAGAATCAAGCCCAAACTTAGCACTAAACTTATTAAAACTTGTAGTTTCAACAAAGGACTTAATGCAATCATACTCATAAATTATACCTGACTCTTTACCTTTGTCGATCTCCCAATCTTCAGTGTTGCGTTGAATTCTTTCAAGGAGTTCCCATTTAGCATCAATCTTTTTGTTTGTGAAAGAACCCATAGAGGAAGCGTCGAGCAAATCTTTATCCTGCCGAGAAAGCCTCGCATAGAAATTAGTAATAATCATATCTTTGGGGAGCCCATGGTTAGGACATTTTAGCATTAACGTTTTCAGTCTCCCCCAAGCTTGAGCTATGCTCTCTCCGTCATGAGGATAAAAATTATAAACGTAATTCCTATTCTCATGGACTTCATGAAGAGGATAAAACTTGGAGTAAAAGAGAGACTGGATCTCTTCCCACTCCAGCAGGTGAGAGTCATTTAATAGCCTATACCATTCCAATGCTTTTCCTTTCAGTGACAAGGCAAATAATTTCCTCATGACAAACTCCCTTGATACACCTGCAAGCTTAAATAATGAACATAGTTGTGATAGATATAGCAAGTGTTCACCAGGATGTCTGTCTCCTGCATAACGATCAGCCAAAACATAATCGATAATACCAGCTGGTATTTTATAGGGCACAATTTTAGTAGGGGGAGGAGCAACCACCACAGGTGTGGGGCGTCTTCCCGCAAGCAACGATCCAATAGCAAGGTTGTCCATAAGCATAACTAGTGAAATAAAAACAAGAAACAAAAAGATTTAATTGCAAGATCTAAAGATATACCTTCAAGCGCTCACCTCCCCGGCAACGGCGCCAGAAATAGCTTGATGTCTACACACGCTTCTACTCTTGTAGACTATGTTGGGCCTCCAAGCGCAGAGGTTTGTAGGACAGCAGCAAGTTCCCTCAAGTGGATGACCTAAGGTTTATCGAACTCAGGGAAGTAGAGGTTGAAGATGGTCTCTCTCAAGCAACCCTGCAACTAAGATACAAGAAGTCTCTTGTGTCCCCAACACACCTAATACAACTAGGAGTTGTATAGGTGCACTAGTTCGGCGAAGAGATGTTAAATGGCAAGTGATATGGATGATAGGAGTGGCAAAACAAAGTAATATAAATATGTAATAAAAAGTGCAGCAAGCAAACAAGTGGTAAACGTGAGCAGAAATGGTATTGCAATGGTGGAAACAAGGCCTAGGGTTCATACTTTCACTAGTGGCAACTCCCAACAACATTAACATAATCGAATCACATGATATTTCCCATAAAACATGCAAAGGGGACACACTCGGAGGTCATTCCTTCGTGGTCAAGAGAGGACGATATTTATGTAGGGCTACAAAAGCACACCTCAAAGTTCGTAGTTCTCAATCTAAGGATTTCCCAATGTCACCGCGGCCATCCAAAGAGAGTCCCACAATCACCACAACATATCTAAAGGATAGTCAAAGACAAGCACCAAGAGACTCCCAATCTTCAATCAACACACAAGAGAGGAAATCACTCATGAAAATATTGTTCTAATCCATGTCCAATAGACCGCTGTCACCTTGGTCTCGGGGATTATACTAGATAAAGACAAGTGAGTACATCAATCCAATACATAGAGGAAGGGGAAATATCATGGGATCACCCTAGATTAACATAGCCTATGATCACAACAAAGATCACATCATGGGAGAGAGAATTGACCACATAGCTACTGGTAAGAACCTCAGCCCCGAGGAGGAACTACTCCCACATCATGGAGGGAGGAAGCAACGTCGATGTAGATGAATCCGGGGGCACTTCCCCGTCCCGGCAGGGTGCCGGCGCAGGAATTCTGGTCCCCCGAAGCTTGATGGCGATGGCGGCGGAGATCGGAATCGTGTCTGGAGAAAAGGGGTCTGGAATCAGGGTTTCCGCGACACGGTGTAAATATATGCCAAAGGGGGGCATCAGAGGGGGTCAGGGGTGCCCAGGCGCCCCCCCGGCGCGGCCAGGGGGGGTCGCGTGGGCAGGCCGCCTGGAGCCCCTGTGGGTCCCCTCCGTCCCTACTTTTGCCGCATGGAAGCTTCCGGAACGCTGATTTTTTATATAATTTTTCTGGATTTTTTCTGGCAGTTCTCGTAATGTGAAAAACCTGAAATACAAAAACAGCCGAAAACAGAAACTGGCACTGGGGTGCACTGAGTTAATAGGTTAGTCCAAATATGATCAAAAGTGTATGGAAGTGTATAAATAACATAGCAATATCACCCAAAAGAGGCATGGAGCAAGCAGAAATTATAGATATGTTTTGGACGTATCAATCGCTACGGGTGAGAAAATCTCATCGTAGTCAACTCCTTGAACTTGTGAAAAACTCTTTGCCACAAGTCGAGCTTCATAGACGGTGACATTACCATCCACGTCCGTCTTCTTCTTAAAGATCCATTTATCTCAATGGCTTGCCGATCATTGGGCAAGTCCACCAAAGTCCATACTTTGTTTTGATACATGGATCCTATCTCAGATTTCTCGGCTTCTAACCATTTGTCGGAAATGGGCCCACCATCGCTTCTCCATAGTTCGTAGGTTCATTGTTTTCCAACAACATGACATCTAAGACAGGATCACCGTACCACTCAGGAGTAGTACATATCCTTGTCGACCTACGAGGTTCGATAGCAACTTGATCTGGAGCTTCATGATCACTATCATTAGTTTCCTCTTCAACAGTCATAGGTTCCATAGAAACATCTTTCTGTGTTGCACTACTCTCCGGTTGAAGTGAGGGTTCGCTAACCTCATCAAGTTCTATCTTCCTCCTACTCAATTCTTTCGAGAGAAACTCCTTCTCGAGAAAGGACCCATTCTTAGTGACAAACATTTTTGCCCTTGGATCTGAGACAGAAGGTATACCCAACTGTTACCTTTGGGTATCCTATGAAGATGTATTTGTCCGTTTTGGGTTCGAGCTTTTCCCGGCTAAAGCCATAAGCATCGCAGCCCCAAACATTAAGAAGCGACAACTTTGGTTTCTTGCCAAACCATAGTTCGGCGCCGTCTCAACGGACTTAGATGGTGCCCTATCAAAAGTGAATGCAGCTGTCTCTAATGCATAACCTCAAAATAATAGCGGTAGATCGGTAAGAGACATCATAGATCGCACCATATCTCATAAGGTTCGATTACGACGTCCGAACACACCATTACGCTGTGGTGTTCCAGGTGGCTTCAACCGAGAAACAATTCCACAATGTCTGAAGTGATTGCCAAACTCATAATTCAGAAAATCTCCCCTTGATCAGATCGTAGGAACATGATCTTCTTGTTATGATGATTCTTAATCTTCACTCTGAAATTGCTTGAACTTTTCAAACGTTTTAGACTTTTGCTTCATTAAGTAAATATACCCATATCTACTCAAATCTTCAGTGAAGATGAGAAAATAACGATATCCACCACACGCCTTAATTCTCATTGGATCACACACATCAGCATGTATGATTTCCAACAAGTCACTTGCCTGTTTCATTGCACATGAACACGTGATCTTAGTCATCCTTCCCATGAGGCATGGCTCGCATGTGTCAAGCGATTCAAAATCAAGTGACTCCAAACATCCATCAGCATGGAGTTTCTTCATGCATTTTATGCCAAAATGACCTAAGCGGCAATGCCACAAGCAAGTGGTACTATCATTATTAAACCTACATCTTTTGACGTTAATATTATTATCATGTGTATTACTATGATCGAGATTCAATAAACCATTGGGTGCATGACCATAAAGGTATTATTCATGTAAACAAAATAACCATTATTCTCTAACTTAAATGAATAACAGTATTGCAATGGACATGATCTAATCATATTCATGCTCAACGTAGACACCTGATAACATTTATCTAGGTTCAACACTAATCCTGAAGGTAGAGGGAGCGTGCGATGGTGATCTTATCAACCTTGGAAACACTTCCAACACACATCATCACCTCGCCCTTAGCTAGTCTCCGTTTAGTTCGTAGCTTTTGCTTCAAGTCACTAATAATAGCAACTGAACCGGTATCCAATACCCAGGTACTACTAGGAGTATCAGTAAGGTACACATCAATAACACGTATATCAAATATACTTTGTTGAAGTTGCCAGCTTTCTTATCTACCATGTATTTGGGGTAGTTTCGCTACCATGTGACCGTTCCCCTTACAATAGAAGCACTTAGTCTTGAGGTTTGGGTTCAACCTTGGGTTCCTTCATTAGAGAGACAACTGGTTTGCCATTCATGAAGTTTCCCTTCTAGCCCTTGCCCCTTTTGAAACCAGTGATCTTGTTAAACCATCAACACTTGATGCTCCTTCTTGATTTCTACTTTTGTGGTCTTAAGCACCGCTAATAGCTCCGGGATCATCTCCATCCTTTGCATGTCATAGTTCATCACGAAGTTCTAGTAGCTTGGTGATAGTGTCTAGAGAATTCCGTCAACCACTATCTCATCTGGAAGATTAACTCCCACTTGGTTCAAGTGATTTTAGTACCCAGACATTCTGAGCACATGCTCCCTTTTTGAGCTATTCTCCTCCATCTTGTTGGCAAAAGAACTTGTTAGAGGTCTCATACCTCTCAACACGGGCATGAGCCTGAAATCCCAATTTCAGCTCTTGGAATTCTCATATGTCCTATGGCGTTCAAAACGTCATTGGAATCCCGATTCTAAGCCGTAAAGTAAGGTGCACTAAACTATCAAGTAGTCATCAGGACGTGTCTGTCAGGTGTTCACAACATCCACAGACAACGTTGTAGGGGTTTGCACATCGAGCGGTGCATCAAAGATGTAAGCCTTCTGTGTAGCACTGAGGACACTCCTCGGACTACGGACCCAGTCCGCATCAGTGCTTACAATATCATTCAACTTAGTCTTTCTCTAGGATCGTATTAAACAGGGAGCTACAACGCAGTTATTGGTCTACAACATAATTTGTTAAGACAACTTAGACTATTGTTCATGACAATTAAGTTCATCTAATGAACTCCCACTCGGATAGACATCTCTCTAGTCATCTAAGTGATACATGATTCGAATCGACTAGGCCATGTCCGATCATCACGTGAGACGGACTAGTCATCAACGGTGAACATCTTCATGTTGATCGTATCTTCTATACGACTCATGTTCGACCTTTCGGTCTTCCGTGTTCCGAGGCCATGTCTGTACATGCTAGGCTCATCAAGTCAACCCTAAGTGTATCGCGTGTGTAAATCTGGCTTACACCCGTTGTATGCGAACGTTAGAGCCTATCACACCCGATCATCACGTGGTGCTTCGGAACAACGAACTTTAGCAACGGTGCACAGTTAGGGGGAACACAATTCTTGAAATTTTAGTGAGAGATCATCTTATTCACTACTGTCGTTCTAAGCAAATAAGATGTAAGACATGATAAATATCACATGCAATCAAATAGTGACATGATATGGCCAATATCATTTTGCTCCTTTTGATCTTCATCTTCGGGGCTCCATGATCATCATCGTCACCGGCATGACACCATGATCTCCATCATCGTGTCTTCATGAAGTCGTCTCGCCAAACATTACTTCTACTACTAAGGCTAACGGTTAGCAATGAAGTAAAGTAATTACATGGCGTTTTCAGTGACACGTAGGTCATACAATAAAAATAAGACAACTCATGTGGCTCCTGCCGGTTGTCATACTCATCGACATGCAAGTCGTGATTCCTATTACAAGAACATGATCAAACTCATACATCACACACACACACACACACACACACACACACACACACACACATATATATATA
>LR738709.1:673156103-673192669 GCA_902687465.1 Secale cereale
ATATATATATATATATATCATTCATCACATCCTTTTGGCCATATCACATCACAAGGCACATGCTGCAAGAACAAGTTAGACGTCCTCTAATTGTTGTTGCAAGTTTTTACGTGGCTGCTATAGGTTTCTAGCAAGAACGTTTCTTACCTACACCAAAACCACAACGTGATATGGCAATTTCTATTTACCCTTCATAAGGATCCTTTTCATCGAATCTGATCCGACTAAAATGGGAGAGACAGACACCTGCTAGCCACCTTATGCAACTAGTGCATGTCAGTCGGTGGAACCTGTCTCACGTAAGAGTACGTGTAAGGTCGGTCCGGGCCGCTTCATCCCACGATACCGCCGAATCAAGATAAGACTAGTAACGGCAATTAAATTGACAAATCGACGCCCACAACTAATTTGTGTTCTACTCGTGCAAGATACTACGCATAGACCTAGCTCATGATGCCACTGTTGGGGATCGTAGCAGAAATCAAAAATTTCTACGCATCACCAAGATCAATCTATGGAGTAATCTAGCAACGAGGGAGAGGGGAGTGCATCTACATACCCTTGTAGATCGCGATGCGGAAGCGTTACAAGAACGTGGATGAAGGAGTCGTACTCGCAGCGATTCAGATCGCGGTTGATTCCGATCTAAGCGCCGAACAACGGCACCTCCGTGTTCAACACACGTGCAGCTCGGTGACGTCTCCCACGCCTTGATCCAGCAAGGAGAGAGGGAGAGGTTGGGGAAGCCTCCTTCCAGCAGCAGCACGACGGCATGGTGGTAGTGGAGGAGCGCGGGACTCCAGCAGGGCTTCGCCAAGCGAGAGCGGTCAAACCGTATCTTGGGCAGCCCCAAACCTCAAGTATATATAGGGGGAACGGAGGGGCTGCGCCCCCTTTAGGGTTTCCACCCCTAGGGGCGGCGGCCAGCCCTAGATCCCATCTAGGGGGCGGCCAAGGGGGAGAGGGAGAGGGGGGCGCACCAGATTGGGCCCTAGGGCCCATCTGCCCTAGGGTTTGCCCCCCTCCCCTCTTGGAGGCACCTTGGGCCTTGGTGGGGGGCGCACCAGCCCACCTGGGGCTGGTCCCCTCCCACACTTGGCCCACGCAGCCCTCTGGGGCCGGTGGCCCCACCCGGTGGACCCCCGGGACCCTCCCAGTGGTCCCGGTACGCTACCGATAGCGTCTGAAACTTTTCCGGTGACCAAAACAGGACTTCCCATATATGAATCTTTACCTCCGGACCATTCCGGAACTCCTCGTGACGTCCGGGATCTCATCCGGGAGTCCGAACAACATTCGGTAACCGCGTACATACTTTCCCTATAACCCTAGCGTCATCGAACCTTAAGTGTGTAGACCCTACGGGTTCGGGAACCATGCAGACATGACCGAGACAACTCTCCGGCCAATAACCAACAGCGGGATCTGGATACCCATGTTGGCTCCCACATGTTCCACGATGATCTCATTGGATGAACCACGATGTCAAGGATTCAATCAATCCCGTATACGATTCCCTTTGTCTACCGGTATAGTACTTGCCCGAGATTCGATCGTCGGTCTCCCGATACCTTGTTAAATCTCGTTATCGGCAAGTCTCTTTACTCGTTCCATAACACATCATCCCGTGATCAACTACTTGATCACATTGTGCACATTATGATGATGTCCTACCGAGTGGGCCCAGAGATACCTCTCCGTCATACGGAGTGACAAATCCCAGTCTCGATTCATGCCAACCCAACAGACACTTTCGGAGATACCCGTAGTGCACCTTTATAGCCACCCAGTTACGTTGTGACGTTTGGCACACCCAAAGCATTCCTACGGTATCCGGGAGTTGCACAACCTCATGGTCTAAGGAAAGGATACTTGACATTGGAAAAGCTTTAGCATACGAACTACACGATCTTGTGCTAGGCTTAGGATTGGGTCTTGTCCATCACATCATTCTCCTAATGACGTGATCCCGTTATCAATGACATCCAATGTCCATGGTTAGGAAACCGTGACCATCTGTTGATCAACGAGCTAGTCAACTAGAGGCTTACTAGGGACATGGTGTTTGTCTATGTATCCACACATGTATCTGAGTTTCCTATCAATACAATTCTAGCATGGATAATAAACAATTATCATGAACAAGGAAATATAATAATAACCAATTCATTATTGCCTCTAGGGCATATTTCCAACAGAGGCGGGGCGGCGTCGCCGCACTGCGCCGCCCGTGAATCAATGGCAGGCTGACCGGCGGCAGCCTTGGCATTGATTTCCCGTGGGAAAACCGAGACGATGAGGACGACGAGGCGTTGTATCACTGACTCACCGGTCCCGCCACTCTTTCGCGCCAAAACATTCGCGCCGGTGCCCCCGGGCGCCCCCCAGCGCACCGGGTTCGACCTGGGTCCGCCGGCGCCAGTTTCGGCCCAATCCGGCAAAAAAACAGGCTCGTGGGGGCGCGACTGGGCCGATTTTTCGGCGCCGACGCTAAAAAACGGCCTTGGGGGCCTGTTGGGGGCGCGGCTGGAGATGCTCTTAACAGGCATTGTCCACTTCGTCCTCCACCTCTCACTGTTGCACGACCTGTGACATTGGCTCTTAAATTCGTCAAATTTTCTCCTATCTATTTTGATGGCGGCGCCGAGCCTCGATGCCCTACCTCGAGGATTACTGTTTTTTTACGCCCTCAACCAAGTGTGTTACTGGTGAGGGTGTCACTAGCAGCTTATTATTTGTTTTATTAATTGAAAATTATAAAAGACTAGAGAGAAGGCTAAACTCTACACCTAGAAACAATACATTCAATAGCAAGTTTCTTCGTGAACTGAGCGTAACTTAGATGGTTAGGTTCCTTGTGGCAGAACCAACCCATCAGAGTCCAAGTCCTAGACCTGACATTGGTGCTTACATTTTAAGACCTGACATTGGTGCTTACATTTTAAGAATTTTTTTAGCTTTCCAACGATTTTCAATTAGTGGTAGTGACTTCGCCAGTCTCTAGATGTTGTGTTGGCTCGGTATCTCGGAGGCGCTCAAAGGGGTCATGTGTGTGTGCTTTCATATAGGTAAATTTATATGAGCGTCTGCCTCTATGCACTTTGTTTTCTAAAAAATGATATTGATTTAATCTCAGGTATGTGAAAGAAGCAATGACCTTTATTACTCCTAGGCAAGTCTCCTCCCAATCGGAAGTTCGTAGGGACACGCGGGGCGAGGACATGCACCTGCCAAGCCCTGCCTTGTCACATGACCGCCTCACGATTCGCATAGCAGTTGGATCCTGCACGAGGGCACAATAAGTTTTTAAGTTTCAGTCCTTGAAACTTACGATTTTTAACTGAAACTTCTGATTTTCTCGCTCACTCTTACAAAGTTTCATATATAAATTTTTAAGATGTTCTTTTTTGTCGGTCGTAAGCACAAAAATCATTTGATGTCCCAAGCGGAACTTATGATTTACTTATTGTATCTTAAGGACACAATGACCGCAAGATCCCAACGTTTCTGGCTGTGTGTCTCTCTCCAGGTCACAGTCCCCGGGTGACCCTAGCAACCATGCTTAGTTCAGAGAGAGTGGTGATTGTGGATGACTAAAGATGACATGACACCAGTTGATTCATGCACTTACTGAAGCGATCATTATGTAAAATTCACCACCCTGATGGTGGAGCATGTTACAAACCCGCTGAAGATGGCATGCTCAGTTGACCAAGCTCTCTCAGTGCGACGGGAATGAGATGTCATTTAGTTGTAGTTTTTTTTCTCATCATGATCGGTGTAACTGGTAGACCAATATATTATTTATATTGGTTATCAGTTATTTATATTGAACTTGTTTACTTTTTTACTCATTCTCTCAACATACCATCTTCATAATTATACTTTTCTATTATATTAAGAAAATGTAGTCATGTAAAAAATGTCTCTACATATTAATATAAACTATTTTCATTAAGACTATGATATCTAGGCATTGCAAACATATTTGCACAAAACTCAAAAAAATATTGTACAAGGAAATTAATGTTGCCTTTTATCTTCCTAATTTCTATGCAAAACCTTATGTTAAATTAAAATCCTCTATACCAAAGAAAATAAAAAAAATGTACCTCCGGTGAATGGGAAATCTCATCTTGACTAATCATACCTCACATCATGTTTCATGATAAACAAATGAGTAATCTTTATAACTATCAGGTTACAAAGCATCATTTGCTAACCCCTAAGCAAAACACTACACATATCAAGTAGATATGACAATCTAAAGCATAAGTACATAGATTACGCATTGCACGAGACCTATATGTTATCGCAGTGCCTGAGTTAAGTTAGTGCAGCTCCATATTGAAAGAACATGCGGTGCCCCAATGTTTGGTTTTGGTAATTGATGACAATCTCTATGGACAAATGGTTGCCTTGAGTTATATTTGAAGGGTTTGTCCATAGGCTTTTCTTGGAGTTCATTTGTTGGTTTCAAGGAGAGTTTGTGATGACCAAGGTGCTATTAAGGAATTATCCAAAGATTGGTCTTGTGAGTGTTGAGCTTATTGCAAGCATGTCTTGAAGAAGAAGAGTGTGTTATCATTCATGTTTACCTTCAAGACATCATCCAAATGAAGAGAGTTGGAAAGATTCAAGGTTGATCAAGACTAAGTGAAGGAGTGAATCAAGTTGATCAACACACAAAGCGTAGAAGATGTACCAAGAGGGATCAAGCAATCCTATGGTATGGTAAGCATTGTCAATCACGCTTTGTGTACTAACCCATGGTCTTCGTGAGAGTTCTTTGTGGGGTTAGGTTGCGGTGTCCAAGTTCAAGTGGAGCATCACAAAGAAATCAAGTGCTTGAAGCTTGCCGTCCATTGTCGTGACAATGGACCTGTGAAGATATGCCGAAGAGTGGCTCACCCATAGAGGTGTATGGGGGAGCAATCTACTAGTCTTCACCGAGACAACGCAATCAAGAAAGGTGGTCCAACTTGAGGAAGTCAAGATCGTCTACATCTAGCTAAAGTGGACTTTGTGCAAAGCAAAGGTTTGCCCTTGATAGGTTTTCTATTTTACCGGTCTCGTGGTGGTAGTTGGGAGACCGGGTTATAGGATCGTTTGCCGTACTATCAAGGGGGGCTCTCAAGTTGGTAGCTTGATCGTATCGTTAGTAGAGAGCTCAAACCATTGCATCCTTGCATCATGTTTCTTGGTTCTTGTTTGGTTCTCTTTGTGAGTCTTAGAGCTTATGGTCATCTTGATGACAAGCTTGAGTTCATCGAAAACGGAGTTCACATACGTCTTTTATGATGTTTTTGGTGTTGGAGGTTTTACCGGTCTTATCCGAGAAAGGGTTCTCACCATTTTCTTATGGGCCTTTTCTAATTTGCTTTTTATTGGTATTTCTATCAAAATTGTGTTACCCCTTGTCGCTAGCTTTCCAACAAACTTGGTTTCATTGAATTCGGAGTCCGTTTGCAAAAGTTGTGGCAGTTTTGGTGATCTGAAAAGGCTGCAGCGATACTACCGCGAATTGGAGCGGATGTAATTTTTTACTACCGCTCCAGAGCAGTACTATCGTGGCTCCTATAGCGGTAGTACCGCCCCGGACCAAAAACTCGTCCCAAGTCCCGCGGTGGTAGGCCCGGATGTATTTTTTTAGTACCGCTCGCAAGCAGTAGTACCGCTACCCCTAGCGGTAGTACCGTGAGGTCAAGCGGTACTACCGCTCCGACGGTTCTTCTGGCCTTTTTGCCTCCTCGCTGTTTCAAAGGGCCGCTCTGTGCGGGCTGTGAGCATAACAGTTGGATTTCCCCCCACCTATAAAAGGGGGTCTTCTTCCCCAATGAACCTTATCCTTTGAGCTCGTGTTCTTCCCCCATTGTTGACCTTCTTCGAGCTTGCTATCTCTCAATCCCTCCATGGATTCTTGCTAGTTTTGGGGGGAAAAGAGAGAGGAGATCTAGATCCATATTTCCACCAATCACTTTCTCCTCTAAGTGAGGGGAACCCCTTGGATCTTGATCTTGGAGTTCTTGGTGTTCTCCTTCTTGTTCTTCCTCTCATTTCCCTCCCTAGCATTAGTTGCTTTGGTGGCATTTGGGAGAGAAGGACTTGGGCACTCCGTGTGCCCTTGCCATTGCATTTGGTGCATCGGTTTGAGTTCTCCACGGTGATACGTGGAAGTGAAGTTGAGAAGCTTATTACTCTTGGGTGCTTGGTACCCTTGAGCTTGTTCCTCTTGGGTGCTTGGGCGTCCTAAACGGTTGTGGTCACCTCGAAGCCATATTCCATTGTGGTGAAGCTTTGTGGTGTCGTTGGGGAGATAGCCCCAACCTTGGTGTTCGGAGCTCAGTCATTGTTGTGTAAAGCTCCGGGCAAGTGTCGGGGTCTCCAATTAGGTTGTGGAGATCGCCCCGAACAATTTGAGGGGTTCCGATGACCGCCCCCAAGGGTTGCCAAAGTGTACGAGTTCAGTGACCGCCCCCAAGGGTTGCCTTTTGTTCGGGTTTGGTGACCGCCCTCAAGGGTCCCTTTGTGGAATCACGGCATCTTGCATTGTGCGAGGGCGTGAGGAGATTACGGTGGCCCTAGTGGCTTCTTGGGGAGCATTGTGCCTCCACACCGCTCCAAACGGAGATTAGCATCCGCAAGGGTGTGAACTTCGGGATACATCGTCGTCTCCGCATGCCTCGGTTATCTCTTACCCGAGCCCGTTACTTATGCACTATACTTTGTGATAGCCATATTGTTTCTTGTCATATATCTTGCTATCACCTAGTTGTTTATCTTGCTTAGCATAAGTTGTTGGTGCACATAGGTGAGCCTAGTTGTTGTAGGTTTTGTGCTTGACAAATTAACCGCTAGGTTTATTCCGCATTTGTTCAAGCCTAAACCGTAAATATTTTAAAGCGCCTATTCACCCCCCCTCTAGGCGACATCCACGATCTTTCAATTGGTATCAAAGCCTCGTCTCTCTTTGTAGGGCTTAACCGCCTAGAGAGTAAGGATGTCGACTAGGGGTTTAGGTTTCTCTGACACTCTTAGTTTCGATGGCACAAATTTTGATGTTTGGGTAATTCGCATGCTTAATCTCTTTAGGGTCATGGACCCAAATTTAGAGCGAATTGTAGATATGGGTTTTTCTCCTCCAAAGGATCCACAAAGATTATCTTTAGAGGATGAGAAAAACTCTTATCTCAATGCTCAAGCTTCTAATGTGCTTTTCGATGCTTTCAGCAATGTAGTTATATTTCAACTCATGCCATTCTGGGATGCTCATGAGTTGTGGACAAAGCTTGAAGATAAATATGGTGTGTCCAAGAATTGTGGGAATGATTGTTCTCCATCCACCTCCGGCCGTGTTGTCTTCTCAACTTCCTCTACTTCACCTACATGTGGTTTGCCACAAGGTAATGATATGGTGAGTAGTGTTGGTCATTGCAATGATGATAGTATGCTTATTGTGGATGATCCTTTATCACTATCTTATTGCAATGCATATTCTTTGGACTTTAACACTTCGAGCACCCTACATGTTTCACATGCTTGTGTTCATAGTCCTTGCATATCATGTATAAATTACTTTACTAAAACTCATGATGATATGTTTGCTATATCTTGTTGCCATGATAAAAATGCATCTATTTCCTTGAATTGTTATGCTAACAATGTAGAGGAAACCAAACACCCCACGGAACAAGATGTAGTCTTGAATGGTGCTTCAAGGGATCCTACATCATCATCTATTGCGTTTTGCCTTATGGCTAAGGCTTCAAAGGTATCTCCCACTTTGAATCCCAATATATCTTGTGATGATAGTGATGATGACAATGATGTTGATGTTGATAATGATGAAGAGAATGATAATGTTGCCTCCTTAAAAATTAAGGGGGAAATGATTTTTAAAGCTCTTCATAAGAATAAAATGGCTCATTCCAACTTCATGGAAATCATGTCTATTGCCATTGAGGGCAAGAAATATATAGAGGAGTTGGAATCTCATCTAGAGGAGCATGAGGTCACCATTGAGAAAATGGAAAGTCATGAGCCTAATTACGCTAATGAGATCGCCGACCTCTCACAAGCTCTTGAACTTGAACAAACCACCAAGGAATCTCTTGAGGAGACTTTTGCTCTAGAACTATCTAGAATAAAGGAATCCCGTGATAGAGCTCTCGAGGTGGCTAATGATTTTGAAACTAAAAATGAGAAGCTTGAAGTTGCACATGCTAAACTCCTTCAGGATTTTGAGCACCTCGAAAATGGCTCAAGGGTCATTAAGAGTGAGCTCATCAAACTCACCGAGTCTCATGCTCATCTTAAAGCTTCATATTCTAAAGAGCTTGCCAAGTTGCCTTCTCCTCTTGCTATTATTGATGATGCTTGTGCTACTAACTCTATTTCTAGTGAAGCATCCATTTTGAAGGAGAATGTTGAGCTAAGGGCTCAACTTGAGTTGCTATCTGGCAATTATGGGAAATTGGAAAAAAGTCATGTAAAGCTCACAAGCTCTCATGATGATCTTCTAGTATCCCATAATGTGCTAAAGATAGCTCATGAGGCTATGAGTATCAAGGTAACATCTAGTGAGCCTCATGTGGATACTAGCACTACTTCAAGTCAAAATGCTATCTTGCCATGTGCTAGTCCTCGTAATTCATCTACTCACAATGTTAGTACATCTTGTGATGAATTGCTCTCCTTGCCTTGTTGCTCTAACAATGAAGCTTATACTTCCTCTAGTACTTTTGTTGATACTAACCATGTAGAGGAAATCAAAGAGCTCAAGGCCCAAGTCACTTCTTTGAAGAAAGACTTGGAAAAGTGTCATGAAGGGAAGTCCACACTCAACAATATCTTGAGTGTGCAAAAATCCCCCAATGACAAAGGTGGACTTGGATTCAACTCCAACAAGAAGAAAAGGTCCAAGATCATTAACAAGAATAAGGGCCAAGAACAACTCAAGAATTCGGCCAAGATTATTTGCTTCAAGTGCAAAATTGAAGGGCATCATGTTAGATCTTGCCCATTGAAGAAGAAGGCCATTAGTGACAAGCAACAAGGGAAGAGGCCACAAGTTCAATCTCGTGCTCAACCGCAACTTGGAGAAAGGCCGCTTCCCAAGAAGACTCATGGTAATGCTTCTCATTTTGAGGAATCAAATGAGAAGAAAGTGAAGAGTAGATGTTGCTACTTATGCCGTGAGAAGGGTCACCTTGCTTCTTCATGCACTAGTGGTAACTTATCCAACCCAATTATTATTGATGATGTCTATTCTCTTGGGAAGGATAAGGTTGGCAATGTGTTTGCCAAGTTTCTTGGGACTCAAAGTGGTGTCAAGAAAAGAACCATTTGGGTAGCCAAGCCTATTGTGACTAACCTCTTAGGACCCAACTTGGTTGGGGACCAACTAGCTCAAACTTGATCAATAGGTGTTTTGGAGGGCATTGGAGACTTGGCTACATTATGAAGAATTAAGGGGTCTTCGTCATTCATATTGTCTCAAGCCAAGTCATTCGGATTATCAAGTTTCTATCTTATATCCAATGTTCCTCCTTGCGGTAACTCGTGCTTAAATTGTTTACATTGAAAGTTACTTGCCCCTTTGCATGTTTTGGTTTTATTCCTTTCATTTGTTTGTATATGTTGTGCGTCCAATTTGTGTATCTTGATAAATCAAGTATGTGTATATTGGTTTGCACATCATGTATGTGTGTGTCGTGCGTTGAGCCTTTGTGCTTCTTTCTTTTATCTTAGTTGGCTCTTGTGAGAGATTAATGGAACATCCCATTTTGGGGGAGTGATGTGCCTTGTGCACCTCACAATCCTATAAATGTGTGTACATGAGGAATACCATCTAGTATTGATATTACAAGATTATCTAGTCTCTATGTGTTATGTCTTCTCATGAGAAAGTCAAATTCTAAATGTTCCATTAATTATCTCTTGTTGGTTCTCTTTTGCATCTTAGTAAGTTTTTCATTGGTATCACATTATGGGGGAGTAATATTCTATGTGCATATTACAAGCCTAGAAAATGTGTAAATTTGAGATATTGTCACCTAGAGTTGATAGTATAAATTATGTTGTTCCTAGGTGGCATGTTAGCTCTACAAGTTGCATTTTGCTTGTGTCTGGTGTGAAGATGATGTTTGATATCATTGCTATCTATCACCGGGAATTATTTCCAAATACCTCTTGTCTTTGACAATTGGTAATCATTTATGTGGTGGAAATTATTGATCATCTTTACATTGTCTTTTGGTTTTATTTGTCTTATCTCTTGCCAAGCTTGTGTCAACTCCCATTTCCTTCCATGCCACTTGTGGATCTCGTGTTTTATTGTTTTTGTCGAGTGTTTTCTAGATATAGTGAAAGTGGTGATCCCACCTTCTACATTTTGTACTCGAATGCAAATTCTCTTTAAATGCATAATTCGTGGGGGAGCTATCCTATTTTCGATAGAACACTCATCTTGTGATCCATATCAAGTGTGTGTTGATGGAAGGCGAGCCGTTTCTTTTTGGTACTTTGTGCCATCATGAAACTTTGTAGATGGGTTGGTGTGTTTGGAACCATCCTCTCTTTTGGGAGTCCGATATCTTTCCTTTTGCGTGTATAAATGGATATCTCATTCCTTGATGTATCTTCTAAATAGATATCTTCCAAGTGATGATTTCTCCATTTGGTATCCTATTTTCACTTGGTATTTCTTTTTCATTTCGTTTCGTTTCTTGAAAGTCTTGATCATGCATATTTACTACATGTATTTCCTTTGGCATGCTTTCTTTCTTTAACCCAATATATAGGGGAAACTCCACCTAGTCTCAATTTGGATGAGATGTGCATGAAATTCATTTTCATATATAAATGCACATGTGTTTGTGGAGTTTGTCCTATGTATTGGTGCTTCTAACTCTTTGGTCCCAATGAGTTTGGGTACCATTTTGTTTGTGTGGTTGTTCTAGGAACAATTGGAGATGCATTGGATGCTCGACTCATTCAAAAGGAAGGTGGTGTCACCATGTGCTTATTGGAGTCAAGCTAGGATGATCAATGAACTACTATCTACCTTCAATTGGTATCTACTACATCCTTCCAATGGTATCTCGGTAACAAGTATCACCATCTACTTCATGCACACATTTCTTGCACCAACCTTGTGTAGGTTGTATCATGGCATGTTAGTCATTCCTTCTTATGATACTTGTTTCCTTTCTCAAAGCATCCCAACAATGATCTCTTGTTGCTAGTTGTGATGTCTTTGATGCTCGTGTGGTTGGAACTCATTTATATACAATAAGAACATATCTAGCCATGTGCTATGCCTTCAAGCAAATATCTTATTGGTATATTTATGATTTCCTTGGGGATATCTTATTCATTCCTTTTTGCAACAATGTCGTGTGTACATCCTTCTTTGTGGATTGATATCATCATGATCTTCATCTACCTAGCATCTTATACACTTGAGAAAAGTTGCATATCTATTTGATATCCCCTTCTTTCACGTCCACCTTTTTGTTCTTGTTTTATTTATTTGGTGGCTCCATGAAGGTGTGTGTCTCGAGTGCGGATCTTATATCGTTGCATCTTGATGCATTTTTTTGTGGTGAAGATCATTTTTTTCTCTTGCTTGTCTTGACGAGGCTTTTGCCATTTCTATTGGTATCCCTTCTCATGACAAAGCTATCCTTTTTATATCTTCACCACAGGTTGTCACAAGCATAGGTTATTTATATGATTAGTAGTGAGCTTGTGAACCCATTTGTTGTTGTGTGTGGGAATGATAGGCCTTGCACTGTGTATCTCATTCATTCAAGAGTATATTGATGCTTAATGTTCATCCATACATTAATCTTCTCAAGTGCTTTGCCATGACTCACACACATCATTTTGGTTGAGCCTACTCTTAAGTTGACTCTTTTATATATTGCTCAACCAGTTGTTTGCTGCAAGTGCTAGGCTTTGTTTCCTTCATGCTCACTTGCACTTGGTGTGAGTGTCTATTGATCTTGGGGGAGTGATGATCCTATTTTGTGCACTTGGTATCCTAATGAAAATATTCTAAGGAGTGCATAAATTATGGGGAGCTTCACTAGTGTCTTTAGAACACTCCGTTGCTATGTCGTAAGGTTCTATTGATCTTGGGGGAGCGACGATCCTATTTTGTGCTCGTTGTATCCAAATACAAAACTAAATTGTGCACAAATCATGGGGAGCTTCTCTAGTTTCTCTAGAACACTCCTTTGCTCTTATCATAATATCTTTTATTCATTTGGCATGTAGGATCATTGGTCTAGTTGGGTCAATTGGTATCTTTTGATAGCTTGATTCAATTGGTATCCTTTGATTGCTTGATTGCGTGTTTTTCTCCCTTTGTTATGCCTTTGTGGCATATTATTCTTTTGCAATATTTGGGCCTCAATATAGTTTGTCTTCCTCCAAGTATTTACAGTTGGATATATGTATTGCCTTCCACTCTCTATTTTGAGGAATACATAATTTATGGAGGAACACAATTTATATTGACCTTCTAAGCTATTCGCCCATTTTGGCAATCGATGCCAATGGGGGAGAAGTTTCAGAGAGTTTAGTTTTGTGAGGAAGTTTAGAGAGTTGTCTCTTCGCTCTTCTTGCTTTGGTTTTGTTCCTAAGCTTTTGCATCTCATGCGCATACATTATTGTTGCATGGTATGGTGATGCATAATTCCTTAATAAACTCTCTTGAAAGTGATTGTCATCAATTACCAAAATGGGGGAGATTGAAAGAACATGCGGTGCCCCAATGTTTGGTTTTGGTAATTGATGACAATATCTATGGACTAATGGTTGCCTTGAGTTATATTTGAAGGGTTTGTCCATAGGCTTTTCTTGGAGTTCATTTGTTGGTTTCAAGGAGAGTTTGTGATGACCAAGGTGCTATTAAGGAATTATCCAAAGATTGGTCTTGTGAGTGTTGAGCTTATTGCAAGCATGTCTTGAAGAAGAAGAGTGTGTTAAGACATCATCCAAATGAAGAGAGTTGGAAAGATTCAAGGTTGATCAAGACTAAGTGAAGGAGTGAATCAATTTGATCAACACACAAAGCGTAGAAGATGTACCAAGAGGGATCAAGCAATCCTATGGTATGGTAAACATTGTCAATCACGCTTTGTGTACTAACCCATGGTCTTCGTGAGAGTTCTTTGTGGGGTTAGGTTGCGGTGTGCAAGTTCAAGTGGAGCATCACGAAGAAATCAAGTGCTTGAACCTTGTCGTCCATTGTCATGACAATGGACTTGTGAAGATATGCCGAAGAGTGGCTCACCCATAGAGGTGTATGGGGGAGCAATCTACTAGTCTTCACCGAGACAACGCAATCAAGAAAGGTGGTCCAACTTGAGGAAGTCAAGATCGTCTACATCTAGCTAAAGTGGACTTTGTGCAAAGCAAAGGTTTGCCCTTGATAGGTTTTCTATTTTACCGGTCTCGTGGTGGTAGTTGGGATACCGGGTTATAGGATCGTTTGTCGTACTATCAAGGGGGGCTCTCAAGTTGGTAGCTTGATCGTATCGTTAGTAGAGAGCTCAAACCATTGCATCCTTGCATCATGTTTCTTGGTTCTTGTTTGGTTCTCTTTGTGAGTCTTAGAGCTTATGTTCATCTTGATGACAAGCTTGAGTTCATCGAAAACGGAGTTCACATGCATCTTCTATGATGTTTTCGGTGTTGGAGGTTTTACCGGTCTTATCCGAGAAAGGGTTCTCACCATTTTATTATGGGCCTTTTCTAATTTGCTTTTTATTGGTCTATCAAGATTGTGTTAGCCCTTGTCGCTATCTTTCCAACAAACTTGGTTTCATCGAATTCGGAGTCCGTTTGCAAAAGTTGTGGCAGTTTTGGTGATCTGAAAAGGCTGCAGCGGTACTACCGCGAATTGGAGCGGATGTAATTTTTTACTACCGCTCCAGAGCAGTACTACCGTGGCTCCTACAGCGGTAGTACCGCCCCGGACCAAAAAACTCGTCCCAAGTCCCGCGGTGGTAGGCTCGGATGTATTTTTTTAGTACCGCTCGCAAGCAGTAGTACCGCTACCCTTAGGGGTAGTACCGCTACCCCTAGCGGTAGTACCGCTCTGTGCGGGCTGTGAGCATAACGGTTGGATTTCCCCCCACCTATAAAAGGGGGTCTTCTTCCCCAATGAACCTTATCCTTTGAGCTCGTGTTCTTCCCCCATTGTTGACCTTCTTCGAGCTTGCTATCTCTCAATCCCTCCATGGATTCTTGCTAGTTTTTGGGGGAAAAGAGAGAGGAGATCTAGATCCACATTTCCACCAATCACTTTCTCCTCTAAGTGAGGGTAACCCCTTGGATCTTGATCTTGGAGTTCTTGGTGTTCTCCTTCTTGTTCTTCCTCTCATTTCCCTCCCTAGCATTAGTTACTTTGGTGGGATTTGGGAGAGAAGGACTTGGGCATTCCGTGTGCCCTTGCCATTGCATTTGGTGCATCGGTTTGAGTTCTCCACGGTGATACATGGAAGTGAAGTTGAGAAGCTTATTACTCTTGGGTGCTTGGTACCCTTGAGCTTGTTCCTCTTGGGTGCTTGGGCGCCCTAGACGGTTGTGGTCACCTCGGAGTCATATTCCATTGTGGTGAAGCTTTGTGGTGTCGTTGGGGAGATAGCCCCAACCTTGGTGTTCGGAGCTCAATCATTGTGGTGTAAAGCTCCGGGCAAGCGTCGGGGTCTCCAATTAGGTTGTGGAGATCGCCCCGAACAATTTGAGGGGTTCCGGTGACCGCCCCCAAGGGTTGCCAAAGTGTACGGGTTCGGTGACCGCCCCCAAGGGTTGCCTTTTGTTCGGGTTCGGTGACCGCCCTCAAGGGTCCCTTAGTGGAATCACGGCATCTTGCATTGTGCGAGGGCGTGAGGAGATTACGGTGGCCCTAGTGGCTTCTTGGGGAGCATTGTGCCTCCACACCGCTCCAAACGGAGAATAGCATCCGCAAGGGTGTGAACTTCGGGATACATCGTCGTCTCCGCGTGCCTCGGTTATCTCTTACCGGAGCCCTTTACTTATGCACTATACTTTATGATAGCCATATTGTTTCTTGTCATATATCTTGCTATCACCTAGTTGTTTATCTTGCTTAGCATAAGTTGTTGGTGCACATAGGTGAGCCTAGTTGTTGTAGGTTTTGTGCTTGACAAATTAACCGCTAGGTTTATTCCGCATTTGTTCAGGCCTAAACCGTAAATATTTTAAAGCGCCTATTCACCCCCCCTCTAGGCGACATCCACGATCTTTCACATATTCTCTAATGTGTGCTCATATAAATGTCTTGATATATCAGTATCCATGAGCATTGAAAAATTATCATCAATAAGCATACATATAGATCTAATATTAACGTGTGTCCTCGTGTTTCACATATTGTATTCCAAATAAAACCTACTCGATGGCTAGAGTGAGTGATGGACTGATGGGGGAGATATCGGTGGTTGCGGTTGCTTAAAGATCACATAAAAACAAGATGGTAACAATTGATTCATTTTCTTAGTGAAGCAAATGGTGATGTGAGAAGTTGTCATCTTGATGGGTGCATCACTTGTAGACCTGCTCAATACGGTGTATTTCATCGAACTCAGCGATAGGAGATGCCACATAATTTTTGTTTGTCTCATCATAATCATTGTAACCAGCAAATTAAAATAATAGTAAGCCTAGGGAGGGCCAAAATAAACGGTTTTACTTATTTATACTATACTTTTTTACATTTTGTACTCATTCTCTCAACATACCATCTTCATAATTATATATTTATATTAAATTTGGCAATTTTAGTCACGTAACAAAGGGTTATTAGTATTAATATAAAATATATTCATTAGAACTCTACTATATGTCCATTAGCACAGAACTTCAAATTATTGTGCATGGAAATTCATGTTAGACGCTTCTTTGTAAAAATTTCATTAAAACCTTTCACTAAATTGAAATTCTCTAGGCTAGAGAATTTTATAGAATGCATGTCCTCACAAATTAGTTTATGCCACTTAGATGGATTCTAGTTGTATATGTGTGTGTGATTGTGTATATCTCAATAATCATAAATATCTTAACAAAGAGCATTACAACATATGGTCAAATATCTTGATAGAGCTATTTGAAGTGTATGAATGCATATAACCTTTGCTAGTAAATATAAATGACGACGGGCCTATAGGTGATTCCCAAGGAGTCCCGGAACACAAAGGAGCATGCCCAAAGTCCTAAAAATAAGTAAACTACATGTGGGGACGAGGAAAGTGACACCTAAGATGAAAGTCTTCAAAGATGGCGGACGGGACTCGGAGATACAAACTTACAGACCATGGCTAGATAGCATGACTATATAAGAAGATGGATGGCCCTACAAAATACAAAGCCAACACATATCGCACATGCCAACCGTCTCGAAGCATTGGCAAGTACTGATGAAAGGACATGTGGTGCCCCCATGTGTGGTTTTGGTAATTGATGACAATCTCTATGGACCAATGGTTTCCTTGAGTTATATTTGAAGGATTTGTCCATAGGCTTTTCTTGGAGTATATTTGTTGGTTTCAAGGAGAGTTTGTGTTGACCAAGGTGCTATTTAAGGAATTACCTAAATAAGACTAAGTCAAAGAGTGAATCAAGTTGATCAACACACAAAGCGTAGAAGATGTACCGAGAGGGATTAAGTGATCCTATGGTATGGTAAGCATTGTCAATTACACTTTGTGTACTAACCCATGGTCTTCGTGAGAGTTCTTTGTGGGGTTAGGTTGCGGTGTGCATTTTCAAGTGGATCACCACGAAGAAATCATATGCTTGAAGGTTGCCGTCCATTGTGGTGGCAATGGACTTGTGAAGATGTGCCAAAGAGTGGCTCACCCATAGTGGAGTATGGGGGAGCAATCAACTAGTCTTCACCGAGCCAACGCAATCAAGAAAGGTGGTCCAACTTGAGAAAGTCAAGAACGTCATCATCTAGCTCAAGTGGACTTTGTGCAAGGCAAAGGTTTGCCCTTGATAGGTTTTCTATTTTACCGGTCTCATGGTTGTAGTTGGGAGACCGGGTTATAGGATCGATTGCCGTACTATCAAGGGGGGCTCTTGATGAGTAGCTTGATCGTATCGTTCGTAGAGAGCTCAACCCATTGCATCCTTGCAACATCTTTGTTGGCTCTTCTCCTTGTTAGATTTGGACCTTATGGTCATTTCCATGACATGCTCAAGTTCGTCGAAAACAGAGTTCACGTGCATCTTCTATGATGTTTTCGATGTTGGGGTTTTTGTCTGTTCTCTTTGTGGGTCTTAGAGCTTTTTGTCATCTTGATGACAAGCTCGAGTTCATCGAAAACGGAGTTCACATGCATCTTCTATGATGTTTTCGATGTTAGGGTCTTTGTCGGTTCTCTTTGTGAGTCTTAGAGCTTATGGTCATCTTGATGACAAGCTCGAGTACATCGAAAACGGAGTTCACATGCATCTTCTATGATGTTTTCGATGTTGTAGGTTTTGCCGGTTCTTCTTTGATGGAGGGTTCATTCTCTATATCTTAGGCATACCTCCCTGCATCTTCTTACTATAACCATTCGTTGTTTTGATGCTACTCGTCTTCCTCTATCCAACAAGCTTGAGTTTGCTCAATTCGGAGCTCATATGTAGAAGTTATGGCAGTTCTGGTTTTACTGTATCCTTCCGTGTCTTTGCAAAATGAAGGCTTCCAAGTGCTAGAGTTTCTATGGCGTGCGCTAGTACTGATCAAGGGAGCAGTAGTACTGCAGTGGCTCACGGTAGTACCGGCCAGGGAAGCGGTAGTACCGCGCCCCGGGAGCGGTAGTACCGTGGCCTCTAGCCCAGAAAACTGGCATGCGCGGAAGTAGGCACGGTAGTAGTTTTTTTACATCCACGCCCTACGCGATAGTACCGCTCCCTTCGTGCGGTAGTACCGTGCCGGACTTTTGCACAGACCGATATTCAGCGGAAGTAGCCACGGATGTAATTTTGTTAGTCAGTGCCTTCCCAGCCTAGTCGAACCCTGCCTTGCGGTAGTACCGCAAGGACGCGCGGTAGTACCGCTCCGGCGGTTCTACCGCTTGTTGTTTTAACGCAGCAGGGTCTCGTCTGGTCTCTGTCATGGGAGCGGTAGTACTGCATGGCCTTGCGGTAGTACCGCGAGTCCGTGCGGTAGTACCGCAGGTCGTGGGCTGATGAAGTGGGTAACGGTTGGATTTCCCCCTCCTATTAAAGGGGGTCTTCTTCCCCATTGAGTCTGATGCTTTGAGCTTGTGTTCTTCCCCCATTGTTGACCTTCTTCAAGCTTGCTATCTCTCAATCCCTCCATGGATTCTTGCTAGTTTTGGGGGGAAAAGAGAGAGGAGATCTAGATCCACATTGCCACCAATCACTTTCTCCTCTATATGAGGGGAACCATTTGGATCTAGATCTTGGAGTTCTTCGTGTTCTCTTCTTCGTTCTTCCTCTCATTTCCCTTCCTAACATTAGTTGTTTTGGTGGGATTTGGGAGAGAAGGACTTGGGCACTCCGTGTGCCCTAGCCATTCCATTTGGTGCATCAGTTTGAGTTCTCCACGGTGATACGTGGAAGTGAAGTTGAGAAGCTTATTACTCTTGGATGCTTGGTACCCTTGAGCTTGTTCCTCTTGGGTGCTTGGGCTTCCTAGACGGTTGAGGTCACCTCGGAGCCATATTCCATTGTGGTGAAGCTTCGTGGTGTCGTTGGGGGCCTCCAATTAAGTTGTGGAGATAGCCCCAACCTTTGTGGTGTTCAGAGCTCAATCATTGTGGTGTAAAGCTCCGGGCAAGCGTCGGGGTCTCCAATTAGGTTGTGGAGATCGCCCCGAGCAATTTGTACGGATTCGGTGACCGCCCCCAAGGGTTGCCATTTGTACGGGTTCGGTGACCGCCCTCAAGGGTCCCTTAGTGGAATCACGGCATCTTGCATTGTGCGGGGGCGTGGGGAGATTACGGTGGCCCTAGTGGCTTCTTGGGGAGCACCGTGCCTCCACACCGCTCCAAACGGAGATTAGCATCTGCAAGGGTGTGAACTTCGGGATACATCGTCGTCTCCGCGTGCCTCGGTTATCTCTTACCCGAGCCCTTTACTTATGCACCTTACTTTGTGATAGCCATATTGTTTCTTGCTATATATCTTGCTATCACCTAGTTGTTTATCTTGCTTAGCATAAGTTGTTGGTGCACATAGGTGAGCCTAGTTGTTGTAGGTTTTGTGCTTGGCAAAGTAACCGCTAGATTTATTCCGTATTTGCTCAAGCCTAAACCGTAATTATTTTAAAGCGCCTATTCACCCCCCCCCCCTCCCCCTAGGCGGCATCCACGATCTTTCAACTGATCAATAAACGTCTTATACTTATTTATAGAGGGAGTAGTAGATTGAATATTTTCATGCTTAGTCCTCCCTTGTAACTCTTTTAGGTTATTCAGTCATACAAGTATCTAGGGGATTGGTACAATGTAGAATTGGTAATGCTTATTTTGGTACGTGTATGTTATTTTGATGGTCGGCCGTGCAGTGATTACCTACAACATACACTATTGAGTGATGTCTAATTTAAGAGACCGGGCACACGCTTTATTTAGAAAAATAGTGACCTTCATATGACGTGTTGGTATCAACGAGGAGCAAAGTTATAGGCGGTCACAACCCTCGAACCACCGATCTGATCTATCAATTTTAATTACCAAGCCGACCTGCGAGCAATGGTAAAGGAAGGAGGACAACAATGTTGAATAAGCATAGCATGATGTGTTTCAGCTATACATATATGATGACTCGCCTACCAAGTGTTTGAGATGACGCCAACCAACCTGTGGTTGAGATGGTTAGGCGGACAGTGTTATCCCCAGCCCACCAGGGCGATACGCTTTCAGTGTGAGCAGCGGCGAATCTAGGACGGAAATTCAGGGTAGGCTTTGCTTGGCCTAGTTGGCTTAGATGGCCGGGGGCACCTGTTTTTCTTGGACTGAGTATGCCAAACATGCTGAGGCTTAGTACTATAAAATAAATTCACGATTTTTTAGGGTAGGCTCAAGCCATGCGAAGCCTGGCCCTTAGATTCGCCACTGAGTGTGAGGAGATGTTCCCTGTTGACTACAAGGCCTACGGTGACTCCGTAAGATCTCAAGATGATATGCCGGCTCAGTCTCTCGAAGGTGCTCACAGGGGTAGGGTGTGCGTTCATAGGGGTGAGTGTATGCGTGTTTATATGAGCGCTTGCGTTTGTACTGCGTTAAAAATAAGTGTTTGAGATGATGAGCATCATCACATTAGGGGTAGACAGAAGCACCACATACCACTCTCTTTGACTCATTTTGCATCAACATTCAACTGAGTATAATGCTTCCAATAAATTGTGTTACGCTAATCATGTGTACTAAGCAGTACCGATAATCAACAGTATTTTGTGGCCAAACTAGCGCCCATAAACCATCTCCCTTCAGTCTAGCAACATAGAACATTGAACTAGCTCGTTCCACACATGGGCTAGCTCTGCCACTGTCAATCGTGAATTTTGATCATCGAACTAGAACATTGTGCTCCAAAAATATCTGTAATGCATGAACTGTTGCTTCCGCAACATTGTAAATTGCTTGAACAACCTAATACAACAGATTAAGTACGTCAATAAACTACTTGTGAGTGTATGACACAAGATTTATGCACTTTGGCTCAACAAATAAAGTATGCAGCTGACCTGTTTAGGATATGAAACATTATTTGGAAGCACATTTTCGTTCTCGTATTTTTTGTCTTCCAAAGTGAACGAGCTGCACATAGCATAAAGAGGGCGTATTAATAAAATCCATCATGCCTATAATGGTAGAACCGAACCAAAACATAGAAGCATCTAAGCAACAGGATAAAATGTTAAGCCCAAATAAACACACCGACAGAGGTAAAAAAAATATGTGTGGAAAAAATTGATAGTTCGGTAGATGATACGTCAATAGTGAAATAGTTCAGAGAAAAACCTGCCTTTCCATTTGCTCATTTATCCACTTAAGTAAACGCTCTGCTGTTCTTCCATCATCAATCAATTTTATTTCGCTTTTCTCTTGCTTCCGGTCCCACTTAACGTTAGCAAATTTTGGTGGGGGGCCGCAAAGTAGGAAGGGATAATGGTCAACAGAAAATCTTCTGCAAAGATCTATGTTCACCTGTGCTGTCAAACATTCAAAAGAAATAAAGCATCACTGCATGCCAATGCACACCACTGATTGAGGAACTAGTAATAAGTTAGGTTGGGTTTCTGACAAAAATGAGAATTAAAAAAAATCAAATGAGAGACTAATCTTTCACATGAGAAGAACCTCTTGTATTTCTAGCCTTCAGGTTGGCAATACAAACAGGACAACTGTAAACTGAAGATGCACATAGATACTTCTGTATTTCTACCACTTCATGTTGGCAATACAAACAGGCCAACTATAAACTAAAGATGCACATCGATACTTCACTAGGTTATCTCACCATAGAGTAACAGAATTGCAACAATATCGCCTTTTAAAGTGCTTATTAGGTTTTTTTTTTTTAGATGAACAGAGGGGCCTCTCCCCGGTTCCATTAACCAGAATGAAACCAAACAGAATCTGTTCTTACATCCCAACTGTGCTTATTAGTTGTTTAGCTTTAGCAAACTAATGAAGATTATCAGCCTTAACGAGAGATACCGTACATTTGATGCACAATCAACCCTAGCCATCAGTATTCTCCCAGGATGTGCAGCATCTGGACCATTAAAAAGTTTCGCAACCTTCTCATAATGAGGCTGCAGGTAAGGAAGAAATCTCGGTTAGCACTTAGCAAGAGTGGCTTTCCAGATCATGTGAATATATGATATACTGTAAATTCTACCACCATAGGCTCAATACCTTGTAGTTTCTGCAAGCTGGACACCTGCAGGAGCATGATAGGCATTCAGTTAGCAGTAATAAAACAAGACGGAAACAAAATCATCATCTTCCAGTCAGTAGCGATTTCAGACATAACATGAAGAAAGTACAATTACACTAATCTGATATACTACTCCCTCCGTTCCAAAATATTTGTCTTTCTATAGATTTCATCGAGTGACTACATCCGGAGCAAAATGAGTGAATCTACACTCTAAAATATGTCTACATACGTCCGTATGTTGTAGTCTGTTTGAAATGTTAGAAAGACAAATATTTAGGAACGGAGGGAGTAGTACATATGGAAAACTACATACGAGGGGCTAACATCGTATTCAGCTGCTGAAATCAGAGACGAACTAATCATTTTCGTTTCGATTTGCGACTGACAGATCGACAACGGCATGAAACTCCGCGTCCAATCTCGGGCCATTGATCTATCCAGATGAAACGCTCCGATCGAATCTCGCCATCGAGATCAAACGCTCCGATCTCGATCAACGGCATGAATCCTCGGTACGTATCCATCTCGCCATCCAGTTCAAACGCTGCGATCAAATCGAATCGAAGCAATCCGTATCGAATTACTCAATTAAATAAGACGCGGATCAAGCCGGGGACTGACCAGTTGGCGAAGAACTCGACGACGGCCAAGGACTCCCGCGAGGCCGCGAGGAAGGCGTCGAAGCTGGTGGCGTTGAGGTCCACGGCGTAGTCCCCCTGCGCGGCGGTCCCGGCCCCGGCCCCGTCGCCGACGCCCAGCGACCGGAGGGAGGAGGCGCCCACGGAGATGGAGGAGGAGACGGCGAGGGTGAGGAAGAGGAGCCGCGCCACAGCGGGAGCCATGGATCGGCGGGGGCTGGATCTCTCCGGCGCGGTGGTGATCCGGTGTTACCGTACGTTTCAGACACCCACGAAGCTCTCGTCCTGGGATTAGTCAGACCAGCGGTAGTAGGCTCCGCCTGGGGTTTTGGACTTTGGCAAACGCTCCGTTTCAGCCGGCGGACCGCACGACGCGTGTCTTTTGCGGGTCTGTTTCTGCATTTCTTTTTGAGAGGTGCTATACACACGGCAAATTTTGCACGACAACGATAGAATCCAGCCACACATGCATATGACTGAGAACAGCAGTAGTCACTGGATTTGCTTGTCGTGCACAGGCCGGGCACATGTATCGTGCGTGAAGATGTATCATTTCTTTTTCTCTAGCATTATCTGTGTTATAAATTTACATTTCGTAACAGCACCCCTGTTGTAAAGATAAAAAAAAAAGATAAAAGGAAAAAAATTCTGAAACATCGTCTGCGTTGCGATTTTTCTATCACAAAACCACCCATGTTGCAGAACTTCATCCGAAATATCATCTGTGCGGGCCGCTACCACGGGCTAGGGCGCCGTCGTTGGTGGGTCACAGCGGCACAACGAGACTGGTTGGGGACGCAGTGCTGGGGCCACTACAATGCTAGTGCTGGCCCAGCTTCCGTGGCTCATGCGGGGCTAGGAGTGAAAGGGCCGACCTTTTATTCTTCCTAATGTGGTTGGTACTCTGTGGTATGGAGGGTGGGTGAAGTCTCAGACATGGATGTCGCGGTGGCGGCTCCGGATGGCAGTTCACATGGTTGGATCTTCGGCGGGCACCATGGCGGCGGTGGTGGGTCCCATCTTGGCCATGCGGGCGACGAGAGGGGTAGTGGTTGGTGACTCGGGCGTGCCCTCTATCGACGTCGCCTAGGTCTGGATCTGGGGTCTGGGCACGTCGTGTTTGCCTTGGGGGCCTTGTGGTGACATTGGTGGGGGTGTCGAGCGAAAGCTCCGTGCGTTTGTGCCGATGACGGCGATGCTTGCGGACGCTGCTCTCTTCTTGAAGACGTTGTCATGGATCTCGTCTTCGCATCAGAGTTTCGGCTGAAGACCCTTGCCCGATGGAGCTGGGCAGCGACGACGCTTTGTCCCGTTGGCCCTCTTGGTGACGTTGTCGAGGAGCTTAGGTGTCCTAGGGTGTTGTGTGGGGTTGTTCCAGTTTCTTCGGTGTTCTCCTTTGGTAGCGTAGTTTCTTGCCTTCTTCGTGGTCCGGGTAGTCTAGGATCTGTTTTGTAAAAGAATTACCTCACCATTTTGTATCGTTCGGCCATGTACTTTCTTTGGATTGTGTCTTTTTTGCTAGAGAAAAGTCTGGGCCGAGCCCAAGAAAGGCCCGAACCTAACCCGATTTTGAATTAACAAAGTCAACAGCCTAACCCGGCTCGGATTGTGTCTTTATTTATAAAGGGGGTGAAAGTCTGTTTCGAGAGTACTTTACACAAGAAAAAAGAACAAAAATCATTATGATTTGGTAGGCAAATATATTGTTTAAATTTGACTTAAAATAGGGAATGCCGAGTAAATTGAGATGAAGGAAGTACTTTAGAATAGAGCCAAAAGACGAGGCGCCTACGATGACTTCATAAATCTTAAGATGATACGTCGACTCAGTCTCTCGAAGGTGTTTATAGGGATAGCTAGTGTACGTGTATACGTTCATATGAGTGAGTGTACGCGCGTATGCGTATGCATGAGCGTTTCCATCTATACTATGTAAAAAAAGAAGTGCCAAAAGACGAGACAAGACGCGACATCATTTGGCATCTCTTTGCTCTATCCACATTATGCCTATGTACAGGTCTGCTAACCTTTGCTTAGCCATTTCGGCCATTCGCGAGTGCCGAGCCAAATCGTGGAGCATATATCCACACAACATGGTTGAAGCTCGTTCATTGGTTAACCGAAATGTTCTCGAAGGGATAAGCATAAGATGGTTTATGTTAAGAATAGAATAGTTGCTTATTAATTAAGCTAATTAGGATTAAGTTAATTGTTAGATAGGTTGCTTGGTTCCCAAGCAACCATGTACTTTCTTGGCTCTCAAGGCAACTATGTAATTCCTTGGCTCTCAAGTAACTATGTGTTTACTTGACCGCCAAGCACCATGTGTACTTCCGCCTGGGTATAAATACCCCACTTCTATCATCAATAAAGACTGATGGTTCATCTTTCATTCAACTATCTTGTTCTTTACTTTTGACTTCCAACACATTATCAGCACATAGACTCTGCCGAGAGCACTTGCGTCACCGGCGGCGTGGCCACAAGAGCAAAGACGGGACATTGGCGAGAAACAGGCCAGCGGTACCGGGTAGCGCCAACAACCGGAAGCACATGAGAAGCACAGCGGCAACGCTACAGCCACAGAACATGGAGACGCATCATATCGCCTACGGAAACGAGGAGCATCCATATGCATACATGTATTCGTTGAAGAAATCAATCAGGAGATGACCAGGAAGTCGGCCACCAGAATATTAGTAATTTCTTGTCTTCTTGTGATTAAAATCAATGATCTAATTATTGATTACTTTTGCATGTACGCCTTTATGAGTGAAACTCTCGCGCACATGAAGAAATGGACGGATCTTTGCTCCATTAGATTCGATTTCCGGAGACTACATGAGACATGACGGCCTCCGGCACATAGAGATGCGAGCAGCGGTGGCAATCCACTATGTGGCGCGGCTCGGCTTCGAACTCCCGACGCCCGGCGTCGTGGCGCCCTCTAGCGTTGCTACCTGCGGCCACGGCCTTCGACCGGCAATGCCGTCAGGCACACGCAGCGCGGCGCGCGCAGCGCCATCTTCAAGCAGCGACCCTCCTACTCCTGCTTACTGAAATTCACATATTAGTTCCCCTAATGCATGTTCAGCCCACAGGCTGTACTGTACTTTACTCGTCTATATATTTCCTGAATTTCAGAAATACTAACTTTCAAGTGGTAACAAGTATAGAATGATCATCAGATTTTTAGTTCTTTAGTTTCTACACTAGCCCTCAGGCTTAACGTACTTTGCTGATTAGTATTCTGGTGCACTTAGGTTTACAGGATTATGGATTATAGCCTTAATGCCTCAGTGTACGAAATTACCTATGTATAAATCCTCAGATTTGTATTGCTGCAATTTAAGCCCTCTGGCTAATTTAGATCCTTAATTAGGTAACAGTTGTGGCATATGACAACATTTAGTCCTCATTTATTGCATAAGCAGTGAATATATTTTTGCATTTGCATGTATTGCCACAGTAATACTAATGCAAAAGAATGTTTTGCTTACATTTGTTCCTTTGGATTTTAAGATATTATATATGCCTTTGCCTCAAACATTTTCTAAGGCATGGATTTTAGGAGAACAACTATAATTTTTGCAACTGATTTCTTTTCTTGAAAATCTAATTGTAATTCAAACATGAATTATGAAGAGTCATACTCAATATGACTACCCGCATTTATTTGTGAAGTACAAGGTATTGGTGGCATCTACTGCACCATTTGCAGATTATCCACCATTACTGTGAGGTCTACGTCTTGTCATTTGATAAGACGTTTACCTTCAAAGTGATCTTCCAAATATTAATATTAGATATGGCTACCTCAAGATGTCATAAGGTAATACTGGCATCTACTGCAAATTTTGCAGACTATCCACTATTACTGCAAGGTCTACATCATGTCACTCTGACAGATGATTACCTTCAAAGTGATTTTCTTAAATATAGCATAACATAAGGTAATAGAGATATGAACATCTACTGACAAAAGTCAGACTATGTTTTCTATTACTGCGAGATCTACACCGCATCCGGTGATTATCTTCAAAGTGTTATCCTATATAAATTGAGGTGTACACATATGAGTATAGCATCAACTATCATAAATTTTGCTCATCTGAAGCAATTCTTGTTGTTCATTAAAATTATTTACTCTCATAGTAAATATTATTCATGCACAATACCTATGTGCCAAAATGGTATTTTTTTTGGTGCTAATATCAACTATTCAAGCCTCATTTTGCTTGAATAAATCATGGAACATTATGTAAATATCTGCATAATATGATATTTACCTTCTATTACATTGGCAAATCACAAGGCACTGAAGTCTATGTCACCATTTGTGATTATATTGTCGTCCACCCATCAAGGTGGATATCATAATTTATAGCGACGATCAAGTGTTCTCAAACACTGTTTCAATGTCCACATCACATTGTGGTTATACTTTCATTATGACTAACCAATTTCAAACATGCAAAGTCTATACGTTTTGGCGGTGACTCTAAAGTCACACATTTCCTCAAGAATGAAGTCCAAAACATTAGCAACAATTTCATCACATGTATTGTATTGAAGGATACACCCAGGTTCACCAAGGATCACCTTGACCATGAATGTGCTCAAGCAAATCATTTCATCCATACACATCTTGTACTCCAAGAAGGATATTAAATAATCCATGAGCATTTCATGTAACACATGGCTGAGATTTTCAAATGCACATTACTTCACTTAGTTCTCAAACTAGGTACATTATGCATGAGTATTTATTCGCTTCGAATATTTTCCTTAAGAGAAACATGCTGCCATGAGCACATCGCGAATGATCACCCATTCGTTTTTTTTTTCAAGACCTCAAGTCTATTGCATCTCACAATTCTATCACTTAGTCAACTTCAAGTTGAGATCCCGTGATCAGATATTTTCATATGTGGATCTAGTTGAAAGGCTCTCAATACATTTTACATCATCTTATGATGGTACTGCCATTTTCCCTGATGAGGAACATGGAATTTCTTAAAATCATCAGATTCACCCCCACGGGTGCTATACCATTCTTGAGATATTTGCTAGTACCGAGAATACTATGCAAGTGAGTGGTCACGAAAATGAACCACGAGGAATTCAAAGTAAAGTGTAGGCTAAAAGAAAAAAAATACTTATTCATAGGGAATATATCATTTTCAAATGATTACAATGACAACTCTCAAGTTTGTCTAATGTGTGGTGATAGAAATATAATATCTATTATTACCAAACCCTCAACATATGGTCAAACCACACCACAAAATTGGGATAATTTTGAGAATTTGCAAACTTACTATTAGAAAATATTTTTGTAAATGATTGTTCTCAATTCTTCATGAGAAGGAGAGAACCAAAAATCTAGTGCAATAAAAGATGGTGAATTACTTTGCACAAATGATATGTTTGCATAATACATTTTCATTAATGTTGGAGACCTCATGTAATCTCCTAATTATCCCAAAATATCTTTACTTTATAATTGTACTACTAAATGTAGTAAAATGTCCAATATCATATCCATTGGATATAATATTTGATAAATTTGAATGTATGTTTCAATTCATACTCAATATTGTTGCGTACACAATGATTTTCTAAGTATTAATAAATTAAATTAGGCTTGATAGCCTTAGCCATCCTGGTTTGGAGATGATTAGAACATTATTGACAATTCTATTGGTCACAACTTACCAAGTTGCAAAAAAAAATCCCAAATCATCAGATTTAATGCGCACTTCATGTGTCATTAGGGAAATCAATTTTAAGGCACTCTCACCTTAAAATTCTAAGCAGGCCACTTATTCTTCCTTGAACACATTCAAAAGATATATGTGGATTGTTGAACCATTATTTGGGGAAATTTAGATACTACATGGTACTCATAAGAACATTACAAAATGATTTAAAGTGTGTCTGTCATCACACACAACCATGCATGATCTTACTAAATAAATTGCTCAACTTATCAAAGTAAGAGCAAATTCTCCTGAAAACAGGATCTATAAACTCATTCGAATGAACAATGTTGTTGGACTCATTCAATGATCATTTTTTTTGCATTAAGTACTTTATGTACATACCCAGAATGGTTTAGCTAAATTTCTTATCAAAGAGAGTCAAATGAATTACATGACCACTTTTAAAGAATTTTAAATTTACCAGCCTCTTGTTGGACACATACGGCCTTACACACCGTAAGTATGATCTAAATCATACCAACTGCATATTATACTACTTTCCCCATGTAGTAACTATGTGGAAATCAACAAAGTATTTCCCATCTGCGATAATTCGGTTACATACTGATATCACCACTCCAGCGTACATCAATGGGCACTCACAGAAAGTTAGGGATCTATGTGAGGAATAACAATTTATCCGTCAATCAAAATTATTCATAGCCCGTATGCTGATTGCATCAGCAATAAGGATATTTTCTGGCATTAGGGGGAGATAAGTACCGCAAAGAATGCCGAGAAATAAATTAGAAATGTTATTGACGTTTAATCCCTATATCCACGTACTCAAATAATCCGAACTATACGTTTAGAGAATCATATATTTGCAACACATTGCAAATCTGCCACATACATTAATTGATGACAAGGTGTTACTAAATTCTATATTCCTGCAGTAAAGTGTCAGAAAGAGTGGAGGTACCTGATAAACCACTCTTGTCCCCAAATAAGAGCAAGAGGGGGAGAAAATCTGACAAGACGAGATATAACTTCTCACATGCTTCCACGAAAACAAAGGAAATCAAATCCTCAACCAGTAAATGTAATTCAACATCAAGTTGAAAGACACCTCACTGGATCACTACTACAAAAAGGGCTGTTAATGGCGCACCGGTTTTGCCCATTAATGGCGCACTACCGGTGCGCCATTACTAGCACGCCATTAGTAGTTGGATACTAATGGCGCACCAGTGGCGCACCAATGGTGCGCCATTAGTATCTGGCATACTAATGGCGCACTACGTAGAAGTGCGACATTAGTATTTTTTTCAAATTTTTTTTTTCAAATTTTTTTTTTAATTTTTTTTCTTAATCTCAGATCATTATGGCTTAATCTAGGGTCAATTTGCTTAATCTCAAGTCAAATTGCACTCTGTGGTCAAACTTCCCATAAGGTCACCCATCCTCACACTACTCCAGCCCGAGCACGCTTAACTTCGTAGTTCTATCCAACCCCAGCACCAGCTCACTTCACACGCACTTGTTGATATATCTATCATATCAATCCTATTAACCCTTCTTGATGTCTAGGAGTTTGTTAATGTTCATGAGTATGATGAAATTTTGAAAATATATTTCAAACTTCCCGGTCATATTACGTATCATATTTTGGAAAAAAAATTATAAATTTTTTTTTTCGAAAATTTTATATTTTTTTTCTGTTACTAGTGGCGCACCTAGCAAACGGTGCGCCACTAGTAAGTTTGAAATTTTTTGAATTTTTTTGCATGTAGATCTTAAAAGCCCCGTAACTTTTTTTCTGTTAGGTTTTTGGGGATTTAGAAAATGTTTAACGGGGTTCCCCCGATTAAATTTGGATGTAACTTTTCGAGTAGATGATTTTTCATATAAAAAACTTTTTAATCCGAGTTCGTATGCAAAAGTTATACCCGTTTTACTAAATTCCAGAGATATTTTGCAAATAAAGTCAAAATTCATATTTGTAAATTTTCCCAACAAGTAGACCACATATCACATGGGAAACTTATTTTCTTTTATTTTTTTGACATTTACATCATTTTCTTTTATTTATTTTTTAACTGAAAAAGGCGGTCCGGGGGGGGAGGGGGTGCAGTAATGGCCAAGTTACTAATGGCGCACCGTGGTAGTGGTGCTTCAACTACTAATGGCGCACCACAACCACGGTGCGCCATAAGTATTTTTTGAAAAAAAAAATAAAAAAAATAAAAACAAAATATGAAAAAAAAATACTAATGGCGCACCGTGGGAGTGGTGCGCCATTAGTAAGTTGAACTACTAATGGCGCACCACTCCCACGGTGCGCCATTAGTATTTTTTGAAAATAAAATAAAAAAAATAAAAACAAAATATGAAAAAAAATACTAATGGCGCACCGTGGGAGTGGTGCGCCATTAGTAAGTTGAACTACTAATGGCGCACCACTCCCACGATACGCCATTAGTATTTTTTGAAAATAAAATTTAAAAAAAAATAAAAACAAAATTTGAAAAAAAAATACTAATGGCGCATTATCCACTGGTGCGCCATTACTAGTTGAACTACTAATGGCGCACCACGTCAACGGTGCGCCATTAGTATTTGGATACTAATGGCGCACCAACATATGGTGCGCCATTAGTATATACTAATGGCGCACCGCATGTCTGGTGCGCCATTAGTGTCAATTTCATCTATAGCCCTTTTCCTAGTAGTGGATGCTCATCATCCAATTCCCGGCATAAATGTGCACAAATGTTTTGGTGCCGGGACATCGAAACACCTTGACTTCCTTGTTGTAGGAAATCACAAGGAGTTAAAAATGAGTAAATATTTTATCCACGAACTTCAATGATTCCATCAGAATCATATAAACTAAAGACTACATTTGTCGACATATATTTCTTCTCAAATTGCTAAAACCTTTTGGGCCCAGAACCAAAATCCATGGTAGAGTGCCTCTTGCACTCATATTGGTTCACATAAAAGGAAGCAAGTAATGAAGAATAGCACTCGCTCAACAAATGAGTGGTATTTACCGCAGTAATACCTACTCCTCATGAGTATCTTTCATATGAAATACTAAAAACTTCTCATTCATAGACAAAGTCAACGAGGTGGTGAGAAGCGAGGCTTGTAGCAAAAGGGTTCACGCAGAGACCCGGCATCAATTATGATGCAACATACCCTCGTGGTGTGGGTGGATTTATGTTTCGATACTGAATATTATTGGCAATAAAATAATAATAATATCCATGCAGTTAATGGATGCAGTGACTACATACTCATATGTGTCGCTCATTTCGGAAATGTCTATTGAAGTCCCTGAAGGGCTTATACTTCCGGATACAAAAGCAAATCGCAACAAGTTTTGTGTAATACTTCATAAGTCACTCTATGACTTGAAATAGTCAGAAATTATATGGTACTACCGACTAAATGAGTTCCTTCTTCAAAAGGATTACTCGAATAATGATGATTATTTACATGTTTAATTAAGGAATCCCAAATTTCATTTCCTTTCATCACCTTAGTGTATATTGATGGCCTCATCATCAATGTCTATACAAGACCTAAACATACACAAAATCATCTCAAGACGGAAAATTTGGATTCAACCAAATTTAGCTTAAGTTTACAACTTGAACATTCTCTCAAGAATACATATCAATCTACATATATCCAAAACATATATGAGAAGTTCAATGTGGATATATCATACCAACAAAAGGTATATGGTCGATATAAGAAATATTAACTTATATCTCAAGCTCACAATAAATCTTGGGAAATTCCATCAAGAAAATCAAAATATCACCATGATAGATGAAATGATATTGGCTCTTTATTTGATCCCAACAATGCCATGTCAGCGACTGAATTCACTGGAATAGTCTTCTCATGGAAGTCATCTAAACAGACTTTACTGACTACTTCCACTAATCATTCTAGCATAATTGCTTTATTTAAAAGCATTGCCAAATATGCATGGCTCAGCAAAATGATTAACCACACTCAAAATCATGTGGTTGGGATTCATCGGAATCACATAACTTGATTTTTCAAGATGCTACCACTTGTGTTACTCAAAAAACTACAGGTTACATGAAGAGCGATATCCTAAAGTACATTGCTCAAAAATTACTTATCCTCACGAATTATAGAAAGTGAGGGAAACAATATGCAAACAACATACTTTGAAAATCCTTCATAATGTCATGATCATATCAATGGAATTTGTATTACACATTCTCCAGGTTTGCAAAGTTCAGGAGGAGTAATTTCCCAAATCTATAACCTATTAACAATCCTATGATTGCATATATTGTACTCTTTTTTTTCCCTTCATGAGTTTTCCCTAATGGTTTCTCATAAAGGTTTTTAACGAGACAATACAAACACAAGTGCCCGTATATGTCATATCATTTTCTCCTTATATTTTTCCCACTGGGTTTTAAAGGAGTTTTCAATGGCATATTAGATCGCACTCTTTTCCATATGAGTTTTCTTTCAAAGTTTCTCATAATGGTTTTTAATGAGGCAACATCTTCTTAAAGATCATATCTCATACTTACTATTTTCCCTACTGAGGTTTTTAAAGAAAGTACTCAAGACATATTAATTGTTCTCTAAACTCACCAATGATATTTCCCCTTCTTCAAAGGTTTTTATCATATGAGTTATCAAGAGACAATAATCATTATATGTTGCATCATTTTCTCCTTATTATTTTTCCCACTGGGTTTAAAGGAGTTTTAGCAACATATCTGCACTATTCTCCTCATATTTTTCCCACAGGGTTTTTGGAGGAGACACTCAAGATTATTCAAAGAATTTGTCAAGATGATGGATGTACCCAAGAAGAGGCGTTGTACAAGGGGGAGTGTTAAGAATAGAATAGTTGCTTATTAATTAAGCTAATTAGGATTAAGTTAATTATTAGATAGGTTGCTTGGTTCCCAAGCAACCATGTACTTTCTTGGCTCTCAAGGCAACTATGTAATTCCTTGGCTCTCAAGTAACTATGTGTTTACTTGACCGCCAAGCACCATGTGTACTTCCGCCTGGGTATAAATACCCCACTTCTATCATCAATAAAGACTGATGGTTCATCTTTCATTCAACTATCTTGTTCTTTACTTTTGACTTCCAACAGTTTATTCCAGTGTCACCACTAAATTATAACGAACTGACTGATGATCCCTGCTTTGCCGGCGAGCTAATCGTGTCAACTGCACCAGATCCTACGGGCGCTCGCAAGAAGTCAACGAAAGCCTCGAGGCCCCTGTCCGATGACCCGCCGTCGGCCAGCGCCTCCGCCGCCTCCTCCTTCCACGCCGTCGCCCTCATCCGGATCGCTGCTGCCTCCGGTCCGCTCATCACCTCGTCGACGCACGCACGGAGCGCGTCCTGCGTGACCGGCGCCGGCAGCCGGACGCCGACCCCGTACTCCTCCACCAGGAACTTGGCGTTGGTGAACTGATCCGACCACCACGGGTACGCGATCACCGGCACGCCCGCCGCCAGCGCCTCGGTGACGGAGTTCCACCCGCAGTGCGTCACGAAGCATCCGACGGACCCGTGCCGGAGCACGCGCCCCTGAGGGCACCACGCCACGATCTTGCCGGTGTTGCCTCGGCAGGCGGCGAGGACGAGCTCCGGGAGGTGGAGGAGGTCGTCGCGCACCACCCACAGGAACGGCCTGCCCGTGCCGGCCAGTCCCTCCGCCAGGGCCGCCGTCTCGTCCCGCCCGATGTCCACGAGGCTGCCGAACGCCACGTACACGACAGAGCGCGCCGGCTGCGCGTCGAGCCACGCCATGACGCAGCCGTCGTCGTCGGCCACGGCCGGTTCATCATCGTCCAGGAGCGGGCCGACGGGCGTGACGGCGACGGCGCGAGCCCGTAGTGCCTCGATGGCGTCGCGCTCGAGCTCGTGGAAGGTGTTGACGAGCACCCACGACGGCGCCTGCCTCCCGCGGACCTCCACGAGCTGCCTCCGGAGCATCTGGCCCCAGAGGTTGTGCGCGAACTCGGGTCGGACCATGAGCGGCAGCTCGTCCAAGGACATGGCCGGCAGCCCGGGCAGCGCCACCGGCGCGTCGTCGGCCGCGCTCGGGAACGGCGCGTCGTCGTTGTAGAAGTGGTGGTAGAGGGAGAGCACGGCACAGGACTGGTTCCACAGCGTGGCGCAGGGGAGGCCCAGCTCCGTGGCCACGTCGAGCGCCCAGGGCACGAAGGTGGTGTTGACGACGCAGGAGACCGGCCGGCCGGCGTCGGCCTGGCGCCGTACCAGGTCGGCTAGGGCGGCCGGGCCCTCGGCCGCGACGTGCCGCAGCATGTCGGCGGGGGTCATCGTCTGGTCCTCTGAGCTGTAGTCGTCGCGCAGGTGGTACTCGAAGCGGACGCCGCCGACGGAGGCGCCCTCTCCGCGGTGGATGGCGCCGCGGAGGACGGTGGTGAAGGTGACAAGGATGCCCCTGGCGGCGAGGCGTCTGCCGAGGCGGAGCAGCGGGTTCACGTGGCCCTGCAGCGGGCACGACACGAGGAGGACGTGCGGCTGCGCCGCCGCCGGCATGGCGCCCTCCTGGCAGCTCATCGACCGTGCGGCGACGTAAGTGGAGTGTGTAGTGTTTGGTCTGTGACCTCGCCGACGGGATCAACCGTGCTCGGTAGTGTACGTGTGTCGGTGGAACTGGGTGTATATATGTGCATGTTATATATAGGGAGGGAGCCGGGGAGTCGCTCCGTGCACTGCGCACTCGCCGGCGCCGGGAGAGAGGACCATGACGCTGGCTGGGCGTTTTCATAATGAGCACGAGGCCCGTGGGCGGCAGGCAGCTCGGGTTCATCACTGTGCGCGCGACTGTAGTTGCGGCGGAAGGAACTGCACCCGCACGACGCATCTCGTAGCTGAAGCTGGTCGCCAGTCGCCACGACCGGCCTCTGCATGCAGCACGTGCATTTCTCTGCACGAGTTGGCGCAACTTCTTGTCATCGGCCTTAGGTTAACACTTGTTTGACGAGTCGCCCTGTTCAAACTGCGTCCAGAAATGTCAAATGACACCTTCCACAAAGTCATTTCTAATTTCATAGGGTCACCTCATGCTGGAGTGCTCCTGACTCCTGACCAATCTCATGCCGCTGCCTGTAAAGCCAAGCATGCATTACCCGCAAAAGAAAAAGGCCAATCATGCATCTATTTTCAGTTCCATTTTTGTTTGAACAGCATGAGAATAGTCAGGACTCAGGAGCATGAGAAAAAGGCCAATCATGGTTTTTGTGGAAATTTGGAGATTCTGGTCTGTCAAAATAATAGTAGTTCAATCTATTCCCACAAAAACCATGATAATTCAAAGTTTTTCTTTGAAAAATATGCATATTTCAAAATTGTGTTTTAATTTAATCAAAGTAGTTTCAAAATAGTTGGATATCTTTTTTTGGGAATTTTTGTATTAAATTTCAACTATTTCATTGAAATGTCAGAATGATGTATTTGTATTCATTTTATAATTGTTTAGTGACTTTCCATCATTTTGAAAAAACTTTACATGTACATTTCATAAATCCCCAATTATTTCAGACATAATTCAATCAATTTCTAAAACATTTGACCCACTTTCAATTATTTTAGTCTTTTCAAATCATTTTCAGAAACATCTCATACATGTACCTAAAATTTCATTGTTTCAAAACTATTCATAAATATAATCCATAAAAATTTCACACGTTTCAATTGTTCCAGTCATAGTTTCAAAATCCTTGCCAATAACTCAATCATATTCCACAAATTGGGGAACTTGTATTTTGAATTTTGAGGCAAAAATTGAGGTCTTTACTTTTTTTTGTTGAGTAAAATTAATTAGAAAATCATTGAGATATTATTTTCCGGTATTTACCGGGCAGGTACAACCAATCGATACCAAATACTTTTGGCATATGCATTGTATTGGAATAGCACTAAAATAAGTCACCAGTCTCAAAACATATGTGGATGGGCAATTGTTCTATACTAAATAGCGGAACCCGTTAGCAAATCCAGGTTGGGTGCTACTTTTTTGTTAAAAAAAAAAGACAAAAAGGGCCCTCGATCTAAAAGCTTCATATTGATAGAAATTGAGGTAAGAAATAGAGTAACAAACAACCTTCAACGATACATGCCAATGACGAGCAACAAAGAGCAACAACAAGCCTACCGACAAGTAAAAATTAGATGCAAAACCAGTTATCGTCACTAGCGGTTATCATGATTATTAGACCCAAGC